>CAWUDS030000773.1:0-1200000 GCA_963859935.3 Lathyrus sativus
ACACAACGAAACTGACCGGAGCCTGAACGTTCAACGTAATAACCGGAGTCTGGATACTCAACGAAACTGACTGGAGCCTGAACGATCAACGCAATAACCGGTGTCTGGATACACAACGAAATTGACCGGAGCCTGATCGCTCAGCGTAATAACCGGAGTCTGGATACACAACGAAACTGACCGGAGCCTGATCGCTCAACGTAATAACCGGATTCTAGATACCCAACAAAACTGACTGGAGCCTGAATGCTCAATGTAAAAACCGGAGTCTAGATACCCAAAGAAACTGACCGGAGCCTAAACGCTCAACATAATAACGAGAGTCTGGATAAACAACGAAACTGACCGGAGCCTGAACGCTCAACGTAATAACCGGAGTCTGGATACCCAACGAAACTGAACGGAGCCTGAACGCTCAACGTAATAACCGGAGTCTAGATACTCAATGAAACTGACCGGACCCCGAACGCACAACGTAATAACTGGAGTCTGGATGCTCAACGAAAATGACTGGAGCCTGAACGCTCAACGTAATAACCGGAGTCTGGATACCTAACGAAACTGACCGGAGCCTGAATGCTCAAGATAATAACCGAAGTCTGGATATCCAATGAAACTGACCGGAGCCTGAACGCTCAACGTAATAACCGGAGTCAGGATACAAAACGAAATTGACCGGAGCCTGAACACTTAAAATAATAACCGGAGTCTAGATACCGAACAAAACTGACCGGAGCCTGAACGCCTAACGTAATAACCAGAGTCTGGATATGCAACAAAAATGACCAGACCCTGAATGCTCAACGTAATAACTGGAGTCTGGATACCCAACAAAACTGACCGGAGCCTGAACGTTCAACTTAATAACCGAAGTCTGGATACCAAACGAAATGGACCGGAGCCTGAATGCTCAACGTAATAACCGGAGTCTGGATACCTAACGAAATTGACCGGAGCCTGAACGCTCAACATAATAACCGGAGTCTGGATACAAAACAAAACTGACCGGAGCCTGAACGCTCAACGTAATAACCGGAGTCTGGATACCCAACAAAACTGACCGGAGCCTGAACGTTCAACGTAATAACCGGAGTCTGGATACCCAACGAAATTGACCGGAGCCTGAAGGCTTAACGTAATAACCGGAATCTGGATACTCAACGAAACAGACCGGAGCCTTAACACTCAACGTAATAACCGGAGTCTGGATACCAAACGAAATTGACCGGAGCCTGAACGCTTAACGTAATAAGCTGAGTCTAGATACCGAACTAAACTGACCGGAGCCTGAACGCTTAACGTAATAACCAGAGTCTGGATATGCAACAAAATTGACCGGAGCCTGAACGCTCAACGTAATAACCGGAGTCTGGATACCCAATAAAACTGACCGGAGCTTGAACGCTCAACGTAATAACCGAAGTCTGGATACCAAACGAAACTGACCGGAGCCTGAACGCTCAACATAATAACCGGAGTCTGGATACCCAACGAAATTGACCGAAGCCTGAACGCTCAACGTAATAACCGGAATCTGGATACTCAACGAAACTAACCGGAGCCTGAACGCTCAACGTAATAACCGGAGTCAGGATACCAAACAAAATTGACCGGAGCATGAACGCTTAACGTAATAAGCTGAGTCTAGATACCGAACGAAACTGACCGGAGCCTGAACGCCTAATGTAATAACCAGAGTCTGGATATGCAACGAAATTGACCGGAGCCTGAACGCTCAACATAATAACCAGAGTCTGGATACCCAACAAAACTGACCGAAGCCTGAACGCTCAACGTAATAACCGAAGTCTGGATACCAAACGAAACTGACCGGAGCCTGAACGCTCAATGTAATAACCAGAGTCTGGAAACCCAACGAAATTGACCGGAGCCTGAACGCTCACCGTAATAACCGGAATCTGGATACTCAACGAAACTAACCGGAGCCTGAACGCTCAACGCAATAACTGGAGTCTGGATACTCAACGAAACTGACTCGAGCCTGAACGATCGATGTAATAACCGGAGTCTAGATACACAACGAAACTGACCGGAGCCTGAACGCTCAACGTAATAACCGAAGTCTGGATACCCAACGAAACTGACCGGAGCCTGAACGCTCAATTTAATAACCGAAATCTGGATACTCAACGAAACAGACCGGAGCCTTAACGCTCAACGTAATAACCGGAGTCTGGATACCCAACAAAACTGACCGGAGCCTGAACGCTCAACTTAAAAACCGGAGTCTGGATACCCAACGAAATTGACCAGAGCCTGAATGCTCAACGTAATAACCGGAGTCTGGATACCCAACGAAACTAACCGGAGCCTGAACGTTCAACGTAATAACCGGAGTCTGGATACCCAACGAAATTGACCGGAGCCTGAAGGCTCAACGTAATAACCGGAATCTGGATACTCAACGAAACAGACCGGAGCCTTAACGCTCAACGTAATAACCGGAGTCTGGATACCAAACGAAATTGACCGGAGCCTGAACGCTTAACGTAATAAGCTGAGTCTAGATACCGAACGAAACTGACCGGAGCCTGAACGCCTAACGTAATAACCAGAGTCTGGATATGCAACGAAACTGACCGGAGCCTGAACGCTCAACGTAATAACCGGAGTCTGGATACCCAATAAAACTGACCGGAGCCTGAACGCTCAACGTAATAACCGAAGTCTGGATACCAAACGAAACTGACCGGAGCCTGAACGCTCAACATAATAACCGGAGTCTGGATACCCAACGAAATTGGCCGGAGCCTGAACGCTCAACGTAATAACCGGAATCTGGATACTCAACGAAACTAACCGGAGCCTGAACGCTCAACGTAATAACCGGAGTCTGGATACTCAACGAAACTGAATGAAGCCTGAACGATCAATGTAATAATCGGAGTCTGGATACACAACGAAACTGATCGGAGTCTGAAGGCTCACGTAATAACCGGAATCTGGATACTCAACGAAACTGACCGGAGCCTGAACGCTCAACGTAATAACCGGAGTCTGGATACCAAACGAAATTGACCGGAGCCTGAACACTTAACGTAATAAGCTGAGTCTAGATACCGAACGAAACTGACCGGAGCCTGAACGCCTAACGTAATAACCAGAGTCTGGATATGCAACGAAACTGACCGGATCCTGAACGCTCAACGTAATAATCGGAGTCTAGATACCCAACAAAACTGACCGGAGCCTGAACGCTCAACGTAATAACCGAAGTGTAGATACCAAACGAAACTGACCGGAGCCTGAACGCTCAACGTAATCACCGGAGTCTGGATACCCAACGAAATTGACCGGAGCCTGAACGCTCAACGTAATAACCGGAGTCTGGATACTCAACGAAACTGACTGGAGCCAGAACGATCAATTTAATAACCGGAGTCTGGATACACAACGAAACTGACCGGAGCCTGAACGCTCAACGTAATAACCGGAGTCTTGATACCCAACGAAACTGACCGGTGCCTGAACCCTCAACGTAATAACCGGAATCTGGATACCCAACAAAACTGACCGGAGCCTGAACGCTCAACGTAAAAACCGGAGTCTGGATACCTAACGAAACTGACCGGAGCCTGAATGCTCAACGTAATAACCAGAGTCTGGATACCCAACGAAACTGACCGGAGCCTGAACGCTAAACGTAATAACCGGAGTCTGGATACCCAACGAAATTGACCGGAGCCTGAAGGCTCAACGTAATAACTGGAATCTGGATACACAACGAAACTGAACGGAGCCTGAACGCTCAACGTAATAACCGGAGTTTGGATACTCAACGAAACTGACTGGAGCCTGAACGATCAACGCAATAACCGGTGTCTGGATACACAACGAAATTGACCAGAGCCTGATCGCTCAGCGTAATAACCAGAGTCTGGATACACAACGAAACTGACCGGAGCCTGATCGCTCAAAGTAATAACCGGATTCTAGATACCCAACAAAACTGACCGGAGCCTGAACGCTCAATGTAAAAACCGGAGTCTAGATACCCAACGAAACTGACCGGAGCCTGAACGCTCAATATAATAACGAGAGTCTGGATAAACAACGAAACTGACCGGAGCCTGAACGCTCAACGTAATAACCGGAGTCTGGATACCCAACGAAACTGAACGGAGCCTGAACGCTCAACGTAATAACCGGAGTCTAGACACTCAATGAAACTGATCGGACCCCGAACGCACAACGTAATAACTGGAGTGTGGATGCTCAACGAAAATGACTGGAGCCTGAACGCTCAACGTAATAACCGGAGTCTGGATACCCAACGAAACTGACCGGAGCGTGAATGCTCAAGATAATAACCGAAGTCTGGATACCCAATGAAACTGACCGGAGCCTGAACGCTCAACGTAATAACCGGAGTCAGGATACCAAACGAAATTGACCGGAGCCTGAACGCTTAAAATAATAACCGGAGTCTAGATACCGAACAAAACTGACCGGAGCCTGAACGCCTAACGTAATAACCAGAGTCTGGATATGCAACGAAAATGACCAGACCCTGAATGCTCAACGTAATAACCGGAGTCTGGATACCCAACAAAACTGACCGGAGCCTAAACGTTCAACTTAATAACCGAAGTTTGGATACCAAACAAAATGGACCGGAGCCTGAACGCTCAACGTAATAACCGGAGTCTGGATACCTAACGAAATTAACCGGAGCCTGAACGCTCAACATAATAACCGAAGTCTGGATACCCAACAAAATTGACCGGAGCCTGAACGCTCAACTTAAAAACCGGAGTCTGGATACCCAACGAAACTGACCAGAGCCTGAATGCTCAACGTAATAACCGGAGTCTGGATACCCAACGAAACTGACCGGAGCCTGAACGTTCAACGTAATAACCGGAGTCTGGATACCAAACAAAATGGACCGGAGCCTGAACGCTCAACGTAATAACCGGAGTCTGGATACCTAACGAAATTAACCGGAGCCTGAACGCTCAACATAATAACCGGAGTCTGGATACCCAACAAAACTGACCGGAGCCTGAACGCTCAACTTAAAAACCGGAGTCTGGATACCCAACGAAACTGACCGGAGCCTGAACGTTCAACGTAATAACCGGAGTCTGGATACCCAACGAAATTGACCGGAGCCTGAAGGCTCAACGTAATAACCGGAATCTGGATACTCAACGAAACAGACCGGAGCCTTAACGCTCAACGTAATAACCGGAGTCTGGATCCAAACGAAATTGACCGGAGCCTGAACGCTTAACGTAATAAGCTGAGTCGAGATACCGAACTAAACTGACCGGAGCCTGAACGCCTAACGTAATAACCAGAGTCTGGATATGCAACGAAACTGACCGGAGCCTGAACGCTCAACGTAATAACCGGAGTCTGGATACCCAATAAAACTGACCGGAGCCTGAACGCTCAACGTAATAACCGAAGTCTGGATACCAAACGAAACTGACCGGAGCCTGAATGCTCAACATAATAACCGGAGTCTGGATACCCAACGAAATTGACCGGAGCCTGAACGCTCAACGTAATAACCGGAATCTGGATACTCAACGAAACTAACCGGAGCCTGAACGCTCAACGTAATAACCGGAGTCAGGATACCAAACGAAATTGACTGGAGCATGAACGCTTAACGTAATAAGCTGAGTCTAGATACCGAACGAAATTGACCGGAGCCTGAACGCCTAATGTAATAACCAGAGTCTGGATATGCAACGAAATTGACCGGAGCCTGAACGCTCAACGTAATAACCAGAGTCTGGATACCCAACAAAACTGACCGGAGCCTGAACGCTCAACGTAATAACCGAAGTCTGGATACCAAACGAAACTGACCGGAGCCTGAACGCTCAACGTAATAACCGGAGTCTGGAAACCCAACGAAATTGACCGGAGCCTGAACGCTCACCGTAATAACCGGAATCTGGATACTCAACGAAATTAACCGGAGCCTGAACACTCAACGTAATAACTGGAGTCTGGATACTCAACGAAACTGACTCGAGCCTGAACGATCGATGTAATAACAAGAGTCTGGATACACAACGAAACTGACCGGAGCGTGAACCCTCAACATAATAACCGGAGTCTGGATACCCAACAAAACTGACCGGAGCCTGAACGCTCAACTTAAAAACCGGAGTCTGGATACCCAACGAAACTGACCAGAGCCTGAATGCTCAACGTAATAACCGGAGTCTGGATACCCAACGAAACTAACCGGAGCCTGAACGTTCAACGTAATAACCGGAGTCTGGATACTCAACGAAACAGACCAGAGCCTGAAGGCACAACGTAATAACCGGAATCTGGATACTCAACGAAACAGACCGGAGCCTTAACGCTCAACGTAATAACCGGAGTCTGGATACCAAACGAAATTGACCGGAGCCTGAACGCCTAACGCAATAACCAGAGTCTGGATATGCAACGAAACTGACCGGAGCCTGAACACTCAACGTAATAACCGGAGTCTGGATACCCAATAAAACTGACCGGAGCCTGAACGCTCAACGTAATAACCGAAGTCTGGATACCAAACGAAACTGACCGGAGCCTGAACGCTCAACATAATAACTGGAGTCTGGATACCCAACGAAATTGGCCGGAGCCTGAACGCTCAACGTAATAACCAGAATCTGGATACTCAACGAAACTAACCGGAGCCTGAACGCTCAACGTAATAACCGGAGTCTGGATACTCAACGAAACTGAATGGAGCCTGAACGATCAATGTAATAATCGGAGTCTGGATACACAACGAAACTGACCGGAGTCTGAAGGCTCAACGTAATAACCGGAATCTGGATACTCAACGAAACTGACCGGAGCCTGAACGCTCAACGTGATAACCGGAGTCTGGATACCAAACGAATTTGACCGGAGCCTGAACGCTTAACGTAATAAGCTGAGTCTAGATACCGAACGAAACTGACCGGAGCCTGAACGCCTAACGTAATAACCAGAGTCTGGATATGCAACGAAACTTACCGGATCCTGAACGCTCAACGTAATAATCGGAGTCTGGATACCCAACAAAACTGACCGGAGCCTGAACGCTCAACGTAATAACCGAAGTGTAGATACCAAACGAAACTGACCGGAGCCTGAACGCTCAACGTAATCACCGGAGTCTGGATACCCAACGAAATTGACCGGAGCCTGAACGCTCAACGTAATAACCGGAGTCTGGATACTCAACGAAACTGACTGGAGCCAGAACGATCAATTTAATAACCGGAGTCTGGATACACAACGAAACTGACCGGAGCCTGAACGCTCAACGTAATAACCGGAGTCTTGATACCCAACGAAACTGACTGGTGCCTGAACGCTCAATGTAATAACCGGAGTCTGGATACCCAACGAAACTGCTCGGAGCCTGAACCCTCAACGTAATAACCGGAATCTGGATACCCAACAAAACTGACCGGAGCCTGAACGCTCAACGTAAAAACCGGAGTCTGGATAACTAACGAAACTGACCGGAGCCTGAATGCTCAACGTAATAACCGGAGTCTGGATACCCAACGAGACTGACCGGAGCCTGAACGCTCAACGTAATAACCGGAGTCTGGATACCCAACGAAATTGACCGGAGCCTGAAGGCTCAACGTAATAATCGGAATCTGGATACACAACGAAACTGACCGGAGCCTGAACGCTCAACGTAATAACCTGAGTTTGGATACTCAACGAAACTGACTGGAGCTTGAACGATCAACGCAATAACCGGTGTCTGGATACACAACGAAATTGACCGGAGCCTGATCGCTCAGCGTAATAACCGGAGTCTGGATACACAACGAAACTGACCGGAGCCTGATCGCTCAACGTAATAACCGGATTCTAGATACCCAACAAAACTGACCGGAGCCTGAACGCTCAATGTAAAAACCGGAGTCTAGATACCCAACGAAACTGACCGGAGCCTGAACGCTCAACATAATAACGAGAGTCTGGATAAACAACGAAACTGACCGGAGCCTGAACGCTCAACGTAATAACCGGAGTCTGGATACCCACCGAAACTGAACGGAGCCTGAACGCTCAACGTAATAACCGGAGTCTAGATACTCAATGAAACTGACCGGACCCCGAACGCACAACGTAATAACTGGAGTGTGGATGCTCAACGAAAATGACTGGAGCCTGAACGCTCAACGTAATAACCGGAGTCTGAATACCCAACAAAACTGACCGGAGCCTGAACATTCAACTTAATAACCGAAGTCTGGATACCAAACGAAATGGACCGGAGCCTGAACGCTCAACGTAATAACCGGAGTCTGGATACCTAACGAAATTAACTGGAGCCTGAACGCTCAACATAATAACCGGAGTCTGGATACCCAACAAAACTGACTGGAGCCTGAACGCTCAACTTAAAAACCGGAGTCTGGATACCCAACGAAACTGACCAGAGCCTGAATGCTCAATGTAATAACCGGAGTCTGGATACCCAACGAAACTGACCGGAGCCTGAAGGCTCAACGTAATAACCGGAATCTGGATACTCAACGAAACAGACCGGAGCCTTAACGCTCAACGTAATAACCGGAGTCTGGATACAAAACGAAATTGACCGGAGCCTGAACGCTTAACGTAATAAGTTGAGTCTAGATACTGAACGAAACTGACCGGAGCCTGAACGCCTAACGTAATAACCAGAGTCTGGATATGCAACGAAACTGACCGGAGCCTGAACGCTCAACGTAATAACCGGAGTCTGGATACCCAATAAAACTGACCGGATCCTGAACGCTCAACGTAATAACCGAAGTCTGGATACCAAACGAAACTGACCGGAGCCTGAACGCTCAACATAATAACCGGAGTCTGGATACCCAACGAAATTGACCGGAGCCTGAACGCTCAACGTAATAACCGGAATCTGGATACTCAACGAAACTAACCGGAGCCTGAACACTCAACGTAATAACCGGAGTCAGGATACCAAACGAAATTGACCGGAGCATGAACGCTTAACGTAATAAGCCGAGTCTAGATACCGAACGAAACTGACCGGAGCCTGAACGCCTAATGTAATAACCAGAATCTGGATATGCAACGAAACTGACCGGAGCCTGAATGCTCAACGTAATAACCAGAGTCTGGATACCCAACAAAACTGACTGGAGCCTGAACGCTCAACGTAATAACCGGAGTCTGGAAACCCAACGAAATTGACCGGAGCCTGAACGCTCACCGTAATAACCGGAATCTGGATACTCAACGAAACTAACCGGAGCCTGAACGCTCAACGTAATAACTGGAGTTTGGATACACAACGAAACTGACTGGAGCCTGAACGCTCAACGTAATAACCGAAGTCTGGATACCCAACGAAACTGACCGGAGCCTGAACGCTCAATGTAATAACCGAAGTCTGGATACCCAAAGAAACTGACCGGAGCCTGAAACCTCAACGTAATAACCGGAGTCTGGATACCAAACAAAACTGACCGGAGCCTGAACGCTCAACTTAAAAACCGGAGTCTGGATACCCAACGAAACTGACCAGAGCCTGAATGCTCAACATAATAACCGGAGTCTGGATACCCAACGAAACTAACCGGAGCCTGAACGTTCAACGTAATAACCAGAGTCTGGATACCCAACGAAATTGACTGGAGCCTGAAGGCTCAACGTAATAACCGGAATCTGGATACTCAACGAAACAGACCGGAGCCTTAACGCTCAACGTAATAACCGGAGTCTGGATACCAAACGAAATTGACCGGAGCCTGAACGCTTAACATAATAAGCTGAGTCTAGATACCGAACGAAACTGACCGGAGCCTGAACGCCTA
The DNA here is from genome assembly GCA_963859935.3 of Lathyrus sativus. Lineage (NCBI taxonomy): Eukaryota > Viridiplantae > Streptophyta > Magnoliopsida > Fabales > Fabaceae > Lathyrus > Lathyrus sativus. Next base: position 9,822 of record CAWUDS030000773.1, read on the forward strand.
ATGTAATAACCAGAGTCTGGATATGCAACGAAACTGACCGGAGCCTGAACGCTCAACGTAATAACCGGAGTCTGGATACCCAATAAAACTGATCGGAGCCTGAACGCTCAACGTAATAACCGAAGTCTGGATACCAAACGAAACTGACCGGAGCCTGAACGCTCAACATAATAACCGGAGTCTGGATACCCAACGAATTTGGCCGGAGCCTGAACGCTCAACGTAACAACCGGAATCTGGATACTCAACGAAACTAACCGGAGCCTGAACGCTCAACGTAATAACCGTTGTCTGGATACTCAACGAAACTGAATGGAGCCTGAACAATCAATGTAATAATCGGAGTCTGGATACACAACGAAACTGACCGGAGTCTGAAGGCTCAACGTAATAACCGGAATCTGGATACTCAACAAAACTGACCGGAGCCTGAACGCTCAACGTAATAACCGGAGTCTGGATACCAAACGAAATTGACCGGAGCCTGAACGCTTAACGTAATAAGCTGAGTCAAGATACCGAACGAAACTGACCGGAGCCTGAACGCCTAACGTAATAACCAGAGTCTGGATATGCAACGAAACTGACCGGAGCCTGAACGCTCAACGTAATAATCGGAGTCTAGATACCCAACAAAACTGACCGGAGCCTGAACGCTCAACGTAATAACCTAAGTGTAGATACCAAACAAAACTGACCAGAGCCTGAACGCTCAACGTAATAACCGGAGTCTGGATACTCAACGAAACTTACTGGAGCCAGAACGATCAATTTAATAACCGGAGTCTGGATACACAACGAAACTGACCGGAGCCTGAACGCTCAACGTAATAACCGGAGTCTTGATACCCAACGAAACTGACCGGTGCCTGAACGCTCAATGTAATAACCGGAGTCTGGATACCCAACGAAACTGCTCGGAGCCTGAACCCTCAACGTAATAACCGGAATCTGGATACCCAACAAAACTGACCGGAGCCTGAACGCTCAACGTAAAAACCAGAGTCTGGATACCTAACGAAACTGACCGGAGCCTGAATGCTCAACGTAATAACCGGAGTCTGGATACCCAACGAGACTGACCGGAGCCTGAACGCTCAACGTAATAACCGGAGTCTGGATACCCAACGAAATTGACCGGAGCCTGAAGGCTCAACGTAATAACCGGAATCTGGATACACAACGAAACTGACCGGAGCCTGAACGCTCAACGTAATAACCTGAGTTTGGATACTCAACAAAACTGACTGGAGCCTGAACGATCAACGCAATAACCGGTGTCTGGATACACAACGAAATTGACCGGAGCCTGATCGCTCAGCGTAATAACCGGAGTCTGGATACACAACGAAACTGACCGGAGCCTGATCGCTCAACATAATAACCGGATTCTAGATACCCAACAAAACTGACCGGAGCCTGAACGCTCAATGTAAAAACCGGAGTCTAGATACCCAACGAAACTGACCGGAGCCTGAACGCTCAACATAATAACGAGAGTCTGGATAAACAACGAAACTGACCGGAGCCTGAACGCTCAACGTAATAACCGGAGTCTGGATACCCAACGAAACTGAACGGAGCCTGAACGCTCAACGTAATAACCGGAGTCTAGATACTCAATGAAACTGACCGGACCCCGAACGCACAACGTAATAACTGGAGTGTGGATGCTCAACGAAAATGACTGGAGCCTGAACGCTCAACGTAATAACTGGAGTCTGAATACCCAACAAAACTGACCGGAGCCTGAACATTCAACTTAATAACCGAAGTCTGGATACCAAACGAAACGGACCGGAGCCTGAACGCTCAACGTAATAACCGGAGTCTGGATACCTAACGAAATTAACTGGAGCCTGAACGCTCATCATAATAACCGGAGTCTGGATACCCAACAAAACTGACTGGAGCCTGAACGCTCAACTTAAAAACCGGAGTTTGGATACCCAACGAAACTGACCAGAGCCTGAATGCTCAACGTAATAACCGGAGTCTGGATACCCAACGAAACTGACCGGAGCCTGAAGGCTCAACGTAATAACCGGAATCTGGATACTCAACGAAACAGACCGGAGCCTTAACGCTCAACGTAATAACCGGAGTCTGGATACAAAACGAAATTGACCGGAGCCTGAACGCTTAACGTAATAAGTTGAGTCTAGATACTGAACGAAACTGACCGGAGCCTGAACGCCTAACGTAATAACCAGAGTCTGGATATGCAACGAAACTGACCGGAGCCTGAACGCTCAACGTAATAACCGGAGTCTGGATACCCAATAAAACTGACCGGAGCCTGAACGCTCAACGTAATAACCGAAGTCTGGATACCAAACGAAACTGACCGGAGCCTGAACGCTCAACATAATAACCGGAGTCTGGATACCCAACGAAATTGACCGGAGCCTGAACGCTCAACGTAATAACCGGAATCTGGATACTCAACGAAACTAACCGGAGCCTGAACGCTCAACGTAATAACCGGAGTCAGGATACCAAACGAAATTGACCGGAGCATGAACGCTTAACGTAATAAGCTGAGTCTAGATACCGAACGAAACTGACCGGAGCCTGAACGCCTAATGTAATAACCAGAATCTGGATATGCAACGAAACTGACCGGAGCCTGAATGCTCAACGTAATAACCAGAGTCTAGATACCGAACAAAACTGACTGGAGCCTGAACGCTCAACGTAATAACCGGAGTCTGGAAACCCAACGAAATTGACCGGAGCCTGAACGCTCACCGTAATAACCGGAATCTGGATACTCAACGAAACTAACCGGAGCCTGAACGCTCAACGTAATAACTGGAGTTTGGATACACAACGAAACTGACTGGAGCCTGAACGCTCAACGTAATAACCGAAGTCTGGATACCCAACGAAACTGACCGGAGCCTGAACGCTCAATGTAATAACCGAAGTCTGGATACCCAAAGAAACTGACCGGAGCCTAAAACCTCAACGTAATAACCGGAGTCTGGATACCAAACAAAACTGACCGGAGCCTGAACGCTCAACTTAAAAACCGGAGTCTGGATACCCAACGAAACTGACCAGAGCCTGAATGCTCAACATAATAACCGGAGTCTGGATACCCAACGAAACTAACCGGAGCCTGAACGTTCAACGTAATAACCGGAGTCTGGATACCCAACGAAATTGACCGGAGCCTGAAGGCTCAACGTAATAACCGGAATCTGGATACACAACGAAACAGACCGGAGCCTTAACGCTCAACGTAATAACCGGAGTCTGGATACCAAACGAAATTGACCGGAGCCTGAACGCTTAACATAATAAGCTGAGTCTAGATACCGAACGAAACTGACCGGAGCCTGAACGCCTAACGTAATAACCAGAGTCTGGATATGCAACGAAACTGACCGGAGCCTGAACGCTCAACGTAATAACCGGAGTCTGGATACCCAATAAAACTGATCGGAGCCTGAACGCTCAACGTAATAACCGAAGTCTGGATACCAAACGAAACTGACCGGAGCCTGAACGCTCAACATAATAACCGGAGTCTGGATACCCAACGAATTTGGCCGGAGCCTCAACGCTCAACGTAATAACCGGAATCTGGATACTCAACGAAACTAACCGGAGCCTGAACGCTCAACGTAATAACCGGAGTCTGGATACTCAACGAAAATGAATGGAGCCTGAACGATCAATGTAATAATCGGAGTCTGGATACACAACGAAACTGACCGGAGTCTGAAGGCTCAACGTAATAACCGGAATCTGGATACTCAACGAAACTGACCGGAGCCTGAACGCTCAACGTAATAACCGGAGTCTGGATACCAAACGAAATTGACCGGAGCCTGAACGCTTAACGTAATAAGCTGAGTCAAGATACCGAACGAAACTGACCGGAGCCTGAACGCCTAACGTAATAACCAGAGTCTGGATATGCAACGAAACTGACCGGAGCCTGAACGCTCAACGTAATAATCGGAGTCTAGATACCCAACAAAACTGACCGGAGCCTGAACGCTCAACGTAATAACCTAAGTGTAGATACCAAACAAAACTGACCAGAGCCTGAACGCTCAACGTAATCACCGGAGTCTGGATACCCAACGAAATTGACCGGAGCCTGAACGTTCAACGTAATATCCGGAGTCTGGATACCCAACAAAACTGACCGGAGCCTGAACGCTCAACTTAAAAACCGGAGTCTGGATACCCAACGAAACTGACCAGAGCCTGAATGCTCAACGTAATAACCTAAGTGTAGATACCAAACAAAACTGACCAGAGCCTGAACGCTCAACGTAATAACCGGAGTCTGGATACTCAACGAAACTGACTGGAGCCAGAACGATCAATTTAATAACCGGAGTCTGGATACACAACGAAACTGACCGGAGCCTGAACGCTCAACGTAATAACCGGAGTCTTGATACCCAACGAAACTGACCGGTGCCTGAACGCTCAATGTAATAACCGGAGTCTGGATACCCAACGAAACTGCTCGGAGCCTGAACCCTCAACGTAATAACCGGAATCTGGATACCCAACAAAACTGACCGGAGCCTGAACGCTCAACGTAAAAACCAGAGTCTGGATACCTAACGAAACTGACCGGAGCCTGAATGCTCAACGTAATAACCGGAGTCTGGATACCCAACGAGACTGACCGGAGCCTGAACGCTCAACGTAATAACCGGAGTCTGGATACCCAACGAAATTGACCGGAGCCTGAAGGCTCAACGTATTAACCGGAATCTGGATACACAACGAAACTGACCGGAGCCTGAACGCTCAACGTAATAACCTGAGTTTGGATACTCAACAAAACTGACTGGAGCCTGAACGATCAACGCAATAACCGGTGTCTGGATACACAACGAAATTGACCGGAGCCTGATCGCTCAGCGTAATAACCGGAGTCTGGATACACAACGAAACTGACCGGAGCCTGATCGCTCAACGTAATAACCGGATTCTAGATACCCAACAAAACTGACCGGAGCCTGAACACTCAATGTAAAAACCGGAGTCTAGATACCCAACGAAACTGACCGGAGCCTGAACGCTCAACATAATAACGAGAGTCTGGATAAACAACGAAACTGACCGGAGCCTGAACGCTCAACGTAATAACCGGAGTCTGGATACCCAACGAAACTGAACGGAGCCTGAACGCTCAACGTAATAACCGGAGTCTAGATACTCAATGAAACTGACCGAACCCCGAACGCACAACGTAATAACTGGAGTGTGGATGCTCAACGAAAATGACTGGAGCCTGAACGCTCAACGTAATAACTGGAGTCTGAATACCCAACAAAACTGACCGGAGCCTGAACATTCAACTTAATAACTGAAGTCTGGATACCAAACGAAACGGACCGGAGCCTGAACGCTCAACGTAATAACCGGAGTCTGGATACCTAACGAAATTAACTGGAGCCTGAACGCTCATCATAATAACCGGAGTCTGGATACCCAACAAAACTGACTGGAGCCATAACGCTCAACTTAAAAACCGGAGTCTGGATACCCAACGAAACTGACCAGAGCCTGAATGCTCAACGTAATAACCGGAGTCTGGATACCCAACGAAACTGACCGGAGCCTGAAGGCTCAACGTAATAACCGGAATCTGGATACTCAACGAAACAGACCGGAGCCTTAACGCTCAACGTAATAACCGGAGTCTGGATACAAAACGAAATTGACCGGAGCCTGAACGCTTAACGTAATAAGTTGAGTCTAGATACTGAACGAAACTGACCGGAGCCTGAACGCCTAACGTAATAACCAGAGTCTGGATATGCAACGAAACTGACCGGAGCCTGAACGCTCAACGTAATAACCGGAGTCTGGATACCCAATAAAACTGACCGGAGCCTGAACGCTCAACGTAATAACCGAAGTCTGGATACCAAACGAAACTGACCGGAGCCTGAACGCTCAACATAATAACCGGAGTCTGGATACCCAACGAAATTGACCGGAGCCTGAACGCTCAACGTAATAACCGGAATCTGGATACTCAACGAAACTAACCGGAGCCTGAACGCTCAACGTAATAACCGGAGTCAGGATACCAAACGAAATTGACCGGAGCATGAACGCTTAACGTAATAAGCTGAGTCTAGATACCGAACGAAACTGACCGGAGCCTGAACGCCTAATGTAATAACCAGAATCTGGATATGCAACGAAACTGACCGGAGCCTGAATGCTCAACGTAAAAACCAGAGTCTGGATACCCAACAAAACTGACTGGAGCCTGAACGCTCAACGTAATAACCGGAGTCTGGAAACCCAACGAAATTGACCGGAGCCTGAACGCTCACCGTAATAACCGGAATCTGGATACTCAACGAAACTAACCGGAGCCTGAACGCTCAACGTAATAACTGGAGTTTGGATACACAACGAAACTGACTGGAGCCTGAACGCTCAACGTAATAACCGAAGTCTGGATACCCAACGAAACTGACCGGAGCCTGAACGCTCAATGTAATAACCGAAGTCTGGATACCCAAAGAAACTGACCGGAGCCTAAAACCTCAACGTAATAACCGGAGTCTGGATACCAAACAAAACTGACCGGAGCCTGAACGCTCAACTTAAAAACCGGAGTCTGGATACCCAACGAAACTGACCAGAGCCTGAATGCGCAACATAATAACCGGAGTCTGGATACCCAACGAAACTAACCGGAGCCTGAACGTTCAACGTAATAACCGGAGTCTGGATACCCAACGAAATTGACCGGAGCCTGAAGGCTCAACGTAATAACCGGAATCTGGATACTCAACGAAACAGACCGGAGCCTTAACGCTCAACGTAATAACCGGAGTCTGGATACCAAACGAAATTGACCGGAGCCTGAACGCTTAACATAATAAGCTGAGTCTAGATACCGAACGAAACTGACCGGAGCCTGAACGCCTAACGTAATAACCAGAGTCTGGATATGCAACGAAACTGACCGGAGCCTGAACGCTCAACGTAATAACCGGAGTCTGGATACCCAATAAAACTGATCGGAGCCTGAACGCTCAACGTAATAACCGAAGTCTGGATACCAAACGAAACTGACCGGAGCCTGAACGCTCAACATAATAACCGGAGTCTGGATACCCAACGAATTTGGACGGAGCCTCAACGCTCAACGTAATAACCGGAATCTGGATACTCAACGAAACTAACCGGAGCCTGAACACTCAACGTAATAACCGGAGTCTGGATACTCAACGAAACTGAATGGAGCCTGAACGATCAATGTAATAATCGGAGTCTGGATACACAACGAAACTGACCGGAGTCTGAAGGCTCAACGTAATAACCGGAATCTGGATACTCAACGAAACTGACCGGAGCCTGAACGCTCAACGTAATAACCGGAGTCTGGATACCAAACGAAATTGACCGGAGCCTGAACGCTTAACGTAATAAGCTGAGTCAAGATACCGAACGAAACTGACCGGAGCCTGAACGCCTAACGTAATAACCAGAGTCTGGATATGCAACGAAACTGACCGGAGCCTGAACGCTCAACGTAATAATCGGAGTCTAGATACCCAACAAAACTGACCGGAGCCTGAACGCTCAACGTAATAACCTAAGTGTAGATACCAAACAAAACTGACCAGAGCCTGAACGCTCAACGTAATCACCGGAGTCTGGATACCCAACGAAATTGACCGGAGCCTGAACGTTCAACGTAATATCCGGAGTCTGGATACCCAACAAAACTGACCGGAGCCTGAACGCTCAACTTAAAAACCGGAGTCTGGATACCCAACGAAACTGACCAGAGCCTGAATGCTCAACGTAATAACCGGAGTCTGGATACCCAACGAAACTGACCGGAGCCTGAACGTTCAACGTAATAACCGGAGTCTGGATACCCAACGAAATTGACCGGAGCTTGAAGGCTCAACGTAATAACCGGAATCTGGATACTCAACGAAACAGACCGGAGCCTTAACGCTCAACGTAATAACCGGAGTCTGGATACAAAACGAAATTGACCGGAGCCTGAATGCTTAACGTAATAAGCTGAGTCTAGATACTGAACGAAACTGACCAGAGCCTGAACGCCTAACGTAATAACCAGAGTCTGGATATGCAACGAAACTGACCGGAGCCTGAACGCTCAACGTAATAACCGGAGTCTGGATACCCAATAAAACTGACCGGAGTCTGAACGCTCAACGTAATAACCGAAGTCTGGATACCAAACGAAACTGACCGGAGCCTGAACGCTCAACATAATAACCGGAGTCTGGATACCCAACGAAATTGACCGGAGCCTGAACGCTCAATGTAATAACCGGAATCTGGATACTCAACGAAACTAACCCGAGCCTGAACGCTCAACGTAATAACTGGAGTCAGGATACCAAACAAAATTGACCGGAGCATGAACGCTTAATGTAATAAGCTGAGTCTAGATACAGAACGAAACTGACCGGAGCCTGAACGCCTAATGTAATAACCAGAGTCTGGATATGCAACGAAACTGACCGGAGCCTGAATGCTCAACGTAATAACCAGAGTCTGGATACCCAACAAAACTGACTGGAGCCTGAACGCTCAACGTAATAACCGAAGTCTGGATACCAAACGAAACTGACCGGAGCCTGAATGCTCAACGTAATAACCGGAGTCTGGAAACCCAACAAAATTGACCGGAGCCTGAACGCTCACCGTAATAACCGGAATCTGGATACTCAACGAAACTAACCGGAGCCTGAACGCTCAATGTAATAACCGGAGTCTGGATACTCAACGAAACTGAATGGAGCCTGAACGATCAATGTAATAATCGGAGTCTGGATACACAACGAAACTGACTGGAGTCTGAAGGCTCAACGTAATAACCAGAATCTGGATACTCAACGAAACTGACCGGAGCCTGAACACTCAACGTAATAACCGGAATCTGGATAACAAACGAAATTGACCGGAGCCTGAACGCTTAACGTAATAAGCTGAGTCAAGATACCGAACGAAACTGACCGGAGCCTGAACGCCTAACGTAATAACCAGAGTCTGGATATGCAACGAAACTGACCGGAGCCTGAACGTTCAACGTAATAATCGGAGTCTGGATACCCAACAAAACTGACCGGAGCCTGAACGCTCAACGTAATAACCGAAGTGTAGATACCAAACAAAACTGACCAGAGCCTGAACGCTCAACGTAATCACCGGAGTCTGGATACCCAACGAAATTGACCGGAGCCTGAACGTTCAACGTAATAACCGGAGTCTGGATACCCAACAAAACTGACCGGAGCCTGAACGCTCAACTTAAAAACCGGAGTCTGGATATGCAACGAAACTGTCCGGAGCCTGAACGCTCAACGTAAAAACCGGAGTCTGGATACCCAACGAAATTGACCGGAGCCTGAAGGCTCAACGTAATAACCGGAATCTGGATACACAACGAAATTGACCGGAGCCTGAACGCTCAACGTAATAACCGGAGTCTGGATACCCAACAAAACTGACCGGAGCCTGAACGCTCACGTAAAAACCGGAGTCTCGATACCCAACGAAACTGACCGGAGCCTGAACGCTCAACGTAATAACTGGAGTCTGGATACTCAACGAAACTGAATGGAGCCTGAACGATCAATGTAATAATCGGAGTCTGGATACACAACGAAACTGACCGGAGTCTGAAGGCTCAACGTAATAACCGGAATCTGGATACTCAACGAAACTGACCGGAGCCTGAACGCTCAACGTAATAACCGGAGTCTGGATACCAAACGAAATTGACCGGAGCCTGAACGCTTAACGTAATAAGTTGAGTCAAGATACCGAACGAAACTGACCGTAGCCTGAACGCCTAACGTAATAACCAGAGTCTGGATATGCAACGAAACTGACCGGAGCCTGAACGCTCAACGTAATAATCGGAGTCTGGATACCCAACAAAACTGACCGGAGCCTGAACGCTCAACGTAATAACCGAAGTGTAGATACCAAACAAAACTGACCAGAGCCTGAACGCTCAACGTAATCACCGGAGTCTGGATACCCAACGAAATTGACCGGAGCCTGAACGCTCAACGTAATAACCGGAGTTTGGATACTCAACGAAACTGACTTGAGCCAGAACGATCAATTTAATAACCGGAGTCTGGATACACAACGAAACTGACCGGAGCCTGAACACTCAACGTAATAACCGGAGTCTTGATACCCAACGAAACTGACCGGTGCCTGAACGCTCAATGTAATAACCGGAGTCTGGATACCCAACGAAACTGCTCGGAGCCTGAACCCTCAACGTAATAACCGGAATATGGATACCCAACAAAACTGACCGGAGCCTGAACGCTCAACGTAAAAACCGGAGTCTGGATACCTAACGAAACTGACCGGAGCCTGAATGCTCAACGTAATAACCGGAGTCTGGATACCCAACGAAACTGACTGGAGCCTGAACGTTCAACGTAATAACCGGAGTCTGGATACTCAACGAAATTGGCCGGAGCCTGAAGGCTCAACGTAATAACCGGAATCTGGATACTCAACAAAACTGACCGGAGCCTGAACGCTCAACTTAATAACCGGAGTCTGGATACCCAATGAAACTGACCGGAGCCTGAACGCTCAACATAATAACCGGAGTCTGGATACCCAACAAAACTGTCCGGAGCCTGAATGCTCAACGTAAAAACCGGAGTCTGGATACCCAACGAAATTGACCGGAGCCTGAAGGCTCAACGTAATAACCGGAATCTGGATACTCAACGAAACAGACCGGAGCCTTAACGCTCAACGTAATAACCGGAGTCTGGATACAAAACGAAATTGTCCGGAGCCTGAACGCTTAACGTAATAAGCTGAGTCTAGATACTGAACGAAACTGACCGGAGCCTGAACGCCTAACGTAATAACCAGTGTCTGGATATGCAACTAAACTGACCGGAGCCTGAATGCTCAACGTAATAACCGGAGTCTGGATACCCAATAAAACTGACCGGAGCCTGAACGCTCAACGTAATAACCGAAGTCTGGATACCAAACGAAACTGACCGGAGCCTAACCGCTCAACATAATAACCGGAGTCTGGATACCCAACGAAATTGACCGGAGCCTGAACGCTCAATGTAATAACCGGAATCTGGATACTCAACGAAACTAACCGGAGCCTGAACGCTCAACATAATAATCGGAGTCAGGATACCAAACGAAATTGACCGGAGCATGAATGCTTAACGTAATAAGCTGAGTCTAGATACCGAACGAAACTGACCGGAGCCTGAACGCCTAATGTAATAACCAGAGTCTGGATATGCAACGAAACTAACCGGAGCCTGAATGCTCAACGTAATAACCAGAGTCTGGATACCCAACAAAACTGACTGGAGCCTGAACGCTCAACGTAATAACCGAAGTCTGGATACCAAACGAAACTGACCGGAGCCTGAACGCTTAACGTAATAACCGGAGTCTGGAAACCCAACGAAATTGACCGGAGCCTGAACGCTCACCGTAATAACCGGAATCTGGATACTCAACGAAACTAACCGGAGCCTGAACGCTCAACGTAATAACTGGAGTTTGGATACTCAACGAAACTGACTAGAGCATGAACGATCGATGTAATAACCGGAGTCTGGATACACAACGAAACTGACCGGAGCCTGAACGCTCAACGTAATAACCGAAGTCTGGATACCCAACGATACTGACCGGAGCCTGAACGCTCAATGTAATAACCGAAGTCTGGATACCCAACGAAACTGACCGGAGCCTGAACCCTCAACGTAATAACCGGAGTCTGGATACCCAACAAAACTGACCGGAGCCTGAACGCTCAACTTAAAAACCGGAGTCTGGATACCCAAGGAAACTGACCAGAGCCTGAATGCTCAACGTAATAACCGGAGTCTGGATACCCAACGAAACTAACCGGAGCCTGAACGTTCAACGTAATAACTGGAGTCTGGATACCCAACGAAATTGACCGGAGCCTGAAGGCTCAACGTAATAACCGGAATCTGGATACTCAACGAAACAGACCGGAGCCTTAACGCTCAACGTAATAACCGGAGTCTGGATACCAAACGAAATTGACCGGAGCCTGAACGCTTAACGTAATAAGCTGAGTCTAGATACCGAACGAAACTGACCGGAGCCTGAACGCCTAACATAATAACCAGAGTCTGGATATGCAACGAAACTGACCGGAGCCTGAACGCTCAACGTAATAACCGGAGTCTGGATACCCAATAAAACTGACCGGAGCCTGAACGCTCAACGTAATAACCGGAGTCCGGATACCCAACGAAATTGGCCGGAGCCTGAACACTGAACGTAATAACCGGAATCTGGATACTCAACGAAACTAACCGGAGCCTGAACGCTCAATGTAATAACCGGAGTCTGGATACTCAACGAAACTGAATGGAGCCTGAACGATCAATGTAATAATCAGAGTCTGGATACACAATGAAACTGACCGGAGTCTGAAGGCTCAACGTAATAACCGGAATCTGGATACTCAACGAAACTGACCGGAGGCTGAACGCTCAACGTAATAACCGGAGTCTGGATACCAAACGAAATTGACCGGAGCCAGAACGCTTAACGTAATAAGCTGAGTCTAGATACCGAACGAAACTGGCCGGAGCCTGAACGCCTAACGTAATAACCAGAGTCTGGATATGCAACGAAACTGACCGGAGCCTAAACGCTCAACGTAATAATCGGAGTCTGGATACCCAACAAAACTGACCGGAGGCTGAACGCTCAACGTAATAACCGAAGTGTAGATACCAAACGAAACTGACCGGAGCCTGAACGCTCAACGTAATCACCGGAGTCTGGATACCCAACGAAATTGACCAGAGCCTGAACGCTCAACGTAATAACCGGAGTCTGGATACTCAACGAAACTGACTGGAGCCAGAATGATCAATTTAATAACCGGAGTCTGGATACACAACGAAACTGACCGGAACCTGAACGCTCAACGTAATAACCGGAGTCTTGATACCCAACGAAACTGACCGGTGCCTGAACGCTCAATGTAATAACCGGAGTCTGGATACCCAACGAAACTGCTCGGAGCCTGAACCCTCAACGTAATAACCGGAATCTGGATACCCAACAAAACTGACCGGAGCCTGAACGCTCAACGTAAAAACCGGAGTCTGGATACCTAACGAAACTGACCGGAGCCTGAATGCTCAACGTAATAACCGGAGTCTGGATACCCAACAAAACTGACTGGAGCCTGAACGTTCAACGTAATAACCGGAGTCTGGATACTCAACGAAATTGACCGGAGCCTGAAGGCTCAACGTAATAACCGGAATCTGGATACTCAACAAAACTGACCGGAGCCTGAACGCTCAACTTAATAACCGGAGTCTGGATACCCAATGAAACTGACCGGAGCCTGAACGCTCAACATAATAACCGGAGTCTGGATACCCAACAAAACTGACCGGAGCCTGAACGCTCAACGTAAAAACCGGAGTCTGGATACCCAACGAAACTTACCGTAGCCTGAACGCTCAACGTAATAACCGGAGTCTGAATACCCAACGAAACTGACCGGAGCCTGAACGCTCAACGTAATAACCGGAGTCTGGATACCCAACGAAACTGACCGGAGCCTGAACGCTCAACGTAATAACCGGAGTCTGGATACCCAACGAAATTGACCGGAGCCTGAAGGCTCAACGTAATAACCGGAATCTGGATACTCAACGAAACAGACCGGAGCCTTAACGCTCAACGTAATAACCGGAGTCTGGATACCAAACGAAATTGACCGGAGCCTGAACGCTTAACGTAATAAGCTGAGTCTAGATACCGAACGAAACTGACCGGAGCCTGAACGCCTAACGTAATAACCAGAGTCTGGATATGCAACGAAACTGACCGGAGCCTAAACGCTCAACGTAATAATCGGAGTCTGGATACCCAACAAAATTGACCGGAGCCTGAACGCTCAACGTAATAACCGAAGTGTAGATACCAAACGAAACTGACCGGAGCCTGAACGCTCAACGTAATCACCGGAGTCTGGATACCCAACGAAATTGACCAGAGCCTGAACGCTCAACGTAATAACCGGAGTCTGGATACTCAACGAAACTGACTGGAGCCAGAACGATCAATTTAATAACCGGAGTCTGGATACACAACGAAACTGACCGGAGCCTGAACGCTCAACGTAATAACCGGAGTCTTGATACCCAACGAAACTGACCGGTGCCTGAACGCTCAATGTAATAACCGGAGTCTGGATACCCAACGAAACTGCTCGGAGCCTGAACCCTCAACGTAATAACCGGAATCTGGATACCCAACAAAACTGACCGGAGCCTGAATGCTCAACGTAAAAACCGGAGTCTGGATACCTAATGAAACTGACTGGAGCCTGAATGCTCAACGTAATAACCGGAGTCTGGATACCCAACGAAACTGACTGGAGCCTGAACGTTCAACGTAATAACCGGAGTCTGGATACTCAACGAAATTGACCGGAGCCTGAAGGCTCAACGTAATAACCGGAATCTGGATACTCAACAAAACTGACCGGAGCCTGAACGCTCAACTTAATAACCGGAGTCTGGATACCCAATGAAACTGACCGGAGCCTGAACGCTCAACATAATAACCGGAGTATGGATACCCAACAAAACTGACCGGAGCCTGAACGCTCAACGTAAAAACCGGAGTCTGGATACCCAACGAAACTTACCGTAGCCTGAACGCTCAACGTAATAACCGGAGTCTGAATACCCAACGAAACTGACTAGAGCCTGAACGCTCAACGTAATAACCGGAGTCTGGATACCCAACGAAACTGACCGGAGCCTGAACGCTCAACGTAATAACCGGAGTCTGGATACCCAACGAAATTGACCGGAGCCTGAAGGCTCAACGTAATAACCGGAATCTGGATACTCAACGAAACAGACCGGAGCCTTAACGCTCAACGTAATAACCAGAGTCTGGATACCAAATGAAATTGACCGGAGCCTGAACGCTTAACGTAATAAGCTGAGTCTAGATACCGAACGAAACTGACCGGAGCCTGAACGCCTAACGTAATAACCAGAGTCTGGATATGCAACGAAACTGACCGGAGCCTGAACGCTCAACGTAATAACCGGAGTCTGGATACCCAATAAAACTGACCGGAGCCTGAACGCTCAATGTAATAACCGGAGTCCGGATACCCAACGAAATTGGCCGGAGCCTGAACGCTCAACGTAATAACCGGAATCTGGATACTCAACGAAACTAACCGGAGCCTGAACGCTCAACGTAATAACCGGAGTCTGGATACTCAACGAAACTGAATGGAGCCTGAACGATCAATGTAATAATCAGAGTCTGGATACACAATGAAACTGACCGGAGTCTGAAGGCTCAACGTAATAACCGGAATCTGGATACTCAACGAAACTGACCGGAGGCTGAACGCTCAACGTAACAACCGGAGTCTGGATACCAAACGAAATTGACCGGAGCCAGAACGCTTAACGTAATAAGCTGAGTCTAGATACCGAACAAAACTGACCGGAGCCTGAACGCCTAACGTAATAACCAGAGTCTGGATATGCAACGAAACTGACCGGAGCCTAAACGCTCAACGTAATAATCGGAGTCTGGATACCCAACAAAACTGACCGGAGCCTGAACGCTCAACGTAATAACCGAAGTGTAGATACCAAACGAAACTGACCGGAGCTTGAACGCTCAACGTAATCACCGGAGTCTGGATACCCAAAGAAATTGACCAGAGCCTGAACGCTCAACGTAATAACCGGAGTCTGGATACTCAACGAAACTGACTGGAGCCAGAACGATCAATTTAATAACCGGAGTCTGGATACACAACGAAACTGACCGGAGCCTGAACGCTCAACGTAATAACCGGAGTCTTGATTCCCAACGAAACTGACCGGTGCCTGAACGCTCAATGTAATAACCGGAGTCTGGATACCCAACGAAACTGCTCGGAGCCTGAACCCTCAACGTAATAACCGGAATCTGGATACCCAACAAAACTGACCGGAGCCTGTACGCTCAACGTAAAAACCGGAGTCTGGATACCTAACTAAACTGACCGGAGCCTGAACGTTCAACGTAATAACCGGAGTCTGGATACTCAACGAAATTGACCGGAGCCTGAAGGCTCAACGTAATAACCGGAATCTGGATATTCAACAAAACTGACCGGAGCCTGAACGCTCAACTTAATAACCGGAGTCTGGATACCCAATGAAACTGACCGGAGCCTGAACGCTCAACATAATAACCGGAGTCTGGATACCCAACAAAACTGACCGGAGCCTGAACGTTCAACGTAAAAACCGGAGTTTGAATACCCAACGAAACTTACCGTAGCCTGAACGCTCAACGTAATAACCGGAGTTTGAATACCCAACGAAACTGACCGGAGCCGGAACGCTCAACGTAATAACCGGAGTCTGGATACCCAACGAAGCTGACCGGAGCTTGAACGCTCAACGTAATAACCGGAGTCTGGATACCCAACGAAATTGACCGGAGCCTAAAGGCTCAACGTAATAACCGGAATCTGGATACACAACGAAACTGACCGGAGCCTGAACGCTCAACGTAATAACCGGAGTCTGGATACTCAACGAAACTGACTGGAGCCTGAACGATCATCGCAATAACCGGTGTCTGGATACACAACGAAATTGACCGGAGCCTGATCGCTCAGCGTAATAACCGGAGTCTGGATACACAACGAAACTGACCGGAGCCTGATCGCTCAACTTAATAACCGGATTCTAGATACCCAACAAAACTGACCGGAGCCTGAACGCTCAATGTAAAAACCGGAGTCTAGGTACCAAACGAAACTGACCGGAGTCTGAACGCTCAACATAATAACGAGAGTCTGGATAAACAACGAAACTGACCGGAGCCTGAACGCTCAACATAATAACCGGAGTCTGGATACCCAACGAAACTGACCGGAGCCTGAACGCTCAACGTAATAACCGGAGTCTAGATACTCAATGAAACTGACTGGACCCCGAACGCACAACGTAATAACTGGAGTCTGGATGCTCAACGAGAATGACTGGAGCCTGAACGCTCAACGTAATAACTGGAGTCTGGATACCGAACGAAACTGACCGAAGCCTGAATGCTCAAGATAATAACTGAAGTCTGGATACCCAATGAAACTGACCGGAGCCTGAACGCTCAACGTAATAACCGGAGTCAGGATACCAAACGAAATTGACCGGAGCCTGAACGCTTAAAATAATAACCGGAGTCTAGATACCGAACAAAACTGACCGGAGCCTGAACGCCTAACGTAATAACCAGAGTCTGGATATGCAACGAAAATGACCAGACCCTGAATGCTCAACGTAATAACCGGAGTCTGGATACCTAACAAAACTGACCGGAGCCTGAACGTTCAACTTAATAACCGAAGTCTGGATACCAAACGAAACGGACCAGAGCCTGAACGCTCAACGTAATAACCGGAGTCTGGATACCTAACGAAATTGACCGGAGCCTGAACGCTCAACATAATAACCGAAATCTGGATACCCAACAAAACTGACCGGAGCCTGAACACTCAACGTAAAAACCGGAGTCTGGATACCCAAGGAAACTGACCGGAGCCTGTACGATCAATGTAATAATGAAGTCTGGATACGCAACGAAACTGACCGGAGCCTAAACGCTCAACGTAATAACCGGAGTCTGGATACCCAACGAAACTGACCGGAGCCTGAACGCTCAATGTAATAACCGGAGTCTGGATACCCAACGAAATTGACCGGAGCCTGAAGGCTCAACGTAATAACCGAAATCTGGATACTCAACGAAACTGACTGGAGCCTGAACGCTCAACGTAATAACCGGAGTCTGGATACTCAACGAAACTGACTGGAGCCTGATCGATCAATGTAATAACCGGAGTCTGGATACACAACGAAACTGACCGGAGCCTGAACGCTCAACGTAATAACCGAAATCTGGATACTCAACGAAACTAACCGGAGCCTGAACGCTCAACGTAATATCCGGAGTCTGAATACTCAACGAAACTGACTGGAGCCTGAACGATCAACGTAATAACCGGAGTCTGGATACACAGTGAAACTGACCGGAGCCTGAATGCTAAACGTAATAACCGGAGTTTGGATACCCAACAAAACTGACCGGAGCCTGAACGCTCAATGTAATAACCGGAGTCTGGATACCCAACGAAACTGACCGGAGCCTGAACCCTCAACGTAATAACTGGAGTCTGGATACCCAACAAAACTGACCGAAGCCTGAACGCTCAATGTAAAAATCGGAGTCTGGATACCCAACGAAACTGACCAGAGCCTGAACCCTCAACGTAATAACCGGACTCTAGATACCCAACGAAACTGATCGGAGCCTGAACGTTCAACGTAATAACCGGAGTCTGGATACCCAACGAAATTGACCGGAGCCTGAAGGCTCAGCGTAATAAACGGAATCTGGATACTCAACGAAACTGACCGGAGCCTGAACGCTCAACGTAATAACCGGAGTCTGGATACCAAACGAAATTTACCGGAGCCTGAACGCTTAACGTAATAAGCTGAGTCTAGATACCGAACGAAACTGACCGGAGCCTGAACGCCTAACGTAATAACCAGAGTCTGGATATGCAACGAAACTAACCGGAGCCGGAACGCTCAACGTAATAACCGGAGTC
Source organism: Lathyrus sativus (assembly GCA_963859935.3). NCBI lineage: Eukaryota > Viridiplantae > Streptophyta > Magnoliopsida > Fabales > Fabaceae > Lathyrus > Lathyrus sativus. Next base: position 28,537 of record CAWUDS030000773.1, read on the forward strand.
TGGATACCCAACAAAACTGACCAGAGCCTGAACGCTCAACGTAATAACCGAAGTCTGGATACCAAACGAAACTGACCGGAGCCTGAATGCTCAACGTAATCACCGGAGTCTGGATACCCAACGAAATTGACCAGAGCCTGAACACTCAACGTAATAACCGGAATCTGGATACTCAACGAAACTAACCGGATCCTGAACGCTAAACGTAATAATCGGAGTCTAGATACTCAACGAAACTGACTGGAGTCAGAATGATCAATGTAATAATCGGAGTCTGGATAAACAACGAAACTGACCGGAGCCTAAACGCTCAACGTAATAACCGGTGTCTGGATACCCAACGAAACTGACCTTAGCCTGAACGCTCAATGTAATAACCGGAGTCTGGATACCCAACGAAACTGACCAGAGCCTGAACCCTCAACGTAATAACTGGAGTCTGGATACCCAACAAAACTGACCGGAGCCTGAACGCTCAACGTAAAAACCGGAGTCTGGATACCCAACGAAACTGACCAGAGCCTGAATGCTCAACGTAATAACCGGAGTCGGGATACCCCACGAACTTGACCGGAGCCTGAAGGCTCAACGTAATAACCGGAACCTGGATACTCAACGAAACTGACCGGAGCCTGAACACTCGAAGTAATAACCGGAATCTGGATACTCAACGAAACTGACCGGAGCCTGAACGCTCGAAGTAATAACCGGAACCTGGATACTCAACGAAACTGACCGGAGCCTGAACGCTCGAAGTAATAACCAGAGTCTGGATACCCAATGAAATTGACCGGAGCCTGAACGCTCAACATAATAACCAGAGTCTGGATACCCAACAAAACTGACCGGAGCCTGAACGCTCAACGTAAAAACCGGAGTCTGGATACCCAACGAAATTGACCGGAGCCTGAAGGCTCAACATAATAACCGGAATCTGGATACTCAACGAAAGTGACCAGAGCCTAAACGCTCAATGTAATAACCGAAGTCTGGATACCCAACGAAACTGACCGGAGCCTGAACGCTCAACGTAAAAACCGGAGTCTAGATACCCAACAAAACTGACCGGAGCCAGAACGCTCAACGTAATAACCGAAGTCTGGATACCAAACGAAACTGACCGGAGCCTGAACGCTCAACGTAATAACCGGAGTCTGGAAACCCAACAAATCTGACCGGAGCCTGAACGCTCAATGTAAAAACCGGAGTCTGGATACCCAACGAAACTGACCGGAGCCTGAACGCTCAACGTAATAACGAGAGCCCGGATACACAACGAAACTGACCGGGGCCTGAACGCTCAACGTAATAACCGGAGTCTGGATACCCAACGAAACTGAACGGAGCCTGAACGCTCAATGTAATAACCAGAGTCTAGATACTCAACGAAACTGATCGGAGCTTGAACGCACAAAGTAATAATTGGAGTCAGGATGCTCAACGAAAATGACCGGAGCCTGAACGCTCAACGTAATAACCGGAGTCTGGATACCCAACGAAACTGACCGGAGCCTGAATGCTCAAGATAATAACCGAAGTCTGGATACCCAATGAAACTGACCGGAGCCTGAACGCTCAACGTAATAACCAGAGTCAGGATACCAAACGAAATTGACCGGAGCCTGAACGCTTAAAATAATAACCGGAGTCTAGATACCGAACGAAACTGACCGGATCCTGAACGCCTAACGTAATAACCAGAGTGTGGATATGCAACGAAACTGACCGGACCCTGAACGCTCAACGTAATAACCGGAGTCTGGATACCCAACAAAACTGACCGGAGCCTGAACGCTCAACGTAATAACCGAAGTCTGGATACTAAACGAAACGGACCGGAGCCTGAACGCTCAACGTAATAACCGGAGTCTGGATACCCAACGAAATTGACCGAAGCCTGAACGCTCAATGTAATAACCGGAATCTGGATACTCAACGAAACTAACCGGAGCCTGAATGCTCAATGTAATAACCAGAGTCTGGATACTCAACGAAACTGACTGGAGCCTGAACGCTCAACGTGATAACCGGAGTCTGGATACACAAAGAAACTGACCGGAGCCTGAACGCTCAATGTGTAACCGGAGTCTGGATACCCAACGAAACTGACCGGAGCCTGAACGCTCAATGTAATAATCGGAGTCTGGATACCCAACGAAACTGACCGGAGCCTGAACCCTCAACGTAATAACCGGAGTCTGGATACCCAACAAAACTGACCAGAGCCTGAACGCTCAACGTAATAACTGGAGTCTGGATACCTAAAGAAATTGAACAGAGCCTGAACGCTCAACGTAATAACCAGAGTCTGGATACTCAACAAAATTGACCGGAGCCTGAATGCACAACGTAATAACCGAAGTCTGGGTACTCAACCAAACTGACCGGACCCTGAACGCACAACGTAATAACTGGAGTCTGGATGCTCAACAAAAATGACCGGAGCCTGAACGCTAACGTAATAACCGGAGTCTGGATACCCAACGAAACTGACTGGAGCCTGAACGCTGAATGTAATAATCGGAGTTTGGATACCCAACAAAACTGACCGGAGCCTGAACGCTCAATGTAATAACTGGAGTCTGGATACCCAATGAAACTAACCGGAGCCTGAACGCTCAACATAATAATCGGAGTCTGGATACCCAACAAAACTGACCGAAGCCTGAACGCTCAACGTAAAAACCGGAGTCTGGATACCCAATGAAACTGACTGGAGCCTGAACGATCAACGTAATAACGGGAGTCCGGATACACAACGAAACTGACCGGGGCCTGAATGCTTAACGTAATAACCGGAGTCTAGATACCCAACAAAACTGAATGGAGCCTGAACGCTCAATGTAATAACCAGAGTCTAGATACTCAACGAAACTGACCGGAGCTTGAACGCACAAAGTAATAATTGGAGCCAGGATGCCCAACGAAAATGACCGGAGCCTGAACGCTCAATGTAATAACCGGAGTCTGGATACCCAACGAAACTGACCGGAGCCTGAACACTCAACGTAATAACCGGAGTCTGGATACTCAACGAAACTGACTAGAGCCTGAACGATAAACATAATAACAGGTGTCTGGATACACAACAAAATTGACCGGAGCCTGATCGCTCAACGTAATAACCGGTGTCTGGATACACAACGAAACTGACCGGAGCCTGAACACTCAATATAATAACCGGAGTCTGGATACCCAACGAAATTGACCTTAGCCTAAACGTTCAACGTAATAACCGGAGTCTGGATACCCAACGAAACTGACCGGAGCCTGCTCGCTCAACGTAATATCCGGAGTCTGGATACCCAACAAAACTGACCGGAGCCTGAACGCTCAACGTAAAAACCGGAGTCTGGATACCCAACAAAACTGACCGGAGCCTAAACGCTCAACGTAATAACCGAAGTCTGGATACCAAACGAAACTGACCGGAGCCTGAACGCTCAACGTAATAACCTGAGTCTGGATACCCAACGAAACTGACTAAAGCTTGAATGCTCAATGTAATAACAGGAGTCTGGAATCCGAACAAAACTGACCGGAGCCTGAACGCTCAATGTAAAAACCGGAGTCTGGATATCCAACGAAACTGACCGGAGCCTGAACGCTCAACGTAATAACCGGAGTCTGGATACCCAACGAAACTGAACGGAGCCTGAACGCTCAACGTAATAACCAGAGTCTAGATACTCAACAAAACTGACCAGAGCCTGAACGCACAAAGTAATAACTGGAGTCTGGATGCTCAACAAAAATGACCGGAGCCTGAACGCTCAACGTAATAACCGGAGTCTGGATACCCAACGAAACTGACCGGAGCCTGAATGCTCAAGATAATAACCGAAGTCTGGATACCCAATGAAACTGACCAGAGCCTGAACGCTCAACGTAATAACCGAAGTCAGGATACCAAACGAAATTGACCGGAGCCTGAACGCTTAAAATAATAACCGGAGTCTAGATACCGAACGAAACTGACCGGAGCCTGAACGCCTAACGTAATAACCAGAGTCTGGATATGCAACGAAACTGACCGGACCCTGAATGCTCAACGTAATAACCGGAGTCTGGATACCCAACAAAACTGACCGGAGCCTGAACGCTCAACGTAATAACCGAAGTCTGGATACCAAACGAAACGGACCGAAGCCTGAACGCTCAACATAATAACCGGAGTCTGGATACCCAACGAAATTGACCGGAGCCTGAACGCTCAATGTACTAACCGGAATCAGGATACTCAACGAAACTAACCGGAGCCTGAATGCTCAATGTAATAACCAGAGTCTGGATACTCAACGAAACTGACTGGAGCCTAAATGATCAACGTAATAACCGGAGTCTGGATACACAAAAAAACTGACCGGAGCCTAAACGCTCAACGTGATAACTGGAGTCTGGATACCCAACGAAACTGACCGGAGCCTGAACACTCAATGTAATAATCGGAGTCTGGATACCCAACGAAACTGACCGGAGCCTGAACACTCAACATAATAACCGGAGTCTGGATACCCAACAAAACTGACCGGAGCCTGAACGCTCAACGTAAAAACCGGAGTCTAGATACCCAACGAAATTGACCGGAGCCTGAACGCTCAACGTAATAACCGGAGTCTGAATACACAACAAAACTGACCGGAGCATGAACGCTCAACATAAAAACCGGAGTCTGGATACCCAACGAAACTGAACAGAGCCTGAACGCTCAACGTAATAACCAGAGTCTGGATACTCAACAAAACTGACCGGAGCCTGAACGCACAACGTAATAACCGGAGTCTGGGTACTCAACGAAACTGACCGGACTCTGAATGCACAACGTAATAACTGGAGTCTGGATGCTCAACAAAAATGACCGGAGCCTGAACGCTGACGTAATAACCGGAGTCTGGATACCCAACGAAACTGACCGGAGCCTGAACAATGAATGTAATAACCGGAGTTTGGATATCCAACAAAACTGGACTAGGCCTGAACGCTCAACGTAATAACCGGAGTCTGGATACCTAATGAAACTGACTGGAGCCTGAACGCTCAACATAATAATCGGAGTCTGGATACCCAACAAAACTGACCGGAGCCTGAATGCTCAACGTAAAAACCAGAGTCTGGATACCCAATGAAACTGACCGGAGCCTAAACGATCAACGTAATAACCGAAGTCTGGATACGCAACGAAACTGGCCGGAGCCTGAACGCTCAACGTAATAACCGGAGTCTGGATACCCAACGAAACTGACCGGAGCCTGAACGCTCAACGTAATAACCGGAGTCTGGATACCCAACGAAACTGGCCGGAGCCTGAATTCTCAACGTAATAACCGGAGTCTGGATACCCAACGAAATTGATCGGAGCCTGAAGGCTCAATGTAATAACCGGAATCTGGATACTCAACGAAACTGACCAGAGCCTGAACGCTCAACGTAATAACCGGAGTCTGGATACTCAACGAAACTGACTGGAGCCTGAAGGATCAACATAATAACTGGTGTCAGGATACACAACGAAATTGACCGGAGCCTGATCGCTCAACGTAATAACCGGAGTCTAGATACACAACGAAACTGACCGGAGCCTGAACGCTCAACGTAATAACTGGAGTCTAGATACCCAACGAAACTGACCGTAGCCTAAACGCTCAACGTAATAACCGGAGTCTGGATACCCAAAGAAACTGACCGGAGCTTGCTCGTTCAACGTAATAACCGGAGTCTGGATGCCCAACAAAACTGACTAGAGCCTGAACGCTCAACGTAAAAACCGGAGTCTGGATAACCAACAAAACTGACCGGAGTCTGAACGCTCAACGTAATAACCGAAGTCTGTGTTGCACCCCAAAATTTGACTAACATTGATTTACCTAGCTTGTGTTCACTAGCATTATCATCTGCTTCTCATTGATATGGGGGCAATAGATCAAGAGGTATGACTACCCATCAAGAGTTATATGAGACTTTGAAGCTAGCCAAGAAGGTTATTCAAGTGTGCAAAGGTTGATATCTTTGTCAGAGAATTTAAGAGATCCTCAGAGAGATTGGTTGAAACCAAGGTTGTGTGCCTCATAACTTGAGAGTTGTGGGGGCTCCTCAGATGATTCTGAAGCTATGAGGATGGACTTAAAGCTTTGAGAGAGCTTATAAGATGTATTGAAAGCCATCATGAGGCCTAGAGAGGTCATTGTACAAGAATAAGAAGACTCAGCCATGAGTGGTATAATTAGGGTTTGACTGGGTCAACCCTAGGTCAACTGATGATTTGGAGAGGGTTGAGACCTAATCCAAGAAGCCATGTGATCATGGATTGATGCATTGAGATTCTATAAAGATGATTCATAGACCAACTCATCATGATTGAGGAGTTTGATAAGTTTCAAGCTAGGGTTTCTAAGGCTTGACAGTGTAAAATCCCCTAGTTTGATCCCTATCTTCAAGGCAGTTTAGCTCAAGATGGGATTGTCATCTCATCTAACCCCCAACATGAATGTTGTAGAGCATGCTCTTAGCTTTAATTTGAGTACTAGAAGTCCTTGATAGGATTTGTAGAGCTCAAGTTATGACTTTGACAAGTTACAGGTCATCTGAGGTATGTGAATCTGGGGCTTTGAAAGTCACCCAACTTGCATCCAACCTTTGCCCAAGAAGGATGATTCCTATGAACTTTTGGACAACATGAATGTTGTTCCTCATCTTCTTAGATTTCTAGAGAGTACTAGAAGTCCTTGATAGGATTTGTAGAACTCAAGTTATGGCTTTGACAAGTCAAGGGCATTTTGGTCATTTGGAGATTATAGGTCATTTCAAGCATAAGGCCATATCTCCTATTTCCAAGCTTCAAATGGAAAAATCTTCAACATAAAACTTGCTTAGAATGATGTTTTAAGGCTAGTAGGGTGGTCATGAGATGTTGAAAAGGCTTGTAGCAAAAAGTGATAAAAATGACCTAAAATGAAGGCATAAGTTAAATAAGTTCAAGTTGGAAATTAAAATTTCCAAGTTACACATCCAAACCATGGCATATAATAGGTCATTTTGACTCTAAAAGACATTCTAAAAACAAAGGTTCATCCACTTTTTTGAATTGAGGCCTAGATCATGGGGTTGCTTTGGAAAATGCTTGCTTGCATAATAAGGCACAAATGCAAAACTTAAGGAAAGGCAATGTATAAGCTGGTAAAGGGTTTTAACACATCCTATATCTCATTTAGGGAGAATTTCAAGTCAGTTACAAGGGCTGCAAGGGCTATGGCATGAGATGGCATGTGAGATGAGATGAATCCATAAACTCATGACATGAGAATTCCAATTTCTCATTGGATGATTCCAGATGGTTAGAGATGAGTCTAAACCATCCTATATATGATTTAGAACTTGCTTAGATGCAAGGTTGGTGAGAGATTTGAGAGAAGAGAGAGATAGCCATTTCACTTGCTTCCATTGCAAGTTGAAATCAAATTCTACATTCTGATTCATTTCCATTCCTTCTTTCAATCAAAACACATTCCCTTGATCACACTGAAGCTGTGCAGACCAAATTGAAGGCAAAACCATGGAGAATTGAAGAGATAGCACTTGGATTTTGAAGGTTGCAAGTCACCATCGGGTTTGGAGATTCAAGCTTTCTTGGTCCAATCTTTTGCAAACAGTAGCAAGATCATCATTCAAGGATTGATTCTGAAGAGTTTGAGAGCTTGAAGTGAAGGTTTACCCCATCTGTTAATCAAGATTCGACAGGTTAGTAAATTTTCTTCTACACCATGATTTAGGCATAATTAGCAAGAATTGTTAGGTTAGAACGGTTAGAGACAATTAGGTGATGGATTCTGGGAAGTTTGGGATCAATTGGTGAGGTTTCAGTTGGTGACACCATTTTTGTTTTGACCAAGAACATGAGATATATTGAGCTATAGCATGAATTTGATATCAAGAATTAACTAGTGTGAAGTGGTGATCATTCTGAGGTAGTTAATTTCAAGAATGGTTAGAACTGAAGTTTGAGCATATCTTTGATCTTGGATCGGGTTTGGAGAATTAGGGCATTTCAATTGATTTCAAAGCCATGGTTAGATTCAGGGTGAAATTCTAGATGAACTAGGGTTTTGAATTGTAGTTTTTCATGGAGAATCGAGGTGATACGATTGGGGTGAAGATTCACTTTGAAGCTCTGTTCATGGAGCTTTCCCTCCATTTCCATGGCTGAAGGAAGAAGACGAAGTGCTGGCCGTTTGATCAGGCGTGGACTCATTGACTAGGGTCAGATCTGAGGGCTGTGGTTTAATCTCACGTGTGAAAGGGGAGTCTGAAGACAACCAAAACGTGTTGTTTCATTAAAAGGGAGATTGGGCTTGATTGATATTCACACCCCACTCTCATGGCCCATTGGATTTTGAACTGTATTTCTTTGCTTTTTACACCGTTTCTTTTTCTTTTTCTTTATGATTTTAATTGATTTTCTGATTAAATAACTGGGCCTAGCGCGCCTTACTAATTGTACCCCCATTTTAAGCCCATTTGGAAAATGAACTGTCTGGCATTGCTATTCACACCAAGCATTTCTCATTTTAATTTCTTTTTCTCCATTTTTCATTAATCTTTAAAAAATCGTAATAAATAGGAAATTAATGATTTTTGCATGGGGATTTTCTCTCCCATTTCATGTTCATGTCTAGAAAATTATAAAGTCAAAATATTTGCATTTCATGCATTTTTAATATTTTTTGTGTATTTTCTCTTTTAATAGCATTTTGATTTTTTTATGTTGATGCATAGATTTGTAGAATTTTGTTTAGCTAGTTCCCTTTGAATTTTTAGGCCATTCGTTTTAGGATAGTTAGATTAGGACTTTAGCTCCCCTCTGGATTTATTCCATAATTTTGTGATTTGTGTAGAATTAGGTCAATCCTTAACATAGGTCCACAATAACCTTAGAATTTTGGGTTTCTAGGTCAAGTTAGACATTGGGACATATAGGGTATTAAGGGTATGTATATAGGATCCCCTAGAAATTATATTAGATTTTAATATAATAGTATACTATTTTTAAATGATTTTTGTAGTTGATGGTTGTTTGTGTTGCCCTTGTGGGCTTGTATTTTTGTTTGCCTTGCTTTGTGGGCTTGGTTTTGATTTGAGGAGCATGGAGGAGCATCCTAGAAGACTTGAGGATTGAAGAAGGAGCTTGAGAGCTTGAGAATCTTGTTTGTTTTGTTGTTGTTTTAGGGTTAGGAATTAGGAAGAGTTTAAACCTAGTTAACTCCTTTCTCAAACATGGATGGTATCTTTCACCTCCATTCCTCCCTGTGATTCAGGGTCCTTCCATGGTATTCACCTCTCTCCTTAGGAGGGATAAGTGATGGTACCTAGGAAGTAGAACCTTTGAGGGAACCATTCCCTTGATGTTAAACCCTTATAGGTCACCTTGGGTGATCAATAAGCAGTTTAACACCCCAGCTTATCCAGTTAAGTGATTTCCTCTGGTTTGAGTATCTTGAGAGATGTTGAGCTTGAGTGTGAAGATGAAGACTTCATTGAAGAGTATGGAAGAGGATGGTTCCCTAAGCATTGCCATTCCAGCTGAAGCTTGAAGAGCAAGATCAAGTTGATACTTGTAGACCCAATGAAGATCCAGTAAAGACTGAATGAAGAGCTGAGGCTTAAAGACTGAAGGATGAAGTTGATACTTCTAAGTGATTGAAGATTACTCTGAGAAACTGAAGCTTGCAGTAAGAGAAGACCAAGTTGAGACTGGTAAAGCAAAGAGAGCTTGAGATCTTGAAGAATAAGTTGATACTTAGGAAGAGGATTCAATTGAGATTGACTGAAGAGCTGAAGCTTGAAGAACAAAGGATAAGTTGATACTTACTTTGAAGCTTGGAGATCCTGAAGGAATCAAGTTGATACTTGTGGTTAAGAGTGAAGCCTAAAGGTGGAACTGATTAAGGAGCTGAAGCTTAGAGAAGAGAGAATAAGTTGAAACTTATGTTGAAGGGTTGAAACCTGGAGAAGCAAATTGACATTTGTCTAGAGTGATTGAGGTCTGAAGACTGAGTTGCTGTTGGAAGAGCTAAAGCTTGGAGTTGAGAGAGGAGTTGATCTGCTTTCTTTTCTGCTTTCTTTTCTGTTTTCTTTTCTATATTGATGTGCCTTGTTTGACTTGCTTGATGCATTAGAATAAGTTCATATCTAGACTAGGTAGAATCTAGGAGCATGATTGCACTAGAGGTTGAGTTGCTCCCTCTGCTTGTACTGTTACTGTATGGCTTTGCTTGCGGGTATTCAGTAGAGCCCTGCTCCCTTGCCCATGTGGTTTGTTTTGCTTGATAGCATGATTTTATTCCTTCTGTATGATTGCAGTCTCCTGTATTTTGCTTGATAGCATGTTTTATTTCGGTATGATTACTGTTATTCATTCTGGCTTGAGGTTGAGATGAGCTTGTGGAGGCCGATGCCCCACACACATTTCCTCCCTCACTTGCATTGCATGCATTTTACTGTATATCTGTTTACTGTTTGAGCTGATGCTTTATCTGTTTCTGTGTATCATTGATATGATCCCTTAGGACTCTCATTTCCTTTGATAAGGAATTGATGATAGAACTTTAGGTTGAAACCTATGCATGATAACTTCTAGGAGTTCCCTGTTTCAAACCTCAACCATAGGATGAATCCTTGGCATGACAACATTAGGACTTGATAGTCTCCCTTTAGTTGGGCCTGTTCTCTTCTCATCTCAAAACAGCTTAAGATACAGTAATCATGAATGGTTTCTTTCGTACGTTACGAGCCTTAAGCTATCTAAGAAAGGATTGTGGGAGAGTTTCTTTTACACAGTCTGGATGTTTAGTATGGTACCCTTTGGGTGACATGCGACTCATTCACTCTCAGGTCATAGTCTCTAGTGCGATTGAGATTGCAAAAACAATAAAAAACACTTCTTCCGTAAAAGACAGAAAATAATGCGTAGTGTCTCGAACTACGTAAGCTCTGATCTCCCATACCTGTTGAGAGTACGTAGGCACAATACTGATGTATTGGCGAGCTACCTTCCCCGTAAACCGTCGTAGGTCGAACTACGTTGACTCTGATTTCTCGTTCTCTGATGAGAATACATAGGCATAAAGTGCGACACTTTGCCGAGTCATTTTCTTTTCTGTTTTAAGCCAGCCTTGATAGGTAGATAGATAAAACCAACCCGTCCAGTAAACACAACAAGCGTGGATCCCGTCGAGTACGACGGACGTGAGGGGTGCTAATACCTTCCCCTTGCGTAACCGACTCCCGAACGCAGACAACGGTTGCGACGACCTTGTCTTATTCCTTTTCGTCAGGTTTTTTCCGATCGTTTCCTTTCCTGTTCTGAGGGATAAATAACGAAAGGTGGCGACTCTTCTGTTGTGCCGGCACCTTATTTTCGCGAAAGCGACAACTGGCGACTCTGCTGGGGATCGAACCCAGAATCTCTGGTTCTCCGGTTCCCCTACGAGAGTCAATCCCAGCGCTTGTATGATTACTTGTTGGGTTGTGGTTATTTATCGCATTTTATTTATCGCATTTTATTTCCCGCACTTTATTTTCAGTATGATATGATTATCTGTGCTGTTATGGGAGGGGCATTCTGATGAGTGAGAAGCCAGACCCAGGCTTGAGCGAACATAGCATTAGTTATGGAAATTAGTGGGCGCGTGCTTGCTTTGCAGGCACTAGTGTCTCATGAAATCCACGCTCAGACGAGGTTCTCCCGGTTGGCTTCTCTTTCAACCCTTTGGATTGAGACGGTTGCTGGTTTGGTGGATTGTCGACTCTGGGGACCTATCATTTGTGATTCAGCCGAGTGAGGCCGCTTCATGAGCTGGTGATGCCACACCTTCTGGGTATCGTATCACCCCTCTTGAATGTCTGTGACGCTGATGAACGCATAGGATGCCGAACTTGAGTCAGTTTAGGTCCATACCTGTGAGCAGGGTTGGGTTTATTGCAGGAAACTTTGACCTTCAGACTACCTGGTTTTCTTGATAGTGGATCAGTTTTGTTGGGATCTGAGGATCTCATATGCAAATATATGTTTGTTCTTGATAGAGCAGGTTTTGATCAGAGGATCTTATCATCAGATGTGTATTTGTTCTTGATAGAGCAGATTGAGATCAGAGGATCTTATCAGCAAATGTATGTTTGTTCTTGACAGAGCAGATTTATGATTGGGGTCTGAAGATCTCATCAGCAGATGTATGTTTGTTCTTGATAGAGCAGATTTATGATTGGGGTCTGAAGATCTCATCAGCAGTTGTATGTTTGTTCTGGATAGAACAGAGTTTCATTATTAGATGATTGTTCTTGATAGAGCAGAATTATGATCTTGTGTATATGGCCATATCAGATGGTTGTTCTTGACAGAGCAGATTTGTGGTCCGATACCGGGGTTCTCTTCTTATCAGTGGTTGTTCTTGATAGAGAAGCGTTATGGTTTTGTTGATACAAAATCTCCACAGCACAGTTGCATTGATCTCCTGTTGCATGATTGCATTTTACATTATTTTGCATACATTTGCATTCCATTAACGTGTGTGTGTGTTGCAGGTACCGTTTTCCCCGATCCAGGATTTCTTGCCTCCTATTGTGTGTTATGGGTTCTCTGAGGAAGACCGTGGCTTACAAGTTCCCTGCCCCTGATGTGGTTAAGTTGACTGGTTTGATAGCTTTAGCAGATGATTTTGTGAGGGATGAGTTCAGAAAATCTTACGGCAGGTTGCTCAGTTTGGTTCATAAACCTTCTGCGTTCAAGGTGAATGGGTTGCACGCTCTGCTGCAGTTCTACGACCCTCCGTTGAGATGTTTCACTTTCCAGAATTTTGTTCTCGCACCCACGCTGGAAGAGTATGCTGATTTGCTAGGTGTGTCTATCAAGAGGCAGATGCCTTTTGTTCACATGGATGTTGAGCCTGATCTGGCTGGTTTAGCTCCTTCACTTCATCTGGATGCCTCCGAGTTGGTGTTGTCTAGTTGGAACAAGGTTCCCGGGTTCTCCTTGCAGTTTCTAGTGGGTAAGGCTCAGCAATGCGCCAAGGACGGATGTTGGGTCGCATTCAACGCCATCCTTGCTCTGTGCATATATGGCATCATTCTGTTCCCCAACATGCCCGATTTTGTAGACTTGGATGCATTTCACATCTTTGCTTCAGGGAATCCAATCCCTACCTTGATAGGAGATGTCTACCATTCTATCCACTACAAAAACGAGAACAGGATGGGCAAGAATGTTTCATGTTGCGTACCCTTGCTTTACAAATGGCTTGATAGTCATCTGCCCAAGAGTGGTCCTTTTGTCTCGTCTGCAGCCACAGCTGAGTGGTCCGAGCGTCTGATGAGTTTATCTGCAGAGGATATTGACTGGTTTGACAGAGATAGGTTGGGTACTGAGGTGATCTTCAGTTGCAGCAGGTTTCCAAACGTGCCTTTGATAGGCAGGAAGGGATGTATAAACTACAATCCGTCGTTGTTGGTCCGACAGTTCGCATATGCTTTGAGAGCTCCGCCAAAGGATGAAGAGGTGCAGGAATCTCTGTACCTCACTGGTCTTCTAGAGGGGGATCTGTTATCCAAGCTTCAGCGCGCCTGGAATGGTATCAGTAAGCGAGGAAAGCCATTGCTGGGGAGAAGCAACAATCAAGCCTACCCTCCATATGCAACTTGGATCAGAGCCAGAGCAGGTGCTATAGGGATGCCGTTTCCTCATGCCAAGCCAGAAATCCCTCCAATGATTGAAGAGCCTACTATTGTGTCCATTCAGCAGCATAATCAGGTGTTGGCTGAGCGAGATGAATTGAAGAGGGCAAATGAGGAACTGGAGAAAGAGTTGGCTCAGCTCTGAAGCGAGAGGAACGAAGCCGTTCATTCCTTCAAAAGGCAGACAGAGCTGGTGAACCGGCTGGGGACAGACCTGACTAAGCAGATAGCCGAGCGTGAACGCATGGGTCAGGACTTCAAGGCTGTCAACGACGTACTGGCTACGAAGAAGCAGCACTTGGACTAGGCATATCGGAGGATATCCAAGTTCAACCAGCACTGGAAGGCTTCCCTGGCCACCAGGAAAGAGAGGGAGGATAAGCTGATGCTACAGATCTCCAGGCTGGAAGCCCAGGTGAAGGATAGTGAGAAGAGGTTTGATGAAGAAACTGCCCGCAGATACGCCGCCGAAGGCCAGCTCAACAAAGCCCTCGCTAACCTGAAGGAGCGCAAACTGACGTTTGAGTCCAAGAAACGGAAGTTAGAAGACTGCTTCGGCGAAGGAGCATGGGAAGGTTTGGTCGAAGGACTTCAGTACACCATTGTGCAGAGGGAGTTACTCGTCGAGGGGTTACTCACGCTGCCTGATCATCCGGAAACAAAGGAGTTGTTGGAAGAGTATCGCGCCCGTGGCCGTACTTGACTATTTGTGTTCCTTTTGTTTTGATCATTGTTGTATGCTGACCATCACCAGGCTTGTTGGCTGAGGTCACGCTATTGATTCATCTTGTACCCGCTGATGTTATGTACTACCTTGATGGGTTTTCTTTATATATGAGATTGCTATTTCCATGATTGGACTCATACCTCTTATTATTATCAGCACTGGCACTCAGGCACTAGGATCGGGGAGATCTCCCTAACGCACTGACACACGTTTGCATTTGCATGAAGCATTCGCATAACGAGCACTTTGTTGTTTTTCCTAACCCTTTTGTGTTTTACAGGTTGTCGCAGGTTTTTTCAGGTCTTTCAGGTTGTTTCAGGTTGTTCCAGGATTGATCAGAGACCTATTCACCGCTATCCGACTAGAGCTAATCAGACCAGGATCATGGAGCAAGTGCAAACTGATGTTCAGGAACTCCGCGAAAGGATGGATCGCTTCATGGAGCTCATGCAGGCGGTCGCCAATGGCCAGGATCAGCTCAGAACTTTGGTTCAGCCTTTGATTTCCAGGGTTGATAGCAACGGCGTACTCCATGGTGGGACTGTGCCTACTCCTCCACCAGTTGAAACTCCACAGAATGGTGTTCCCGTGACCGGGGGCAACGGCAGTGCTAACGGCAATGTGATGGCCAACATCGGACTCAATACGACGGGCGTCGGTAATGGAAGTCTGGGAGCTAATGTCAATGTCGGGCCGGGCAACGGCAATGCAGGTGTCGGGAATCTGTTTGTGCCTCAGCCATGGTTAGAGGATCGTCAGGATGATGTGTTCTCTCAGAGAGGTGTTGAAGGGGAGCTGAATGCTGAAGCACGGCTTAGATTCAAGGCACTTGAAGATAAGATGAGAGATATCGAGAATCAGAATACTTTGGGCGTTGATATGTCCAAGCTGGGATTAATTGCTGATTTCAAGGTGCCCCCAAGTTCAAGGTACCTGACTTCGAAAAGTATAAGGGCACCACTTGCCCTCGTGTCCACCTGAGATCGTACTACAGGAAGATGTCTGCTCATTTCGAAGACGAGAAGTTGCTGATGCACTTCTTCCAAGACAGTCTTTCCGGGCCATCCCTTGAGTGGTACATGAGTCTGGAGCCCACTAATGTGCGCACATGGAAGGACCTTGCTGAAGCATTTGTGCACCACTACCAATACAATAGCGACTTGGCCCCGAACCGAGTTCAGCTGCAGAATCTGTCGCAGAGGAACAATGAAGGGTTTAAGGAATACGCCCAGCGGTAGCGTGAGTTGGCAGCCAGGGTTCAGTCGCCGATGGTTGAACGAGAGCTCGTGCAGATGTTTGTAGCCACCCTCCCAGGGGTTTACTATGAGAAGTTAGTCAGCGGTATGTCTGGGACGTTCTCAGATCTCATTATCACGGGTGAGCACGTCGAAAATAGGATCAAGATCGGGAAAATTCAAGGTGAGTCATCCTCAGTTAGGGGAGGCAGAAAGAAACCTTATGCTGGCAAAAGGCGAGAAGGAGAAGCGAGCGCTGTGACCAACGCTCGAAGGAAGGGTAAAGGTCCTCACCAGCAGGTGGCCAGTATAAATATCCCAGCAGCTCCGCAGCAGCAGCAACCGAATCAACAGGGATACAGAAAGTAACAGAATCGGGCACCTTTGGCGAACCGTCACTTCGAGACACCGCCCATGTCGTACGCGCAACTGTTACAGACTTTGCTTCAGCTACAGTTGATCCAGAAGAGGATGCTGGCTCCCTTGACAGGGGCACCTCCTCCAGGGTATGACGCGAATGCCACTTTTGAGTTCCACTCAGGGGCACCTGGCCACACAATCGAGAACTGCAAAGCCTTCAAGCATAAGGTGCAGGACATGGTGGATGCCAAGATCATCAACTTCTCCGATAATGTGCCCAATGTCACGAAGAATCCTATGCCGAATCATAGGGGAGGCGGAGTGAACGCCATTATCGAAGACGAGAGTGTGGATTTGTTGACTGACGTCAGAGATCTAAAGACGCCGCTTAGCTTCGTTAAAGCTAAGTTGCTGAAAAGAGGGTTCTTTCCAGGTTGCGGAGAGCTATGTATGGACTGTGCCACACGTTCTGATGGATGTGAGCAGTTGGTAGAAGGAATTCAAAGTCTGATGACTGAAGGGATTCTGCAGTTTAGCCGGAGGGCTGAAAGTGGATCAGGAGAGGTAGTGCTGAAGCATGCCGATGAAGTCTCCACCATCACCAACCCTCGCCGGCCGATAACCATTTCTGCGCCCAGACCGCCCACAATTACCATTACCAAAGCTGGACCGATACCCTTCGAGAGCACTAACGTCGTTCCGTGGCATTATGAGGCTGAAGTCTACTGCAACGGACAGAGGTTGGAGCTGGAACCGTTTGGGTCGACCGGGGAGAATCTTGCGGGAATCAGTGGTATTACTCGCAGCGGAAGAGTGTTTGCACCACCAGAGGTCGTGGCGGATAAAGCGGTCAGAGCTGATGTGGCCGATAAAGGTAAAAGTAAAGTCGTTGAAGAGGTCCCGTGTGGGGTAGAAAAAGACTTGCTTGTTAAAGATGCCGAGGAGTTTATGCGGTTGATTAAAAAGAGTGACTACAAGATTGTAGACCATCTCCATCAGACGCCCTCGAAGATTTCCATCTTGAACCTGTTGCTGTGTTCTGAAGCGCACCGCAACGCGCTGCTGAAGGTGTTGAACGCTGCGTATGTACCGCAAGAAATATCGGTGAATCAGCTAGAAGAGGTTGTAGCCCACGTAAATGCTGGAAATGGGCTAGGTTTCACAGACTTGGAGCTGACGCCAAAAGGGAGGAATCACAATAGCGCCCTGCAAATCTCGATAGAGTGTAGGGGCACGATCATGTCGCACGTGTTGGTGGACACGGGTTCGTCACTTAATGTTCTTCCGAAGAAGGCATTAATGAAGTTGGATACTCGTGGAGTGATCTGCACACCCAGTGATCTGGTTGTGAAGGCGTTCGATGGGACTAAACTCCATGTTTTCGGGGAGGTGACCCTGCCAATCCAAGTCGGGCCAGAAACGTTCGACGCGGTTTTTTATATTATGGACATCATGCCTGCCTACAGTTGTCTCTTGGGTCGGCCATGGATCCATGCTGCTGGTGTCGTGACCTCCACGTTGCACCAAAAGCTCAAATATGTTGTCGGAGGTAGCATCGTAACCGTGTGTGGCGAGGAAGACATAATGGTGAGCCATTTGTCGTCCTTCAAGTATGTGGAGATGGATGGCGAAATCCATGAGACTTTATGCTAAGCGTTCGAAGCTGTCAAAGTGAAGGACGTAGCTCCTGTAGTCACAGAAAAGCCAGAGATGACTCTCTCCTCGTTCAAGAAAGCTCGGGCCGCTGTCCAAGCCGGACCTACCCCAGGCTGGGGGCGAATTTTGGAGATACCCAACAAGCAAGATAAGTTTGGGTTGGGATATTCTCCTGGAGCTGAAGCTTCTTCTTCTTCTAGCAGTGCGTCTCGAGGTAAAGGGCCGATCCAGTTTACCAGTGGCAGGATGATTTTCGAAAGCATCAACGCGATGTCTGAAGACAGCGGAGATAGCGACTGTGACCTCGACTCTTGGATCCAGCCAAGCAAGCCAGGCGAGGGCCTCAACAATTGGTCCGTCAAGGATATCATCCAGATGACAAGCGAAGAGTAATGACTTACATTTTCCAATCATTGTACAACCCTATGTCCTACCCGGGGCATAGTGGTTTTATTGTCAGGGCCTTGTTGGATTATGTACATGCATTTTGTTAATAAATCAAAGGCGTTTTCTTCGTATTCAAATATTGTGATCTCTGTTATTCCTGTTTTATATTTGTTTTGAAAAACAATAAAATGGCAATGGGGTTTGTGCTAACCTGCACATCCTTGTTTAAACTTAACCCTTGTTATTGCAGGATCCACATAACAGATGACATCGACTCTGGACCTTCTACGACTCACTTCGACTTCGATTGCCCGATCTATCAAGCCGAAGAAGAGATTGATAAAGACGAAGACCTTCCTGAAGAGTTGACCCGCTTGTTGAAACAAGAGGAGAAAGTTATTCTGCCTCATGAGGAGGAGATCGAGATCGTGAATCTGGGTTCTGAAGAACTCGTCAGAAACGTCAGGATAGGGGCCGCATTGCAGAATGATGTCAAGCAGAGATTAGTCGAGATGCTGAGAGAGTATAGTGACGTCTTTGCTTGGTCATACGAAGATATGCCCGGACTTGACACTGACATCGTGGTCCACCACTTGCCGCTGCGAGAAGATTGCCCTCCCGTTAAGCAGAAGCTTAGGAGGACGAGACCAGATATGGCCGTTAAGATCAAAGAAGAAGTGCAGAAACAACTTGATGCTGGCTTCTTAGCGGTCACTACTTACCCTCCGTGGGTCGCCAACATAGTGCCTGTACCGAAGAAGGACGGTAAGGTACGCATGTGCGTCAATTATCGGGATTTGAATAGGGCGAGCCCTAAAGATGATTTCCCGCTGCCTCATATCGATGTGTTGGTCGACAGCACAGCCCAGTTCTCCGTGTTTTCGTTCATGGATGGCTTCTCCGGTTACAACCAGATCAAGATGGCGCCGGAGGACATGGATAAAACGACGTTTATCACTCCTTGGGGAACATTTTGCTACAAGGTAATGCCTTTCGGTCTGAAGAACGCAGGGGCCACTTACCAACGAGCAATGGTAACTTTGTTTCATGACATGATTCATCACGAGATTGAAGTCTATGTTGATGACATGATTGCGAAGTCCCAAACGGAGGAGGGACATCTGGTCAATTTGCTGAAGCTTTTTGAGAGGCTTAGGAAGTTCAGGTTGAGGCTGAATCCTAACAAATGTACTTTCGGAGTAAGGTCCGGAAAGTTACTGGGGTTTATTGTGAGCGAAAGAGGCATCGAGGTTGATCCTGCGAAAATAAAAGCCATACAAGAAATGCCAGTGCCAAAAACAGAAAAAGAAGTTCGTGGTTTCTTGGGCAGAATAAACTACATTGCAAGGTTTATCTCTCAGCTCACGGCCACGTGTGAACCGATGTTCAAGCTTTTAAAGAAAGATCAGGCGATTATCTGGAACGAGGATTGCCAGAAGGCATTCGACAAGATAAAGCAGTATCTTCAGGAACCTCCAATCTTGATACCCCCAGTGGCTGGACGGCCACTAATCATGTACTTGACAGTTCTTGAGAATAGTATGGGGTGTGTTCTCGGTTAGCACGACGAGACGGGCAGAAAGGAGCATGCCATTTACTACTTGAGTAAAAAGTTCACTGACTATGAATCTCGATACTCGATGCTGGAGAAGACGTGTTGCGCACTAGCCTGGGCTGCCAAACGTTTATGACAGTACATGCTCAATCACACCACCATGCTAATTTCGAAGATGGATCCAATCAAGTACGTCTTCGAGAAGCAGGCTCTTTCGGGCAAGATTGCCAGATGGCAAATGGTGTTGACGGAATATGACATTCAGTATATTTCCCAGAAGGCCATCAAGGGAAGCGTATTGTCTGATTACCTTGCCGAACAGCCGATCGAGGATTACCAGCCGATGAAATTTGAATTCCCTGATGAGGATATCATGTTTCTCAAAGCGAATGATTGCGATGAACCGTTGCCCGACGAGGGGCCAGATAGGAAATCCCAGTAGAAATTGATATTCGATGGGGCGGTTAATTCTTACGGAAGTGGTATCAGGGCGATCATCACGACTCCCCACGGATCCCACATCCCGTTTACTGCGAGATTGACGTTTCCGGTCACCAATAATGAGGCGGAGTACGAAGCATGCATTATGGGTCTAGAAGAGGCAATTGATTTGAGAATCAAGAACCTAGACGTATATTGTGACTCGGCGCTTGTGATCAACCAAATTAAAGGGGAGTGGGAGACTCGTCAATCGAATTTGGTGTCGTACATGAACTATGCCAGAAGGCTGCTTCCGTTCTTTGATCGAGTGGAACTCCATCATGTGCCCAGAGCAGAAAATCAGATGGCTGATGCCTTAGCCACGTTGGCTTCGATGTATAAGGTCAATTTTTGGAATGAGGCTCCAAGAATTGTCCTTTCTCGTCTTGATAGACCTGCATTTGTCTTTGCGATCGAGGAAGCCGCCGACGGCAAGCCATGGTTCCATGACATCCAGACTTTCCTTATGGAGTGTTGCATAAAAGAAACCACGATGAGGCTCCAAGAATTGTCCTTTCTCGTCAACCTAGGATAAGAAGACTCTGATGAGGCTGTCTGGAAATTTTTATCTCAATCCTGATGGAGTGTTGTATAAAAGAAACCACGATCTCGTGCTACTCAGATGTGTAGATGAGAAAGAGGCGAGTATGCTCATGGAAGAAGTCCATGAAGGCGCATTTGGTACGCACGCCGGCGGGCATGCTATGACGAGAAAGATCCTGAGAGCAGGATATTACTGGCTGACGATGGAGTCAGATTGCTTTAAATTCGCGAAGAGATGTCAGAAATGCCAGATTTATGCTGATAAAGTTCATGTGCCGCCGTGCCCGTTAAATGTCATGTCCTCCCCGTGGCCGTTCTCCATGTGGGGCATCGACATGATAGGCAAGATCGAGCCCACTGCATCCAACGGTCATCGCTTCATTCTAGTAGCTATCGACTACTTCACCAAGTGGGTGGAGGCAGCCTCATATGCTAACGTGACCAAGCAGGTGGTGGCTAAATTCATAAAAAGGGACATCATCTGTCGTTACGGAATTCCCGAGCGGATCATTACTGATAATGGTTCGAATCTGAATAACAAGATGATGAAGGAGATGTGCCAGAGTTTCAAGATTGAACACCACAACTCATTTCCTTACCGGCCGAAGATGAATGGCACCGTTGAAGCGGCCAATAAGAACATAAAGAAGATTATTTAGAAGATGGTTGTGACCTACAAAGATTGGCACGAGATGTTGCCATTTGCACTTCACAGTTATCGTACGATGGTACGTACTTCAACCGGGGCAACTCCTTTCTCCTTGGTGTACGGTATGGAAGCAGTCCTACCGTTAGAAGTGGAGATCCCTTCTTTGCGAGTTTTGGTTGATGTGAAACTCGACGAGGCAGAATGGATTACGAACCAACTGAACCAACTCAGCCTGATGGACGAGAAGAGGTTGGAATCGATTGCACATGGTCGTCTATACCAAAGCCGAATGAAGAAAGCTTATGATAAGAAGGTGTGTCCTAGAAGCTTTCAGACGGGTGATCTCGTCCTGAAGAAGATTCTTCCTCCATACTCCGATCACCGGGGCAAGTGGACTCCGAATTACGAAGGTCCGTACGTCGTCAGCAAGGTCTTCTCGGGAGGAGCTTTGTTGTTATCCACGATGGATGGTGAAGATTTTGCATCCCCGGTAAACGCGGACGCAGTTAAAAAATACTTTGCTTGAAAGCAACCCGCTGGACAGTAAAAAGAGAGTCCAGGCAAAAATGGGGCATCCTGGCGAACCATAAAAAAGGAAAAAGGTTCGGGCAAAAATTAGGGATATAAATTGAAAAAATGTACACCCGCAAAGTCGAAAACCTGGATGGGCGACTTTGG
Organism: Lathyrus sativus; assembly: GCA_963859935.3. NCBI lineage: Eukaryota > Viridiplantae > Streptophyta > Magnoliopsida > Fabales > Fabaceae > Lathyrus > Lathyrus sativus. The sequence goes on from CAWUDS030000773.1 coordinate 50,526, forward strand.
CAAAAAAGGGTATCCCGGTGAACTGAAAACCCGCAAAGGGCGGTTCACACAAAAGTTAGGGATTTAAAAAAGCAAATGACTGCGTTCCGCATGTGGACCTTCTTTGTTTAGTGGATTGGAAGACCTGAGGGCCGTTTATCTGAATCAATCTCTTCTGAAGCTGAAGCGTCAGAGAAGTATCGAAGTCGAGTGGGTCATAGAGGGATCAACTCATGGTGTTCGTCTACGCCTCGTTGCCGACATTTGTATATACTGATGTATATTTATGTTTTATTTTTGCGCGGCTTCCTCATTCCAGGAGCTTGCATCTGTTGTAAAACGTTTTTACCCATTCAGGGGTTCGTTATCAATAAAATGTATACTATTCAGCAATTCTGTTTGTCTGTTTAGCATTTATCTGTTTTGTTTGCGAAAAAGAACGCGGATGTTTTTGATAAAATGAGCATACATAAACTTACTGGCCTAGGCCACTGATTGTTGAAACAATGAATTACTTGAACATTGTCACAAGATGATAACCTTGATAGATTCCTTTGAGAAGGGTATCTTGTCTGTTTGTTTGTGTTGTTACAGGTGTAGCATATTCCAGACAGTGCGCCGTGCGTATCTCCAAGCAGGATGATTCCTCTTTCTCCAGCAAAGTTCAGCAGCCTCTCCCCGCAGATTCCGAACGTGAGATTGTAAGGCATTGATATGTCTCCCCGGGCAGAGAAGATTCTCTCCCCAATCAGACGCATCCTGAAGGAACGTCATCTCCTCAGCTGAGTCATACCGAAGTGTGTAGCAACTGATGGTGCCAGACTGAAGTCTCCAGCGGAATTGAGATTCCCCCACAGAGTCGTACTCTCCCCCGAAGCAGGATGATTCCTTCTTCCCCAGCGGAATTGAGATTCCCCCCACAGAGTCGTACTCTCCCCAGCAAGCAGAATGATTTCTCCTTCCTCATCCGAGTTTGCAGATACCCAAGAGAGTCGAGTCCTTGGAAGCCGCTCGGGCCATGATTGGTTTTCCCCAGTGGAATGTTGAATAGCTGATGCTGTGTTTCCCTTTCGAAGTCGGTATTCCCAGGGAAGTAGCCGTGAAGGCCGTGCAGTCTATTCCCGCGATTGATATCGCTTTCCCTCAGCAGGTCCAGGTTCTCGTAGAGCTTCGTTCCCCCGCAGCAGTCAACTGAAGTTGTGTCCCCTGCGGAGTCCAATTGAGATTGGCGGGACCCTTGCTCTCCTTAGCAGGATGATTCCTCTATCTGAGTGGTTCTTTCTCCTCGACAGGAAGATTCTCCCTTCAGCATTTATTTTGCTGACAGGATCGCACCATTTTGCATGACTGCATAGCATTTATCATAAACGCGTAGCATTTCCACCGTGTGGAGCATTGCGCCATTGCCGAAGCATATGCATAATAAGCATGATACAGGTTGTTACCGTTCTTGTTTTGCAGGTGTTCCGCCGCAGAATTGATTGCTCAGGATGATTCCTGAAATTCTCCCCAACGAAGTCGCTTGCTCAAGATGATTCTTGAAGCCCCTAGCGAAGTCTTCTGGCTCAAGATGATTCTTGAATTCCCCAGCGAGAGTCGCTTGCTTGAGATGATTCTTAAGACCCCAGTACAGTCGCCAGAGTGGTTGCTCAAGTTGATACTTAGAGTCCCCGACAGAGTGTCTGCTCAGGATGATTCCTGAAAGCTCCAGCATGGTTATCGGTTCAAGATGATTCTTGAAGTCCCCGACGGAGTTATTTGTCCAAGACGATTCTTGAAGTCCTCAGCAAAGTTGATTCATCCAGAATGATTTCTGGATCCCCGAAGCGGAGTTACTTGATAGTTCTCCAGAATCCCCAGCGGAGATGCGTCATCCCCAGCCAGTTTCTGAACAGCGAAGTTGAAACTTCCCCTGAAGACTTCATGATTGAAGTCCGACCGTGTTAATGAAGCAGTTCTCTCAGCTGATGCGGAGTGCCTGATGGCAGAAGTTTGGGTATCCCCAATTGGTTCATGATTGACCGAGAATCCTACTCCCGACTTGCTGATGAAGTCCGGCTGATGCCCGAAAGTTTTCTTCGAATGCCCGATGGTATGATCAACATGATCGTTGACCTGATGAGTCCCGAGGAATCTTGATGCCTGATGGCATGATCGACCATATATTACCGGTTACCGTGTGACCAATTCTCCAGCTAGCTGCTGTGCAGCTATTATTTCAGTTCTCGAAGATTTGATCCCAGCAGAGTACCGTGTACTTGTGCAGTTGGCAAATTTCCAGGTTTATCGGTATTCAACCGTCTCCCACCTTAATTGTTTGAGAGTCGTTCGCTTCTCACCCAGTCAGGTTCAAGCCGTTTGAATAGGGGCAGCTGTTGCACCCCAAAATTTGACCAACATTGATTTACCTAGCTTGTGTTCACTAGCATTATCATCTGCTTCTCATTGATATGGGGGCAATAGATCAAGAGGTATGACTACCCATCAAGACTTATATGAGACTTTGAAGCTATCCAAGAAGGTTATTCAAGTGTGCAAAGGTTGATATCTTTGTCAGAGAAGTTAAGAGATCCTCAGAGAGATTGGTTGAAACCAAGGTTGTGTGCCTCATAACTTGAGAGTTGTGGGGGCTCCTCAGATGATTCTGAGGCTATGAGGATGGACTTAAAGCTTTGAGAGAGCTTATAAGATGTCTTGAAAGCCATCATGAGGCCTAGAGAGGTCATTGTACAAGAATAAGAAGACTCAGCCATGAGTGGTATAATTAGGGTTTGACTGGGTCAACCCTAGGTCAACTGATGATTTGGAGAGGGTTGAGACCTAATCCAAGAAGCCATGTGATCATGGATTGATGCATTGAGATTCTATAAGGATTATTCCTAGACCAACTCATCATGATTGAGGAGTTTGAGAAGTTTCAAGCTAGGGTTTCTAAGGCTTGACAGTGTAAAATCCCCTAGTTTGATCCCTATCTTCAAGGCAGTTTAGCTCAAGATGGGATTGTCATATCATCTTACCCCCAACATGAATGTTGTAGAGCTTGATCTTATATTTAATTTGAGTACTAGAAGTCATTGATAGGATTTGTAGAGCTCAAGTTATGACTTTGACAAGTTACAGGTCATCTGAGGTATGTGAATTTGGGGCCTTGAAAGTCACCCAACTTGCATCCAACTTTTTCCAATGAAGGATGATTCCTATGAACTTTTGGTCAACATGAATGTTGTTCCTCATCTTCTTAGATTTCTAGAGAGTACTAGAAATCCTTGATAGGATTTGTAGAACTCAAGTTATGGCTTTGACAAGTCAAGGGCATTTTGGTTATTTGGAGATTATAGGTCATTTCAAGCATAAGGCCATATCTCCTATTTCCAAGCTTCAAATGGAAAAATCTTCAACATAAAACTTGCTTAGAATGATGTTTTAAGGCTAGTAGGGTGGTCATGAGATGTTGAAAAGGCTTGTAGCAAAAAGTGATAAAAATGACCTAAAATGGAGGCATAAGTTAAATAAGTTCAAGTTGGAAATTAAAATTTCCAAGTTACACATCCAAACCATGGCATATAATAGGTCATTTTGACTCTAAAAGACATTCTAAAAACAAAGGTTCAGCCACTTTTATGAATTGAGGCCTAGATCATGGGGTTGCTTTGGGAAATGCTTGCTTGCATAATAAGGCACAAATGCAAAACTTAAGGAAAGGCAATGTATAAGATGGTAAAGGGTTTTAACACATCCTATATCTCATTTAGGGAGAATTTCAAGTCAGTTACAAGGGCTGCAAGGGCTATGGCATGAGATGGCATGTGAGATGAGATGAATCCATAAACTCATGACATGAGAATTCCAATTTCTCATTGGATGATTCCAGATGGTTCTAGATGAGTCTAAACCATCCTATATATGATTTAGAACTTGCTCAGATGCAAGGTTGGTGAGAGATTTGAGAGAAGAGAGAGATAGCCATTTCACTTGCTTCCATTGCAAGTTGAAATCAAATTCTACATTCTGATTCATTTCCATTCCTTCTTTCAATCAAAACACATTCCCTTGATCACACTGAAGCTGTGCAGACCAAATTGAAGGAAAAACCATGGAGAATTGAAGAGATAGCACTTGGATTTTGAAGGTTTCAAGTCACCATCGGGTTTGGAGATTCAAGCTTTCTTGGTCCAATCTTTTGCAAACAGTAGCAAGATCATCATTCAAGGATTGATTCTGAAGAGTTTGAGAGCTTGAAGTGAAGGTTTACCCCATCTGTTAATCAAGATTCGACAGGTTAGTAACTTTTCTTCTACACCATGATTTAGGCATAATTAGCAAGAATTGTTAGGTTAGAACGGTTAGAGACAATTAGGTGATGGATTCTGGGAAGTTTGGGATCAATTGGTGAGGTTTCAGTTGGTGACACCATTTTTGTTTTGACCAAGAACATGAGATATAGTGAGCTATAGCATGAATTTGATATCAAGAATTAATCAGTGTGAAGTGCTGATCATTCTGAGGTAGTTAATTTCAAGAATGGTTAGAACTGAAGTTTGAGCATATCTTTGATCTTGGATCGGGTTTGGAGAATTAGGGCATTTCAATTGATTTCAAGGCCATGGTTAGATTCAGGGTGAAACTCTGGATGAACTAGGGTTTTGAATTGTAGTTTTTCATGGAGAATCGAGGTGATACGATTGGGGTGAAGATTCACTTTGAAGCTCTGTTCATGGAGCTTTCCCTCCATTTCCATGGCTGAAGGAAGAAGACGAAGTGCTGGCCGTTTGATCAGGCGTGGACTCATTGACTAGGGTCAGATCTGAGGGTTGTGGTTTAATCTCACGTGTGAAAGGGGAGTCTGAAGACAACCAAAACGCGTCGTTTCATTAAAAGGGAGATTGGGCTTGATTGATATTCACACCCCACTCTCATGGCCCATTGGATTTTGAACTGTATTTCTTTGCTTTTTACACCGTTTCTTTTTCTTTTTCTTTATGATTTTCAATGATTTTCTGATTAAATAACTGGGCCTAGCGCGCCTTACTAATTGTACCCCCATTTTAAGCCCATTTGGAAAATGAACTGTCTGGCATTGCTATTCACACCAAGCATTTCTCATTTTAATTTCTTTTTCTCCATTTTTCATTAATCTTTAAAAAATCATAATAAATAGGAAATTAATGATTTTTGCATGGGGATTTTTTCTCCCATTTCATGTTCATGTCTAGAAAATTATAAAATCAAAATATTTGCATTTCATGCATTTTTAATATTTTTTTGTGTATTTTCTCTTTTAATAGCATTTTGATTCTTTTATGTTGATGCATAGATTTGTAGAATTTTGTTTAGCTAGTTCCCTTTGAATTTTTAGGCCATTCTTTTTAGGATAGTTAGATTAGGACTTTAGCTCCCCTCTGGATTTATTCCATAATTTTGTGATTTGTGTAGAATTAGGTCAATCCTTAACATCGGTCCACAATAACCTTAGAATTTTGGGTTTCTAGGTCAAGTTAGACATTGGGACATATAGGGTATTAAGGGTAGGTATATAGGATCCCCTAGAAATTATATTAGATTTTAATATAATAGTATACTATTTTTAAATGATTTTTGTAGTTGATGGTTGTTTGTGTTGCCCTTGTGGGCTTTTATTTTTGTTTGCCTTGCTTTGTGGGCTTGGTGGGCTTGGTTTTGCTTTGAGGAGCATGGAGGAGCATCCTAGAAGACTTGAGGATTGAAGAAGGAGCTTGAGAGCTTGAGAATCTTGTTTGTTTTGTTGTTGTTTTAGGGTTAGGAATTAGGAAGAGTTTAGACCTAGTTAACTCCTTTCTCAAACCTGGATGGTATCTTTCACCTCCATTCCTCCCTGTGATTCAAGGTCCTTCCATGGTATTCACCTCTCTCCTTAGGAGGGATAAGTGATGGTACCTAGGATGTAGAACCTTTGAGGGAACCATTCCCTTGATGTTAAACCCTTATAGGTCACCTTGGGTGATCAATAAGCAGTTTAACACCCCAGCTTATCCAGTTAAGTGATTTCCTCTGGTTTGAGTATCTTGAGAGATGTTGAGCTTGAGTGTGAAGATGAAGACTTCATTGAAGAGTATGGAAGAGGATGATTCCCTGAGCATTGCCATTCCAGCTGAAGCTTGAAGAGCAAGATCAAGTTGATACTTGAAGACCCAATGAAGATCCAGTAAAGACTGAATGAAGAGCTGAGGCTTAAAGACTGAAGGATGAAGTTGATACTTCTAAGTGATTGAAGATTACTCTGAGAAGCTGAAGCTTGCAGTAAGAGAAGACCAAGTTGAGACTGGTAAAGCAAAGAGAGCTTGAGATCTTGAAGACTAAGTTCATACGTAGGAAGAGGATTCAATTGAGATTGACTGAAGAGCTGAAGCTTGAAGAACAAAGGATAAGTTGATACTTACTTTGAAGCTTGAAGATCCTGAAGGAATCAAGTTGATACTTGTGGTTAAGAGTGAAGCCTGAAGGTGGAACTGATTAAGGAGCTGAAGCTTAGAGAAGAGAGAATAAGTTGAAACTTACGTTGAAGGGTTGAAACCTGGAGAAGCAAATTGACATTTGTCTAGAGTGATTGAGGTCTGAAGACTGAGTTGCTGTTGGAAGAGCTGAAGCTTGGAGCTGAGAGAGGAGTTGATCTGCTTTCTTTTCTGCTTTCTTTTCTGTTTTCTTTTCTGTATTGATGTGCCTTGTTTGACTTGCTTGATGCATTAGAATAAGTTCATATCTAGACTAGGTAGAATCTAGGAGCATGATTGCACTAGAGGTTGAGTTGCTCCCTCTGCTTGTACTATTACTGTATGGCTTTGCTTGCGGGTATTCGGTAGAGCCCTGCTCCCTTGCCCATGTGGTTTGTTTTGCTTGATAGCATAATTTTATTCCTTCTGTATGATTGCAGTCTCATGTATTTTTCTTGATAGCATGTTTTATTTCAGTATGATTACTGTTATTTCAGTATGATTACTGGGTCCTTGAAAGTCACCCAACTTGCAGACAACTTTTGCCCTAGTAGGATGATTCCTATGGATTCTTGGTCAACATGAATGTTGAAGAGCATCTTCTTAGCTTTCTAGAGAGTACTAGAAGTCCTTGATAGGATTTGTAGAACTCAACTTATGGCTTTGACAAGCCAAGGGCATTTTGGTCATTTGGAGGTTATAGGTCATTTCAAGCATAAGGCCATATCTCCTAGTTCCAAGCTTCAAATGGAAAAATCTTCAACATAAAACTTGCTTAGAATGATGTTTTAAGGCTAGTAGGGAGGTCATGAGATGTTGAAAAGGCTCATATCAAAAAGTGATAAAAATGGCCTAAAAATGAGGCATAAGTTAAATAAGTTGAATTTGAAAAATGGAAATCCCAAGTTATAAGTCCAAACCATGTCATGTAATAGGTCATTTTGACTCCAAGTGACATTCTAAGAACAATGGTTCAGCCACAATTTTGATTTGAGGCTTGCATCATAGGGCTGCTTTGGAATTTGATTACTTGCATCTTAAGGTACCAAACCAAAACAAGGCAAAACTCAATAAACAAGGAAGTTATGCATTGTATCTCATCTTAAATCTCATGTGGGGATAAATTCAAGTCAGAAACCAAAGTTACAAGGGATATGGCATGAGATACCATGTAAGGAGAATGAGAAATCAAAATACCATGACATGAAAACTTCAATTTCTCATTGGATTGTTCTAGGGGGTTCTAGATGATTCTAAACCACTCTATAAGATGATTGTAACTTGCTCAGATGCCAGGTTGGTGTTAATTGGTATAGAGAAGAGAGAGTGAGATCCAAAATCTTCCATTGCAAGTCACATTCAATTTCTTCATTCTTCTTCATTGCCATCCCTTTTTTCTTCACAAACCTTTTCCATAGATCCTTCTGAGTGTGTGCATGCTGAATTGAAGCTCCATTGATGGAAGATTGAAGGTGTTCCAATTGAATTTGCAAGAAGGCAATTACCATCGAATCTTGAAGTACAAGCTCTCTCCCTCAGAATTTTTGCAAACAGTAGAAGTTTCATCATCCAAGGATTATTCTTGAAGAGTTTCAAGCCTTGAAAGCAAGGATTTCATCATCTACCATATCAAGAAGCCAGGTTTGCAAAATCTCTTTCACCTCATAATCTAGGCATGGTTAGGTTAAGTTATTAGTGTAGAATTGTTAGAGACAACTAGGTGATCAATTCTGAAGAGTTTGAAAGCATTTGATGAAGTTTCAGTGATGGATACCATTTCTTGATGGAGTAAGAACTAGTGATATAGTGAGTTTCAATGCTAGATTGATAGCTTGTTTTAATCAGTGGAATGTGAGGATCATTTTGATATAAAGAAATCTAAGTTTGGTTGAGGTCGAGTATGGATCATATTTTGAGATTAAGTTGGTTGCACCATCGGGTTGCATGCTAGAGGCTCTTTCAATGAAAACCAAGGCTAGGATCATGATCAGGGTGAAAAATGGATCAACTTAGGGTTTTAAACGGTTGAATTTGATGCTGAAATGAAGGAGCACGAGTTGGTGGAAGTTGAGTGCATGGAAGCTGTGTTTTAATGGAGTTTCTGAAAACCCTAGGTTGGGTGAGGAAGACGAAGTCTCGTCCCTTGGATGATTGCTTGACTTTTTGACTTTTCCATGATCCAACGCGCCACATTTGATTTCAGTTTTGGGAGGGAATAAAAAATGCAATGAAACGCCGCGTTTCATTAAAAGGAAGTCTGGGCTTTAGTGGATCCAATTTCTATCAACACGCCCAAGTGAGGCCCAATGGCATAATGAACTGATTTTCTTTGATATTTGCACCGAATCTTTCTCAATTTATTTATGTTTATTCATTGTTTTTTCTGATTTTAATTGGGCCCAGACGCTTTACTTTCTGCACCCCACGTTTTGAGCCCATCAATAAAATGAACTGTGTATTGTTACTATCTGCACCCATGCTTCATTTTTCATTTTATTTTTATTCCATTTTATTCCAAACTTTATAAATTCATATTAAATGGAAAAATAATGTTTTTTTCATGGGAGTTTTTTCTCCACTTCATATTTTTGTCTAGAAAAATATAAAATAAAAACATTTTCCATATCATGCATTTTGATATTTTTTGCATATTTTCCATTTTAATTGCATATTATTTCTTTTATGTTGATATATGATTTTGTAGAATTTAGTTTAGGTAGCTCCCTTAGTATTTTTAGGTCATTCTTTTTAGGATAGTTAGATATATGTTTTAGCCTCCCCCTGGATTTATTCCATATTTTTGTGATGATTTTTAGGTTAGTTTTGATTAGTTGATTCTAGGTTGTGTAGAATTAGGTTAAACTTCAACATAGGTCCATAATAACTTTAGATTTTTGAGTTTTAGGACAATTTAGACTATGGGACATATATGGGTGTTAAGGGTAGGTATGTAGGATCCCTTAGAAATTATATTAGGATTTAATATAGTAGTATACTATTTTTAGTTGATTTTTGTATTGGTTGATTGTTTGTGCTGCCTTTAGGGCATGTTTGCTTTTGTTTGCTTTGCTTTGTGGGCTTGGAGAGCTTGATCTTGTTCTAAGGAGCATTGAGGAGCATAGTAGAAGCCTTGAAGATGGATTGAGGAGCTTGGGAGCTTGATCTTCTTTTCTTTTTGTTGTTTTAGGGTTAGGGATTAGGAAGAGTTTAGACTTAGATAACTTCTTTCTTAAACATGGATGGTATCTATCACCTCCATCTCTCCCTGTGATTCAAAGTCCTTCCCTGGTATACACCTCTCTCCTTTGGAGGGATAAGTGAGGTACCTAGGAAGTAGAACTTTTGAGGGAACCATTCCTTTTATGTTGAACCCTTATAGGTCACCCTTGGTGGTCAAATAAGCAGTTCAATATCCCCCAGCTTATCCAGCAAGTGATTTCTCTGGTTTGATTGTCTTGAGAGATGTTGAGCTTGAGTTTGAAGATGAAGACTTCATTGAAGAGTGTTGAAGAGGATGAATCCTTGAGTATCGCCATTCCAGCTGAAGCTTGAGGAGCAACAAGAGCAAGTTGATACTTGGAGATCCCTGAAGATAGTGAAGCCTGAAGGTGGAGCTGATCAAGAAGCTGAAGCTTAAGGGAGAAGATAAGTTGAAACTTATGTTGAAGGGTTGAAACCTGGAAAAGAAATTGATATGTGTCAAGAGTGATTGAAGTCTGAAGACTGGATTGATGTTGGAAGAGCTGAAGCTTGGAGTTGAGAGAGGAGTTGGTCAGCTTTCCTCTGTTTTTCTTTTCTGTATTGCTGTGTTTTGTTTGACTTGTTTGATGCATTAGAATAAGTTCATATCTAGAATAGGTAGAATCTAGGAGCATGATTGCACTAGAGGTTGAGTTGCTCCATCTGCTTGTATTGTTACTGTATGGCTTTGCGTGCGGGTATTCGGTAGAGCCCAGCTCCCTTGCCCATGTGGTTTGTTTGCCTGATGGCATTTTATTTCATTTTATCTGTATGATTGCAGTTTACTGTTATTGCTTGATAGCATGTTATTTATCTTTCAGTATGATTACTGTTATCCATTCTGGCTTGAGGTTGAGATGAGCTTGTGGAGGCTGAAGCCCCACACACATTTCCTCCCTCACTTGCATTGGATGCATTTTACTGTTAAGCTGATGCTTTGTCTGTTTTGGTGTATCATTGACATGATCCCTTAGGACTCTCATTTCTTTTGATAAGGACTTGATGATAGAATTTTAGGTTGAAACATATGCATTATAACTTCTAGGAGTTCCCTATTCAAACCTCAACCATAGGATGAATCCATGGCATGATAACAGTAGGACTTGATAGTCTCCCTCCTAGTTGGGCCTGTTCTCTTCTCATCTCAAAACAGTTTAAGATACAGTAATCATGAATGATTTCTTTCGTACGTTACGAGCCTTAAGCTATCTGAGAAAGGATTGTGGGAGAGTTTCTTTTCCACAATCTGGATGCTTAGTATGGTACCCTTTGGGTGACATGCGACGCATTCACTCTCAGGTCATAGTCTCTAGTGCGATTGAAATCGCAAACACAATAAAAAACACTTCTTTCGTAAAAGACAGGAAATAAACTGTAGTTTCCCGAACTACGTGAGCTCTGATCTCTCATGCCTGTTGAGAGTACGTAGGCACAAGATGGCGATGTCTTGGCGAGCTACCTTCCCCCGTAACCCTTTGTAGGCCGAACTACGTTGACTCTGATTTCTCATTCTCTGATGAGAATACGTAGGCATAAAGCGCGACGCTTTGCCGAGTCATTTTTCTTTTCTGTTTCAGCCAGCCTTGATAGGTAGATAGAATAAAACCAACCCGTCCAAGTAAACACAACAAGCGAGGATCCCGTCGAGTACGACGGACGTGAGGGGTGCTAATACCTTCCCCTTGCGTAACCGACTCCCGAATCCAGACAACGGTTGCGACGACCTTGTCTTACCTTTTTTCGTCAGGTTTTTCCGATCGTTTCCTTTCCCGCTCTGAGGGATAAATAACGAAAGGTGGCGACTCTTCTGTCATGCCGGCACCTTATTTTCGCGCAAGCGACAGCTGGCGACTCTGCTGGGGACTTCAACGGTTCCCTGAGAGTCAATCCTAACGCTTGCATGATTACTTGTTGGGGTGCGTTTATTTATCGCATTTTACTTCTCGCACTTTATTTCCCGCATTTTATTTTCAGTATAATATGATTATTTGTGCTATTGTGGGATGGGAGTTCTGATGAGTGAGAAGCCAGACCCAGGCTTGAGTGCACTATAGACTTAGAGTGGAAATTAGTGGGCGCGTGCTTGCTTTGCAGGCACTAGTGTCTCATGAAATCCACGCTCAGACGAGGTTCATCCGGTTGGCTTCCCTTTCAACCCTTTGGGTTGAGACAGTTGCGGGTTTGGTGGATTGTCGACTCTGGGGACCGATCATTTGTGATTCAGCTAAGTGAGGCCGCTTCATGAGCTGGTGATGCCACACCTTCTGGGTATCGTATCACCCCTCTTGAAAGTCTGTGATGCTGATGAACGCATAGGATGTCGTACCTTGAGTCAGTTTAGGTCCATACCTGTGAGCAGGGTTGGGTTCATTGCAGGAAACTTTGACCTTCAAACTACCTGGGCTTCTTGACAGTGGATCAGTTTTGTTGGTATGAGGGTTTCTCAGTTGCAGATTTGTCTGTTCTTGATAGAGCAGGTTTTGATCAGAGGATCTTATCATCAGGTGTTTGTCTGTTCTTGATAGAGCAGGTTTTGATCAGAGGATCTTATCATCAGGTGTATGGCTGTTCTTGATAGAGCAGAGTATTGTCATCAGTTGTTTGTTCTTGATAGAGCAAATTTTTGAGTGGGGTCTGAAGATCTCATCAGCATCAGTTGTTTGTTCTTGATAGAGCAGATTTTTGGGTCTGAGGATCTCATCAGCAGATGTTGTTTGTTCTTGATAGAGCAGATTTTTGAGTGGGGTCTGAAGATCTCATCAGCAGCTGTATGTTTGTCTTTGATAGGGCAGATTTTTGATCTGGGGTCTGAAGACTTCATCAGCAGATATTTCTTGATCCTACATCCGAGGTCCTTATTATCAGACATTTGTTCTTGACAGAACAGAATTATGATCCTATGTATACGGTCCTATCAGATGGTTGTTCTTGGCAGATCAGATTTGTGGTCCTACACCGAGGTTTTCTTCTCATCAGTGGTTGTTGATACAGAATCTCCACAGCAGCAGTTGCCTGGATATCTTATTGCATGATTGCATTTTGCATTAGTTTGCATATTCATTTGCATTTCATTAACGTATGTCTGTGTTGCAGGTACCGTTTTCCCCGATCCAGGATTTCTTGCCTCCTATTGTATTGTTATGGGCTCTCTGAGGAAGACCGTGGCTTACAAGTTCCCTACCCCATATGTGGTTAAGCTGACTGGTTTGATAGCTCTAGCAGATGATTCTGTGAAGGATGAGTTCAGGAAATCTAACGGCAGGTTGCTCAGTTTGGTTTGCAAGCCTTCTACGTTCGAGTTGAATGGGTTGCACGCTCTGCTGCAGTTCTACGACCCTCCGCTGAGATGTTTCACTTTTCAGGACTTCGTTCTCGCGCCGACGCTAGAAGAGTATGCTGATTTGCTAGGTGTGCCTATCAAGAGGCAGATGCCTTTTGTCCACATGGATGTTGAGCCTGATCTGGGTGGTTTAGCTCCTTCACTTTATCTGGATGCCTCCGAGTTAGTTTTGACTAGTTGGAACAAGGTTCCTGGGTTTTCATTGCAGTTTCTAGTGGGTAAAGCTCAGCAGTGTGCCAAGGACGGATGTTGGGACGCGTTCAATGCCATCCTCGCTCTATGCATATATGGCATTATCCTGTTCCCCAACATGCCCGATTTTGTAGACTTTGATGCGTTTCACATCTTTGCTTCAGGGAATCCAGTCCCTACCCTGATAGGAGATGTCTATCACTCAGTCCACTACAAGAATGAGAACAGGAGGGGGAAGAATGTCTCGTGCTGCATACCCATGCTGTACAAATGGCTTGAAAGTCATTTGCCCAAGAGGGGTCCTTTTGTCTTGTCTGCAGCCACAGCTGAGTGGCCTGAGCGTCTGATGAGTTTATCTGCAGAGGATATTGATTGGTTCGACAGAGACAGGTTGGGTACTGAGGTGATCTTCAGTTGCAGCGGGTTTCCAAATGTACCTTTGATAGGTAGGAAGGGTTGTATAAACTACAATCCGTCGTTGTTGGTCCGCCAGTTCGCGTATGCTTTGAGGAGTCCGCCGAAGGATGAAGAGGTACAGGAATCTCTGTATCTCACTGGTACTCTAGAGGGGGATCTGCTGTCCAAGCTTCAGCGCGCGTGGAACAGTATCAGTAAGCGAGGAAAGCCTTTGCTGGGAAAAAGCAACAGTCAAGCCTACCCTCCGTACAGGACTTGGATTAGAGCCAGGGCCAACGCTATAGGGATGTCGTTTCCTCATGCCAAGCCAGAAAGTCCTCCAACAATCGAAGAGCCTACTACTGTGCCCATTCATCAGCATAACCAGGTATTAGCTGAGCGGGATGAATTGAAGCGGGCGAACGAAGAACTGGAGAAGGAGTTAGCTCAGCTTCGGAGTGAGAGGAACGAAGCCGTTCATTATTTCAAAAGGCAAACAAAGTTGGTGAACCAGCTAGGTACAGACCTGACTAAGCAGATGGCCGAGCGTGAACACATGGGTCAAGACTTTAGGGCTGTCAACGACGTACTGGCTACGAAGAAGCAGCACTTAGACGAGGCATATCGGAGGATATCCAAGTTCAACCAGCACTGGAAGGCTTCCCTGGCCACCAGGAAGGAGCGGGAGGATAAGCTGATGCTGCAGATCTCCAAGCTGGAAGCCGAGGTGAAGGACAGTGAACAGAGGTTTGATGAAGAAACCGCCCGCAGATACGCCGCCGAAGGCCAGCTCAACAAAGCTCTTGCTAACCTGAAGGAGCGCAAGCTGACGTTTGAGTCTAAGAAGCGGAAACTGGAAGATTGCTTCGGCGAAGGAGCATGGGAAAGTTCAGTTCAGGGACTTCAGTATACCATTGTGCAGAGGGAATTGCTCGTCGAGGGGTTGCTCACTCTGCCGGATCATCCAGAGACGAAGGAGTTGTTAGAAGAGTATCGCGCCCGTGGCCGTACTTGACTAGTTGTATTCCTTTTGTTTTGATCTTTGTTGTATGCTGACCATCACCAGGCTTGTTGGCTGAGGTCACGCTGTTGATTTGTCTTGTACTCGCTGACGCTATGTACTGCCTTGATAGGCTTTCTTTATATATGAGATTGATGTTTCCATGATTGGGCTCGGACTTCTTCTTCTTATTATTATCAGCACTGGCACTAAGGCACTAGGATCGGGGGAGATCTCCCAAAAACACAGACACACGCATGCATCTGCATGAAGCATTTGCATGACGTACATTTTGTTGTTTTTCCTAACCTTTGGTGTTTGCAGGTTTTTTAGGTTTACAGGTCCCAGGCTGTTCTCGGTAACTCCAAGATTGATCGGAGACTAATTCACCGTTATCCAACTAGAGCTAATCAGACCAGGATCATGGATCAGGTGCAGACAGATGTCCAGGAGCTCCGCGAGAGGATGGATCGCTTTATGGAACTGATGCAGGTGGTCGCCAATGGTCAGGACCAGCTCAGGACTTTGGTTCAGACTTTGATCTCCAGGGTTGATAGCAACAACATACTCCATGGCGGGGTTGTGCCTACTCCTCCACCAGTTGATACTCCGCAGAATGGTGTCCCCGTGGCCGGGGGCAACGGCAGTGCTAATGGCAATGTGATGGCCAACATCGGACTCAATACGACGGGCGTCGGTAACGGGAGTCTGGGAGCTAATGTCAACATTGGGCCGGTCAACGGCAATACAGGCGTCGGGAATCTGTTGGTGCCTCAACCATGGCTTGAGGATCATCAAGATGATGTGTTCTCTCAAAGGGGTGCAGAAGGGGAGCTGAATGCTGAAGCACGGCTCAGATTCAAAGCACTGGAAGATAAAATGAGAGATATTGAGAATCAGAATACTTTGGGCGTTGATATGTCCAAGCTGGGGTTAATTGCTGATTTCAAGGTACCTCCTAAGTTCAGGGTGCCTGACTTTGAGAAATATAAGGGTACTACTTGCCCTCGTGTCCACCTCCGATCGTACTACAGGAAGATGTCTGCCTATTCAGAGGATGAGAAGTTGCTGATGCACTTCTTCCAAGATAGCCTTTCCGGACCATCCCTCGAGTGGTACATGGGTTTGGAGCCCACTAGCGTGCACACATGGAAGGATCTCGCTGAAGCGTTTGTCCACCACTATCAGTACAATAACGACTTGGCCCCGAACCGAATTCAGCTCCAGAACCTGTCGCAAAGGAATAATGAAGGATTTAAGGAGTACGCCCAGCGGTGGCGTGAGTTGGCCGCTCGGGTTCAGCCGCCGATGGTTGAACGCGAGCTCGTGCAGATGTTTGTGGCTACCCTCCCAGGGGTCTACTATGAAAAGTTAGTCAGCGGTATGTCTGGGACGTTCTCAGCTCTCATTACCATGGGCGAGCACGTCGAGAATGGTATCAAGATCGGGAAAATTCAAGGTGAATCATCCTCAGCTGGAGGAGGTGGAAAGAAACCTTACGCTGGCAAACGACGAGAAGGCGAAGCGAGCGCTGTGACCAACGCTCGAAGGAAGGGCAAGGCCCCTCAGCAGCAGATAGCCAGTATAAATATCCCAGCAGCTCCGCAACCGCAGCAGCAGCAGCAACCGAATCAACAGGGATATAGAAAGTACTAGAATCGGGCAGCTTTGACAAATCGTCACTTTGAGGCACCGCCCATGTCGTACGCGCAACTCTTGCAGACTTTGCTTCAGCTTCAGTTGGTTCAGAAGAGGACGATGGCTCCCTTGACAGGGGCACCTCCACCGGGGTATGACGCAAATGCCACTTGCGATTTCCACACAGGGGCACCAGGCCACACAATTGAGAACTGCAAAGCCTTTAAGCACAAGGTGCAGGATTTGGTAGATGCCAAGATCATTAACTTCTCCGATAATGTGCCCAATGTCACGAAAAACCCTATGCCGAATCATAGGGGAGGCGGAGCGAATGCCATTATCAAAGAAGAGAATACAGATCTGTTGACTGATGTCAGAGACCTAAAGACGCCACTTAGCTTCGTCAAAGCTAAGTTGTTGAAGAAAGGGTTCTTTCCAGGATGCGGAGAACTATGCATGGACTGTGCTACACATTCTGATGGGTGTGAGCAGCTGGTAGAAGGAATCCAAAGTCTGATGACTGAGGGGATTCTGCAGTTTAGCCGGAGGGCTGAAAGTGTATCAGGAGAGGTCGTGTTGAAGCAAGCCGATGAAGTCGCCACCATCACCATCCCTCGCCGGCCAATAACCATTTCTGCGCCCAGACCGCCTACAATCACTATTACTAAAGCCGGGCTGATACCATTCGAGAGCACTAACGCCGTGCCGTGGTATTATGGAGCTGAAGTCTATTGCAACGGTCAGAAGTTGGAGCTGGAACCGTATGGGTCGACTGTGAAGAGTCTCGCAGGAATCAGTGGTATTACCCGCAGCGGAAGAGTATTCGCACCGCCAGAGGTCGTGGCAGAGAAAGCGGTCAAAGCTGATACAGCCGATAAGGGTAAAAGCAAAGTCGTCGAAGAGGCCCCGTGTGGGGTAGAGAAAGATTTGCTTGTCAAAGATGCCGAGGAGTTTATGCGGTTGATCAAAAAGAGCGACTACAAGATTGTAGACCATCTCCATCAGACGCCTTCGAAGATTTCTATTCTCAACCTGTTGCTGTGTTCTGAAGCACACCGCAACGCGCTACTGAAGGTATTGAACGCTGCCTACGTACCGCAAGAGATATCGGTGAATCAGCTAGAAGAGGTGGTAGCCCATGTTAATGCTGGTAACGGGCTAGGTTTCACAGATTTAGAGCTGACGCCAAAAAGGAGGAATCACAACAGCGCCCTGCACATCTCGATAGAGTGTAGAGGCACGATCATGTCGCATGTCCTGGTGGACACGGGTTCGTCGCTTAATGTGCTTCCGAAGAAGGCATTAATGAAGTTGGACACTCGTGGATTTCTTTGCACGCCCAGTGATCTGGTGGTGAAAGCATTTGACGGAACTAAGCGCCACGTTTTCGGGGAGTTGACCCTGCCGATCCAAGTTGGTCCGGAAACGTTCGACACGGTCTTTTATATCATGGACATCATGCCTGCCTACAGTTGTCTCTTGGGCCGGCCATGGATCCATGCTGCTGGTGCCGTGACCTCCACGTTGCATCAAAAGCTCAAATATGCTGTCGGAGGAAGCATAGTAACCGTGTGTGGTGAGGAGGACATAATGGTGAGCCATTTGTCATCCTTTAAGTATGTTGAAATGGATGGCGAAATCCATGAAACTCTCTGCCAGGCATTCGAAGCCGTCAAAGTGAAAGAGGTAGCTCCTGTAGTCACAGAGAAGCCAGAGATGAATCTCTCCTTATTCAAAGAAGCCCGGGCCGTCGTCAAACGATCAAGCAGGATAAGTTTGGGCTGGGGTATTCTCCTGAAGCTGAAGCTTCGTCTTCTTCGTCTAGCAGTTCGTCTCGAGGTAAGGGGCCGATCCTATTTACCAGTGGCGGAGTGATTTTCGAAAGTATCAACGCGGCGTCTGAAGACAGCGGGGATAGCGATTGTGATCTCGACTCGTGGATTCAGCCAAGCAAGCCGGGCAAGGGCCTCAACAATTGGACCATCAAGGATATCATCCAGCTGACAAGTGAAGAGTAATGATTTACTTTTTTCAATCATTGTACAACCCTATGTCCTATCCGGGGCATAGCGGTTTTATTGTCAGGGCCTTGTTGGATTATGTACATGCATTTTGTTAATAAATCAAAGGCGTTTTCTTCGTACTCAAATATTGTGTTCTCTGTTATTCCTGTTTTATGTTTGTTTTGAAAAACAGTAAAATGGCAACGGGGTTTGTGCTAACCTGCATATTCTTGTTTTAAACTTAACCCTTGTTATTGCAGGATCCACATAACAGATGACATCGACTCTGGACCTTCTACGGCTCACTTCGACTTCGATTGCCCGATCTATCAAGCCGAAGAAGAGATTGATGAAGATGAAGACCTTCCTGAAGAGTTGGCCCGCTTGTTGAAACAAGAGGAAAAGGTTATTCTGCCTCATGAGGAGGAGATCGAGATCGTAAATCTGGGTTCTGAAGAGCTCGTCAGAAATGTCAGGATAGGGGCAGCGCTGCAGAATGATGTCAAGCAGAGACTGGTCGAGATGCTTCGAGAGTATAGTGACGTCTTTGCTTGGTCATACGAAGATATGCCCGGACTTGACACGGACATCGTGGTCCACCACTTGCCGCTACGAGAAGATTGCCCTCCCGTCAAGCAGAAGCTTAGGAGGACGAGACCAGATATGGCCGTTAAGATCAAAGAAGAAGTGCAGAAACAGCTCGATGCTGGCTTCTTAGCGGTCACCACTTACCCTCCGTGGGTCGCCAACATAGTGCCTGTACCGAAGAAGGACGGTAAGGTACGCATGTGCGTAGATTATCGGGATTTGAATAGGGCGAGCCCTAAAGATGATTTCCCGTTGCCTCATATCTATGTGTTGGTCGACAACACAACCCAGTTCTCCGTGTTTTTGTTCATGGATGGCTTCTCCGGTTACAACCAGATCAAGATGGCGCCGGAGGACATGGAGAAAATGATGTTTATCACCCCCTGGGGAACGTTTTGCTATAAGGTAATGCCCTTCGGTATGAAGAACGCAGGGGCCACTTACCAACGAGCAATGGTAACTTTGTTTCATGATATGATTCATCATGAGATCGAGGTCTATGTTGATGACATGATCGCAAAGTCCCAAACGGAGGAAGAGCATCTGGTCAACTTATTGAAGCTGTTTGAGAAGCTTAGGAAGTTCAGGCTGAGGCTGAATCCTAACAAGTGCACTTTCGGAGTGCGGTCCGGAAAGTTGCTGGGGTTTATCGTTAGTGAATGAGGTATCGAGGTTGATCCTGCGAAAATAAAAGCCATTCAATAAATGCCAGCGCCGAAAACAGAAAAAGAAGTTCGTGGTTTCTTGGGCAGAATAAACTACATTGCAAGGTTTATCTCTCAGCTCATGGCCACTTGTGAACCGATGTTCAAGCTTTTAAAGAAAGATCAGGCGATTACTTGGAATGAGGATTGCCAGAAGGCATTTGACAAGATAAAGCAGTATCTCCAAGAACCTCCAATCTTGATACCCCCAGTGTCTGGACGGCCATTAATCATGTACTTGACTGTTCTTGAGAATAGTATGGGGTGTGTTCTCGGTCAGCACGACGAGACTGGACGGAAAGAGCATGCAATTTACTACTTGAGTAAAAAGTTCACTGACTGTGAATCTCGATACTCGATGCTGGAGAAGACGTGTTGTTCACTAGCCTGGGCTGCTAAACGTCTACGACAGTACATGCTCGATCACACCACTATGCTAATTTCGAAGATGGATCCGATCAAGTACGTCTTCGAGAAGCAGGCTCTTTCAGGCAGGATTTCCAGATGGCAAATGGTGTTAACGGAATATGATATTCAGTACGTGTCCCAGAAGGCCATCAAGGGAAGCGTATTGTCTGATTACCTTGCTGAACAGCCGATCGAGGATTACCAGCCGATGAAGTTTGAATTCCCTGACGAGGATATTATGTTTCTCAAAGCGAAGGATCGCGATGAGCCGTTGCCCGACGAGGGGCCAGATAGGAAATCCCAGTGGAAATTGATATTCGATGGGGCGGTTAATTCCTATGGAAGTGGCATCGGGGCTATCATCACGACTCCCCACGGATCCCACATCCCGTTTACTGCGAGACTGACGTTTCTAGTCACCAACAATGAGGCGGAGTACGAAGCCTGCATCATGAGTCTAGAAGAGGCAATTGATTTGAGAATCAAGAACCTAGACGTATATGGTGACTCAACGCTTGTGATCAACCAGATTAAAGGGGAGTGGGAGACTCGTCAATCGAATTTGGTGTCGTACATGAATTATGCCAGAAGGCTACTTCCGTTCTTCGATCGAGTGGAACTCCATCATGTGCCCAGGGCTGAAAATCAGATGGCTGATGCCTTAGCCACGTTGGCTTCAATGTATAAAGTCAATTTTTGGAATGAGGCTCCAAGAATTGTACTATCCCGTCTTGATAGGCCAGCATTTGTCTTTGCAATCGAGGCAGCCGCCGACGGCAAGCCATGGTTCCATGACATCCAGACTTTCCTTATGACTAAGGAATATCCTGCGGGTGCGTCAACCCAGGATAAGAAGACTCTGAGGAGGCTGTCTGGAAATTTTTATCTCAATTCTGATGGAGTTCTGTATAAGAGAAACCACGATCTCGTGCTACTCAGATGTGTAGATGAGAAAGAGGCGAGTATGCTCATGGAGGAAGTCCATGAAGGCACATTTGGTACGCACGCCGGCGGGCATGCTATGATGAGAAAGATCCTGAGAGCAGGATACTACTAGCTGACGATGGAGTCGAATTGCTTTAGATTCGCGAAGAGATGTCATAAATGCCAGATTTATGCTGATAAAGTTCATGTGCCGCCGTGCCCGTTGAATGTCATGTCCTCCCCGTGGCCGTTCTCCATGTGGGGCATCGACATGATAGGCAAGATCGAGCCCACTGCATCCAACGGTCATCGTTTCATTCTGGTAGCTATCGACTACTTCACCAAGTGGGTGGAGGCAGCCTCGTAAGCTAATGTGACCAAGCAGGTGGTGGCTAAATTCATAAAGAGGGACATCATCTGTCGTTATGGAATTCTCGAGCGGATCATTACTGATAATGGTTCGAATCTGAATAACAAGATGATGAAGGAGCTGTACCGAGCTTCAAGATTGAACACCACAACTCATCTCCTTACCCGCCGAAGATGAATGGCGCCGTCGAAGCCGCCAACAAGAACATAAAGAAGATTGTTCAGAAGATGGTTGTGACATATAAAGATTGGCACGAGATGCTGTCGTTTGCGCTGCACGGTTATCGTACGACGGTGCGTACGTCAACCGGGGCAACTCCTTTCTCCTTGGTGTACGGTATGGATGCTGTCCTACCGTTAGAAGTGGAGATCCCTTCTTTGCGAGTTTTGGTTGATGTGAAACTCGACGAGGCAGAATGGATTACGAATCGTCTGAACCAACTCAGCCTGATGGACGAGAAGAGGTTAGCATCGATTGCGTTTGGTCGTCTGTACCAAAGCCGAATGAAGAAAGCTTATGATAAGAAGGTGCGTCCTAGAAGCTTTCAGACGGGTGATCTCGTCCTGAAGAAGATTCTTCCGCCACACTCCGATCACCGGGGCAAGTGGACTCCGAATTACAAAGGTCCGTACGTCGTCATCAAGGTCTTCTCGGGAGGAGCTTTGTTGTTATCCACGATGGATGGTGAAGATTTTGCATCCCCGGTGAACGTGAACGCAGTTAAAAAATACTTTGCTTGAAAGTGACCCGCTGGACAAAAAAAAGAGAGTCCAGGCAAAAAAGGGGCATCCCGGCGAACCAAAAACAGAATAAAAGGTTCGGGCAAAAATTAGGGATATATTGAAAAAATGTACACCCGCGAAGTCGAAAACCTACACTGGGCGGCTTCGGCAAAAAAGGGTATCCCGGTGAACTGAAAACCCGTAAAGGGAGGTTCACGCAAAAGTTAGGGATTTGAATAAGCAAATGGCTGCGTTCCGCGTGTGGACTTTCTTTGTTTAGTGGTTTGGAGGACCTGAAGGTCGTTCATCTGAATCAATCTCTTCTGAAGCTGAAGCGTCGGAGAAGTATCAAAGTCGAGTTGGTCTTAGAGGGATCAACTCATGGTGTTTGTCTACGCCTCGTTGCCGACATTTGTATATACTGATGTATATTTATGTTTTATTTTGCGCGGCTTCCTCATTCCAGGAGCTTGCCTCTGTTGTAAAACATTTTTACCCATTCAGGGGTTCGTTATCAATAAAATGCATACTATTCAGCAATTTTGTTTGTCTGTTTAGCATTTACCTGTTTTGTTTGCGGAAAAAACGCCGATGTTTTTGATAAAATGCGCATACATAAACTTACTGGCCTAGGCCACTGATTGTTGAAACAATTAATTACTTGAATATTGTCACGAGACAATAACCTTGATAGGCCCCTTTGAGAAGGGTATCTTGTCTGTTTGGTTGTGTTGTTACAGGTGTAGCATATTCCAGACAGTGCACCGTGCGCATCCCCGAAGCAGGATGATTCCTCCTTCTCCAGCAGAGTTCAGTAGCTTCTCCTCGCAGAGTCTGAACGCAAGATCGTGAGCATTGATATATCTCCCCAGGTAGAGATGATTCTCTCCCCAAGCAGATGCGTCCTGAAGGAACGTCATCTCCCTCAGCTGAGTCAGGCGCCGAAGCTCGTGCTCACCCCCCAGCACCGGGTCACAAGTGCAGGTTCGTAGGAAACTATTTGTACGTCGAAGTATGCAGCAACTGATGGTGCCATACTGAAGTCTCCAGCGGAATTGAGATTCCCCACCAGAGTTGTACTCTCCCCCGAAGTCGGATGATTCTTTCTTCCCCAGCGAAATTGAAATTCCTCCTCAGAGTCGTACCCTCTCCAGTGAAGCAGTTGGGACCATGATTGGCTTTCCCCAGCCAAGCGTTGAACAACTGATGCTGTATTTTCCCCCAGAGTCGTACTCTCTAGCGAAGCAGAATGATTTCTCCTTCCTCAGCCGAGTTTGCAGACACCCCAAGAGAGCCGAATCCTTGGAAGTTGTTCAGACCATGATTGGTTTTTTCCCCAGTAGAGTGTTGAACAGCTGAAGTTGTTTCCCCACATAGATCTTATCCCCAGAAGAGTAGCCAAGACGGCCATGCAGTTTATTCTCGCGATTGACATCGCTTTCCTTCAGCAGGTCCAGGTTCTCGTAGAGCTTCGTTCCCCTGCAGTAGTCAACTGAAGATGTTTCCCCTGCAGCAGTCAACTGAGGTTGTGTCCCCTGCGGAGTCCAATTGATATTGGCGTGACCATGTTCTCCTCAGCAGGATGATTCCTCTATTTGAGTAGTTCTTTCTCCTCGACAGGAGGATTCCCCCTCGGCATTTATTTTGCTCACGGGATCGCATCATTGTGCATGATTGCATAACATTTATCATAAACGCATAGCATTTCCACCGTGTGGAGCATTGTGCCACTGCCGAAGCATATGCATATCAAACATGATCTAGGTTGCTATCGTTCTTGTTTTGCAGATGTTCCGCCGCAGAATCGACTGCTCAGGATGACTCCTGACATTCTCCCCGACGAAGTCGCTTGCTCAAGATGATTCTTGAGATCCCCAGCGAAGTCTTCAGTTCAAGATGATTCTTGAATTCCTCATCAGGGCCGTTTGCTTAAGATGATTCTTAAGCTCCCCAGTAGTGTCCCCAGTGAAGGTTGCCCAGGATGATTCCTGAAGCCCCAAGAGAGCCGAATCCTTGGAAGCTGCTCAAGCCATGATTGGTTTGTCCCCAGCAAGAGTTGCCCAGGATGATTCCTGAAATCCCCAATAGAGTGTTCGCTCAGGATGATTCTTGAAGTCTCCAGAATGGTTATCGGTTCAAGATGATTCTTGAAGGTCCCCGATGGAGTTATTTGTCCAAGATGATTCTTGAAGTCCTCAGCAGAGTTGATTCATCCAGAATGATTTCTGGACCCCCGGAGCGGAGTTACTTGATAGTTCTCCAGATTCCCCAGCGGTGAAGCGTCCTCGCCAGCAGGTTTTCTAACGGCGAAGTTGAAATCTCCCTTGAAGACTCCATGATTGAAGTCTGACCGTGTTAATGAAGCAGTTCTCTCAGCTGATGCGGAGTGCCTGATGGCAGTGGTTTAGATATTCCCAGTTGGCTCATGATTGACCAAGAATTCTATTCCCGACTTGCTGATGAAGTCTGGCTGATGCCCGACAGTAATGCGGAGTGCCTGACGGCATGATCAACCTGATGGTTGAAGTCCAGCTGAAGCCCGACAATTCCTTTGGAATGCTTGATGGCATGGTCAACCTGATGGTTGAAGTCCGGCTGATGCCCGACAGTGTTCTTTGAATGCCTGATGGCATGATCGACTATGTATTACCGGTTACCATGTAACCAATTCCCCAATGGATTTCCTTCATCTTGACGGCGAGGTCAGTTTATCTTGAGTTCTCCAGCGGCGATGTTGGACGTGGGTTTCTGGCGGCGATGTCAGATGATGTCAATTCTCCAGCGACGATGTTGGATGTTTGCTTCTGGCGGCGATGTCAGGCGATTCTTAGTTTTCCAGCGGCGATGTTGGATGTTTGTCTATGACGGCGATGTCAAATCCTTTGTAGCTTCAGCGGCGATGTTGGATGTTTGTGTTTGACGGCGAGGTCAGATTAGGTTGAGTACTTGACGGCGATGTCGGGTGTTTCCCAGAGTTACAATTTGTTTCTGGCGGCGATGTCAGGTTCTTCAGTTCTCCAGTGGCGATGTTGGATGTTTGTTGACGGCGATGTCAAACTCTTTAGCTTCCCCAGCGGCGATGTTGGATGTTTGTTGACGGCGATGTCAAACTCTTTAGCTTCCCCAGCGGCGATGTTGGATGTTTGTTGTCCGACGACAATGTCAGATTCTTTGTTTCTCCAGCGGCGATGTTGTGTGTTTTGTTTCCGACGGCGATGTCATATTCTTTGTTTCTCCAGCGGCGATGTTAGGTGATTCAGTTCTCCAGCAGCGATGTTGGGTGTTTCTCAGTTGATTTAGTTTTCCAGCGGCGATGTTAGGTGTTTTGTTTCCAACGGCGATGTCAGATTCTTCAGTTTTCCAGCGGTGATGTTGGGTATGTCCGATTCTTCAGTTTTCCAGCGGCGATGTTGGGTATGTCAGATTCTTTAGTTTTCCAGCGGCGATGTTGGGTGTTTTGATTGTCCGACGGCGATGTCAGATCAGTATGTCTTCAGCTAGTTGCCGTGCAGCTACTATTCCAGTTCGAAGATTTGTTCCCACCAGAGTACCGTGTGCTCGTGCTGTTGGCAAATTTCTGGGTTTATCGGTATTCAACCGTCTCGCACCTTGATTGGCTGAGAGTCGTTCGCTCCTCACCCAGTCGGGTTCAAGCCGTTTGAATAGGGGCAGCTGTTGCACCCCAAAATTTGACCAACATTTATTTATCCATCAAGAGTTGTATGAGACTTTGAAGCTAGCCAAGGAGGTTATTCAAATGTTCAAAGGTTGATACCTTTGTCAGAGAACTCAAGAGATCCTCAGAGATTGGTTGAAACCAAGGTTGTGTGCCTCATAACTTGAGAGTTGTGGGAGCTCCTCAGATGATTCTGAGACTATGAGGATGAACTTGAAGCTTTGAGAAAGCTTATGAGATGTCTTGAAAGCCATCATGAATCCTAGAGAGGTCATTGTACAAGAATTCAGAAGATTCAGCCATGAGTGGTGGGATTAGGGTTTGACTGGGTCAACCCTAGGTCAACTGATGATTTGGAGAGGGTTGAGACCTAATCCAAGAGCCATGTGATCATGGAATGATGTATTGAGATGTTATAAGGATTATTCCTAGACCAACTCATCATGATTGAGGAGTTTGAGAAGTTTTAAGCTAGGGTTTCTAAGGATTGACAGTGTAAAATCCCCTAGTTTGATCCCTATCTTCCAGACAGTTTTAGCTCAAGATGTGATTGTCATCTCATCTTCCCCACAACATGAATGTTGTAGAGCTTGTTCTTAGCTTTAATTTTAGTAGTAGAAGTCCTTGATAGGATTTATGTAGTTCAAGTTATGACTTTGACAAATTACAGGTCATCTGAGGTATGTGAATCTGGGTCCTTGAAAGTCACCCAACTTGCAGACAACTTTTGCCCTAGTAGGATGATTCCTATGGATTCTTGGTCAACATGAATGTTGAAGAGCATCTTCTTAGCTTTATAGAGAGTACTAGAAGTACTTGATAGGATTTGTAGAACTCAACTTATGGCTTTGACAAGCCAAGGGCATTTTGGTCATTTGGAGGTTATAGGTCATTTCAAGCATAAGGCCATATCTCCTAGTTCCAAGCTTCAAATGGAAAAATCTTCAACATCAAACTTGCTTAGAATGATGTTTTAAGGCTAGTAGGGAGGTCATGAGATGTTGAAAAGGCTCATATCAAAAAGTGATAAAAATGGCCTAAAAATGAGGCATAAGTTAAATAAGTTGAATTTGAAAAATGGAAATCCCAAGTTATAAGTCCAAACCATGTCATGTAATAGGTCATTTTGACTCCAAATGACATTCTAAGAACAATGGTTCAGCCACAATTTTGATTTGAGGCTTGCATCATAGGGCTGCTTTGGAATTTGATTACTTGCATCTTAAGGTACCAAACCAAAACAAGGCAAAACTCAATAAACAAGGAAGTTATGCATTGTATCTCATCTTAAATCTCATGTGGGGATAAATTCAAGTCAGAAACCAAAGTTACAAGGGATATGGCATGAGATACCATGTAAGGAGAATGAGAAATCAAAATACCTCAGAAACCTTTTCCATAGATCCTTCTGAGTGTGTGCATGCTGAATTGAAGCTCCATTGATGGAAGATTGAAGGTGTTCCAATTGAATTTGCAAGAAGGCAATTACCATCGAATCTTGAAGTACAAGCTCTCTCCCTCAGAATTTTTGCAAACAGTAGAAGTTTCATCATCCAAGGATTATTCTTGAAGAGTTTCAAGCCTTGAAAGCAAGGATTTCATCATCTACCATATCAAGAAGCCAGGTTTGCAAAATCTCTTTCACCTCATAATCTAGGCATGGTTAGGTTAAGTTATTAGTGTAGAATTGTTAGAGACAACTAGGTGATCAATTCTGAAGAGTTTGAAAGCATTTGATGAAGT
Organism: Lathyrus sativus; assembly: GCA_963859935.3. Taxonomy (NCBI): domain Eukaryota; kingdom Viridiplantae; phylum Streptophyta; class Magnoliopsida; order Fabales; family Fabaceae; genus Lathyrus; species Lathyrus sativus. The sequence goes on from CAWUDS030000773.1 coordinate 77,916, forward strand.
TTCAGTGATGGATACCATTTCTTGATGGAGTAAGAACTAGTGATATAGTGAGTTTCAATGCTAGATTGATAGCTTGTTTTAATCAGTGGAATGTGAGGATCATTTTGATATAAAGAAATCTAAGTTTGGTTGAGGTCGAGTATGGATCATATTTTGAGATTAAGTTGGTTGCACCATCGGGTTGCATGCTAGAGGCTCTTTCAATGAAAACCAAGGCTAGGATCATGATCAGGGTGAAAAATGGATCAACTTAGGGTTTTAAACGGTTGAATTTGATGCTGAAATGAAGGAGCACGAGTTGGTGGAAGTTAAGTGCATGGAAGCTGTGTTTTAATGGAGTTTCTGAAAACCCTAGGTTGGGTGAGGAAGACGAAGTCTCGTCCCTTGGATGATTGCTTGACTTTTTGACTTTTCCATGATCCAACGCGCCACATTTGATTTCAGTTTTGGGAGGGAATCAGAAATGCAACGAAACGCCGTGTTTCATTAAAAGGAAGTCTGGGCTTTAGTGGATCCAATTTCTATCAACACCCCCAAGTGAGGCCCAATGGCATAATGAACTGATTTTCTTTGATATTTGCACCGAATCTTTCTCAATTTATTTATGTTTATTCATTGTTTTTTCTGATTTTAATTGGGCCCAGGCGCTTTACTTTCTGCACCCCACGTTTTGAGCCCATCAATAAAATGAACTGTGTATTGTTACTATCTGCACCCATGCTTCATTTTTCATTTTATTTTTATTCCATTTTATTCCAAACTTTAGAAATTCATATTAAATGGAAAAATAATGTTTTTTTCATGGGAGTTTTTTCTCCACTTCATATTTTTGTCTAGAAAAATATAAAATAAAAACATTTTCCATATCATGCATTTTGATATTTTTTGCATATTTTCCATTTTAATTGCATATTATTTCTTTTATGTTGATATATGATTTTGTAGAATTTAGTTTAGGTAGCTCCCTTAGTATTTTTAGGTCATTCTTTTTAGAATAGTTACATATATGTTTTAGCCTCCCCCTGGATTTATTCCATATTTTTGTGATGATTTTTAGGTTAGTTTTGATTAGTTGATTCTAGGTTGTGTAGAATTAGGTTAAACTTCAACATAGGTCCATAATAACTTTAGATTTTTGAGTTTTAGGACAATTTAGACTATGGGACATATATGGGTGTTAAGGGTAGGTATGTAGGATCCCTTAGAAATTATATTAGGATTTAATATAGTAGTATACTATTTTTAGTTGATTTTTGTATTGGTTGATTGTTTGTGCTGCCTTTAGGGCATGTTTGCTTTTGTTTGCTTTGCTTTGTGGGCTTGGAGAGCTTGATCTTGTTCTAAGGAGCATTGAGGAGCATAGTAGAAGCCTTGAATATGGATTGAGGAGCTTGGGAGCTTGATCTTCTTTTCTTTTTGTTGTTTTAGGGTTAGGGATTAGGAAGAGTTTAGACTTAGATAACTTCTTTCTTAAACATGGATGGTATCTATCACCTCCATTCCTCCCTGTGATTCAAAGTCCTTACCTGGTATACACCTCTCTCCTTTGGAGGGATAAGTGAGGTACCTAGGAAGTAGAACTTTTGAGGGAACCATTCCTTTGATGTTGAACCCTTATAGGTCACCCTTGGTGGTCAAATAAGCAGTTCAATATCCCCCAGCTTATCCAGCAAGTGATTTCTCTGGTTTGATTGTCTTGAGAGATGTTGAGCTTGAGTTTGAAGATGAAGACTTCATTGAAGAGTGTTGAAGAGGATGAATCCTTGAGTATCTCCATTCCAGCTGAAGCATGAGGAGCAACAAGAGCAAGTTGATACTTGGAGATCCCTGAAGATAGTGAAGCCTGAAGGTGGAGCTGATCAAGAAGCTGAAGCTTAAGGGAGAAGATAAGTTGAAACTTATGTTGAAGGGTTGAAACCTGGAAAAGAAATTGATATGTGTCAAGAGTGATTGAAGTCTGAAGACTGAATTGCTGTTGGAAGAGATGAAGCTTGGAGTTGAGAGAGGAGTTGGTCAACTTTCCTCTGTTTTTCTTTTCTGTATTGCTGTGTTTTGTTTGACTTGTTTGATGCATTAGAATAAGTTCATATCTAGAATAGGTAGAATCTAGGAGCATGATTGCACTAGAGGTTGAGTTGCTCCCTCTGCTTGTATTGTTACTGTATGGCTTTGCTTGCGGGTATTCGGTAGAGCCCAGCTCCCTTGCCCATGTGGTTTGTTTGCCTGATGGCATTTTATTTCATTTTATCTGTATGATTGCAGTTTACTGTTATTGCTTGATAGCATGTTGTTTATCTTTCAGTATGATTACTGTTATCCATTATGGCTTGAGGTTGAGATGAGCTTGTGGAGGCTGAAGCCCCACACACATTTCCTCCCTCACTTGCATTGCATGCATTTTACTGTTAAGCTGATGCTTTGTCTGTTTTGGTGTATCATTGACATGATCCCTTAGGACTCTCATTTCCTTTGATAAGGACTTGATGATAGAATTTTAGGTTGAAACCTATGCATGACAACTTCTAGGAGTTCCCTGTTCAAACCTCAACCATAGGATGAATCCATGGCATGATAACAGTAGGACTTGATAGTCTCTCTCCTAGTTGGGCGTGTTCTCTTCTCATCTCAAAACAGTTTAAGATACAGTAATCATGAATGATTTTATTCGTACGTTTCGAGCCTTAAGCTATCTGAGAAAGGATTGTGGGAGAGTTTCTTTTCCACAGTCTGGATGTTTAGTATGGTACCCTTTGGGTGACATGCGACGCATTCACTCTCAGTTCATAGTCTCTAGTGCGATTGAAATCGCAAACACAATTAAAAACACTTCTTTCGTAAAAGACAGGAAATAAACTGTAGTTTCCCGAACTACGTGAGCTCTGATCTCTCATGCCTGTTGAGAGTACGTAGGCACAAGATGGCGATGTCTTGGCGAGCTACCTTCCCCCATAACCCTTCGTAGGCCGAACTACATTGACTCTGATTTCTCATTCTCTGATGAGAATACGTAGGCATAAAGCGCGACACTTTGCTGAGTCATTTTTCTTTTCTGTTTCAGCCAGCCTTGATAGGTAGATAGAATAAAACCAACCCGTCCAAGTAAACACAATAAGCGAGGATCCCGTCGAGTACGACGGACGTGAGGGGTGCTAATACCTTCCCCTTGCGTAACCGACTCCCGAATCCAGACAACGGTTGCGATGACCTTGTCTTACCTTTTTTCGTCAGGTTTTTCCGATCGTTTCCTTTCCCGCACTGAGGGATAAATAACGAAAGGTGGTGACTCTTCTGTCATGCCGGCACCTTATTTTCGCGCAAGCGACATAAGTGATTGAAGATTACTCTGAGAAGCTGAAGCTTGCAGTAAGAGAAGACCAAGTTGAGACTGGTAAAGCAAAGAGAGCTTGAGATCTTGAAGACTAAGTTGATACTTAGGAAGAGGATTCAATTGAGATTGACTGAAGAGCTGAAGCTTGAAGAACAAAGGATAAGTTGATACTTACTTTGAAGCTTGGAGATCCTGAAGGAATCAAGTTGATACTTGTGGTTAAGAGTGAAGCCTGAAGGTGGAACTGATTAAGGAGCTGAAGCTTAGAGAAGAGAGAATAAGTTGAAACTTATGTTGAAGGGTTGAAACCTGGAGAAGCAAATTGACATTTGTCTAGAGTGATTGAGGTCTGAAGACTGAGTTGCTGTTGGAAGAGCTGAAGCTTGGAGTTGAGAGAGGAGTTGATCTGCTTTCTTTTCTGCTTTCTTTTCTGTTTTCTTTTCTGTATTGATGTGCCTTGTTTGACTTGCTTGATGCATTAGAATAAGTTCATATCTAGACTAGGTAGAATCTAGGAGCATGATTGCACTAGAGGTTGAGTTGCTCCCTCTGCTTGTACTGTTACTGTATGGCTTTGCTTGCGGGTATTCGGTAGAGCCCTGCTCCCTTGCCCATGTGGTTTGTTTTGCTTGATAGCATGATTTTATTCCTTCTGTATGATTGCAGTCTCCTGTATTTTGCTTGATAGCATGTTTTATTTCAGTATGATTACTGTTATTCATTCTGGCTTGAGGTTGAGATGAGCTTGTGGAGGCCGATGCCCCACACACATTTCCTTTCTCACTTGCATTGCATGCATTTTACTGTATATCTGTTTACTGTTTGAGTTGATGCTTTATCTGTTTCTGTGTATCATTGATATGATCCCTTAGGACTCTCATTTCCTTTGATAAGGAATGGATGATAGAACTTTAGGTTGAAACCTATGCATGATAACTTCTAGGAGTTCCCTGTTTCAAACCTCAACCATAGGATGAATCCTTGGCATGACAACATTAGGACTTGATAGTCTCCCTTTAGTTGGGCCTGTTCTCTTCTCATCTCAAAACAGCTTAAGATACAGTAATCATGAATGGTTTCTTTCGTACGTTACGAGCCTTAAGCTATCTGAGAAAGGATTGTGGGAGAGTTTCTTTTCCACAGTCTGGATGTTTAGTATGGTACCCTTTGGGTGACATGCGACGCATTCACTCTTAGGTCATAGTCTCTAGTGCGATTGAGATTGCAAAAACAATAAAAAACACTTCTTCCGTAAAAGACAGAAAATAATGCGTAGTGTCCCGAACTACGTAAGCTCTGATCTCTCATACCTGTTGAGAGTACGTAGGCACAATACTGATGTATTGGCGAGCTACCTTCCCCATAACCCGTCGTAGGTCGAACTACGTTGACTCTGATTTCTCGTTCTCTGATGAGAATACGTAGGCATAAAGTGCGACGCTTTGCCGAGTCATTTTCTTTTCTGTTTTAAGCCATCCTTGATAGGTAGATAGATAAAACCAACCCGTCCAGTAAACACAACAAGCGTGGATCCCGTCGAGTACGACGGACGTAAGGGGTGCTAATACCTTCCCCTTGCGTAACCGACTCCCGAACCCAGACAACGGTTGCGACGACCATGTCTTATTCCTTTTCGTCAGGTTTTTTCCGATTGTTTCCTTCCCCGTTCTGAGGGATAAATAACGAAAGGTGGGGACTCTTCTGTTGTGCCGGCACCTTATTTTCGCGAAAGCGACAGTCTGGATACCAAACGAAACTGACCGGAGCCTGAACGCTCAACGTAATAACCTGAGTCTGGATACCCAACGAAATTGACCGGAGCCTAAATGCTCAACGTAATAACCAGAGTCTGGATACCCAACAAAACTGACTGGAGCCTGAATGCTCAACGTAATAACCTGAATCTGGATACCCAACGAAACTGACCGGAGCCTGAACGCTCAACGTAATAACCGGAGTCTGGATACCCAACAAAACTGACCGGAGCCTGAACGCTCAATGTAAAAACCGGAGTCTGGATACCCAACGAAGCTGACCAGAGCCTGAACGCTCAACGTAATAACGAGAGTCTAGATAAACAACGAAACTGACCAGAGCCTGAACGCTCAATGTAATAACCGGAGTATGGATACCCAACGAAACTGAACGGAGCCTGAACGCTCAACGTAATAACCGGAGTCTAGATACTCAACGAAACTGACCGGGCCCTGAACGCACAACGTAATAACTGGAGTCTGGATGCTCAACGAAAATGACTGGAGCCTGAACGCTCAACGTAATAACCGGAGTCTGGATACCCAACGAAACTGACCGGAGCCTGAACGCTCAAGATAATAACCGAAGTCTGGATACCCAATGAAACTGATCGGATCCTGAACGCTCAACGTAATAACCGGAGTCAGGATACCAAACAAAATTGACCGGAGCCTCAACGCTTAAAATAATAACCGGAGTCTAGATACCGAACGAAACTGACCGGAGCCTGAACGCCTAACGTAATAACCAGAGTCTGGATATGCAACAAAACTGACCGGACCCTGAACGCTCAACGTAATAACCGGAGTCTGGATACCCAACAAAACTGACCGGAGCCTGAATGCTCAACGTAATAACCGAAGTCTGGATACCAAACGAAACGGACTGGAGCCTGAACACTCAACGTAATACCCGGAGTCTGGATACCCAACGAAATTGACCGGAGCCTGAACGCTCAACATAATAACCGGAGTCTGGATACCCAACAAAACTGACCGGAGCCTGAACGCTCAACATAATAACCGGAGTCTGGATACCCAACGAAACTGACCGGAGCCTGAACGCTCAACGTAATAACCGGAGTCTGGATACGCAACGAAACTGACCGGAGCCTGAACGCTCAACGTAATAACCGGAGTCTGGATACCCAACGAAATTGACCGGAGCCTGAACGCTCAACGTAATAACCGGAGTCTGGATACCCAACGAAACTGACCGGAGCCTGAACGCTCAACGTAATAACCGGAGTCTGGATACCCAACGAAATTGACTGGAGCCTGAAGGCTCAACGTAATAACCGGAATCTGGATACTCAACGAAACTGACCGGAGCCTGAACACTCAACGTAATAACCAGAGTCTGGATACTCAACGAAACTGACTGGAGCCTGAACGATCAACGTAATAACTGGTGTCTGGATACACAACGAAATTGACCGGAGCCTGATCGTTTAATGTAATAACCGTAATCTGGATACACAACGAAACTGACCGGAGCCTGAACGCTCAACGTAATAACCGGAGTCTGGATACCCAACAAAACTGACCGGAGCCTGCTCGCTCAACGTAATAATCGGAGTCTGGATACCCAACAAAACTGACCACAGCCTGAACGTTCAACGTAAAAACCGGAGTCTGGATACCCAACAAAACTGACCGGAGCCTGAACGCTCAACGTAATAACCGAAGTCTGGATACCAAACGAAACTGACCGGAGCCTGAACGCTCAATGTAATAACCTGAGTCTGGATACCCAACGAAACTGACCGGAGCCTGAATGCTCAACGTAATAACCGGAGTCTGGATACCCAACAAAACTGACCGGAGCCTGAACGCTCAATGTAATAACCAGAGTCTGGATACCCAACAAAACTGACCGGAGCCTGAACGCTCAATGTAAAAACCGGAGTCTGGATACCCAACGAAGCTGACCAGAGCCTGAACGCTCAACGTAATAACGGGAGTCTAGATAAACAACGAAACTGACCAGAGCCTGAACGCTCAACGTAATAACCGGAGTATGGATACCCAACGAAACTGAACGAAGCCTGAACGCTCAACGTAATAACCGGAGTCTAGATACTAAACGAAACTAACCGGGCCCTGAACGCACAACGTAATAACTGGAGTCTGGATGCTCAACGAAAATGACTGGAGCCTGAACGCTCAACGTAATAACCGGAGTCTGGATACCCAACGAAACTGACCGGAGCCTGAATGCTCAAGATAATAACCGAAGTCTGGATACCCAATGAAACTGATCGGATCCTGAACCCTCAACGTAATAACCGGAGTCAGGATACCAAACAAAATTGACCGGAGCCTCAACGCTTAAAATAATAACCGGAGTCTAGATACCGAACGAAAATGACCGGAGCCTGAACGCCTAACGTAATAACCAGAGTCTGGATATGCAACAAAACTGACCGGACCCTGAACGCTCAACGTAATAACCGGAGTCTGGATACCCAACAAAACTGACCGGAGCCTGAACGCTCAACGTAATAACCGAAGTCTGGATACCAAACGAAACGGACCGGAGCCTGAACAATCAATGTAATACCCGGAGTCTGGATACCCAACGAAATTGACCGGAGCCTGAACGCTCAACATAATAACCGGAGTCTGGATACCCAACAAAACTGACCGGAGCCTGAACGCTCAACGTAATAACCGGAGTCTGGATACCCAACGAAACTGACCGGAGCCTGAACGCTCAACGTAATAACTGGAGTCTGGATACTCAACGAAACTGACCGGAGCCTGAACGCTCAACGTAATAACCGGAGTCTGGATACCCAACGAAATTGACCGGAGCCTGAACGCTCAACGTAATAACCGGAGTCTGGATACCCAACGAAACTGACCGGAGCCTGAACGCTCAACGTAATAACCGGAGTCTGGATACCCAACGAAATTGACTGGAGCCTGAAGGCTCAACGTAATAACCGGAATCTGGATACTCAACGAAAGTGACCGGAGCCTGAACACTCAACGTAATAACCAGAGTCTGGATACTCAACGAAACTGACTGGAGCCTGAATGATCAACGTAATAACTGGTGTCTGGATACACAACGAAATTGACCGGAGCCTGATCGTTCAATGTAATAACCGGAGTCTGGATACACAACAAAACTGACTGGAGCCTGAACGCTCAATGTAATAACCGGAGTCTGGATACCCAACAAAACTGACCGGAGCCTGCTCGCTCAACGTAATAATCGGAGTCTGGATACCCAACAAAACTGACCAGAGCCTGAACGCTCAACGTAAAAACCGGAGTCTGGATACCCAACAAAACTGACCGGAGCCTGAACGCTCAACGTAATAACCGAAGTCTGGATACCAAACGAAACGGACCGGAGCCTGAACAATCAACGTAATACCCAGAGTCTAGATACCCAACGAAATTGACCGGAGCCTGAACGCTCAACATAATAACCGGAGTCTGGATACCCAACAAAACTGACCGGAGCCTGAACGCTCAACGTAATAACCGGAGTCTGGATACCCAACGAAACTGACCGGAGCCTGAACGCTCAACGTAATAACCGGAGTCTGGATACCCAACGAAACTGACCGGAGCCTGAACGCTCAACGTAATAACCGGAGTCTGGATACCCAACGAAATTGACTGGAGCCTGAAGGCTCAACGTAATAACCGGAATCTGGATACTCAACGAAACTGACCGGAGCCTGAACACTCAACGTAATAACCAGAGTCTGGATACTCAATGAAACTGACTGGAGCCTGAACGATCAACGTAATAACCGGAGTCTGGATACACAACGATATTGACCGGAGCCTGATCGTTCAATGTAATAACCGGAGTCTGGATACACAACGAAACTGACCGGAGCCTGAACGCTCAACGTAATAACCGGAGTCTGGATACCCAACGAAATTGACTGGAGCCTGAAGGCTCAACGTAATAACCGGAATCTGGATACTCAACGAAACTGACCGGAGCCTGAACACTCAACGTAATAACCAGAGTCTGGATACTCAACGAAACTGACTGGAGCCTGAACGATCAACGTAATAACTGGTGTCTAGATACACAACGAAATTGACCGGAGCCTGATTGTTCAATGTAATAACCGGAGTCTGGATACACAACGAAACTGACCGGAGCCTGAACGCTCAACGTAATAACCGGAGTCTGGATACCCAACAAAACTGACCGGAGCCTGCTCGCTCAACGTAATAATCAGAGTCTGGATACCCAACAAAACTGACCAGAGCCTGAACGCTCAACGTAAAAACCGGAGTCTGGATACCCAACAAAACTGACCGGAGCCTGAATGCTCAACGTAATAACCGAAGTCTGGATACCAAACGAAACGGACCGGAGCCTGAACAATCAACGTAATACCCGGAGTCTGGATACCCAACGAAATTGACCGGAGCCTGAACACTCAACATAATAACCGGAGTCTGGATACCCAACAAAACTGACCGGAGCCTGAACGCTCAACGTAATAACCGGAGTCTGGATACCCAACGAAATTGACTGGAGCCTGAAGGCTCAACGTAATAACCGGAATCTGGATACTTAACGAAACTGACCGGAGCCTGAACACTCAACGTAATAACCAGAGTCTGGATACTCAATGAAACTGACTGGAGCCTGAACGATCAACGTAATAACCGGAGTCTGGATACACAACGATATTGACCGGAGCCTGATCGTTCAATGTAATAACCGGAGTCTGGATACACAACGAAACTGACCGGAGCCTGAACGCTCAACGTAATAACCGGAGTCTGGATACCCAACGAAATTGACTGGAGCCTGAAGGCTCAACGTAATAACCGGAATCTGGATACTCAACGAAACTGACCGGAGCCTGAACACTCAACGTAATAACCAGAGTCTGGATACTCAACGAAACTGACTGGAGCCTGAACGATCAACGTAATAACTGGTGTCTAGATACACAACGAAATTGACCGGAGCCTGATTGTTCAATGTAATAACCGGAGTCTGGATACACAACGAAACTGACCGGAGCCTGAACGCTCAACGTAATAACCGGAGTCTGGATACCCAACAAAACTGACCGGAGCCTGCTCGCTCAACGTAATAATCAGAGTCTGGATACCCAACAAAACTGACCAGAGCCTGAACGCTCAACGTAAAAACCGGAGTCTGGATACCCAACAAAACTGACCGGAGCCTGAATGCTCAACGTAATAACCGAAGTCTGGATACCAAACGAAACGGACCGGAGCCTGAACAATCAACGTAATACCCGGAGTCTGGATACCCAACGAAATTGACCGGAGCCTGAACACTCAACATAATAACCGGAGTCTGGATACCCAACAAAACTGACCGGAGCCTGAACGCTCAACGTAATAACCGGAGTCTGGATACCCAACGAAACTGACCGGAGCCGGAACGCTTAACGTAATAACCGGAGTCTGGATACGCAACGAAACTGACCGGAGCCTGAACGCTCAACGTAATAACCGGAGTCTGGATACCCAACGAAATTGACCGGAGCCTGAACGCTCAACGTAATAACCGGAGTCTGGATACCCAACAAAACTGACCGGAGCCTGAACGCTCAACGTAATAACCGGAGTCTGGATACCCAACGAAATTGACTGGAGCCTGAAGGCTCAACGTAATAACCGGAATCTGGATACTCAACGAAACTGACTGGAGCCTGAACACTCAACGTAATAACCAGAGTCTGGATACTCAACGAAACTGACTGGAGCCTGAACGATCAACGTAATAACTGGTGTCTGGATACACAACGAAATTGACCGGAGCCTGATCGTTCAATGTAATAACCGGAGTCTGGATACACAACGAAACTGACCGGAGCCTGAACGCTCAACGTAATAACCGGAGTCTGGATACCCAACAAAACTGACCGGAGCCGGCTCGCTCAACGTAATAATCGGAGTCTGGATACCCAACAAAACTGACCAGAGCCTGAACGCTCAACGTAAAAACCGGAGTCTGGATACCCAACAAAACTGACCGGAGCCTGAACGCTCAACGTAATAACCGAAGTCTGGATACCAAACGAAACTGACCGGAGCCTGAACGCTCAACGTAATAACCTGAGCCTGGATACCCAACGAAACTGACCGGAGCCTGAATGCTCAACGTAATAACCGGAGTCTGGATACCCAACAAAACTGACCGGAGCCTGAACGCTCAATGTAATAACCAGAGTCTGGATACCCAACAAAACTGACCGGAGCCTGAACGCTCAATGTAAAAACCGGAGTCTGGATACCCATCGAAGCTGACCAGAACCTGAACGCTCAACGTAATAACGGGAGTCTAGATAAACAACGAAACTGATCAGAGCCTGAACGCTCAACGTAATAACCGGAGTATGGATACCCAACGAAACTGAACGAAGCCTGAACGCTCAACGTAATAACCGGAGTCTAGATACTAAACAAAACTAACCGGGCCCTGAACGCATAACGTAATAACTGGAGTCTGGATGCTCAACGAAAATGACTGGAGCCTGAATGCTCAACGTAATAACCGGAGTCTGGATACCCAACGAAACTGACCGGAGCCTGAATGCTCAAGATAATAACCGAAGTCTGGATACCCAATGAAACTGATCGGATCCTGAACGCTCAACGTAATAACCGGAGTCATGATACCAAACAAAATTGACCGGAGCCTGAACGCCTAAAATAATAACCGGAGTCTAGATACCGAACGAAACTGACCGGAGCCTGAACGCCTAATGTAATAACCAGAGTCTGGATATGCAACGAAACTGACCGGACCCTGAACGCTCAACGTAATAACCGGAGTCTGGATATCCAACAAAACTGACCGGAGCCTGAACGCTCAACGTAATAGCCGAAGTCTGGATACCAAACGAAACGGACCGGAGCCTGAACGATCAACGTAATACCCGAAGTCTGGATACCCAACGAAAATGACCGGAGCCTGAACGCTCAACATAATAACCGGAGTCTGGATACCCAACAAAACTGACCGGAGCCTGAACGCTCAACGTAATAACCGGAGTCTGGATACCCAACGAAACTGACCGGACCCTGATCGCTCAACGTGATAACCGGAGTCTGGATACCCAACGAAACTGACCGGAGCCTGAACGCTCAACGTAATAACAGGAGTCTGGATACCCAACGAAACTGACCGGAGCCTGAACGCTCAACGTAATAACCGGAGTCTGGATACCCAACGAAATTGACCGGAGCCTGAAGGCTCAACGTAATAACCGGAATCTGGATACTCAACGAAACTGACCGGAGCCTGAACACTCAACGTAATAACCGGAGTCTGGATACTCAACGAAACTGACTGGAGCCTGAACGATCAACGTAATAACCGGTGTCTGGATACACAACGAAATTGACCGGAGCCTGATCGTTCAACGTAATAACCGGAGTCTGGATACACAACGAAACTGACCGGAGCCTGAACGCTCAACGTATTAACCGGAGTCTAGATACCCAACGAAACTGACCGGAGCCTAAACGCTCAACGTAATAACCGGAGTCTGGATACCCAACGAAACTGACCGGAGCCTGCTCGCTCAACGTAATAATCGGAGTCTGGATACCCAACAAAACTGACCAGAGCCTGAACGCTCAACGTAAAAACTGGAGTCTGGATACCCAACAAAACTGACCGGAGCCTGAACGCTCAACGTAATAACCGAAGTCTGGATACCAAACTAAACTGACCGGAGCCTGAACGCTCAACGTAATAACCTGAGTCTGGATACCCAACGAAACTGACCGGAGCCTGAATGCTCAACGTAATAACCGGAGTCTGGATACCCAACAAAACTGACCGGAGCCTGAACGCTCAATGTAAAAACCGGAGTCTGGATACCCAAAGAAACTGACCGGAGCCTGAACGCTCAACGTAATAACGGGAGTCCGGATACACAACGAAACTGACTGGAGCCTGAACGCTCAACATAATAATGGGAGTCTGGATACCCAACGAAACTGAACGGAGCCTGAACGCTCAACGTAATAACTAGAGTCTAGATACTCAACGAAACTGACTGGACCCTGAACGCACAAAGTAATAACTAGAGTTTGGATGCTCAACGAAAATAATCGGAGCCTGAACGCTCAACGAAATAACCAGAGTCTGGATACCCAACGAAACTGACCGCAGTCTGAATGCTCAAGATAATAACCGAAGTCTGGATACCCAATGAAACTGACCGGAGCCTGAACGCTCAACGTAATAACAGGAGTCAGGATACCAAACGAAAATGACCGGAGCCTGAACGCTTAAAATAATAACCGGAGTGTAGATACCGAACGAAACTGACCGGAGCCTGAACGCCTAACGTAATAACCAGAGTCTGGATATGCAACGAAACTGACCGGACCCTGATCGCTCAACGTAATAACGGAGTCTGGATACCCAACGAAACTGACCGTAGCCTGAACGCTCAACGTAATAACCGGAGTCTGGATACCCAACGAAACTGACCGGAGCCTGAACGCTCAATGTAATAACCGGAGTCTGGATACCTAACGAAATTGACCGGAGCCTGAAGGCTCAACGTAATAACCGGAATCTGGATACTCAATGAAACTAACCGGAGCCTGAACACTCAACGTAATAACCGGAGTCTGGATACTCAACAAAACTGACTGGAGCCTGAACGATCAGCGTAATAACCGGTGTCTGGATACACAACGAAATTGACCGGAGCCTGATCGTTCAACGTAATAACCGGAGTGTGGATACACAACGAAACTGACCGGAGCCTGAACGCTCAACGTAATAACTGGAGTCTAGATACCCAACAAAACTGACCGGAGCCTAAACGCTCAACGTAATAACCGTAGTCTGGATACCCAACGAAACTGACCGGAGCCTGCTCGCTCAACGTAATAATTGGAGTCTGGATACCCAACAAAACTGACCAGAGCCTGAACGCTCAACGTAAAAACCGGAGTCTGGATACCCAACAAAACTGACCGGAGCCTGAACGCTCAACGTAATAAACGAAGTCTGGATACCAAACGAAACTGACCGGAGCCTGAACGCTCAACGTAATAACCTGAGTCTGGATACCCAACAAAACTGACCGCAGTCTGAATGCTCAAGATAATAACCGAAGTCTGGATACCAATGAAACTGACCGGAGCCTGAACGCTCAACGTAATAACCGGAGTCAGGATACCAAACGAAAATGACCGGAGCCTGAACGCTTAAAATAAAAACCGGAGTCTAGATACCGAACGAAACTGACCGGAGCCTGAACGCCTAACGTAATAACTAGAGTCTGGATATGCAACGAAACTGACCGGACCCTGATCGCTCAACGTAATAACTGGAGTCTGGATACCCAACGAAACTAACCGGAGCCTGAACGCTCAACGTAATAACCGGAGTCTGGATACCCAACGAAATTAACCGGAGCCTGAACGCTCAACGTAATAACCGGAGTCTGGATACCCAACGAAATTGACCGGAACCTGAAGGCTCAACGTAATAACCGGAATCTGGATACTCAACGAAACTGACCGGAGCTTGAACACTCAACGTAATAACCGGAGTCTGGATACTCAACGAAACTGACTGGAGCCTGGACGCTCAACGTAATAACTAAAGTCTGGATACCAAACGAAACTGACAGGAGCCTGATCGTTCAACGTAATAACCGAAGTCTAGATACTCAACAAAACTGAACGGAGCCTGAACGCTCAACGTAATAACCAGAGTCTAGATACTCAACGAAACTGACCGGACCCTGAACGCACAAAGTAATAACTAGAGTTTGGATGCTCAACGAAAATAACCGGAGCCTGAACGCTCAACGTAATAACCAGAGTCTGGATACCCAACGAAACTGACCGCAGTCTGAATGCTCAAGATAATAACCAAAGTCTGGATACCCAATGAAACTGACCGGAGCCTGAAAGCTCAACGTAATAACCGGAGTCAAGATACCAAACGAAAATGACCGGAGCCTGAACGCTTAAAATAATAACCGGAGTCTAGATACCAAACGAAACTGACCGGAGCCTGAACGCCTAACGTAATAACCAGAGTCTGGATATGCAATGAAACTGACCGGACCCTGATCGCTCAACGTAATAACCGGAGTCTAGATACCCAACGAAACTGACCGGAGCCTGAACGCTCAACGTAATAACCGGAGTCTGGATACCCAACGAAACTGACCGGAGCCTGAACGCTCAACGTAATAACCAGAGTCTGGTTACCCAACGAAATTGACCGGAGCCTGAAGGCTCAACGTAATAACCGGAATCTGGATACTCAATGAAACTGACCGGAGCCTGAACACTCAACGTAATAACCGGAGTCTGGATACTCAACGAAACTGACTAGAGCCTGAACGATCAACGTAATAACCGGTGTTTGGATACACAACGAAATTGACCGGAGCCTGATCGTTCAACGTAATAACCGGAGTCTGGATACACAACGAAACTGACCGGAGCCTGCTCGCTCAACGTAATAATCGGAGTCTAGATACCCAACGAAACTGACTGGAGCCTGAACGCTCAACGTAAAAACCGGAGTCTGGATACCCAACGAAACTGACCGGAGCCTGCTCGCTCAACGTAATAATCGGAGTCTGGATACCCAACAAAACTGACCAGAGCCTGAACGCTCAACGTAAAAACCGGAGTCTGGATACCCAACAAAACTGACCGGAGCCTGAACGCTCAACGTAATAACCGAAGTCCGGATACCATAAGAAACTGACCGGAGCCTGAACGCTCAACGTAATAACCTGAGTCTGGATACCCAACGAAACTGACCGGAGCCTGAATGCTCAACGTAATAATCGGAGTCTGGATACCCAACAAAACTGACCGGAGCCTGAACGCTCAATGTAAAAACCGGAGTCTGGATACCCAACGAAACTGACCGGAGCCTGAATGCTCAACGTCATAACCGGAGTCTGGATACCCAACAAAACTGACCAGAGCCTGAACGCTCAATGTAAAAACCGGAGTCTGGATACCCAAAGAAACTGACCGGAGCCTGAACACTCAACGTAATAACGGGAGTCCGGATACACAACGAAACTGACCGGAGCCTAAACGCTCAACATAATAACGGGAGTCTGGATACCCAACGAAACTGAACGGAGCCTGAACGCTCAACGTATTAACCAGAGTCTAGATACTCAACGAAACTGACCGGACCCTGAACGCACAAAGTAATAACTAGAGTTTGGATGCTCAACGAAAATAACCGGAGCCTGAACGCTCAACGTAATAACCAGAGTCTGGATACCCAACGAAACTGACCGCAGTCTGAATGCTCAAGATAATAACCGAAGTCTGGATACCCAATGAAACTGACCGGAGCCTGAACGCTCAACGTAATAACCGGAGTCAGGATACCAAACGAAAATGACCGGAGCCTGAACGCTTAAAATAAAAACCGGAGTCTAGATACCGAACGAAACTGACTGGAGCCTGAACGCCTAACGTAATAACCAGAGTCTGGATATGCAACGAAACTGACCGGACCCTGATCGCTCAACGTAATAACCGGAGTCTGGATACCCAACGAAACTAACCGGAGCCTGAACGCTCAACGTAATAACCGGAGTATGGATACCCAACGAGATTGACCGGAGCCTGAACACTCAACATAATAACCGGAGTCTGGATACCCAACGAAATTGACCGGATCCTAAAGGCTCAACGTAATAACCGGAATCCGGATACTCAACGAAACTGACCGGAGCCTGAACACTCAACGTAATAACCGGAGTCTGGATACTCAACGAAACTGACTGGAGCCTGAACGATCAACGTAATAACCGGTGTCTGGATACACAATGAAATTGACCGGAGCCTGATCGTTCAATGTAATAACCGGATCTGGATACACAACGAAACTGACCGGAGCCTGAACGCTCAACGTAATAACCGGAGTCTAGATACCCAACGAAACTGACCGGAGCCTAAACGCTCAACGTAATAACCGGAGTCTGGATACCCAACGAAACTGACCGGAGCCTGCTCGCTCAACGTAATAATCGGAGTCTGGATACCCAACAAAACTGACCAGAGCCTGAACGCTCAACGTAAAAACCGGAGTCTGGATACCCAACAAAACTGACCGGAGCCTGAACGCTCAACGTAATAACCGAAGTCTGGATACCAAACGAAACTGACCGGAGCCTGAACCCTCAACGTAATAACCTGAGTCTGGATACCCAACGAAACTGACCGGAGCCTGAATGCTCAACGTAATAACCGGAGTCTGGATACCCAACAAAATTGACCGGAGCCTGAACGCTCAATGTAAAAACCGGAGTCTGGATACCCAAAGAAACTGACCGGAGCCTGAACGCTCAACGTAATAACGGGAGTCCGGATACACAACGAAACTGACCGGAGCCTGAATGCTCAACATAATAACGGGAGTTTGGATACCCAATGAAACTGAACGGAGCCTGAACGCTGAACGTAATAACCAAAGTCTAGATACTCAACAAAACTGACTGGACCCTGAACGCACAAAGTAATAACTAGAGTTTGGATGCTTAACGAAAATAACCGGAGCCTGAACGCTCAACGTAATAACAAGAGTCTGGATACCCAACGAAACTGACCGCAGTCTGAATGCTCAAGATAATAACCGAAGTCTGGATACCCAATGAAACTGACCGGAGCCTGAACGCTCAACGTAATAACCGGAGTCAGGATACCAAACGAAAATGACCGGAGCCTGAACGCTTAAAATAATAACCGGAGTCTAGATACCGAACGAAACTGACTGGAGCCTGAACGCCTAACGTAATAACCAGAGTCTGGATATGCAACGAAACTGACCGGACCCTGATCGCTCAACGTAATAACCGGAGTCTGGATACCCAACGAAACTGACCGGAGCCTGAACGCTCAACGTAATAACCGGAGTCTGGATACCCAACGAAACTGACCGGAGCCTAAACGCTCAACGTAATAACCGGAGTCTGGATACCCAACGAAATTGACCAGAGCCTAAAGGCTCAACGTAATAACCGGAATCTGGATACTCAACGAAACTGACCGGAGCCTGAACACTCAACGTAATAACCGGAGTCTGGATACTCAACGAAACTGACTGGAGCCTGAACAATCAACGTAATAACCGGTGTCTGGATACACAACGAAATTGACCGGAGCCTGATCGTTCAATGCAATAACCGGAGTCTGGATACACAACGAAACTGACCGGAGCCTGAACGCTCAACGTAATAACCGGAGTCTAGATACCCAACGAAACTGACCGGAGCCTAAACGCTCAACGTAATAACCGGAGTCTGGATACCCAACGAAACTGACCGGAGCCTGCTCGCTCAACGTAATAATCGGAGTCTTGATACCCAACAAAACTGACCAGAGCCTGAACGCTCAACGTAAAAACCGGAGTCTGGATACCCAACAAAACTGACCGGAGCCTGAACGCTCAACGTAATAACCGAAGTCTGGATACCAAACGAAACTGACCGGAGCCTAAACCCTCAACGTAATAACCTGAGTCTGGATACCCAACGAAACTGACCGGAGCCTGAATGCTCAACGTAATAACCGGAGTCTGGATACCCAACAAAATTGACCGGAGCCTGAACGCTCAATGTAAAAACCGGAGTCTGGATACCCAAAGAAACTGACCGGAGCCTGAACGCTCAACGTAATAACGGGAGTCCGGATACACAACGAAACTGACCGGAGCCTGAATGCTCAACATAATAACGGGAGTTTGGATACCCAATGAAACTGAACGGAGCCTGAACGCTGAACGTAATAACCAAAGTCTAGATACTCAACAAAACTGACTGGACCCTGAACGCACAAAGTAATAACTAGAGTTTGGATGCTTAACGAAAATAACCGGAGCCTGAACGCTCAATGTAATAACAAGAGTCTGGATACCCAACGAAACTAACTGCAGTCTGAATGCTCAAGATAATAACCGAAGTCTGGATACCCAATGAAACTGACCGGAGCCTGAACGCTCAAAGTAATAACCGGAGTCAGGATACCAAACGAAAATGACCGGAGCCTGAACGCTTAAAATAATAACCGGAGTCTAGATACCGAACGAAACTAACCGGAGCCTGAACGCCTAACGTAATAACCAGAGTCTGGATATGCAACGAAACTGACCGGACCCTGATCGCTCAACGTAATAACCGGAGTCTGGATACCCAACGAAACTAACCGGAGCCTGAACGCTCAACGTAATAACCGGAGTATGGATACCCAACGAGATTGACCGGAGCCTGAACACTCAATATAATAACCGGAGTCTGGATACCCAACGAAATTGACCGGAGCCTAAAGGCTCAACGTAATAACCGGAATCCGGATACTCAACGAAACTGACCGGAGCCTGAACACTCAACGTAATAACCGGAGTATGGATACTCAACGAAACTGACTGGAGCCTGAACGATCAACGTAATAACCGGTGTCTGGATACACAACGAAATTGACCGGAGCCTGATCGTTCAATGTAATAACCGGAGTCTGGATACACAACGAAACTGACCGGAGCCTGAACGCTCAACGTAATAACCGGAGTCTAGATACCCAACGAAACTGACCGGAGCCTAAACGCTCAACGTAATAACCGGAGTCTGGATACCCAACGAAACTGACCGGAGCCTGCTCGCTCAACGTAATAATCGGAGTCTGGATACCCAACAAAACTGACCAGAGCCTGAACGCTCAACGTAAAAACCGGAGTCTGGATACCCAACAAAACTGACCGGAGCCTGAACGCTCAACGTAATAACCGAAGTCTGGATACCAAACGAAACTGACCGGAGCCTGAACCCTCAACGTAATAACCTGAGTCTGGATACCCAACGAAACTGACCGGAGCCTGAATGCTCAACGTAATAACCGGAGTCTGGATACCCAACAAAATTGACCGGAGCCTGAACGCTCAATGTAAAAACCGGAGTCTGGATACCCAAAGAAACTGACCGGAGCCTGAACGCTCAACGTAATAACGGGAGTCCGGATACACAACGAAACTGACCGGAGCCTGAATGCTCAACATAATAACGGGAGTTTGGATACCCAATGAAACTGAACGGAGCCTGAACGCTGAACGTAATAACCAAAGTCTAGATACTCAACAAAACTGACCGAACCCTGAACGCACAAAGTAATAACTAGAGTTTGGATGCTCAACGAAAATAACCGGAGCCTGAACGCTCAACGTAATAACAAGAGTCTGGATACCCAACGAAACTGACCGCAGTCTGAATGCTCAAGATAATAACCGAAGTCTGGATACCCAATGAAACTGACCGGAGCCTGAACGCTCAAAGTAATAACCGCAGTCAGGATACCAAACGAAAATGACCGGAGCCTGAACGCTTAAAATAATAACCGGAGTCTAGATACCGAACGAAACTGACCGGAGCCTGAACGCCTAACGTAATAACCAGAGTCTGGATATGCAACGAAACTGACCGGACCCTGATCGCTCAACGTAATAACCGGAGTTTGGATACCCAACAAAATTGACCGGAGCCTGAAGGCTCAACGTAATAACCGGAGTCTGGATACCCAACGAAACTGACCGGAGCCTGAACGCTCAACGTAATAACCGGAGTCTGGATACCCAACGAAATTGACTGGAGCCTGAACGATCAACGTAATAACCGGTGTCTGGATACACAACAAAATTGACCGGAGCCTGATCGTTCAACGTAATAACCGGAGTCTGGATACACAACGAAACTGACCGGAGCCTGAATGCTCAACGTAATAACCGGAGTCTAGATACCCAACAAAACTGACCGGAGCCTAAACGCTCAACGTAATAACCGGAGTCTGGATACCCAACGAAACTGACCGGAGCCTGCTCGCTCAACGTAATAATCGGAGTCTGGATACCCAACAAAACTGACCAGAGCCTGAACGCTCAACGTAAAAACCGGAGTCTGGATACCCAACAAAACTGATCGGAGCCTGAACGCTCAACGTAATAACCGAAGTCTGGATACCAAACGAAACTGACCGGAGCCTGAACGCTCAACCTAATAACCTGAGTCTGGATACCCAACGAAACTGACCGGAGCCTGAATGCTCAACGTAATAACCGGAGTCTGGATACCCAACAAAACTGACCGGAGCCTGAACGCTCAATGTAAAAACCGGAGTCTGGATACCCAAAGAAACTGACCGGAGCCTGAACGCTCAACGTAATAACGGGAGTCCGGATACACAACGAAACTGACCGGAGCCTGAACGCTCAACATAATAACGGGAGTCTGGATACCCAACGAAACTGAACGGAGCCTGAACGCTCAACGTAATAACCAGAGTCTAGATACTCAACGAAACTGACCGGACCCTGAACGCACAAAGTAATAACTAGAGTTTGGATGCTCAACGAAAATAACCGGAGCCTGATCGCTCAACGTAATAACAAGAGTCTGGATACCCAACGAAACTGACCGCAATCTGAATGCTCAAGATAATAACCGAAGTCTGGATACCCAATGAAACTGACCGGAGCCTGAACGCTCAAAGTAATAACCGGAGTCAGGATACCAAACGAAAATGACCGGAGCCTGAACGCTTAAAATAATAACCGGAGTCTAGATACCGAACGAAACTGACCGGAGCCTGAACGCCTAACGTAATAACCAGAGTCTGGATATGCAACGAAACTGACCGGACCCTGATCGCTCAACGTAATAACCGGAGTCTGGATACCCAACGAAACTGACCGGAGCCTGAACGCTCAACGTAATAACCGGAGTCTGGATACCCAACGAAATTGACTGGAGCCTGAACGATCAACGTAATAACCGGTGTCTGGATACACAACGAAATTGACCGGAGCCTGATCGTTCAACGTAATAACCGGAGTCTGGATACACAACGAAACTGACCGGAGCCTGAATGCTCAACGTAATAACCGGAGTCTAGATACCCAACGAAACTGACCGGAGCCTAAACGCTCAACGTAATAACCGGAGTCTGGATACCCAACGAAACTGACCGGAGCCTGCTCGCTCAACGTAATAATCGGAGTCTGGATACCCAACAAAACTGACCAGAGCCTAAACGCTCAACGTAAAAACCGGAGTCTGGATACCTAACAAAACTGATCGGAGCCTGAACGCTCAACGTAATAACCGAAGTCTGGATACCAAACAAAACTGACCGGAGCCTGAACGCTCAACGTAATAACCTGAGTTTGGATACCCAACGAAACTGACCGGAGCCTGAATGCTCAACGTAATAACCGGAGTCTGGATACCCAAAAAAACTGACCGGAGCCTGAACGCTCAATGTAAAAACCGGAGTCTGGATAGCCAAAAAAACTGACCGGAGCCTGAACGCTCAACGTAATAACGGGAGTCCGGATACACAACGAAACTGACCGGAGCCTGAACGCTCAACATAATAACGGGAGTCTGGATACCCAACGAAACTGAACGGAGCCTGAACGCTCAACGTAATAACCAGAGTCTAGATACTCAACGAAACTGACCGGACCCTGAACGCACAAAGTAATAACTAGAGTTTGGATGCTCAACGAAAATAACCGGAGCCTGATCGCTCAACGTAATAACAAGAGTCTGGATACCCAACGAAACTGACCGCAGTCTGAATGCTCAAGATAATAACCGAAGTCTGGATACCCAATGAAACTGACCGGAGCCTGAACGCTCAAAGTAATAACCGGAGTCAGGATACCAAACGAAAATGACCGGAGCCTGAACGCTTAAAATAATAACCGGAGTCTAGATACCGAATGAAACTGACTGGAGCCTGAACGCCTAACATAATAACCAGAGTCTGGATATGCAACGAAACTGACCGGACCCTGATCGCTCAACGTAATAACCGGAGTCTGGATACCCAACGAAACTGACCGGAGCCTGAACGCTCAACGTAATAACCGGAGTCTGGATACCCAACGAAACTGACCGGAGCCTAAACGCTCAACGTAATAACCAGAGTCTGGATACCCAACGAAATTGACCGGAGCCTAAAGGCTCAACGTAATAACCGGAATCTGGATACTCAACGAAACTGACCGGAGCCTGAACACTCAACGTAATAACCGGAGTCTGGATACTCAACGAAATTGACTGGAGCCTGAACGATCAACGTAATAACCGGTGTCTGGATACACAACGAAATTGACAGGAGCCTGATCGTTCAATGTAATAACCGGAGTCTGGATACACAACGAAACTGACCGGAGCCTGAACGCTCAACGTAATAACCGGAGTCTAGATACCCAACGAAACTGACCGGAGCCTAAACGCTCAACGTAATAACCGGAGTCTGGATACCCAACGAAACTGACCGGAGCCTGCTCGCTCAACGTAATAATCGGAGTCTGGATACCCAACAAAAGTGACCAGAGCCTCAACGCTCAACGTAAAAACCGGAGTCTGGATACCCAACAAAACTGACCGGAGCCTGAACGCTCAACGTAATAACCGAAGTCTGGATACCAAACGAAACTGACCGGAGCCTGAACGCTCAACGTAATAACCTGAGTCTGAATACCCAACGAAACTGACCGGAGCCTGAATGCTCAACGTAATAACCGGAGTCTGGATACCCAACAAAATTGACCGGAGCCTGAACGCTCAATGTAAAAACCGGAGTCTGGATACCCAAAGAAACTGACCGGAGCCTGAACGCTCAACGTAATAACGGGAGTCCGGATACACAACGAAACTGACCGGAGCCTGAATGCTCAACATAATAACGGGAGTTTGGATACCCAATGAAACTGAACGGAGCCTGAACGCTGAACGTAATAACCAAAGTCTAGATACTCAACAAAACTGACCGGACCCTGAACGCACAAAGTAATAACTAGAGTTTGGATGCGCAACGAAAATAACCGGAGCCTGAACGCTCAACGTAATAACAAGAGTCTGGATACCCAACGAAACTGACCGCAGTCTGAATGCTCAAGATAATAACCGAAGTCTGGATACCCAATGAAACTGACCGGAGCCTGAACGCTCAAAGTAATAACCGGAGTCAGGATACCAAACGAAAATGACCGGAGCCTGAACGCTTAAAATAATAACCGGAGTCTAGATACCGAACGAAACTGACCGGAGCCTGAACGCCTAACGTAATAACCAGAGTCTGGATATGCAACGAAACTGATCGGACCCTAATCGCTCAACGTAATAACCGGAGTCTGGATACCCAACAAAATTGACCAGAGCCTGAAGGCTCAACGTAATAACCGGAGTCTGGATACCCAACGAAACTGACCGGAGCCTGAATGCTCAACGTAATAACCGGAGTCTGGATACCCAACGAAATTGACTGGAGCCTGAACGATCAACGTAATAACCGGTGTCTGGATACACAACGAAATTGACCGGAGCCTGATCGTTCAACGTAATAACCGGAGTCTGGATACACAACGAAACTGACCGGAGCCTGAATGCTCAACGTAATAACCGGAGTCTAGATACCCAACGAAACTGACCGGAGCCTAAATGCTCAACCTAATAACCGGAGTCTGGATACCCAACGAAACTGACCGGAGCCTGCTCGCTCAACGTAATAATCGGAGTCTGGATACCCAACAAAACTGACCAGAGCCTGAACGCTCAACGTAAAAACCGGAGTCTGGATACCCAACAAAACTGACCGGAGCCTGAACGCTCAACGTAATAACCGAAGTCTGGATAAAAAACGAAACTGACCGGAGCCTGAACGCTCAACGTAATAACCTGAGTCTGGATACCCAACGAAACTGACCGGAGCCTGAATGCTCAACGTAATAACCGGAGTCTGGATACCCAACAAAACTGACCGGAGCCTGAACGCTTAATGTAAAAACCGGAGTCTGGATACCCAAA
Organism: Lathyrus sativus; assembly: GCA_963859935.3. Lineage (NCBI taxonomy): Eukaryota > Viridiplantae > Streptophyta > Magnoliopsida > Fabales > Fabaceae > Lathyrus > Lathyrus sativus. Next base: position 102,848 of record CAWUDS030000773.1, read on the forward strand.
GAAACTGACCGGAGCCTGAACGCTCAACGTAATAACGGGAGTCCGGATACACAACGAAACTGACCGGAGCCTGAACGCTCAACATAATAACGGGAGTCTGGATACCCAACGAAACTGAACGGAGCCTGAACGCTCAACGTAATAACCAGAGTCTAGATACTCAACGAAACTGACCGGACCCTGAACGCACAAAGTAATAACTAGAGTTTGGATGCTCAACGAAAATAACCGGAGCCTGATCGCTCAACGTAATAACAAGAGTCTGGATACCCAACGAAACTGACCGCAGTCTGAATGCTCAAGATAATAACCGAAGTCTGGATACCCAATGAAACTGACCGGAGCCAGAACGCTCAACGTAATAACTGGAGTCAGGATACCAAACGAAAATGACCGGAGCCTGAACGCTTAAAATAATAACCGGAGTCTAGATACCGAACGAAACTGACAGGAGCCTGAACGCCTAACGTAATAACCAGAGTCTGGATATGCAACGAAACTGATCGGACCCTAATCGCTCAACGTAATAACCGGAGTCTGGATACCCAACGAAATTGACCGGAGCCTGAAGGCTCAACGTAATAACCGGAGTCTGGATACCCAACGAAACTGACCGGAGCCTGAACGCTCAATGTAATAACCGGAGTCTGGATACCCAACGAAATTGACTGGAGCCTGAACGATCAACGTAATAACCGGTGTCTGGATACACAACGAAATTGACCGGAGCCTGATCGTTCAACGTAATAACCGGAGTCTGGATACACAACGAAACTGACCGGAGCCTGAATGCTCAACGTAATAACCGGAGTCTAGATACCCAACGAAACTGACCGGAGCCTAAACGCTCAACGTAATAACCGGAGTCTGGATACCCAACGAAACTGACCGGAGCCTGCTCGCTCAACGTAATAATCGGAGTCTGGATACCCAACAAAACTGACCAGAGCCTGAACGCTCAACGTAAAAACCGGAGTCTGGATACCCAACAAAACTGACCGGAGCCTGAACGCTCAACGTAATAACCGAAGTCTGGATAAAAAACGAAACTGACCGGAGCCTGAACGCTCAACGTAATAACCTGAGTCTGGATACCCAACGAAACTGACCGGAGCCTGAATGCTCAACGTAATAACCGGAGTCTGGATACCCAACAAAACTGACCGGAGCCTGAACGCTTAATGTAAAAACCGGAGTCTGGATACCCAAAGAAACTGACCGGAGCCTGAACGCTCAACGTAATAACGGGAGTCCGGATACACAACGAAACTGACCGGAGCCTGAACGCTCAACATAATAACGGGAGTCTGGATACCCAACGAAACTGAACGGAGCCTGAACGCTCAACGTAATAACCAGAGTCTAGATACTCAACGAAACTGACCGGACCCTGAACGCACAAAGTAATAACTAGAGTTTGGATGCTCAACGAAAATAACCGGAGCCTGATCGCTCAACATAATAACAAGAGTCTGGATACCCAACGAAACTGACCGCAGTCTGAATGCTCAAGATAATAACCGAAGTCTGGATACCCAATGAAACTGACCGGAGCCAGAACGCTCAACGTAATAACTGGAGTCAGGATACCAAACGAAAATGACCGGAGCCTGAACGCTTAAAATAATAACCGGAGTCTAGATACCGAACGAAACTGACAGGAGCCTGAACGCCTAACGTAATAACCAGAGTCTGGATATGCAACGAAACTGATCGGACCCTAATCGCTCAACGTAATAACCGGAGTCTGGATACCCAACGAAATTGACCGGAGCCTGAAGGCTCAACGTAATAACCGGAGTCTGGATACCCAACGAAACTGACCGGAGCCTGAACGCTCAACGTAATAACCGGAGTCTGGATACCCAACGAAATTGACTGGAGCCTGAACGATCAACGTAATAACCGGTGTCTGGATACACAACGAAATTGACCGGAGCCTGATCGTTCAACGTAATAACCGGAGTCTGGATACACAACGAAACTGACCGGAGCCTGAATGCTCAACGTAATAACCGGAGTCTAGATACCCAACGAAACTGACCGGAGCCTAAACGCTCAACGTAATAACCGGAGTCTGGATACCCAACGAAACTGACCGGAGCCTGCTCGCTCAACGTAATAATCGGAGTCTGGATACCCAACAAAACTGACCAGAGCCTGAACGCTCAACGTAAAAACCGGAGTCTGGATACCCAACAAAACTGACCGGAGCCTGAACGCTCAACGTAATAACCGAAGTCTGGATAAAAAACGAAACTGACCGGAGCCTGAACGCTCAACGTAATAACCTGAGTCTGGATACCCAACGAAACTGACCGGAGCCTGAATGCTCAACGTAATAACCGGAGTCTGGATACCCTACAAAACTGACCGGAGCCTGAACGCTTAATGTAAAAACCGGAGTCTGGATACCCAAAGAAACTGACCGGAGCCTGAACGCTCAACGTAATAACGGGAGTCCGGATACACAACGAAACTGACTGGAGCCTGAACGCTCAACATAATAACGGGAGTCTGGATACCCAACGAAACTGAACGGAGCCTGAACGCTCAACGTAATAACTAGAGTCTAGATACTCAACGAAACTGACCGGACCCTGAACGCACAAAGTAATAACTAGAGTTTGGATGCTCAACGAAAATAACCGGAGCCTGATCGCTCAACGTAATAACAAGAGTCTGGATACCCAACGAAACTGACCGCAGTCTGAATGCTCAAGATAATAACCGAAGTCTGGATACCCAATGAAACTGACCGGAGCCAGAACGCTCAATGTAATAACTGGAGTCAGGATACCAAACGAAAATGACCAGAGCCTGAACGCTTAAAATAATTACCGGAGTCTAGATACCGAACGAAACTGACCGGAGCCTGAACGCCTAACGTAATAACCAGAGTCTGGATATGCAACGAAACTGACCGGACCCTGATCGCTCAACGTAATAACCGGAGTCTGGATACCCAACGAAACTGACCGGAGCCTGAACGCTCAACGTAATAACCGGAGTCTGGATACCCAACGAAACTGACCGGAGCCTGAACGCTGAACGTAATAACCGGAGTCTGGATACCCAACGAAACTGACCGGAGCCTGAACGCTCAACGTAATAACCGGAGTCTGGATACCCAACGAAATTGATCGGAGCCTGAAGGCTCAACGTAATAACCGGAATATGGATACTCAACGAAACTGACCGGAGACTGAACACTCAACGTAATAACCGGAGTCTGGATACTCAACGAAACTGACTGGAGCCTGAACGATCAACGTAATAACCGGTGTCTGGATACACAACGAAATTGACCGGAGCCTGATCGTTCAACGTAATAACCGGAGTCTGGATACACAACGAAACTGACTGGAGCCTGAACGCTCAACGTAATAACCGGAGTCTAGATACCCAACGAAACTGACCGGAGCCTAAACGCTCAACGTAATAACCGGAGTCTAGATACCCAACGAAACTGACCGGAGCCTGCTCGCTCAACGTAATAATCGGAGTCTGGATACCCAACAAAACTAACCAGAGCCTGAACGCTCAACGTAAAAACCGGAGTCTGGATACCCAACAAAACTGACCGGAGTCTGAACGCTCAACGTAATAACCGAAGTCTGGATACCAAACGAAACTGACCGGAGCCTGAACGCTCAACGTAATAACCTGAGTCTGGATACCCAACGAAACTGACCGGAGCCTGAATGCTCAACGTAATAACCGGAGTCTGGATACCCAACAAAACTTACCGGAGCCTGAACGCTCAATGTAAAAACCGGAGTCTGGATACCCAATGAAACTGACCGGAGCCTGAACGCTCAACGTAATAACGGGAGTCCGGATACACAACGAAACTGACCGGAACCTGAACGCTCAACATAATAACGGGAGTCTGGATACCCAACGAAACTGAACGGAGCCTGAACGCTCAACGTAATAACCAGAGTCTAGATACTCAAAAGAAACTGACCGGACCCTGAACGCACAAAGTAATAACTAGAGTTTGGATGCTCAACGAAAATAACCGGAGCCTGAACGCTCAACGTAATAACCAGAGTCTGGATACCCAACGAAACTGACCGCAGCCTGAATGCTCAAGATAATAACCGAGGTCTGGATACCCAATGAAACTGACCGGAGCCTGAACGCTCAACGTAATAACCGGAGTCAGGATACCAAACGAATATGACCGGAGCTTGAACGGTTTAAATAATAACCGGAGTCTAGATACCGAACGAAACTGACCGGGGCCTCAACGCCTAACGTAATAACCAGAGTATGGATATGCAACAAAACTGACCGGGCCCTGATCGCATAGCGTAATAACCGGAGTCTGGATACCCAACGAAACTGACCGGAGCCTGAAGGCTCAACGTAATAACCGGAGTCTGGATACCCAACGAAACTGACCGGAGCCTGAACGCTCAACGTAATAACCGGAGTCTGGATACCCTACGAAATTGACCGGAGCCTGAAGGCTCAACGTAATAACCAGAATCTGGATACTCAACGAAACTGACCGTAGCCTGAACACTCAACGTAATAACCGGAGTCTGGATACTCAACGAAACTGACTGGAGCCTGAACGATCAACGTAATAACCGGTGTCTGGATACACAACGAAATTGACCGGAGCCTGATCGTTCAACGTAATAACTGGAGTCTGGATACATAACGAAACTGACCGGAGCCTGAACGCTCAACGTAATAACCGGAGTCTAGATACCCAACGAAACTGACCAGAGCTTAAACGCTCAACGTAATAACCGGAGTCTGGATACCCAACGAAACTGACCGGAGCCTGCTCGCTCAACGTAATAATCGGAGTCTGGATACCCAACAAAACTGACCAGAGCCTGAATGCTCAACGTAAAAACCGGAGTCTGGATACCCAACGAAACTGACCGGAGCCTGAACGCTCAACGTAATAACCGGAGTCTGGATACACAACAAAACTGACCGGAGCCTGAACACTCAACGTAATAACCAGAGTCTGGATACCCAACGAAACTGAACGGAGCCTGAACGCTCAACGTAATAACCAGAGTCTGGATACTCAACAAAACGGACCGGAGTCTGAACGCACAATGTAATAACCGGAGTCTGGATACCCAATGAAACTGACCGGAGCCTGAACGCTCAACAAATTAATCGGAGTCTGGATACCCAACAAAACTGACCGGAGCCTGAACGCTCAATGTAAAAACCGGAGTCTGGATACCCAATGAAACTGACCGGAGCCTGAACGATCAACGTAATAACCGAAGTCTGGATACGCAACGAAACTGATCGGAGCCTGAACGCTCAACGTAATAACCGGAGTCTGGATACCCAACGAAACTGACTGGAGCCTGAACGCTCAACGTAATAACCGGAGTCTGGATACCCAACGAAACTGACCGGAGCCTGAACGCTCAACAAATTAATCGGAGTCTGGATACCCAACAAAACTGACCGGAGCCTGAACGCTCAATGTAAAAACCAGAGTCTAGATACCCAACGAAACTGACCAGAGCTTAAACGCTCAACGTAATAACCGGAGTCTGGATACCCAACGAAACTGACCGGAGCCTGCTCGCTCAACGTAATAATCGGAGTCTGGATACCCAACAAAACTGACCAGAGCCTGAATGCTCAACGTAAAAACCGGAGTCTGGATACCCAACGAAACTGACCGGAGCCTGAACGCTCAACGTAATAACCGGAGTCTGGATACACAACGAAACTGACAGGAGCCTGAACGCCTAACGTAATAACCAGAGTCTGGATATGCAACGAAACTGATCGGACCCTAATCGCTCAACGTAATAACCGGAGTCTGGATACCCAACGAAATTGACCGGAGCCTGAAGGCTCAACGTAATAACCGGAGTCTGGATACCCAACGAAACTGACCGGAGCCTGAACGCTCAACGTAATAACCGGAGTCTGGATACCCAACGAAATTGACTGGAGCCTGAACGATCAACGTAATAACCGGTGTCTGGATACACAACGAAATTGACCGGAGCCTGATCGTTCAACGTAATAACCGGAGTCTGGATACACAACGAAACTGACCGGAGCCTGAATGCTCAACGTAATAACCGGAGTCTAGATACCCAACGAAACTGACCGGAGCCTAAACGCTCAACGTAATAACCGGAGTCTGGATACCCAACGAAACTGACCGGAGCCTGCTCGCTCAACGTAATAATCGGAGTCTGGATACCCAACAAAACTGACCAGAGCCTGAACGCTCAACGTAAAAACCGGAGTCTGGATACCCAACAAAACTGACCGGAGCCTGAACGCTCAACGTAATAACCGAAGTCTGGATAAAAAACGAAACTGACCGGAGCCTGAACGCTCAACGTAATAACCTGAGTCTGGATACCCAACGAAACTGACCGGAGCCTGAATGCTCAACGTAATAACCGGAGTCTGGATACCCAACAAAACTGACCGGAGCCTGAACGCTTAATGTAAAAACCGGAGTCTGGATACCCAAAGAAACTGACCGGAGCCTGAACGCTCAACGTAATAACGGGAGTCCGGATACACAACGAAACTGACCGGAGCCTGAACGCTCAACATAATAACGGGAGTCTGGATACCCAACGAAACTGAACGGAGCCTGAACGCTCAACGTAATAACCAGAGTCTAGATACTCAACGAAACTGACCGGACCCTGAACGCACAAAGTAATAACTAGAGTTTGGATGCTCAACGAAAATAACCGGAGCCTGATCGCTCAACATAATAACAAGAGTCTGGATACCCAACGAAACTGACCGCAGTCTGAATGCTCAAGATAATAACCGAAGTCTGGATACCCAATGAAACTGACCGGAGCCAGAACGCTCAACGTAATAACTGGAGTCAGGATACCAAACGAAAATGACCGGAGCCTGAACGCTTAAAATAATAACCGGAGTCTAGATACCGAACGAAACTGACAGGAGCCTGAACGCCTAACGTAATAACCAGAGTCTGGATATGCAACGAAACTGATCGGACCCTAATCGCTCAACGTAATAACCGGAGTCTGGATACCCAACGAAATTGACCGGAGCCTGAAGGCTCAACGTAATAACCGGAGTCTGGATACCCAACGAAACTGACCGGAGCCTGAACGCTCAACGTAATAACCGGAGTCTGGATACCCAACGAAATTGACTGGAGCCTGAACGATCAACGTAATAACCGGTGTCTGGATACACAACGAAATTGACCGGAGCCTGATCGTTCAACGTAATAACCGGAGTCTGGATACACAACGAAACTGACCGGAGCCTGAATGCTCAACGTAATAACCGGAGTCTAGATACCCAACGAAACTGACCGGAGCCTAAACGCTCAACGTAATAACCGGAGTCTGGATACCCAACGAAACTGACCGGAGCCTGCTCGCTCAACGTAATAATCGGAGTCTGGATACCCAACAAAACTGACCAGAGCCTGAACGCTCAACGTAAAAACCGGAGTCTGGATACCCAACAAAACTGACCGGAGCCTGAACGCTCAACGTAATAACCGAAGTCTGGATAAAAAACGAAACTGACCGGAGCCTGAACGCTCAACGTAATAACCTGAGTCTGGATACCCAACGAAACTGACCGGAGCCTGAATGCTCAACGTAATAACCGGAGTCTGGATACCCTACAAAACTGACCGGAGCCTGAACGCTTAATGTAAAAACCGGAGTCTGGATACCCAAAGAAACTGACCGGAGCCTGAACGCTCAACGTAATAACGGGAGTCCGGATACACAACGAAACTGACTGGAGCCTGAACGCTCAACATAATAACGGGAGTCTGGATACCCAACGAAACTGAACGGAGCCTGAACGCTCAACGTAATAACCAGAGTCTAGATACTCAACGAAACTGACCGGACCCTGAACGCACAAAGTAATAACTAGAGTTTGGATGCTCAACGAAAATAACCGGAGCCTGATCGCTCAACGTAATAACAAGAGTCTGGATACCCAACGAAACTGACCGCAGTCTGAATGCTCAAGATAATAACCGAAGTCTGGATACCCAATGAAACTGACCGGAGCCAGAACGCTCAATGTAATAACTGGAGTCAGGATACCAAACGAAAATGACCAGAGCCTGAACGCTTAAAATAATTACCGGAGTCTAGATACCGAACGAAACTGACCGGAGCCTGAACGCCTAACGTAATAACCAGAGTCTGGATATGCAACGAAACTGACCGGACCCTGATCGCTCAACGTAATAACCGGAGTCTGGATACCCAACGAAACTGACCGGAGCCTGAACGCTCAACGTAATAACCGGAGTCTGGATACCCAACGAAACTGACCGGAGCCTGAACGCTGAACGTAATAACCGGAGTCTGGATACCCAACGAAACTGACCGGAGCCTGAACGCTCAACGTAATAACCGGAGTCTGGATACCCAACGAAATTGATCGGAGCCTGAAGGCTCAACGTAATAACCGGAATATGGATACTCAACGAAACTGACCGGAGACTGAACACTCAACGTAATAACCGGAGTCTGGATACTCAACGAAACTGACTGGAGCCTGAACGATCAACGTAATAACCGGTGTCTGGATACACAACGAAATTAACCGGAGCCTGATCGTTCAACGTAATAACCGGAGTCTGGATACACAACGAAACTGACTGGAGCCTGAACGCTCAACGTAATAACCGGAGTCTAGATACCCAACGAAACTGACCGGAGCCTAAACGCTCAACGTAATAACCGGAGTCTAGATACCCAACGAAACTGACCGGAGCCTGCTCGCTCAACGTAATAATCGGAGTCTGGATACCCAACAAAACTAACCAGAGCCTGAACGCTCAACGTAAAAACCGGAGTCTGGATACCCAACAAAACTGACCGGAGTCTGAACGCTCAACGTAATAACCGAAGTCTGGATACCAAACGAAACTGACCGGAGCCTGAACGCTCAACGTAATAACCTGAGTCTGGATACCCAACGAAACTGACCGGAGCCTGAATGCTCAACGTAATAACCGGAGTCTGGATACCCAACAAAACTTACCGGAGCCTGAACGCTCAATGTAAAAACCGGAGTCTGGATACCCAATGAAACTGACCGGAGCCTGAACGCTCAACGTAATAACGGGAGTCCGGATACACAACGAAACTGACCGGAACCTGAACGCTCAACATAATAACGGGAGTTTGGATACCCAACGAAACTGAATGGAGCCTGAACGCTCAACGTAATAACCAGAGTCTAGATACTCAAAAGAAACTGACCGGACCCTGAACGCACAAAGTAATAACTAGAGTTTGGATGCTCAACGAAAATAACCGGAGCCTGAACGCTCAACGTAATAACCAGAGTCTGGATACCCAACGAAACTGACCGCAGCCTGAATGCTCAAGATAATAACCGAGGTCTGGATACCCAATGAAACTGACCGGAGCCTGAACGCTCAACGTAATAACCGGAGTCAGGATACCAAACGAATATGACCGGAGCTTGAACGGTTTAAATAATAACCGGAGTCTAGATACCGAACGAAACTGACCGGGGCCTCAACGCCTAACGTAATAACCAGAGTATGGATATGCAACAAAACTGACCGGGCCCTGATCGCATAGCGTAATAACCGGAGTCTGGATACCCAACGAAACTGACCGGAGCCTGAACGCTCAACGTAATAACCGGAGTCTGGATACCCAACGAAACTGACCGGAGCCTGAACGCTCAACGTAATAACCGGAGTCTGGATACCCTACGAAATTGACCGGAGCCTGAAGGCTCAACGTAATAACCAGAATCTGGATACTCAACGAAACTGACCGTAGCCTGAACACTCAACGTAATAACCGGAGTCTGGATACTCAACGAAACTGACTGGAGCCTGAACGATCAACGTAATAACCGGTGTCTGGATACACAACGAAATTGACCGGAGCCTGATCGTTCAACGTAATAACTGGAGTCTGGATACATAACGAAACTGACCGGAGCCTGAACGCTCAACGTAATAACCGGAGTCTAGATACCCAACGAAACTGACCAGAGCTTAAACGCTCAACGTAATAACCGGAGTCTGGATACCCAACGAAACTGACCGGAGCCTGCTCGCTCAACGTAATAATCGGAGTCTGGATACCCAACAAAACTGACCAGAGCCTGAATGCTCAACGTAAAAACCGGAGTCTGGATACCCAACGAAACTGACCGGAGCCTGAACGCTCAACGTAATAACCGGAGTCTGGATACACAACAAAACTGACCGGAGCCTGAACACTCAACGTAATAACCAGAGTCTGGATACCCAACGAAACTGAACGGAGCCTGAACGCTCAACGTAATAACCAGAGTCTGGATACTCAACAAAACGGACCGGAGTCTGAACGCACAATGTAATAACCGGAGTCTGGATACCCAATGAAACTGACCGGAGCCTGAACGCTCAACAAATTAATCGGAGTCTGGATACCCAACAAAACTGACCGGAGCCTGAACGCTCAATGTAAAAACCGGAGTCTGGATACCCAATGAAACTGACCGGAGCCTGAACGATCAACGTAATAACCGAAGTCTGGATACGCAACGAAACTGATCGGAGCCTGAACGCTCAACGTAATAACCGGAGTCTGGATACCCAACGAAACTGACTGGAGCCTGAACGCTCAACGTAATAACCGGAGTCTGGATACCCAACGAAACTGACCGGAGCCTGAACGCTCAACGTAATAACCAGAGTCTGGATACCGAACGAAATTGACCGGAGCCTGAACGCTCAATGTAATAACCGGAATTTGGATACTCAACGAAACTGACCGGAGCCTGAACGCTCAATGTAATAATCGGAGTCTGGATACTCAACGAAACTGACTGGAGCCTGAACGATCAACGTAATAACCGGTGTCTGGATACACAACGAAATTGACCGGAGCCTGATCGCTCAACGTAATAACTGGAGTCTGGATACACAACGAAACTGACCAGAGCCTGAACGCTCAACGTAATAACCGGAGTCTGGATACCCAACAAAACAGACCGGAGCCTGAACGCTCAACGTAAAAACCGGAGTCTGGATACCCAACAAAACTGACCGGAGCCTGAACGCTCAACGTAATAACCGGAGTCTGGATACCCAACGAAACTGACCGGAGCCTAAACGCTCAACGTAATAACCGGAGTCTAGATACCCAACAAAATTGACCGTAGCCTGAACGCTCAATGTAATAACCGGAATCTGGATACTCAACGAAACTAACCAGAGTCTGAATGCTCAATGTAATAACCAGAGTCTGGATACTCAACGAAACTAACTTAGGCCTGAACGATCAACGTAATAACCGGAGTCTGGATACACAACGAAACTGACCAGAGCCTGAACGCTCAACGTGATAACCGAAGTCTAGATACCCAACGAAACTGACCGGAGCCTGAACGCTCCATGTAATAATCGGAGTCTGGATACCCATCGAAACTGACCGGAGCCTGAACCCTCAACGTAATAACCGGAGTCTGGATACCCAACAAAACTGACAGGAGCCTGAACCCTCAACGTAAAAACCGGAGTCTGGACACCTAACGAAACTGACCGGAGCCTGAATGCTCAACGTAATAACCGGAGTCTGGATACACAACAAAATTGAACGGAGCCTGAATGCTCAACGTAATAACAGGAGTCTGGATACCCAACGAAACTGAACGGAGCCTGAACGCTCAACGTAATAACCAGAGTCTGGATACTCAACGAAAATGACTAGAGCCTGAACACACAACGTAATAACTGGAGTCTGGATGCTCAACGAAAATGACTAGAGCCTGAACACACAACGTAATAACCAGATTCTGGATACTCAACGAAACTGACCGGACCCTGAACGCACAAAGTAATAACTAGAGTTTGGATGCTCAACGAAAATAACCGGAGCCTGAACGCTCAACGTAATAACCAGAGTCTGGATACCCAACGAAACTGACCGCAGTCTGAATGCTCAAGATAATAACCGAAGTCTGGATACCCAATGAAACTGACCGGAGCCTGAACGCTCAACGTAATAACCGGAGTCAGGATACCAAACGAAAATGACCGGAGCCTGAACGCTTAAAATAATAACCGGAGTCTAGATACCGAACGAAACTGACCGGAGCCTGAACGCCTAACGTAATAACCAGAGTCTGGATATGCAACGAAACTGACCGGACCCTGATCGCTCAACGTAATAACCGGAGTCTGGATACCCAACAAAACTGACCGGAGCCTGAACGCTCCCTGTAATAACCAAAGTCTGGATACCGAACGAAACGGACCGGAGCCTGAACGCTCAACGTAATAACCGGAGTCTGGATACCCAACGAAATTGACCGGAGCCTGAACACTCAATGTAATAACCGGAATCTGGATACTCAATGAAACTAACCGGAGCCTGAATGCTCAATGTAATAACCAGAGTCTGGATACTCAACGAAATTGACTGGAGCCTGAACGATCAACGTAATAACCGGAGTCTGGATACACAACGAAACTGACCGGAGCCTGAACGCTCAACGTGATAACCGGAGTCTGGATACCCAACGAAACTGACCGGAGCCTGAACGCTCAATGTAATAATCGGAGTCTGGATACCCAACAAAACTTACCGGAGCCTGAACGCTCAACGTAAAAACCGGAGTCTGGATACCCAACGAAACTGACCGGAGCCTGAACGATCAACGTAATAACCGGAGTCTGGATACACAACAAAACTGACCGGAGCCTGAACACTCAACGTAATAACCGGACGAAACTGAACAGAGCCTGAACGCTCAACGTAATAACCAGAGTCTGGATACTCAACAAAACTGACCGGAGTCTGAACGCACAACGTAATAACCGGAGTCTGGGTACTCAACGAAACTGACCGGACCCTGAACGCACAACGTAATAACTGGAGTCTGGATGCTCAACAAAAATGACCGGAGCCTGAACGATAACGTAATAAACGGAGTCTGGATACCCAACGAAACTGACCGGAGCCTGAACGCTGAATGTAATAACCGGAGTTTGGATACCAAACAAAACTGACCGGAGCCTGAACGCTCAACGTAATAACCGGAGTCTGGATGCCCAATGAAACTGACCGGAGCCTGAACGCTCAACATAATAATCGGAGTCTGGATACCCAACAAAATTGACCGGAGCCTGAACGCTCAATGTAAAAACCGGAGTCTGGATACCCAATGAAACTGACCGGAGCCTGAACGATCAACGTAATAACCGAAGTCTAGATACGCAACGAAACTGACCGGAGCCTGAACGCTCAACGTAATAACCGGAGTCTGGATACCCAACGAAACTGACCGGAGCCTGAACGCTCAACGTAATAACCGGAGTCTGGATACCCAACGAAACTGACCGGAGCCTGAACGCTCAACGTAATAACCGGAGTCTGGATACCGAACGAAATTGACCGGAGCCTGAACGCTCAATGTAATAATCGGAATTTGGATACTCAACGAAACTGACCGGAGCCTGAAGGCTCAATGTAATAACCGGAGTCTGGATACTCAACGAAACTGACTAGAGCCTGAACGATCAACGTAATAACCGGTGTCTGGATACACAACGAAATTGACCGGAGCCTGATCGCTCAACGTAATAACCGGAGTCTAGATACACAACAAAACTGACCGGAGCCTGAACGATCAACATAATAACCGAAGTCTGGATACGCAACGAAACTGATCGGAGCCTGAACGCTCAACGTAATAACCGGAGTCTGGATACCCAACGAAACTGACCGGAGCCTGAATGCTCAACGTAATAACCGGAGTCTGGATACCCAACGAAACTGACCGGAGCCTGAATGCTCAATGTAATAACCAGTGTCTGGATACTCAACGAAACTAACTTGAGCCTGAACGATCAACGTAATAACCGGAGTCTGGATACACAACGAAACTGACCAGAGCCTGAACGCTCAACGTGATAACCGGAGTCTAGATACCCAACGGAACTGACCGGAGCCTGAACGCTCCATGTAATAATCGGAGTCTGGATACCCAACGAAACTGACCGGAGCCTGAACCCTCAACGTAATAACCGGAGTCTGGATACCCAACAAAACTGACAGGAGCCTGAACGCTCAACGTAAAAACCGGAGTCTGGATACCCAACGAAACTGACCGGAGCCTGAACGCTCAACGTAGTAACCGGAGTCTGGATACACAACAAAACTGACCGGAGCCTGAATGCTAAACGTAATAACCGGAGTCTGGATACCCAACGAAACTGAACGGAGCCTGAACGCTCAACGTAATAACCGGAGTCTGGATACTCAAAGAAACTGACTGGAGCCTGAACACACAACGTAATAACTGGAGTCTGGATGCTCAACAAAACTGAACGGATCCTGAACGCTCAACGTAATAACCGGAGTCTGGGTACTCAACGAAACTGACCGGACCCTGAACGCACAACGTAATAACTGGAGTATGGATGCTCAACAAAAATGACCAGAGCCTGAACGCTAACGTAATAACCGGAGTCTGGATACCCAACGAAACTGACCGGAGACTGAACGCTGAACGTAATAACCGGAGTTTGGATACCCAACAAAACTGACCAGAGCCTGAACGCTCAACATAATAACCGGAGTTTGGATACCCAACAAAACTGACCGGAGTCTAAACGCTCAATATAAAATTCGGAGTCTGGATAACCAATGAAACTGACCAGAGCCTGAACGATCAACGTAATAACCGAAGTCTGGATACGCAACGAAACTGACCGGAGTCTGAACGCTCAACGTAATAACCGGAGTCAGGATACCCAACGAAACTGACCGGAGCCTAAACGCTCAACGTAATAACCGAAGTCTGGATACCCAACGAAACTGACCGGAGCCTGAACGCTCAACGTAATAACCAGAGTCTGGATACCCTACGAAACTGAACGGAGCCTGAACGCTCAACATAATAACCGGAGTATGGATATCCAACAAAACTGACCGGAGCCTGAACGCTCAACGTAAAAACCGGAGTCTGGGTACCCAACGAAACTGACCGGAGCCTGAACACTCAACGTAATAACCGGAGTCTGGATACCCAACGAAACTGACCGGAGCCTGCTCGCTCAATGTAATAACTGGAGTCTGGATACCCAATGAAACTGACCGGAGCCTGAACGCTCAACGTAATAACCGGAGTCTGGATACCCAAAGAAACTGACCGGAGCCTGAACGCTCAACGTAATAACTGGAGTCTGGATACCCAACGAAACTGACCAGAGCCTGAACGCTCAATGTAATAACCGGAGTCTGGATACCCAACGAAACTGACCAGAGCCTGAACGCTCAACGTAATAACCGGAGTCTGGATACCCAACGAAACTGACCAGAGCCTGAACGTTCAACGTAATAACCGGAGTCTGGATACCCAACGAAATTGACCGGAGTCTGGATACCCAACGAAATTGACCGGAGCCTGACGGCTCAACGTAATAACCGGAATCTGGATACTAAACGAAACTGACCGGAGCCTGAACGCTCAACGTAATAACCGGAGTCTGGATACTCAATGAAACTGACTGGAGCCTGAACGATCAACGTAATAATCGGAGTCTGGATACACAACAAAATTGATCGAAGCCTGATCGCTCAACGTAATAAACGGAGTCTGGATACACAACGAAACTGACCGGAGCCTGAACGCTCAACGTAATAACCGGAGTCTGGATACCCAACGAAACTGACCGGAGCCTAAACGCTCAACGTAATAACCGGAGTCTAGATACCCAACGAAATTGACCGGAGCCTGAACTCTCAATGTAATAACCGGAATCTGGATACTCAACGAAACTAACCCGAGCCTGAATGCTCAATGTAATAACCAGAGTCTGGATACTCAACGAAACTAACTTGAGCCTGAACGATCAACGTAATAACCGGAGTCTGGATACACACCGAAACTGACCAGAGCCTAAACGCTCAACGTGATAACCGGAGTCTAGATACCCAACGAAACTGACCGGAGGCTGAACGCTCCATGTAATAATCGGAGTCTGGATACCCAACGAAACTGACCGGAGCCTGAACCCTCAACGTAATAACCGGAGTCTGGATACCCAACAAAACTGACAGGAGCCTGAACCCTCAACGTAAAAACCGGAGTCTGGATACCCAACGAAACTGACCGGAGCCTGAACGCTCAATGTAATAACCGGAGTCTGGATACACAACAAAACTGACCGGAGCCTGAATGCTCAACGTAATAACCGGAGTCTGGATACCCAAAGAAACTGAACGGAGCCTGAACGCTCAACGTAATAACCAGAGTCTGGATACTCAAAGAAACTGATTGGAGCCTGAACACACAACGTAATAACTGGAGTCTGGGTACTCAACGAAACTGACCGGACCCTGAACGCACAACGTAATAACTGGAGTCTGGATGCTCAACAAAAATGACCAGAGCCTGAACGCTAACGTAATAACCGGAGTCTGGATACCCAACGAAACTGACCGGCGACTGAACGCTGAACGTAATAACCGGAGTTTGGATACCCAACAAAACTGACCGGAGCCTGAACGCTCAACATAATAACCGGAGTCTGGATACCCAACAAAACTGACCGGACCCTCAACGCTCAATGTAAAAACCGGAGTCTGGATAACCAATGAAACTGACCGGAGCCTGAACGATCAACGTAATAACCGAAGTCTGGATACGCAACGAAACTGACCGGAGTCTGAACGCTCAACGTAATAACCGGAGTCTGGATACCCAACGAAACTGACCGGAGCCTGAACGCTCAACGTAATAACCGAAGTCTGGATACCCAACGAAACTGACCGGAGCCTGAACGCTCAATGTAATAACCAGAGTCTGGATACCCTACGAAACTGAACGGAGCCTGCTCGCTCAACGTAATAACTGGAGTCTGGATACCCAATGAAACTGACCGGAGCCTGAACGCTCAACGTAATAACCGGAGTCTGGATACCCAAAGAAACTGACCGGAGCCTGAACGCTGAACGTAATAACTGGAGTCTGGATACCCAACAAAACTGACCAGAGCCTGGACGCTCAATGTAATAACCGGAGTCTGGATACCCAACGAAACTGACCAGAGCCTGAACGCTCAACGTAATAACCGGAGTCTGGATACCCAACGAAACTGACCAGAGCCTGAACGTGCAACGTAATAACCGGAGTCTGGATACCCAACGAAACTGACTTGAGCCTGAACGCTCAACGTAATAACCGGAGTCTGGATACCCAACGAAACTGACCGAAGCCTGAACGTTCAACGTAATAACCGGAGTCTGGATACCCAACGAAATTGACCGGAGTCTGGATACCCAACGAAATTGACCGGAGCCTGACGGCTCAACGTAATAACCGGAATCTGGATACTAAACGAAACTGACCGGAGCCTGAACGCTCAACGTAATAACCGGAGTCTGGATACTCAATGAAACTGACTGGAGCCTGAACGATCAACGTAATAATCGGAGTCTGGATACACAACAAAATTGATCGGAGCCTGATCGCTCAACGTAATAACCGGAGTCTGGATACACAACGAAACTGACCGGAGCCTGAACGCTCAACGTAATAACCGGAGTCTGGATACCCAACGAAACTGACCGGAGCCTAAACGCTCAACGTCATAACCGGAGTCTAGATACCCAACGAAATTGACCGGAGCCTGAACGCTCAATGTAATAACCGGAATCTGGATACTCAACGAAACTAACCAGAGCCTGAATGCTCAATGTAATAACCAGAGTCTGGATACTCAACGAAACTAACTTGAGCCTGAACGATCAACGTAATAACCGGAGTCTGGATACACAACGAAACTGACCAGAGCCTGAACGCTCAACGTGATAACCGGAGTCTAGATACCCAACGAAACTGACCGGAGCCTGAACGCTCCATGCAATAATCGGAGTCTGGATACCCAACGAAACTGACCGGAGCCTGAACCCTCAACGTAATAACCGGAGTCTGGATACCCAACAAAACTGACAGGAGCCTGAACGCTCAACGTAAAAAGCAGAGTCTGGATACCCAACGAAACTGACCGGAGCCTGAACGCTCAACGTAATAACCGGAGTCTGGATACACAACAAAATTGACCGGAGCCTGAATGCTCAACGTAATAACCGGAGTCTGGATACCCAACGAAACTGAACGGAGCCTGAACGCTCAACGTAATAACCGGAGTCTGGATAATCAAAGAAACTGACTGGAGCCTGAACACACAACGTAATAACCGGAGTCTGGGTACCCAACGAAACTGACCAGAGCCTGAACACTCAACGTAATAACCGGAGTCTGGATACCCAACGAAACTGACCGGAGCCTGCTCGCTCAACGTAATAACTGGAGTCTGGATACCCAATGAAACTGACCGGAGCCTGAACCCTCAACGTAATAACCGGAGTCTGGATACCCAACAAAACTGACAGAAGCCTGAACCCTCAACGTAAAAACCGGAGTCTGGATACCCAACGAAACTGACCGGAGCCTGAACGCTCAATGTAATAACCGGAGTCTGGATACACAACAAAACTGACCGGAGCCTGAATGCTCAACGTAATAACCGGAGTCTGGATACCCAACGAAACTGAACGGAGCCTGAACGCTCAACGTAATAACCAGAGTCTGGATACTCAAAGAAACTGACTGGAGCCTGAACACACAACGTAATAACTGGAGTCTGGGTACTCAACGAAACTGACCGGACCCTGAACGCACAACGTAATAACTGGAGTTTGGATGCTCAACAAAAATGACCAGAGCCTAAACGCTAACGTAATAACCGGAGTCTGGGTACCCAACGAAACTGACCGGAGACTGAACGCTGAACGTAATAACCGGAGTTTGGATACCCAACAAAACTGACCGGAGCGTGAACGCTCAACATAATAACCGAAGTCTGGATACCCAACAAAACTGACCGGACCCTCAACGCTCAATGTAAAAACCGGAGTCTGGATAACCAATGAAACTGACCGGAGCCTGAACGATCAACGTAATAACCGAAGTCTGGATACGCAACGAAACTGACCGGAGTCTGAACGCTCAACGTAATAACCAGAGTCTGGATACCCAACGAAACTGACCGGAGCCTGAACTCTCAACGTGATAACCGAAGTCTGGATACCCAACGAAACTGACCGGAGCCTGAACGCTCAACGTAATAACCAGAGTCTGGATACCCTACGAAACTGAACGGAGCCTGCACGCTCAACATAATAACCGGAGTATGGATACCCAACAAAACTGACCGGAGCCTGAACGCTCAACGTAAAAACCGGAGTCTGGGTACCCAACGAAACTGGCCGGAGCCTGAACACTCAACGTAATAACCGGAGTCTGGATACCCAACGAAACTGACCGGAGCCTGCTCGCTCAACGTAATAACTGGAGTCTGGATACCCAATGAAACTGACCGGAGCCTGAACGCTCAACGTAATAACCGGAGTCTGGATACCCAAAGAAACTGACCGGAGCCTGAACGCTGAACGTAATAACTGGAGTCTGGACACCCAACGAAACTGACCAGAGCCTGAACGCTCAATGTAATAACCGGAGTCTGGATACCCAACGAAACTGACCAGAGCCTGAACGCTCAACGTAATAACCGGAGTCTGGATACCCAACGAAACTGACCAGAGCCTGAACGTTCAACGTAATAACCGGAGTCTGGATACCCAACGAAACTGAGCTGAGCCTGAACGCTCAACGTAATAACCGGAGTCTAGATACCCAACGAAACTGACCGGAGCCTGAACGTTCAACGTAATAACCGGAGTCTGGATACCCAACGAAATTGACCGGAGTCTGGATACCCAACGAAATTGACCGGAGCCTGACGGCTCAACGTAATAACCGGAATCTGGATACTAAACGAAACTGATCGGAGCCTGAACGCTCAACGTAATAACCGGAGTCTGGATACTCAATGAAACTGACTGGAGCCTGAACGATCAACGTAATAATCGGAGTCTGGATACACAACAAAATTGATCGGAGCCTGATCGCTCAACGTAATAACCGAAGTCTGGATACACAACGAAACTGACCGGAGTCTGAACGCTCAACGTAATAACCGGAGTATGGATACCCAACGAAACTGACCGGAGCCTGAACGCTCAACGTAATAACCGAAGTCTGGATACCCAACGAAACTGACCGGAGCCTGAACGCTCAACGTAATAACCAGAGTCTGGATACCCTACGAAACTGAACGGAGCCTGCACGCTCAACATAATAACCGGAGTATGGATACCCAACAAAACTGACCGGAGCCTGAACGCTCAACGTAAAAACCGGAGTCTGGGTACCCAACGAAACTGGCCGTAGCCTGAACACTCAACGTAATAACCGGAGTCTGGATACCCAACGAAACTGACCGGAGCCTGCTCGCTCAACGTAATAACTGGAGTCTGGATACCCAATGAAACTGACCGGAGCCTGAACGCTCAACGTAATAACCGGAGTCTGGATACCCAAAGAAACTGACCGGAGCCTGAACGCTGAACGTAATAACTGGAGTCTGGACACCCAACGAAACTGACCAGAGCCTGAACGCTCAATGTAATAACCGGAGTCTGGATACCCAACGAAACTGACCAGAGCCTGAACGCTCAACGTAATAACCGGAGTCTGGATACCCAACGAAACTGACCAGAGCCTGAACGTTCAACGTAATAACCGGAGTCTGGATACCCAACGAAACTGACCTGAGCCTGAACGCTCAACGTAATAACCGGAGTCTGGATACCCAACGAAACTGACCGGAGCCTGAACGTTCAACGTAATAACCGGAGTCTGGATACCCAACGAAATTGACCGGAGTCTGGATACCCAACGAAATTGACCGGAGCCTGACGGCTCAACGTAATAACCGGAATCTGGATACTAAACGAAACTGACCGGAGCCTGAACGCTCAACGTAATAACCGGAGTCTGGATACTCAATGAAACTGACTGGAGCCTGAACGATCAACGTAATAATCGGAGTCTGGATACACAACAAAATTGATCGGAGCCTGATCGCTCAACGTAATAACCGGAGTCTGGATACACAACGAAACTGACCGGAGCCTGAACGCTCAACGTAATAACCGGAGTCTGGATACCCAACGAAACTGACCGGAGCCTAAACGCTCAACGTAATAACCGGAGTCTAGATACCCAACGAAATTGACCGGAGCCTGAACGCTCAATGTAATAACCGGAATCTGGATACTCAACGAAACTAACCAGAGCCTGAATGCTCAATGTAATAACCAGAGTCTGGATACTCAACGAAACTAACTTGAGCCTGAACGATCAACGTAATAACCGGAGTCTGGATACACAACGAAACTGACCAGAGCCTGAACGCTCAACGTGATAACCAGAGTCTAGATACCCAACAAAACTGACCGGAGCCTGAACGCTCCATGTAATAATCGGAGTCTGGATACCCAACGAAACTGACCGGAGCCTGAACCCTCAACGTAATAACCGGAGTCTGGATACCCAACAAAACTGACAGGAGCCTGAACGCACAACGTAATAACCGGAGTCTGGGTACCCAACGAAACTGACCAGAGCCTGAACACTCAACGTAATAACCGGAGTCTGGATACCCAACGAAACTGACCGGAGCCTGCTCGCTCAACGTAATAACTGGAGTCTGGATACCCAATGAAACTGACCGGAGCATGAACACTCAACGTAATAACCGGAGTCTGGATAATCAAAGAAACTGACCAGAGCCTGAATGCTCAACGTGATAACCGGAGTCTAGATACCCAACGAAACTGACCGGAGCCTGAACGCTCCATGTAATAATCGGAGTCTGGATACCCAACTAAACTGACCGGAGCCTGAACCCTCAACGTAATAACCGGAGTCTGGATACCCAACAAAACTGACAGGAGCCTGAACGCTCAACGTAAAAACCGGAGTCTGGATACCGAACGAAACTGACCGGAGCCTGAACGCTCAACGTAATAACCGGAGTCTGGATACACAACAAAACTGACCGGAGCCTGAATGCTCAACGTAATAACCGGAGTCTGGATACCCAACGAAACTGAACGGAGCCTGAACGCTCAACGTAATAACCGGAGTCTGGATACTCAAAGAAACTGACTGGAGCCTGAACACACAACGTAATAACTGGAGTCTGGGTACTCAACGAAACTGACCGGACCCTGAACGCACAATGTAATAACTGGAGTCTGGATGCTCAACAAAAATGACCGGAGCCTGAACGCTAACGTAATAACCGGAGTCTGGATACCCAACGAAACTGACCGGAGACTGAACGCTGAACGTAATAACCGGAGTTTGGATACCCAACAAAACTGACCGGAGCCTGAACGCTCAACATAATAACCGGAGTCTGGATACCCAACAAAACTGACCGGAGCCTAAACGCTCAATGTAAAAACCGGAGTCTGGATAACCAATGAAACTGACCGGAGCCTGAACGATCAACGTAATAACCGAAGTCTGGATACGCAACGAAACTGACCGGAGTCTGAACGCTCAACGTAATAACCGGAGTCTGGGTACCCAACGAAACTGACCGGAGCCTGAACGCTCAACGTAATAACCGAAGTCTGGATACCCAACAAAACTGACCGGAGCCTGAACGCTCAACGTAATAACCAGAGTCTGGATACCCTACGAAACTGAACGGAGCCTGAACGCTCAACATAATAACCGGAGTATGGATACCCAACAAAACTGACCGGAGCCTGAACGCTCAACGTAAAAACCGGAGTCTGGGTACCCAACGAAACTGACCGGAGCCTGAACACTCAACGTAATAACCGGAGTCTGGATACCCAACGAAACTGACCGGAGCCTGCTCGCTCAACGTAATAACTGGAGTCTGGATACCCAATGAAACTGACCGGAGCCTGAACGCTCAACGTAATAACCGGAGTCTGGATACCCAAAGAAACTGATCGGAGCCTGAACGCTCAACATAATAACTGGAGTCTGGATACCCAACGAAACTGACCAGAGCCTGAACGCTAAATGTAATAACCGGAGTCTGGATACCCAACGAAACTGACCAGAGCCTGAACGCTCAACGTAATAACCGGAGTCTGGATACCCAACGAAACTGACCAGAGCCTGAACGTTCAACGTAATAACCGGAGTCTGGATACCCAACGAAACTGAACTGAGCCTGAACGCTCAACGTAATAACCGGAGTCTGGATACCCAACGAAATTGACCGGAGTCTGGATACCCAACGAAATTGACCGGAGCCTGACGGCTCAACGTAATAACCGGAATCTGGATACTAAACGAAACTGACCGGAGCCTGAACGCTCAACGTAATAACCGGAGTCTGGATACTCAATGAACCTGACTGGAGCCTGAACGATCAACGTAATAATCGGAGTCTGGATATACAACAAAATTGATCGGAGTCTGATCGCTCAACGTAATAACCGGAGTCTGGATACACAACGAAACTGACCGTAGCCTGAACGCTCAACGTAATAACCGGAGTCTGGATACCCAACGAAACTGACCGGAGCCTAAACGCTCAACGTAATAACCGGAGTCTGGATACCCAACGAAACTGACCGGAGCCTGCTCGCTAAATGTAATAACCGGAGTCTGGATACCCAACAAAACTGACCAGAGCCTGAACGCTCAACGTAAAAACCGGAGTCTGGATACCCAACAAAACTGACTGGAGCCTGAACGCTCAACGTAATAACCGAACTCTGGATACCAAACGAAACTGACCGGAGCCTGAACGCTCAACGTAATAACCTGAGGGTGGATACCCAACGAAACTGACCGGAGCCTGAACGCTCAACGTAATAACCGGAGTCTGGATACCCAACAAATTTGACCGGAGCCTGAACACTCAATGTAAAAATCGGAGTCTGGATACCCAACGAAACTGACCGGAGCCTGAGGGCTCAACGTAATAACGGGAGTCTGGATACACAACGAAATTGACCGGAGCCTGAACGCTCAACGTAATAACCGGAGTCTGGATACCCAACGAAACTAACCAGAGCCTGAACGCTCAACGTAATAACTGGAGTCTGGATACCCAACGAAACTGACCAGAGCCTGAACGCTCAACGTAATAACCGGAGTCTGGATACCCAACGAAACTGACCAGAGCCTGAACGTTCAACGTAATAACCGGAGTCTGGATACCCAACGAAACTGACCTGAGCCTGAACGCTCAACGTAATAACCGGAGTCAGGATACCAAACAAAACTGACCGGAGCCTGAATGCTCAACGTAATAATCGGAGTCTGGATACCCAACGAAACTGACCGGAGCCTGAACGCTCAATGTAATAACCGGAGTCTGGATACCCAACAAATATGACCGGAGCCTGAACCCTCAACGTAATAACCGGAGTCTGGATACCCAACAAAACTGACAGGAGCCTGAACGCTCAACGTAAAAACCGGAGTCTGGATACCCAACGAAACTGACCGGAGCCTGAACGCTCAACGTAATAACCGGAGTCTGGATACACAACAAAACTGACCGGAGCCTGAATGCTCAACGTAATAACCGGAGTCTGGATACCCAACGAAACTGAACGGAGCCTGAACGCTCAATGTAATAACCGGAGTCTGGATACTCAAAGAAACTGACTGGAGCCTGAACACACAACGTAATAACTGGAGTCTGGGTACTCAACGAAACTAACCGGACCCTGAACGCACAACGTAATAACTGGAGTCTGGATGCTCAACAAAAATGACCGGAGCCTGAACGCTAACGTAATAACCGGAGTCTGGATACCCAACGAAACTGACCGGAGACTGAACGCTGAACGTAATAACCGGAGTTTGGATACCCAACAAAACTGACCGGAGCCTGAACGCTCAACATAATAACCGGAGTCTGGATACCCAACAAAACTGACCGGAGCATGAACGCTCAATGTAAAAACCGGAGTCTGGATAACCAATGAAACTGACCGGAGCCTGAAAGATCAACGTAATAACCGAAGTCTGGATACGCAACGAAACTGACCGGAGTCTGAACGCTCAAGGTAATAACCGGAGTCTGGATACCCAACAAAACTGACCGGAGCCTGAACGCTCAACGTAATAACCGAAGTGTGGATACCCAACGAAACTGACCGGAGCCTGAACGCTCAACGTAATAACCAGAGTCTGGATACCCTACAAAACTGAACGGAGCCTGAACGCTCAACATAATAACCGGAGTATGGATACCCAACAAAACTGACCGGAGCCTGAACGCTCAACGTAAAAACCGGAGTCTGGGTACCCAACGAAACTGACCAGAGCCTGAACACTCAACGTAATAACCGGAGTCTGGATACCCAACGAAACTGACCGGAGCCTGCTCGCTCAACGTAATAACTGGAGTCTGGATACCCAATGAAACTTACCGGAGCCTGAACGCTCAACGTAATAACCGGAGTCTGGATACCCAAAGAAACTGACCGGAGCCTGAACGCTCAATGTAATAACTGGAGTCTGGATACCCAACGAAACTGACCAGAGCCTGAACGCTCAATGTAATAACCGGAGTCTGGATACCCAACGAAACTGACCAGAGCCTGAACGCTCAACGTAATAACCGGAGTCTGGATACCCAACGAAACTGACCAGAGCCTGAACGTTCAACGTAATAACCGGAGTCTGGATACCCAACGAAACTGACCGGAGCCTGAACGTTCAACGTAATAACCGGAGTCTGGATACCCAACGAAATTGACCGGAGTCTGGATACCCAACGAAATTGACCGGAGCCTGACGGCTCAACGTAATAACCGGAATCTGGATACTAAACGAAACTGACCGGAGCCTGAACGCTCAACGTAATAACCGGAGTCTGGATACTCAATGAAACTGACTGGAGCCTGAACGATCAACGTAATAATCGGAGTCTGGATACACAACAAAATTGATCGGAGCCTGATCGCTCAACGTAATAACCGGAGTCTGGATACACAACGAAACTGACCGGAGCCTGAACGCTGAACGTAATAACCGGAGTTTGGATACCCAACAAAACTGACCGGAGCCTGAACGCTCAACATAATAACCGGAGTCTGGATACCCAACAAAACTGACCGGAGCCTGAACGCTCAATGTAAAAACCGGAGTCTGGATAACCAATGAAACTGACAGGAGCCTGAACGATCAACGTAATAACCGAAGTCTGGATACGCAA
Organism: Lathyrus sativus; assembly: GCA_963859935.3. Classification (NCBI taxonomy): domain Eukaryota; kingdom Viridiplantae; phylum Streptophyta; class Magnoliopsida; order Fabales; family Fabaceae; genus Lathyrus; species Lathyrus sativus. The sequence goes on from CAWUDS030000773.1 coordinate 129,012, forward strand.
CGAAACTGACCGGAGTCTGAACGCTCAACGTAATAACCGGAGTCTGGATACCCAACGAAACTGACCGGAGCCTGAACGCTCAACGTAATAACCGAAGTCTGGATACCCAACGAAACTGACCGGAGCCTGAACGCTCAACGTAATAACCAGAGTCTGGATACCCTACGAAACTGAACGGAGCCTGAACGCTCAACATAATAACCGGAGTATGGATACCCAACAAAACTGACTGGAGCTTGAACGCTCAACGTAAAAACCGGAGTCTGGGTACCCAACGAAACTGACCGGAGCCTGAACACTCAACGTAATAACCGGAGTCTGGATACCCAACGAAACTGACCGGAGCCTGCTCGCTCAACGTAATAACTGGAGTCTGGATACCCAACGAAACTGACCGGAGCCTGCTCGCTCAACATAATAACTGGAGTCTGGATACCCAATGAAACTTACCGGAGCCTGAACGCTCAACGTAATAACCGGAGTCTGGATACCCAAAGAAACTGACCGGAGCCTGAACGCTCAACGTAATAACTGGAGTCTGGATACCCAACGAAACTGACCAGAGCCTGAACGCTCAACGTAATAACCGGAGTCTGGATACCCAACGAAACTGACCAGAGCCTGAACGTTCAACGTAATAACCGGAGTCTGGATACCCAACGAAACTGAACTGAGCCTGAACGCTCAACGTAATAACCGGAGTCTGGATACCCAACGAAACTGACCGGAGCCTGAACGTTCAACGTAATAACCGGAGTCTGGATACCCAACAAAATTGACCGGAGTCTGGATACCCAACGAAATTGACCGGAGCCTGACGGCTCAACGTAATAACCGGAATCTGGATACTAAACGAAACTGACCGGAGCCTGAACGCTCAACGTAATAACCGGAGTCTGGATACTCAATGAAACTGACTGGAGCCTGAACGATCAACGTAATAATCGGAGTCTGGATACACAACAAAATTGATCGGAGCCTGATCGCTCAACGTAATAACCGGAGTCTGGATACACAACGAAACTGACCGGAGCCTGAACGCTCAACGTAATAACTGGAGTCTGGATACCCAACGAAACTGACCGGAGCCTAAACGCTCAACGTAATAACCGGAGTCTGGATACCCAACGAAACTGACCGGAGCCTGCTCGCTAAACGTAATAACCGGAGTCTGGATACCCAACGAAACTGACCGGAGACTGAACGCTGAACGTAATAACCGGAGTTTGGATACCCAACAAAACTGACCGGAGCCTGAACGCTCAACATAATAACCGGAGTCTGGATACCCAACAAAACTGACCGGAGCCTGAACGCTCAATGTAAAAACCGGAGTCTGGATAACCAATGAAACTGACCGGAGCCTGAACGATCAACGTAATAACCGAAGTCTGGATACGCAACGAAACTGACCGGAGTCTGAATGCTCAACGTAATAACCGGAGTCTGGATACCCAACGAAACTGACCGGAGCCTGAACGCTCAACGTAATAACCGAAGTCTGGATACCCAACGAAACTGACCGGAGCCTGAACGCTCAACGTAATAACCAGAGTCTGGATACCCTACGAAACTGAACGGAGCCTGAACGCTCAACATAATAACCGGAGTATGGATACCCAACAAAACTGACCGGAGCTTGAACGCTCAACGTAAAAACCGGAGTCTGGGTACCCAACGAAACTGACCGGAGCCTGAACACTCAACGTAATAACCGGAGTCTGGATACCCAACGAAACTGACCGGAGCCTGCTCGCTCAACGTAATAACTGGAGTCTGGATACTCAATGAAACTGACCGGAGCCTGAACGCTCAACGTAATAACCGGAGTCTGGATACCCAAAGAAACTGACCGGAGCCTGAACGCTCAACGTAATAACTGGAGTCTGGATACCCAACGAAACTGACCAGAGCCTGAACGCTCAATGTAATAACCGGAGTCTGGATACCCAACGAAACTGACCAGAGCCTGAACGCTCAACGTAATAACCGGAGTCTGGATACCCAACGAAACTGACCAGAGCCTGAACGTTCAACGTAATAACCGGAGTCTGGATACCCAACGAAACTGAACTGAGCCTGAACGCTCAACGTAATAACCGGAGTCTGGATACCCAACGAAACTGACCGGAGCCTGAACGTTCAACGTAATAACCGGAGTCTGGATACCCAACAAAATTGACCGGAGTCTGGATACCCAACGAAATTGACCGGAGCCTGACGGCTCAACGTAATAACCGGAATCTGGATACTAAACGAAACTGACCGGAGCCTGAACGCTCAACGTAATAACCGGAGTCTGGATACTCAATGAAACTGACTGGAGCCTGAACGATCAACGTAATAATCGGAGTCTGGATACACAACAAAATTGATCGGAGCCTGATCGCTCAACGTAATAACCGGAGTCTGGATACACAACGAAACTGACCAGAGCCTGAACGCTCAACGTAATAACTGGAGTCTGGATACCCAACGAAACTGACCGGAGCCTAAACGCTCAACGTAATAACCGGAGTCTGGATATCCAACGAAACTGACCGGAGCCTGCTCGCTAAACGTAATAACCGGAGTCTGGATACCCAACGAAACTGACCGGAGACTGAACGCTGAACTTAATAACCGGAGTTTGGATACCCAACAAAACTGACCGGAGCCTGAACGCTCAACATAATAACCGGAGTCTGGATACCCAACAAAACTGACCGGAGCCTGAACGCTCAATGTAAAAACCGGAGTCTGGATAACCAATGAAACTGACCGGAGCCTGAACGATCAACGTAATAACCGAAGTCTGGATACGCAACGAAACTGACCGGAGTCTGAACGCTCAACGTAATAACCGGAGTCTGGATACCCAACGAAACTGACCGGAGCCTGAACGCTCAACGTAATAACCGAAGTCTGGATACCCAACGAAACTGACCGGAGCCTGAACGCTCAACGTAATAACCAGAGTCTGGATACCCTACGAAACTGAACGGAGCCTGAACGCTCAACATAATAACCGGAGTATGGATACCCAACAAAACTGACCGGAGCTTGAACGCTCAACGTAAAAACCGGAGTCTGGGTACCCAACGAAACTGACCGGAGCCTGAACACTCAACGTAATAACCGGAGTCTGGATACCCAACGAAACTGACCGGAGCCTGCTCGCTCAACGTAATAACTGGAGTCTGGATACTCAATGAAACTGACCGGAGCCTGAACGCTCAACGTAATAACCGGAGTCTGGATACCCAAAGAAACTGACCGGAGCCTGAACGCTCAACGTAATAACTGGAGTCTGGATACCCAACGAAACTGACCAGAGCCTGAACGCTCAATGTAATAACCGGAGTCTGGATACCCAACGAAACTGACCAGAGCCTGAACGCTCAACGTAATAACCGGAGTCTGGATACCCAACGAAACTGACCAGAGCCTGAACGTTCAACGTAATAACCGGAGTCTGGATACCCAAAGAAACTGAACTGAGCCTGAACGCTCAACGTAATAACCGGAGTCTGGATACCCAACGAAACTGACCGGAGCCTGAACGTTCAACGTAATAACCGGAGTCTGGATACCCAACGAAATTGACCGGAGTCTGGATACCCAACGAAATTGACCGGAGCCTGACGGCTCAACGTAATAACCGGAATCTGGATACTAAACGAAACTGACCGGAGCCTGAACGCTCAACGTAATAACCGGAGTCTGGATACTCAATGAAACTGACTGGAGCCTGAACGATCAACGTAATAATCGGAGTTTGGATACACAACAAAATTGATCGGAGCCTGATCGCTCAACGTAATAACCGGAGTCTGGATACACAACGAAACTGACCGGAGCCTGAACGCTCAACGTAATAACCGGAGTCTGGATACCCAACGAAACTGACCAGAGCCTAAACGCTCAACGTAATAACCGGAGTCTGGATACCCAACGAAACTGACCGGAGCCTGCTCGCTAAACGTAATAACCGGAGTCTGGATACCCAACAAAACTGACCAGAGCCTGAACGCTCAACGTAAAAACCGGAGTCTGGATACCCAACAAAACTGACCGGAGCCTGAACGCTCAACGTAATAACCGAAGTCTGGATACCAAACGAAACTGACCGGAGCCTGAACGCTCAACGTAATAACCTGAGGGTGGATACCCAACGAAACTGACCAGAGCCTGAACGCTCAACGTAATAACCGGAGTCTGGATACCCAACGAAACTGACCGGAGCCTGCTCGCTCAACGTAATAACTGGAGTCTGGATACCCAATGAAACTTACCGGAGCCTGAACGCTCAACGTAATAACCGGAGTCTGGATACCCAAAGAAACTGACCGGAGCCTGAACGCTCAACGTAATAACTGGAGTCTGGATACCCAACGAAACTGACCAGAGCCTGAACGCTCAATGTAATAACCGGAGTCTGGATACCCAACGAAACTGACCAGAGCCTGAACGCTCAACGTAATAACCGGAGTCTGGATACCCAACGAAACTGACCAGAGCCTGAACGTTCAACGTAATAACCGGAGTCTAGATACCCAACGAAACTGAACTGAGCCTGAACGCTCAACGTAATAACCGGAGTCTGGATACCCAACGAAACTGACCGGAGCCTGAACGTTCAACGTAATAACCGGAGTCTGGATACCCAACGAAATTGACCGGAGTCTGGATACCCAACGAAATTGACCGGAGCCTGACGGCTCAACGTAATAACCGGAATCTGGATACTAAACGAAACTGACCGGAGCCTGAACGCTCAACGTAATAACCGGAGTCTGGATACTCAATGAAACTGACTGGAGCCTGAACGATCAACGTAATAATCGGAGTCTGGATACACAACAAAATTGATCGGAGCCTGATCGCTCAACAGAATAACCGGAGTCTGGATACACAACGAAACTGACCGGAGCCTGAACGCTCAACGTAATAACCGGAGTCTGGATACCCAACGAAACTGACCGGAGCCTAAACGCTCAACGTAATAACCGGAGTCTGGATACCCAACAAAATTGACCGGAGCCTGCTCGCTAAACGTAATAACCGGAGTCTGGATACCCAACGAAACTGATCGGAGACTGAACGCTGAACGTAATAACCGGAGTTTGGATACCCAACAAAACTGACCGGAGCCTGAACGCTCAACATAATAACCGGAGTCTGGATACCCAACAAAACTGACCGGAGCCTGAACGCTCAATGTAAAAACCGGAGTCTGGATAACCAATGAAACTGACCGGAGCCTGAACGATCAACGTAATAACCGAAGTCTGGATACGCAACGAAAAGGAATTGACCGGAGTCTGAACGCTCAACGTAATAACCGGAGTCTGGATACCCAACGAAACTGACCGGAGCCTGAACGCTCAACGTAATAACCGAAGTCTGGATACCCAACGAAACTGACCGGAGCCTGAACGCTCAACGTAATAACCAGAGTCTGGATACCCTACGAAACTGAACGGAGCCTGAACGCTACACATAATAACCGGAGTATGGATACCCAACAAAACTGACCGGAGCTTGAACGCTCAACGTAAAAACCGGAGTCTGGGTACCCAACGAAACTGACCAGAGCCTGAACACTCAACGTAATAACCGGAGTCTGGATACCCAACGAAACTGACCGGAGCCTGCTCGCTCAACGTAATAACTGGAGTTTGGATACTCAATGAAACTGACCGGAGCCTGAACGCTCAACGTAATAATCGGAGTCTGGATACCCAAAGAAACTGACCGGAGCCTGAACGCTCAACGTAATAACTGGAGTCTGGATACCCAACGAAACTGACCAGAGCCTGAACGCTCAATGTAATAACCGGAGTCTGGATACCCAACGAAACTGACCAGAGCCTGAACGCTCAACGTAATAACCGGAGTCTGGATACCCAACGAAACTGACCAGAGCCTGAACGTTCAACGTAATAACCGGAGTCTGGATACCCAAAGAAACTGAACTGAGCCTGAACGCTCAACGTAATAACCGGAGTCTGGATACCCAACGAAACTGACCGGAGCCTGAACGTTCAACGTAATAACCGGAGTCTGGATACCCAACGAAATTGACCGGAGTCTGGATACCCAACGAAATTGACCGGAGCCTGACGGCTCAACGTAATAACCGGAATCTGGATACTAAACGAAACTGACCGGAGCCTGAACGCTCAACGTAATAACCGGAGTCTGGATACTCAATGAAACTGACTGGAGCCTGAACGATCAACGTAATAATCGGAGTCTGGATACACAACAAAATTGATCGGAGCCTGATCGCTCAACGTAATAACCGGAGTCTGGATACACAACGAAACTGACCGGAGCCTGAACGCTCAACGTAATAACCGGAGTCTGGATACCCAACGAAACTGACCGGAGCCTAAACGCTCAACGTAATAACCGGAGTCTGGATACCCAACAAAACTGACCGGAGCTTGCTCTCTAAACGTAATAACCGGAGTCTGGATACCCAACAAAACTGACCAGAGCCTGAACGCTCAACGTAAAAACCGGAGTCTGGATACCCAACAAAACTGACCGGAGCCTGAACGCTCAACGTAATAACCGAAGTCTGGATACTAAACGAAACTGACCGGAGCCTGAACGCTCAACGTAATAACCTGAGGGTGGATACCCAACGAAACTGACCAGAGCCTGAACGCTCAACGTAATAACCGGAGTCTGGATACCCAACGAAACTGACCGGAGCCTGCTCGCTCAACATAATAACTGGAGTCTGGATACCCAATGAAACTTACCGGAGCCTGAACGCTCAACGTAATAACCGGAGTCTGGATACCCAAAGAAACTGACCGGAGCCTGAACGCTCAACGTAATAACTGGAGTCTGGATACCCAACAAAACTGACCAGAGCCTGAACGCTCAATGTAATAACCGGAGTCTGGATACCCAACGAAACTGACCAGAGCCTGAACGCTCAACGTAATAACCGGAGTCTGGATACCCAACGAAACTGACCAGAGCCTGAACGTTCAACGTAATAACCGGAGTCTGGATACCCAACGAAACTGAACTGAGCCTGAACGCTCAACGTAATAACCGGAGTCTGGATACCCAACGAAACTGACCGGAGCCTGAACGTTCAACGTAATAACCGGAGTCTGGATACCAAACGAAATTGACCGGAGTCTGGATACCCAACGAAATTGACCGGAGCCTGACGGCTCAACGTAATAACCGGAATCTGGATACTAAACGAAACTGACCGGAGCCTGAACGCTCAACGTAATAACCGGAGTCTTGATACTCAATGAAACTGACTGGAGCCTGAACGATCAACGTAATAATCGGAGTCTGGATACACAACAAAATTGATCGGAGCCTGATCGCTAAACGTAATAACCGGAGTCTGGATACACAACGAAACTGACCGGAGCCTGAACGCTCAACGTAATAACCGGAGTCTGGATACCCAACGAAACTGACCGGAGCCTAAACGCTCAACGTAATAACCGGAGTCTGGATACCCAACGAAACTGACCGGAGCCTGCTCGCTAAACGTAATAACCGGAGTCTGGATACCCAACGAAACTGACCGGAGACTGAACGCTGAACGTAATAACCGGAGTTTGGATACCCAACAAAACTGACCGGAGCCTGAACGCTCAACATAATAACCGGAGTCTGGATACCCAACAAAACTGACCGGAGCCTGAACGCTCAATGTAAAAACCGGAGTCTGGATAACCAATGAAACTGACCGGAGCCTGAACGATCAACGTAATAACCGAAGTCTGGATACGCAACGAAACTTACCGGAGTCTGAACGCTCAACGTAATAACCGGAGTCTGGATACCCAACGAAACTGACCGGAGCCTGAACGCTCAACGTAATAACCGAAGTCTGGATACCCAACGAAACTGACCGGAGCCTGAACGCTCAACGTAATAACCAGAGTCTGGATACCCTACGAAACTGAACGGAGCCTGAACGCTCAACATAATAACCGGAGTATGGATACCCAACAAAACTGACCGGAGCCTGAACGCTCAACGTAAAAACCGGAGTCTGGGTACCCAACGAAACTGACCAGAGCCTGAACACTCAACGTAATAACCGGAGTCTGGATACCCAACGAAACTGACCGGAGCCTGCTCGCTCAACGTAATAACTGGAGTTTGGATACTCAATGAAACTGACCGGAGCCTGAACGCTCAACGTAATAACCGGAGTCTGGATACCCAAAGAAACTGACCGGAGCCTGAACGCTCAACGTAATAACTGGAGTCTGGATACCCAACGAAACTGACCAGAGCCTGAACGCTCAATGTAATAACCGGAGTCTGGATACCCAACGAAACTGACCAGAGCCTGAACGCTCAACGTAATAACCGGAGTCTGGATACCCAACGAAACTGACCAGAGCCTGAACGTTCAACGTAATAACCGGAGTCTGGATACCCAACGAAACTGAACTGAGCCTGAACGCTCAACGTAATAACCGGAGTCTGGATACCCAACGAAACTGACCGGAGCCTGAACGTTCAACGTAATAACCGGAGTCTGGATACCCAACGAAATTGACCGGAGTCTGGATACCCAACGAAATTGACCGGAGCCTGACGGCTCAACGTAATAACCGGAATCTGGATACTAAACGAAACTGACCGGAGCCTGAACGCTCAACGTAATAACCGGAGTTTGGATACTCAATGAAACTGACTGGAGCCTGAACGATCAACGTAATAATCGGAGTCTGGATACACAACAAAATTGATCGGAGCCTGATCGCTCAACGTAATAACCGGAGTCTGGATACACAACGAAACTGACCGGAGCCTGAACGCTCAACGTAATAACCGGAGTCTGGATACCCAACGAAACTGACCGGAGCCTAAACGCTCAACGTAATAACCGGAGTCTGGATACCCAACAAAACTGACCGGAGCTTGCTCTCTAAACGTAATAACCGGAGTCTGGATACCCAACAAAACTGACCAGAGCCTGAACGCTCAACGTAAAAACCGGAGTCTGGATACCCAACAAAACTGACCGGAGCCTGAACGCTCAACGTAATAACCGAAGTCTGGATACCAAACGAAACTGACCGGAGCCTGAACGCTCAACGTAATAACCTGAGGGTGGATACCCAACGAAACTGACCAGAGCCTGAACGCTCAACGTAATAACCGGAGTCTGGATACCCAACGAAACTGACCGGAGCCTGCTCGCTCAACGTAATAACTGGAGTCTGGATACCCAATGAAACTTACCGGAGCCTGAACGCTCAACGTAATAACCGGAGTCTGGATACCCAAAGAAACTGACCGGAGCCTGAACGCTCAACGTAATAACTGGAGTCTGGATACCCAACAAAACTGACCAGAGCCTGAACGCTCAATGTAATAACCGGAGTCTGGATACCCAACGAAACTGACCAGAGCCTGAACGCTCAACGTAATAACCGGAGTCTGGATACCCAACGAAACTGACCAGAGCCTGAACGTTCAACGTAATAACCGGAGTCTGGATACCCAACGAAACTGAACTGAGCCTGAACGCTCAGCGTAATAACCGGAGTCTGGATACCCAACGAAACTGACCGGAGCCTGAACGTTCAACGTAATAACCGGAGTCTGGATACCCAACGAAATTGACCGGAGTCTGGATACCCAACGAAATTGACCGGAGCCTGACGGCTCAACGTAATAACCGGAATCTGGATACTAAACGAAACTGACCGGAGCCTGAACGCTCAACGTAATAACCGGAGTCTGGATACTCAATGAAACTGACTGGAGCCTGAACGATCAACGTAATAATCGGAGTCTGGATACACAACAAAATTGATCGGAGCCTGATCGCTCAACGTAATAACCGGTGTCTGGATACACAACGAAACTGACCGGAGCCTGAACGCTCAACGTAATAACCGGAGTCTGGATACCCAACGAAACTGACCGGAGCCTAAACGCTCAACGTAATAACCGGAGTCTGGATACCCAACGAAACTGACCGGAGCCTGCTCGCTAAACGTAATAACCGGAGTCTGGATACCCAACGAAACTGACCGGAGACTGAACGCTGAACGTAATAACCGGAGTTTGGATACCCAACAAAACTGACCGGAGCCTGAACGCTCAACATAATAACCGGAGTCTGGATACCCAACAAAACTGACCGGAGCCTGAACGCTCAATGTAAAAACCGGAGTCTGGATAACCAATGAAACTGACCGGAGCCTGAACGATCAACGTAATAACCGAAGTCTGGATACGCAACGAAACTGACCGGAGCCTGAACGCTCAACGTAATAACCGGAGTCTGGATACCCAACGAAACTGACCGGAGCCTGAACGCTCAACGTAATAACCGAAGTCTGGATACCCAACGAAACTGACCGGAGCCTGAACGCTCAACGTGATAACCAGAGTCTGGATACCCTACGAAACTGAACGGAGCCTGAACGCTCAACATAATAACCGGAGTATGGATACCCAACAAAACTGACCGGAGCCTGAACGCTCAACGTAAAAACCGGAGTCTGGGTACCCAACGAAACTGACCGGAGCCTGAACACTCAACGTAATAACCGGAGTCTGGATACCCAACGAAACTGACCGGAGCCTGCTCGCTCAACGTAATAACTGGAGTCTGGATACCCAATGAAACTGACCGGAGCCTGAACGCTCAACGTAATAACCGGAGTCTGGATACCCAAAGAAACTGACCGGAGCCTGAACGCTCAACGTAATAACTGGAGTCTGGATACCCAACGAAACTGACCAGAGCCTGAACGCTCAATGTAATAACCGGAGTCTGGATACCCAACGAAACTGACCAGAGCCTGAACGCTCAACGTAATAACCGGAGTCTGGATACCCAACGAAACTGACCAGAGCCTGAACGTTCAACGTAATAACCGGAGTCTGGATACCCAACGAAACTGAACTGAGCCTGAACGCTCAACGTAATAATCGGAGTCTGGATACCCAACGAAACTGACCGGAGCCTGAACGTTCAACGTAATAACCGGAGTCTGGATACCCAACGAAATTGACCGGAGTCTGGATACCCAACGAAATTGACCGGAGCCTGACGGCTCAACGTAATAACCGGAATCTGGATACTAATCGAAACTGACCGGAGCCTGAACGCTCAACGTAATAACCGGAGTCTGGATACTCAATGAAACTGACTGGAGCCTGAACGATCAACGTAATAATCGGAGTCTGGATACACAACAAAATTGATCGGAGCCTGATCGCTCAACGTAATAACCGGAGTCTGGATACACAACGAAACTGACTCGAGCCTGAACGCTCAACGTAATAACCGGAGTCTGGATACCCAACGAAACTGACCGGAGCCTAAACGCTCAACGTAATAACCGGAGTCTGGATACCCAACGAAACTGACCGGAGCCTGCTCGCTAAACGTAATAACCGGAGTCTGGATACCCAACAAAACTGACCAGAGCCTGAACGCTCAACGTAAAAACCGGAGTCTGGATACCCAACAAAACTGACCGGAGCCTGAACGCTCAACGTAATAACCGAAGTCTGGATACCAAACGAAACTGACCGGAGCCTGAACGCTCAACGTAATAACCTGAGGGTGGATACCCAACGAAACTGACCAGAGCTTGAACGCTCAACGTAATAACCGGAGTCTGGATACCCAACAAATTTGACCGGAGCCTGAACACTCAATGTAAAAATCGGAGTCTGGATACCCAACGAAACTGACCGGAGCCTGAGGGCTCAACGTAATAACGGGAGTCTGGATACACAACGAAACTGACCGGAGCCTGAACGCTCAACGTAATAACCGGAGTCTGGATACCCAACGAAACTGACCGGAGCCTGAACGCTCAACGTAATAACCGGAGTCTGGATACCCAACGAAACTGACCAGAGCCTGAACGCTCAACGTAATAACCGGAGTCTGGATACCCAACGAAACTGATCAGAGCCTGAACGTTCAACGTAATAACCGGAGTCTGGATACCCAACGAAACTGACCTGAGCCTGAACGCTCAACGTAATAACCGGAGTCAGGATACCAAACGAAATTGACCAGAGCCTGAACGCTTAAAGTAATAACCTGAGTCTAGATACCGAACGAAACTGACCGGAGCCTGAACGCCTAACGTAATAACCAGAGTCTGGATATGCAACGAAACTGACCGGATCCTGAACGCTCAACGTAATAACCGGAGTCTGGATACCCAACAAAACTGACCGGAGCCTGAACGCTCAACGTAATAACCGGAGTCTGGATACCAAACGAAACTGACCGGAGCCTGAACGCTCAACGTAATAACCGGAATCTGGATACTCAACGAAACTAACCGTAGCCTGAACACTCAACGTAATAACCGGAGTCTGGATACTCAACGAAACTGACTGGAGCCTGAACGATCAATGTAATAACCAGAGTCTGGATACACAACGAAACTGACCGGAGCCTGAATGCTCAACGTAATAATCGGAGTCTGGATACCCAACGAAACTGACCGGAGCCTGAGCGCTCAATGTAATAACCGGAGTCTGGATACCTAACAAAACTGACCGGAGCCTGAACCCTCAACGTAATAACCGGAGTCTGGATACCCAACAAAACTGACCGGAGCCTGAACGCTATACATATAAACCGGAGTCTGGATACCCAACGAAACTGACCAGAGACTGAATGCTCAACGTGATAACCGGAGTCTGGATACCCAACGAAACTGACCGGAGCCTGAATGCCCAACGTGATAACCGGAGTCTGGATACCCAACGAAAGTGACCGGAGCCTGAACGTTCAACGTAATAACTGGAGTCTGGATACCCAACGAAATTGACCGGAGCCTGAAGGCTCAACGTAATAACCGGAATCTGGATACTCAAAGAAACTGACCGGAGCCTGAACGCTCAACGTAATAACCGGAGTCTGGATACCCAACGAAACTGACCGGAGCCTAAACGCTCAACGTAATAACCAAAGTCTGGATACCCAACGAAACTGACCGGAGCCTGCTCGCTCAATGTAATAACCGGAGTCTGGATACCCAACAAAACTGACCGGAGCCTGAACACTCAACATAATATCCAAAGTCTGGATACCAAACGAAACTGACCGGAGCCTGAACGCTCAACGTAATAACCTGAGTCTGGATACCCAACGAAACTGACCGGAGCCTGAACGCCCAACGTAATAACCGGAGTCTGGATACCCAACAAAACTGACCGGAGCCTGAACGCTCAATGTAAAAACCGGAGTCTAGATACCCAACGAAACTGACCGGAGCCTGAACGCTCAACGTAATAACGGGAGTCTGGATACACAACGAAACTGACCGGAGCCTGAACGCTCAACGTAATAAACGGAGTCTGGATACCCAACGAAACTGAACGGAGCCTGAACGCTCAATGTAATAACCGGAGTCTAGATACTCAACAAAACAGACCGGACGCTGAACGCACAACGTAATAACTGGAGTCTGGATGCTCAACGAAAATGAACGGAGCCTGAACGCTCAACGCAATAACCGGAGTCTGGATACCTAACGAAACTGACCGGAGCCTGAACGCTCAACGTAATAAACGGAGTCTGGATACCCAACGAAACTGAACGGAGCCTGAACGCTCAACGTAATAACCGGAGTTAGGATACCAAACGAAATTGACCGGAGCCTGAACGCTTAAAATAATAACTGGATTCTAGATACTGAACGAAATTGACCGGAGCCTGAACGCTCAATGTTATAACCAGAGTCTGGATATGCAACGAAACTGACCGGAGCCTGAACGCTCAACGTAATAACCGGAGTCTGGATACTCAACGAAACTGACTGGAGCCTGAACGATCAACATAATAACCGGTGTCTGGATACACAACGAAGTTGACCGGAGCCTGATCGCCCAACGTAATAACCGGAGTCTAGATACACAACGAAACTGACCGGAGCCTGAACGCTCAACGTAATAACCGGAGTCTTGATACCCAACGAAACTGACCGGAGCCTAAACGCTCAACGTAATAACCGGAGTTTGGATACCCAACAAAACTGACCAGAGCCTGAACGTTCAACGTAAAAACCGGAGTCTGGATACCCAACAAAACTGACCGGAGCCTGAACGCTCAACGTAATAACCTGAGTCTGGATACCTAACGAAACTGACCGTAGCCTGAACGCCCAACGTAATAACCGGAGTCTGGATACCCAACAAAACTGACCGGAGCCTGAACGCTCAACGTAATAACCGGAGTCTGGATACCCAACGAAACTGACCGGAGCCTGAACGCTCAACGTAATAACGGGAGTCTGGATACACAACGAAACTGACCGGAGCCTGAACGCTCAACGTAATAACCGGAGTCTGGATACCCAACGAAACTGAACTGAGCCTGAACGCTCAACGTAATAACCGGAGTCTAGATACTCAACAAAACAGACCGGACCCTGAACGCACAACGTAATAACTGGAGTCTGGATGCTCAACGAAAATGACTGGAGCCTGAATGCTCAACGTAATAACCAGAGTCTGGATACCTAACGAAACTGACCGGAGCCTGAATGCTTAAGATAATAACCGAAGTCTGGATACCCAACGAAACTGACCGGAGCCTAAACGCTCAACGTAATAACGGGAGTCTGGATACACAACGAAACTGACCGGAGCCTGAACGCTCAACGTAATAAACGGAGTCTGGATACCCAACGAAACTGAACGGAGCCTGAACGCTCAACGTAATAACCGGAGTCTAGATACTCAACAAAACAGACCGGACCCTGAACGCACAACGTAATAACTGGAGTCTGGATGCTCAACGAAAATGAACGGAGCCTGAACGCTCAACGCAATAACCGGAGTCTGGATACCTAACGAAACTGACCGGAGCCTGAATGCTCAAGATAAAAACCGAAGTCTGGATACCCAATGAAACTGACCGGAGCCTGAACGCTCAAAGTAATAACCGGAGTCAGGATACCAAACGAAATTGACCGGAGCCTGAACGCTTAAAATAATAACTTGAGTCTAGATACTGAACGAAATTGACCGGAGCCTGAACGCTCAACGTAATAACCAGAGTCTGGATATGCAACGAAACTGACCGGAGCCTGAACGCTCAATGTAATAACCGGAGTCTGGATACTCAACGAAACTGACTGGAGCCTGAACGATCAACATAATAACCGGTGTCTGGATACACAACGAAATTGACCGGAGCCTGATCGCCCAACGTAATAACCGGAGTCTGGATACACAACGAAACTGACCGGAGCCTGAACGCTCAACGTAATAACCGGAGTCTTGATACCCAACGAAACTGACCGGAGCCTAAACGCACCACGTAATAACCGGAGTCTGGATACCCAACGAAACTGACCGGAGCCTGCTCGCTCAACGTAATAACCGGAGTCTGGATACCCAACAAAACTGACCAGAGCCTGAACGCTCAACGTAAAAACCGGAGTCTGGATACCCAACAAAACTGACCGGAGCCTGAACGCTCAACGTAATAACCGAAGTCTGGATACCAAACGAAACTGACCGGAGCCTGAACGCTCAACGTAATAACCTGAGTCTGGATACCTAACGAAACTGACCGGAGCCTGAACGCCCAACGTAATAACCGGAGTCTGGATACCCAACAAAACTGACCGGAGCCTGAACGCTCAACGTAATAACCGGAGTCTGGATACCCAACGAAACTGACCGGAGCCTGAACGCTCAACGTAATAACGGGAGTCTGGATACACAACGAAACTGACCGGAGCCTGAACGCTCAACGTAATAACCGGAGTCTGGATACCCAATGAAACTGAACTGAGCCTGAACGCTCAACGTAATAATCGGTGTCTAGATACTCAACAAAACAGACCGGACCCTGAACGCACAACGTAATAACTGGAGTCTGGATGCTCAACGAAAATGACTGGAGCCTGAACGCTCAACGTAATAACCGGAGTCTGGATACCTAACGAAACTGAACGGAGCCTGAATGCTCAAGATAATAACCGAAGTCTGGATACCCAATGAAACTGACCGGAGCCTGAACGCTCAATGTAATAACCGGAGTCAGGATACCAAACGAAATTGACCGGAGCCTGAACGCTTAAAATAATAACCGGAGTCTAGATACTGAACGAAACTGACCGGAGCTTGAACGCCTAACGTAATAACCAGAGTCTAGATATGCAACGAAACTGACCGGACCCTGAACGCTCAACGTAATAACCGGAGTCTGGATACCCAACAAAACTGATCAGAGCCTGAACGCTCAACGTAATAACCGAAGTCTGGATACCAAACGAAATGGATCGGAGCCTGAATGCTCAACGTAATAACCGGAGTCTGGATACCCAACGAAATTGACCGGAGCCTGAACACTCAATGTAATAACCGGAATCTGGATACTCAATGAAACTAACCGGAGCCTGAATGCTCAATGTAATAACCAGAGTCTGGATACACAACGAAACTGACTGGTGCCTGAACGATCAACGTAATAACCGGAGTCTGGATACACTACGAAACTGACCGGAGCCTGAACGCTCAACGTGATAACCGGAGTCTGGATACCCAACTAAACTGACCGGAGCCTGAATGCTCAATGTAATAATCGGAGTCTGGATACCCATCGAAACTGACCGGAGCCTGAACCCTCAACGTAATAACCGGAGTCTGAATACCCAACAAAATTGACCGGAGCCTGAACGCTCAACGTAAAAACCGGAGTCTGGATACCCAACGAAACTGACCGGAGCCTGAACGCTCAACGTAATAACCGGAGTCTGGATACACAACAAAACTGAGCGGAGCCTGAACGCTCAACGTAATAACCGGAGTCTGGATACCCAATGAAACTGAACGGAGCATTAACGCTCAACGTAATAAACGGAGTCTGGATACTCAACGAAACTGACCAGAGCCTGAACGCACAACGTAATAACTAGAGTCTGGATGCTCAACGAAACTGAACGGATCCTGAACGCTCAACGTAATAACCGGAGTCTGGATACCCAACGAAACTGACCGGAGCCTGCTCGCTCAACGTAATAACCGGAGTCTGGATACCCAATGAAACTGACCGGAGCCTGAACGCTCAACGTAATAACCGGAGTCTGGATACCCAACGAAACTGACCAGAGCCTGAACGCTCAATGTAATAACCGGAGTCTAGATACCCAACAAAACTGACCAGAGCCTGAACGCACAACGTAATAACTGGAGTCTGGATGCTCAACGAAAATGAACGGAGCCTGAACGCTCAACGCAATAACCGGAGTCTGGATACCTAACGAAACTGACCGGAGCCTGAATGCTCAAGATAAAAACCGAAGTCTGGATACCCAATGAAACTGACCGGAGCCTGAACGCTCAACGTAATAACCAGAGTTAGGATACCAAACGAAATTGACCGGAGCCTGAACGCTTAAAATAATAACTGGATTCTAGATACTGAACGAAATTGACCGGAGCCTGAACGCTCAACGTTATAACCAGAGTCTGGATATGCAACGAAACTGACCGGAGCCTGAACGCTCAACGTAATAACCGGAGTTTGGATACTCAACGAAACTGACTGGAGCCTGAACGATCAACATAATAACCGGTGTCTGGATACACAACGAAATTGACCGGAGCCTGATCGCCCAACGTAATAACCGGAGTCTAGATACACAACGAAACTGACCGGAGCCTGAACGCTCAACGTAATAACCGGAGTCTTGATACCCAACGAAACTGACCGGAGCCTAAACGCTCAACGTAATAACCGGAGTCTGGATACCCAACGAAACTGACCGGAGCCTGCTCGCTCAACGTAATAACCAGAGTCTGGATACCCAACAAAACTGACCAGAGCCTGAACGCTCAACGTAAAAACCGGAGTTTGGATACCCAACAAAACTGACCGGAGCCTGAACGCTCAACGTAATAACCTGAGTCTGGATACCTAACGAAACTGACCGTAGCCTGAACGCCCAACGTAATAACCGGAGTCTGGATACCCAACAAAACTGACCGGAGCCTGAACACTCAACGTAATAACCGGAGTCTGGATACCCAATGAAACTGACCGGAGCCTGAACGCTCAACGTAATAACGGGAGTCTGGATACACAACGAAACTGACCGGAGCCTGAACGCTCAACGTAATAACCGGAGTCTAGATACCCAACGAAACTGAACTGAGCCTGAACGCTCAACGTAATAACCGGAGTCTAGATACTCAACAAAACAGACCGGACCCTGAACGCACAACGTAATAACTGGAGTCTGGATGCTCAACGAAAATGACTGGAGCCTGAATGCTCAACGTAATAACCAGAGTCTGGATACCTAACGAAACTGACCGGAGCCTGAATGCTCAAGATAATAACCGAAGTCTGGATACCCAACGAAACTGACCGGAGCCTGAACGCTCAACGTAATAACAGGAGTCTGGATACACAACGAAACTGACCAGAGCCTGAACGCTCAACGTAATAAACGGAGTCTGGATACCCAACGAAACTAAACGGAGCCTGAACGCTCAACGTAATAACCGGAGTCTAGATACTCAACAAAACAGACCGGACCCTGAACGCACAACGTAATAACTGGAGTCTGGATGCTCAACGAAAATGAACGGAGCCTGAACACTCAACGCAATAACCGGAGTCTGGATACCTAACGAAACTGACCGGAGCCTGAATGCTCAAGATAAAAACCGAAGTCTGGATACCCAATGAAACTGACCGGAGCCTGAACGCTCAAAGTAATAACCGGAGTCAGGATACCAAACGAAATTGACCGGAGCCTGAACGCTTAAAATAATAACTTGAGTCTAGATACTGAACGAAATTGACCGGAGCCTGAACGCTCAACGTAATAACCAGAGTCTGGATATGCAACGAAACTGACCGGAGCCTGAACACTCAACGTAATAACCGGAGTCTGGATACTCAACGAAACTGACTGGAGCCTGAACGATCAACATAATAACCGGTGTCTGGATACACAACGAAATTGACCGGAGCCTGATCGCCCAACGTAATAACCGGAGTCTGGATACACAACGAAACTGACCGGAGCCTGAACGCTCAACGTAATAACCGGAGTCTTGATACCCAACGAAACTGACCGGAGCCTAAACGCTCAACGTAATAACCGGAGTCTGGATACCCAACGAAACTGACCGGAGCCTGCTCGCTCAACGTAATAACCGGAGTCTGGATACCCAACAAAACTGACCAGAGCCTGAACGCTCAACGTAAAAACCGGAGTCTGGATACCCAACAAAACTGACCGGAGCCTGAACGCTCAACGTAATAACCGAAGTCTGGATACCAAACGAAACTGACCGGAGCCTGAACGCTCAACGTAATAACCTGAGTCTGGATACCTAACGAAACTGACCGGAGCCTGAACGCCCAACGTAATAACCGGAGTCTGGATACCCAACAAAACTGACCGGAGCCTGAACGCTCAACGTAATAACCGGAGTCTAGATACCCAACGAAACTGACCGGAGCCTGAACGCTCAACGTAATAACGGGAGTCTGGATACACAACGAAACTGACCGGAGCCTGAACGCTCAACGTAATAACCGGAGTCTGGATACCCAACGAAACTGAACTGAGCCTGAACGCTCAACGTAATAACCGGAGTCTAGATACTCAACAAAACAGACCGGACCCTGAACGCACAACGTAATAACTGGAGTCTGGATGCTCAACGAAAATGACTGGAGCCTGAACGCTCAACGTAATAACCGGAGTCTGGATACCTAACGAAACTGACCGGAGCCTGAATGCTCAAGATAATAACCGAAGTCTGGATACCCAATGAAACTGACCGGAGCCTGAACGCTCAACGTAATAACCGGAGTCAGGATACCAAACGAAATTGACCGGAGCCTGAACGCTTAAAATAATAACCGGAGTCTAGATACTGAACGAAACTGACCGGAGCTTGAACGCCTAACGTAATAACCAGAGTCTAGATATGCAACGAAACTGACCGGACCCTGAACGCTCAACGTAATAACCGGAGTCTGGATAC
This sequence comes from Lathyrus sativus, assembly GCA_963859935.3. NCBI lineage: Eukaryota > Viridiplantae > Streptophyta > Magnoliopsida > Fabales > Fabaceae > Lathyrus > Lathyrus sativus. The sequence goes on from CAWUDS030000773.1 coordinate 149,010, forward strand.
CCAACAAAACTGATCAGAGCCTGAACGCTCAACGTAATAACCGAAGTCTGGATACCAAACGAAACAGATCGGAGCCTGAATGCTCAACGTAATAACCGGAGTCTGGACACCCAACGAAATTGACCGGAGCCTGAACGCTCAATGTAATAACCGGAATCTGGATACTCAATGAAACTAACCGGAGCCTGAATGCTCAATGTAATAACCAGAGTCTGGATACACAACGAAACTGACCGGTGCCTGAACGATCAACGTAATAACCGGAGTCTGGATACACAACGAAACTGACCGGAGCCTGAACGCTCAACGTGATAACCGGAGTCTGGATACCCAACTAAACTGACCGGAGCCTGAATGCTCAATGTAATAATCGGAGTCTGGATACCCATCGAAACTGACCGGAGCCTGAACCCTCAACGTAATAACCGGAGTCTGAATACCCAACAAAATTGACCGGAGCCTGAACGCTCAACGTAAGAACCGGAGTCTGGATACCCAACGAAACTGACCGGAGCCTGAACGCTCAACGCAATAACCGGAGTCTGGATACACAACAAAACTGAGCGGAGCCTGAACGCTCAACGTAATAACCGGAGTCTGGATACCCAATGAAACTGAACGGAGCATGAACGCTCAACGTAATAAACAGAGTCTGGATACTCAACGAAACTGACCAGAGCCTGAACGCACAACGTAATAACTAGAGTCTGGATGCTCAACGAAACTGAACGGATCCTGAACGCTCAACGTAATAACCGGAGTCTGGATACCCAACGAAACTGACCGGAGCCTGCTCGCTCAACGTAATAACAGGAGTCTGGATACCCAATGAAACTGACCGGAGCCTGAACGCTCAACGTAATAACCGGAGTCTGGATACCCAACGAAACTGACCAGAGCCTGAATGCTCAATGTAATAACCGGAGTCTGGATACCCAACAAAACTGACCAGAGCCTGAACGCTCAACGTAATAACCGGAGTCTGGATACCCAACGAAACTGACCAGAGCCTTAACGTTCAACGTAATAACCGGAGTCTGGAAACCCAACGAAACTGACCTGAGCCTGAACGCTCAACGTAATAACCGGAGTCTGGATACCCAACGAAACTGACCGGAGCCTGAACGCTCAACGTAATAACGGGAGTCTGGATACACAACGAAACTGACCGGAGCCTGAACGCTCAACGTAATAAACGGAGTCTGGATACCCAACGAAACTGAACGGAGCCTGAACGCTCAACGTAATAACCGGAGTCTAGATACTCAACAAAACAGACCGGACCCTGAACGCACAACGTAATAACTGGAGTCTGGATGCTCAACGAAAATGAACGGAGCCTGAACGCTCAACGCAATACCCGGAGTCTGAATACCTAACGAAACTGACCGGAGCCTGAATGCTTAAGATAAAAACCGAAGTCTGGATACCCAATGAAACTGACCGGAGCCTGAACGCTCAAAGTAATAACCGGAGTCAGGATACCAAACGAAATTGACCGGAGCCTGAACGCTTAAAATAATAACTGGAGTCTAGATACTGAACAAAATTGACCGGAGCCTGAACGCTCAACGTAATAACCAGAGTCTGGATATGTAACGAAACTGACCGGAGCCTGAACGCTCAACGTAATAACCGGAGTCTGGATACTCAACGAAACTGACTGGATCCTGAACGATCAATATAATAACCGGTGTCTGGATACACAACGAAATTGACCAGAGCATGATCGCCCAACGTAATAACCGGAGTCTGGATACACAACGAAACTGACCGGAGCCTGAACGCTCAACGTAATAACCGGAGTCTTGATACCCAACGAAACTGACCGGAGCCTAAACGCTCAACGTAATAACCGGAGTCTGGATACCCAACGAAACTGACCGGAGCCTGCTCGCTCAACGTAATAACCGGAGTCTGGATACCCAACAAAACTGACCAGAGCCTGAACGCTCAACGTAATAACCGAAGTCTGGATACGAAACGAAACTGACCGGAGCCTGAACGCTCAACGTAATAACCTGAGTCTGGATACCTAACGAAACTGACCGGAGCCTGAACGCCCAACGTAATAACCGGAGTCTGGATACCCAACAAAACTGACCGGAGCCTGAACGCTCAACGTAATAACCGGAGTCTGGATACCCAACGAAACTGACCGGAGTCTGAACGCTCAACGTAATAACGGGAGTCTGGATACACAACGAAACTGACCGGAGCCTGAACGCTCAACGTAATAACCGGAGTCTGGATACCCAACGAAACTGAACTGAGCCTGAACGCTCAACGTAATAACCGGAGTCTAGATACTCAACAAAACAGACCGGACCCTGAACGCACAATGTAATAACTGGAGTCTGGATGCTCAACGAAAATGACTGGAGCCTGAACGCTCAACGTAATAACCGGAGTCTGGATACCTAACGAAACTGACCGGAGCCATAATGCTCAAGATGATAACCGAAGTCAGGATACCCAATGAAACTGACCGGAGCCTGAACGCTCAACGTAATTACCGGAGTTAGGATACCAAACGAAATTGACCGGAGCCTGAACGCTTAAAATAATAACCGGAGTCTAGATACTGAACGAAACTGACCGGAGCTTGAACGCCTAACGTAATAACCAGAGTCTAGATATGCAACGAAACTGACCGGACCCTGAACGCTCAACGTAATAACCGGAGTCTGGATACCCAACAAAATTGATCAGAGCCTGAACGCTCAACGTAATAACCGAAGTCTGGATACCAAACGAAACAGATCGGAGCCTGAATGCTCAACGTAATAACCGGAGTCTGGACACCCAACGAAATTGACCGGAGCCTGAACGCTCAATGTAATAACCGGAATCTGGATACTCAATGAAACTAACCGGAGCCTGAATGCTCAATGTAATAACCAGAGTCTGGATACACAACGAAACTGACTGGTGCCTGAACGATCAACGTAATAACCGGAGTCTGGATACACAACGAAACTGACCGGAGCCTGAACGCTCAACGTGATAACCGGAGTCTGGATACCCAACTAAACTGACCGGAGCCTGAATGCTCAATGTAATAATCGGAGTCTGGATACCCATCGAAACTGACCGGAGCCTGAACCCTCAACGTAATAACCGGAGTCTGAATACCCAACAAAATTGACCGGAGCCTGAACGCTCAACGTAAGAACCGGAGTCTGGATACCCAACGAAACTGACCGGAGCCTGAACGCTCAACGCAATAACCGGAGTCTGGATACACAACAAAACTGAGCGGAGCCTGAACGCTCAACGTAATAACCGGAGTCTGGATACCCAATGAAACTGAACGGAGCATGAACGCTCAACGTTATAAACAGAGTCTGGATACTCAACGAAACTGACCAGAGCCTGAACGCACAACGTAATAACTAGAGTCTGGATGCTCAACGAAACTGAACGGATCCTGAACGCTCAACGTAATAACCGGAGTCTGGATACCCAACGAAACTGACCGGAGCCTGCTCGCTCAACGTAATAACAGGAGTCTGGATACCCAATGAAACTGACCGGAGCCTGAACGCTCAACGTAATAACCGGAGTCTGGATACCCAACGAAACTGACCAGAGCCTGAATGCTCAATGTAATAACCGGAGTCTGGATACCCAACAAAACTGACCAGAGCCTGAACGCTCAACGTAATAACCGGAGTCTGGATACCCAACGAAACTGACCAGAGCCTTAACGTTCAACGTAATAACCGGAGTCTGGAAACCCAACGAAACTGACCTGAGCCTGAACGCTCAACGTAATAACCGGAGTCTGGATACCCAACGAAACTGACCGGACCCTGAACGCTCAACGTAATAACGGGAGTCTGGATACACAACGAAACTGACCGGAGCCTGAACGCTCAACGTAATAAACGGAGTCTGGATACCCAACGAAACTGAACGGAGCCTGAACGCTCAACGTAATAACCGGAGTCTAGATACTCAACAAAACAGACCGGACCCTGAACGCACAACGTAATAACTGGAGTCTGGATGCTCAACGAAAATGAACGGAGCCTGAACGCTCAACGCAATACCCGGAGTCTGAATACCTAACGAAACTGACCGGAGCCTGAATGCTTAAGATAAAAACCGAAGTCTGGATACCCAATGAAACTGACCGGAGCCTGAACGCTCAAAGTAATAACCGGAGTCAGGATACCAAACGAAATTGACCGGAGCCTGAACGCTTAAAATAATAACTGGAGTCTAGATACTGAACAAAATTGACCGGAGCCTGAACGCTCAACGTAATAACCAGAGTCTGGATATGTAACGAAACTGACCGGAGCCTGAACGCTCAACGTAATAACCGGAGTCTGGATACTCAACGAAACTGACTGGATCCTGAACGATCAATATAATAACCGGTGTCTGGATACACAACGAAATTGACCGGAGCATGATCGCCCAACGTAATAACCGGAGTCTGGATACACAACGAAACTGACCGGAGCCTGAACGCTCAACGTAATAACCGGAGTCTTGATACCCAACAAAACTGACCGGAGCCTAAACGCTCAACGTAATAACCGGAGTCTGGATACCCAACGAAACTGACCGGAGCCTGCTCGCTCAACGTAATAACCGGAGTCTGGATACCCAACAAAACTGACCAGAGCCTGAACGCTCAACGTAATAACCGAAGTCTGGATACCAAACGAAACTGACCGGAGCCTGAACGCTCAACGTAATAACCTGAGTCTGGATACCTAACGAAACTGACCGGAGCCTGAACGCCCAACGTAATAACCGGAGTCTGGATACCCAACAAAACTGACCGGAGCCTGAACGCTCAACGTAATAACCGGAGTCTGGATACCCAACGAAACTGACCGGAGTCTGAACGCTCAACGTAATAACGGGAGTCTGGATACACAACGAAACTGACCGGAGCCTGAACGCTCAACGTAATAACCGGAGTCTGGATACCCAACGAAACTGAACTGAGCCTGAACGCTCAACGTAATAACCGGAGTCTAGATACTCAACAAAACAGACCGGACCCTGAACGCACAATGTAATAACTGGAGTCTGGATGCTCAACGAAAATGACTGGAGCCTGAACGCTCAACGTAATAACCGGAGTCTGGATACCTAACGAAACTGACCGGAGCCATAATGCTCAAGATGATAACCGAAGTCAGGATACCCAATGAAACTGACCGGAGCCTGAACGCTCAACGTAATTACCGGAGTTAGGATACCAAACGAAATTGACCGGAGCCTGAACGCTTAAAATAATAACCGGAGTCTAGATACTGAACGAAACTGACCGGAGCTTGAACGCCTAACGTAATAACCAGAGTCTAGATATGCAACGAAACTGACCGGACCCTGAACGCTCAACGTAATAACCGGAGTCTGGATACCCAACAAAATTGATCAGAGCCTGAACGCTCAACGTAATAACCGAAGTCTGGATACCAAACGAAACGGATCGGAGCCTGAATGCTCAACGTAATAACCGGAGTCTGGATACCCAACGAAATTGACCGGAGCCTGAACGCTCAATGTAATAACCGGAATCTGGATACTCAATGAAACTAACCGGAGCCTGAATGCTCAATGTAATAACCAGAGTCTGGATACACAACGAAACTGACTGGTGCCTGAACGATCAACGTAATAACCGGAGTCTGGATACACAACGAAACTGACCGGAGCCTGAACGCTCAACGTGATAACCGGAGTCTGGATACCCAACTAAACTGACCGGAGCCTGAATGCTCAATGTAATAATCGGAGTCTGGATACCCATCGAAACTGACCGGAGCCTGAACCCTCAACGTAATAACCGGAGTCTGAATACCCAACAAAATTGACCGGAGCCTGAACGCTCAACGTAAAAACCGGAGTCTGGATACCCAACGAAACTGACCGGAGCCTGAACGCTCAACGTAATAACCGGAGTCTGGATACACAACAAAACTGAGTGGAGCCTGAACGCTCAACGTAATAACCGGAGTCTAGATACCCAATGAAACTGAACGGAGCATGAACGCTCAACGTAATAAACGGAGTCTGGATACTCAATGAAACTGACCAGAGCCTGAACATACAACGTAATAACTGGGGTCTGGATGCTCAACGAAACTGAACGGATCCTGAACGCTCAACGTAATAACCGGAGTCTGGATACCCAACGAAACTGACCGGAGCCTGCTCGCTCAACGTAATAACCGGAGTCTGGATACCCAATGAAACTGACCGGAGCCTGAACGCTCAACGTAATAACCGGAGTCTGGATACCCAACGAAACTGACCAGAGCCTGAATGCTCAATGTAATAACCGGAGTCTGGATACCCAACAAAATTGACCAGAGCCTGAACGCTCAACGTAATAACCGGGGTCTGGATACCCAACGAAACTGACCAGAGCCTTAACGTTCAACGTAATAACCGGAGTCTGGAAACCCAACGAAACTGACCTGAGCCTGAACGCTCAACGTAATAACCGGAGTCTGGATACCCAACGAAACTGACCGGAGCCTGAATGTTCAACGTAATAACCGGAGTCTGGATACCCAACGAAATTGACCGGAGCCTGACGGCTCAACGTAATAACCGGAATCTGGATACTCAACGAAACTGACCGGACCCTGAACGCTCAACGTAATAACCCGAGTCAGGATACCAAACGAAATTGACCGGAGCCTGAACGCTTAAAATAATAACCGGAGTCTAGATACTGAACGAAACTGACCGGAGCTTGAACGCCTAACGTAATAACCAGAGTCTAGATATGCAACGAAACTGATCGGACCCTGAACGCTCAACGTAATAACCGGAGTCTGGATACCCAACAAAACTGATCAGAGCCTGAACGCTCAATGTAATAACCAAAGTCTGGATACCAAACGAAACGGATCGGAGCCTGAATGCTCAACGTAATAACCGGAGTCTGGATACCCAACGAAATTGACCGGAGCCTGAACGCTCAATGTAATAACCGGAATCTGGATACTCAATGAAACTATCAGGAGCCTGAATGCTCAATGTAATAACCAGAGTCTGGATACACAACGAAACTGACTGGTGCCTGAACGATCAACGTAATAACCGGAGTCTGGATACACAACGAAACTGACCGGAGCCTGAACGCTCAACGTGATAACCGGAGTCTGGATACCCAACTAAACTGACCGGAGCCTGAATGTTCAATGTAATAATCGGAGTCTGGATACCCATCGAAACTGACCGGAGCCTGAACCCTCAATGTAATAACCGGAGTCTGAATACCCAACAAAATTGACCGGAGCCTGAACGCTCAACGTAAAAACCGGAGACTGGATACCCAACGAAACTGACCGGAGCCTTAACGCTCAACGTAATAACCGGAGTCTGGATACACAACAAAACTGAGCGGAGCCTGAACGCTCAACGTAATAACCGGAGTCTAGATACCCAATGAAACTGAACGGAGCATGAACGCTCAACGTAATAAACGGAGTCTGGATACTCAACGAAACTGACCAGAGCCTGAACGTACAACGTAATAACTGGGGTCTGGATGCTCAACGAAACTGAACGGATCCTGAACGCTCAACGTAATAACCGGAGTCTGGATACCCAACGAAACTGACCGGAGCCTGCTCGCTCAACGTAATAACCGGAGTCTGGATACCCAATGAAACTGACCGGAGCCTGAACGCTCAACGTAATAACCGGAGTCTGGATACCCAACGAAACTGACCAGAGCCTGAATGCTCAATGTAATAACCGGAGTCTGGATACCCAACAAAACTGACCAGAGCCTGAACGCTCAACGTAATAACCGGAGTCTGGATACCCAACGAAACTGACCAGAGCCTTAACGTTCAACGTAATAACCGGAGTCTGGAAACCCAACGAAACTGACCTGAGCCTGAACGCTCAACGTAATAACCGGAGTCTGGATACCCAACGAAACTGACCGGAGCCTGAACGTTCAACGTAATAACCAGAGTCTGTATACCCAACGAAATTGACCGGAGCCTGACGGCTCAACGTAATAACCAGAATCTGGATACTCAACAAAACTGACCGGACCCTGAACGCTCAACGTAATAACCGGAGTCTGGATACTCAATGAAACTGACTGGAGCCTGAACGATCAACGTAATAATCGGAGTCTGGATACACAACAAAATTGATCGGAGCCTGATCGCTCAACGTAATAACCGGAGTCTGGATACACAACGAAACTGACCGGAGCCTGAAAGCTCAACGTAATAACCGGAGTCTGGATACCCAACGAAACTGACCGGAGCCTAAACGCTCAACGTAATAACCGGAGTTTGGATACCCAACGAAACTGACCGGAGCCTGCTCGCTCAATGTAATAACCGGAGTCTGGATACCCAACAAAACTGACCAGAGCCTGAACGCTCAACGTAAAAACCGGAGTCTGGATACCCAACAAAACAGACCGGAGCCTGAACGCTCAACGTAATAACCGAAGTCTGGATACCAAACGAAACTGACCGGAGCCTGAACGCTCAACGTAATAACCTGAGGGTGGATACCCAACGAAACTAACCGGAGCCTGAACGCTCAACGTAATAACCGGAGTCTGGATACCCAACAAATTTGACCGGAGCCTGAACACTCAATGTAAAAATCGGAGTCTGGATACCCAACGAAACTGACCAGAGCCTGAAGGCTCAACGTAATAACGGGAGTCTGGATACTGAACGAAACTGACCGGAGCTTGAACGCCTAACGTAATAACCAGAGTCTGGATATGCAACGAAACTGACCGGACACTGAACACTCAACGTAATAACCGGAGTCTGGATACCCAACAAAACTGACTAGAGCCTGAACGCTCAACGTAATAACCGAAGTCTAGATACCCAATGAAACTGACCGGAGCCTGAACGCTCAACGTAATAACCGGAGTCTGGATACCCAACGAAACTGACCGGAGCCTGAACGCTCAACGTAATAACGGGAGTCTGGATACACAACGAAACTGACCGGAGCCTGAACGCTCAACGTAATAACCGGAGTCTGGATACCCAACGAAACTTAACTGAGCCTGAACGCTCAACGTAATAACCGGAGTCTAGATACTCAACAAAACAGACCGGACCCTGAACGCACAACGTAATAACTGGAGTCTGGATGCTCAACGAAAATGACTGGAGCCTGAACGCTCAACGTAATAACCGGAGTCTGGATACCTACCGAAACTCACCGGAGTCTGAATGCTCATGATAATAATCGAAGTCTGGATACCCAATGAAACTGACCGGAGCCTGAACGCTCAACGTAATAACCGGAGTCAGGATACCAAACGAAATTGACCGGAGCCTGAACGCTTAAAATAATAACCGGAGTCTAGATACTGAACGAAACTGACCGGAGCTTGAACGCCTAACGTAATAACTAGAGTCTAGATATGCAACGAAACTGACCGGACCCTGAACGCTCAACGTAATAACCGGAGTCTGGATACCCAACAAAACTGATCAGAGCCTGAACGCTCAACGTAATAACCGAAGTCTGGATACCAAACGAAACGGATCGGAGCCTGAATGCTCAACGTAATAACCGGAGTCTGGATACCCAACGAAATTGACCGGAGCCTGAACGCTCAATGTAATAACCGGAATCTAGATACTCAATGAAACTAACCGGAGCCTGAATGCTCAATGTAATAACCAGAGTCTGGATACACAACAAAACTGACTGGTGCCTGAACGATCAACGTAATAACCGGAGTCTGGATACACAACGAAACTGACCGGAGCCTGAACGCTCAACGTGATAACCGGAGTCTGGATACCCAACAAAACTGACCGGAGCCTGAATGCTCAATGTAATAATCGGAGTCTGGATACCCATCGAAACTGACCGGAGCCTGAACCCTCAACGTAATAACCGGAGTCTGGATACCCAACAAAATTGACCGGAGCCTGAACGCTCAACGTAAAAACCGGAGTCTGGATACCCAACGAAACTGACCGGAGCCTTAACGCTCAACGTAATAACCGGAGTCTGGATACACAACAAAACTGAGCGGAGCCTGAACGCTCAATGTAATAACCGGAGTCTGGATACCCAATGAAACTGAACGGAGCATGAACGCATAACGTAATAAACGGAGTCTGGATACTCAACGAAATTGACCAGAGCCTGAACGCTCAACGTAATAACTGGGGTCTGGATGCTCAACGAAACTGAACGGATCCTGAACGCTCAACGTAATAACCGGAGTCTGGATACCCAACGAAACTGACCGGAGCCTGCTCACTCAACGTAATAACCGGAGTCTGGATACCCAATGAAACTGACCGGAGCCTGAACGCTCAACGTAATAACCGGAGTCTGGATACCCTATGAAACTGACCAGAGCCTGAATGCTCAATGTAATAACCGGAGTCTGGATACCCAACAAAACTGACCAGAGCCTGAACGCTCAACGTAATAACCGGAGTCTGGATACCCAACGAAACTGACCAGAGCCTTAACGTTCAACGTAATAACCGGAGTCTGGAAACCCAACGAAACTGACCTGAGCCTGAACGCTCAACGTAATAACCGGAGTCTGGATACCCAACGAAACTGACCGGAGCCTGAACGTTCAACGTAATAACCGGAGTCTGGATACCCAACGAAATTGACCGGAGCCTGACGGCTCAACGTAATAACCGGAATCTGGATACTCAACGAAACTGACCGGACCCTGAACGCTCAACGTAATAACCGGAGTCAGGATACCAAACGAAATTGACCGGAGCCTGAACGCTTAAAATAATAACCGGAGTCTAGATACTGAACGAAACTGACCGGAGCTTGAACGCCTAACGTAATAACCAGAGTCTAGATATGCAACGAAACTGACCGGACCCTGAACGCTCAACGTAATAACCGGAGTCTGGATACCCAACAAAACTGATCAGAGCCTGAACGCTCAACGTAATAACCGAAGTCTGGATACCAAACGAAACGGATCGGAGCCTAAATGCTCAACGTAATAACCGGAGTCTGGATACCCAACGAAATTGACCGGAGCCTGAACGCTCAATGTAATAACCGGAATCTGGATACTCAATGAAACTAACCGGAGCCTGAATGCTCAATGTAATAACCAGAGTCTGGATACACAACGAAACTGACCGGTGCCTGAACGATCAACGTAATAACCGGAGTCTGGATACACAACGAAACTGACCGGAGTCTGAACGCTCAACGTGATAACCGGAGTCTGGATACCCAACTAAACTGACCGGAGCCTGAATGCTCAATGTAATATTCGGAGTCTGGATACCCATCGAAACTGACCGGAGCCTGAACCCTCAACGTAATAACCGATGTCTGAATACCCAACAAAATTGACCGGAGCCTGAACGCTCAACGTAAAAACCGGAGTCTGGATACCCAACGAAACTGAGCGGAGCCTGAACGCTCAACGTAATAACCGGAGTCTGGATACACAACAAAACTGAGCGGAGCCTGAACGCTCAACGTAATAACCGGAGTCTAGATACCCAATGAAACTGAACGGAGCATGAACGCTCAACGTAATAAACGGAGTCTGGATACTCAACGAAACTGACCAGAGCCTGAACGTACAACGTAATAACTGGGGTCTGGATGCTCAACGAAACTGAACGGATCCTGAACGCTCAACGTAATAACCGGAGTCTGGATACCCAACGAAACTGACCGGAGCCTGCTCGCTCAACGTAATAACCGGAGTCTGGATACCCAATGAAACTGACCGGAGCCTGAACGCTCAATGTAATAACCGGAGTCTGGATACCCAACGAAACTGACCAGAGCCTGAATGCTCAATGTAATAACCGGAGTCTGGATACCCAACAAAACTGACCAGAGCCTGAACGCTCAACGTAATAACCGGAGACTGGATACCCAACGAAACTGACCAGAGCCTTAACGTTCAACGTAATAACCGGAGTCTGGAAACCCAACGAAACTGACCTGAGCCTGAATGCTCAACGTAATAACCGGAGTCTGGATACCCAACGAAACTGACCGGAGCCTGAACGTTCAACGTAATAACCGGAGTCTGGATACCCAACGAAATTGACCGGAGCCTGACGGCTCAACGTAATAACCGGAATCTGGATACTCAACGAAACTGACCGGACCCTGAACGCTCAACGTAATAACCGGAGTCTGGATACTCAATGAAACTGACTGGAGCCTGAACGATCAACGTAATAATCGGAGTCTGGATACACAACAAAATTGATCGGAGCCTGATCGCTCAACGTAATAACCGGAGTCTGGATACACAACGAAACTGACCGGAGCCTGAAAGCTCAACGTAATAACCGGAGTCTGGATACCCAACGAAACTGACCGGAGCCTAAACGCTCAACGTAATAATGGAGTCTGGATACCCAACGAAACTGACCGGAGCCTGCTCGCTCAATGTAATAACCGGAGTCTGGATACCCAACAAAACTTACCAAAGCCTGAACGCTCAACGTAAAAACCGGAGTCTGGATACCCAACAAAACAGACCGGAGCCTGAACGCTCAACGTAATAACCGAAGTCTGGATACCAAACGAAACTGACCGGAGCCTGAACGCTCAACGTAATAACCTGAGGGTGGATACCCAACGAAACTAACCGGAGCCTGAACGCTCAACGTAATAACCGGAGTCTGGATACCTACCAAATTTGACCGGAGCCTGAACACTCAATGTAAAAATCGGAGTCTGGATACCCAACGAAACTGACCAGAGCCTGAAGGCTCAACGTAATAACGGGAGTCTGGATACTGAACGAAACTGACCGGAGCTTGAACGCCTAACGTAATAACCAGAGTCTGGATATGCAACAAAACTGACCGGACACTGAACGCTCAACGTAATAACCGGAGTCTGGATACCCAACAAAACTGACTAGAGCCTGAACGCTCAACGTAATAACCGAAGTCTGGATACCCAATGAAACTGACCGGAGCCTGAACGCTCAACGTAATAACCGGAGTCTGGATACCCAACGAAACTGACCGGAGCCTGAACGCTCAACGTAATAACGGGAGTCTGGATACACAACGAAACTGACCGGAGCCTGAACGCTCAACGTAATAACCGGAGTCTGGATACCCAACGAAACTGAACTGAGCCTGAACGCTCAACGTAATAACCGGAGTCTAGATACTCAACAAAACAGACCGGACCCTGAACGCACAACGTAATAACTGGAGTCTGGATGCTCAACGAAAATGACTGGAGCCTGAACGCTCAACATAATAACCGGAGTCTGGATACCTACCGAAACTCACCGGAGTCTGAATGCTCAAGATAATAACCGAAGTCTGGATACCCAATGAAACTGACCAGAGCCTGAACGCTCAACGTAATAACCGGAGTCAGGATACCAAACAAAATTGACCGGAGCCTGAACGCTTAAAATAATAACCGGAGTCTAGATACTGAACGAAACTGACCGGAGCTTGAACGCCTAACGTAATAACTAGTGTCTAGATATGCAACGAAACTGACCGGACCCTGAACGCTCAACGTAATAACCGGAGTCTGGATACCCAACAAAACTGATCAGAGCCTGAACGCTCAACGTAATAACCGAAGTCTGGATACCAAACGAAACGGATCGGAGCCTGAATGCTCAACGTAATAACCGGAGTCTGGATACCCAACGAAATTGACCGGAGCCTGAACGCTCAATGTAATAACCGGAATCTGGATACTCAATGAAACTAACCGGAGCCTGAATGCTCAATGTAATAACCAGAGTCTGGATACACAACAAAACTGACTGGTGCCTGAACGATCAACGTAATAACCGGAGTCTGGATACACAACGAAACTGACCGGAGCCTGAACGCTCAACGTGATAACCGGAGTTTGGATACCCAACAAAACTGACCGGAGCCTGAATGCTCAATGTAATAATCGGAGTCTGGATACCCATCGAAACTGACCGGAGCCTGAACCCTCAACGTAATAACCGGAGTCTGGATACCCAACAAAATTGACCGGAGCCTGAACGCTCAACGTAAAAACCGGAGTCTGGATACCCAACGAAACTGACCGGAGCCTTAACGCTCAACGTAATAACCGGAGTCTGGATACACAACAAAACTGAGCGGAGCCTGAACGCTCAACGTAATAACCGGAGTCTGGATACCCAATGAAACTGAACGGAGCATGAACGCATAACGTAATAAATGGAGTCTGGATACTCAACGAAATTGACCAGAGCCTGAACGCACAACGTAATAACTGGAGTCTGGATGCTCAACGAAACTGAACGGATCCTGAACGCTCAACGTAATAACCAGAGTCTGGATACCCAACGAAACTGACCAGAGCCTGAACGCTCAATGTAATAACCGGAGTCTGGATACCCAACAAAACTGACCAGATCCTGAACGCTCAACGTAATAACCAGAGTCTGGATACCCAACGAAACTGACCAGAGCCTTAACGTTCAACGTAATAACCGGAGTCTGGATACCCAACGAAACTGACCTGAGCCTGAACGCTCAACGTAATAACCGGAGTCTGGATACCCAACGAAACTGACCTGAGCCTGAACGCTCAACGTAATAACCGGAGTCTAGATACCCAACGAAACTGACCGGAGCCTGAACGTTCAACGTAATAACCGGAGTCTGGATACCCAACGAAATTGACCGGAGCCTGACGCCCCAACGTAATAACTGGAATCTGGATACTCAACGAAACTGACCGGAGCCTGAACGCTCAACGTAATAACCGGAGTCTGGATACTCAATGAAACTGACTGGAGCCTGAACGATCAACGTAATAATCGGAGTCTGGATACACAACAAAATTGATCGGAGCCTGATCGCTCAACGTAATAACCGGAGTCTGGATACACAACGAAACTGACCGGAGCCTGAAAGCTCAACGTAATAACCGGAGTCTGGATACCCAACGAAACTGACCGGAGCCTAAACGTTCAACGTAATAACCGGAGTCTGGATACCCAACGAAACTGACTGGAGCCTGCTCGCTCAATGTAATAACCGGAGTCTGGATACCCAACAAAACTGACCAGAGCCTGAACGCTCAACGTAAAAACCGGAGTCTGGATACCCAACAAAACAGACCGGAGCCTGAACGCTCAACGTAATAACCGAAGTCTGGATACCAAACGAAATTGACCGGAGCCTGAACGCTCAACGTAATAACCTGAGGGTGGATACCCAACGAAACTAACCGGAGCCTGAACGCTCAACGTAATAACCGGAGTCTGGATACCCAAAAAATTTGACCGGAGCCTGAACACTCAATGTAAAAACCGGAGTCTGGATACACAACAAAACTGACCGGAGCCTGAACGCTCAACGTAATAACCGGAGTCTGGATACCCAACGAAACTGAACGGAGCCTGAATGCTCAACGTAATAACTGGAGTCTGGATGCTCAACAAAAATGACCGGAGCCTGAACACTCAACGTAATAACCGGAGTCTGGATACCCAACGAAACTGACCGGAGCCTGAACGCTCAAGATAATAACCGAAGTCTGGATACCCAATGAAACTGACCGGAGCCTGAACGCTCAACGTAATAACTGGAGTCAGGATACCAAACGAAATTGACCGGAGCCCAACGAAACTGACCGGAGCCTGAACGCCTAACGTAATAACCAGAGTCTGGATATACAACGAAACTGACCGGATCCTGAATGCTCAACGTAATAACCGGAGTCTGGATACCCAACAAAACTGACCGGAGCCTGAACGCTCAACGTAATAACTGGAGTCTGGATACCAAACGAAACTGACCTGAGCCTGAACGCTCAACGTAATAACCGAAATCTGGATACTCAACGAAACTAACCATAGCCTGAACGCTCAACGTAATAACCGGAGTCTGGATACTCAAATAAACTGACTGGAGCCTGAACGATCAATGTAATAACCGGAGTCTGGATACACAACGAAACTAACCGGAGCCTGAATGCTCAACGTAATAACCAGAGTCTGGATACCCAACGAAACTGACCGGAGCCTGAACGTTCAATGTAATAACCGGAGTCTGGATACCCAACAAAACTGACCGGAGCCTGAACCCTCAACGTAATAACCGGAGTCTGGATACCCAACAAAACTGACCGGAGCCTGAACGCTCAACATATAAACCGGAGTCTGGATACCCAACGAAACTGACCAGATCCTGAATGCTCAACGTGATAACCGGAGTCTGGATACACAACGAAACTGACCGGAGCCTGAACGCTCAACGTAATAACCAGAGTCTGGATACCCAACGAAACTGACCGGAGCCTAAACGCTCAACGTAATAACCGGAGTCTGGATACCCAACGAAACTGACCGGAGCCTGCTCGCTCAACGTAATAACCGGAGTCTGAATACCCAACAAAACTGACTAGCGCCTGAATGCTCAACGTAAAAACCGGAGTCTGGATACCCAACAAAACTGACCGGAGCCTGAACGCTCAACGTAATAACCGAAGTCTGGATACCAAACGAAACTGACCGGAGCCTAAACGCTCAACGTAATAACCAGAGTCTGGATACCCAACAAAACTGACCGGAGCCTGAACGCTCAATGTAAAAATCGGAGTCTGGATACCCAACGAAACTGACCGGAGCCTGAACGCTCAACGTAATAACGGGAGTCTGGATACACAACGAAACTGACCGGAGCCTGAACGCTCAACGTAATAACCGGAGTCTGGATACCCAACGAAACTGAACGGAGCCTGAACGCTCATTGTAATAACCGGAGTCTAGATACTCAACAAAACAGACCGGACCCTGAACGCACAACGTAATAACTGGAGTCTGGATACCCAACGAAACTGAACGGAGCCTAAACGCTCAACGTAATAACCTGAGTCTGGATACCCAACGAAACTGTCCGGAGCCTGAACGCCCAACGTAATAACCGGAGTCTGGATACCCAACAAAACTGACCGGAGCCTGAATGCTCAATGTAAAAACCGGAGTCTGGATACCCAACGAAACTGACCGGAGCCTGAACGCTCAACGAAATAACCGGAGTCTGGATACCCAACGAAACTGAACGGAGCCTGAACGCTCAACGTAATAACCGGAGTCTAGATACTCAACAAAACAGACCGGACCCTGAACGCACAACGTAATAACTGGAGCCTGAACGCTCAACGTAATAACCGGAGTCTGGATACCTAACGAAACTGACTGGAGCCTGAATGCTCAAGATAATAACCGAAGTTTGGATACCCAATGAAACTGACAGGAGCCTGAACGCTCAACGTAATAACCGGAGTCGGGATACCAAACGAAATTGACCGGAGCCTGAACACTTAAAATAATAACCGGAGTCTAGATACTGAACGAAACTGACCGGAGCTTGAACGCCTAACGTAATAACCAGAGTCTGGATATACAACGAAACTAACCGGACCCTGAACGCTCAACGTAATATCCGGAGTTTGGATACCCAACAAAACTGACCGGAGCCTGAACGCTCAACATAATAACCGGAGTCTAGATACTGAACGAAACTGACCGGAGCTTGAACGCCTAACGTAATAACCAGAGTTTGGATATGCAACGAAACTGACCGGACCCTGAACGCTCAACGTAATAACCGGAGTCTGGATACCCAACAAAACTGACCAGAGCCTGAACACTCAACGTAATAACTGAAGTCTGGATACCCAATGAAACTGACCGGAGCCTGAACGCTCAACGTAATAACCGGAGTCAGGATACCAAACGAAATTGACCGGAGCCTGAACGCTTAAAATAATAACCGGAGTCTAGATACTGAACGAAACTGACCGGAGCTTGAACGCCTAACGTAATAACCAGAGTCTGGATATGCAACGAAACTGACCGGACCCTGAACGCTCAACGTAATAACCGGAGTCTGGATACCCAACAAAATTGACCGGAGCCTGAACGCTCAACTTAATAACCGAAGTCTGGATACCAAACAAAACTGACCGGAGCCTGAACGGTCAACGTAATAACCTGAGTCTGGATACCCAACGAAACTGACCGGAGCCTGAACGCCCAACGTAATAACCGGAGTCTGGATACCCAACAAAACTGACCGGAGCCTGAACGCTCAATTTAAAAACCGGAGTCTGGATACCCAACGAAACTGACCGGAGCCTGAACGCTCAACGTAATAACCGGAGTCTGGATACCCAACGAAACTGAACGGAGCCTGAACGCTCAACGTAATAACCGGAGTCTAGATACTCAACAAAACAGACCGGACCCTGAACGCACAACGTAATAACTGGAGTCTGGATGCTCAACGAAAATGACCGGAGCTTGAACGCTCAACGTAATAACCGGAGTCTAGATACCTAACGAAATTGACTGGAGCCTGAATGCTCAAGATAATAACCAAAGTCTGGATACCCAATGAAACTGACCGGAGCCTGAACGCTCAACGTAATAACCGGAGTCAGGATACCAAACGAAATTGACCGGAGCCTGAACGCTTAAAATAATAACTGGAGTCTGGATGCTCAACAAAAATAACCGGAGCCTGAACGCTAACGTAATAACCGGAGTCTGGATACCCAACGAAACTGACCGGAGCCTGAACGCTGAACGTAATAACCGGAGTCTGGATACCCAACAAAACTGACTAGAGCCTGAACGCTCAACGTAATAACCGAAGTCTGGATACCCAATGAAACTGACCGGAGCCTGAACGCTCAACGTAATAACCGGAGTCTGGATACCCAACGAAACTGACCGGAGCCTGAACGCTCAACGTAATAACGGGAGTCTGGATACACAACGAAACTGACCGGAGCCTGAACGCTCAACGTAATAACCGGAGTCTGGATACCCAACGAAACTGAACTGAGCCTGAACGCTCAACGTAATAACCGGAGTCTAGATACTCAACAAAACAGACCGGACCCTGAACGCACAACGTAATAACTGGAGTCTGGATGCTCAACGAAAATGACTGGAGCCTGAACGCTCAACGTAATAACCGGAGTCTGGATACCTACCGAAACTCACCGGAGTCTGAGTGCTCAAGATAATAACCGAAGTCTGGATACCCAATGAAACTGACCAGAGCCTGAACGCTCAACGTAATAACCGGAGTCAGGATACCAAACAAAATTGACCGGAGCCTGAACGCTTAAAATAATAACCGGAGTCTAGATACTGAACGAAACTGACCGGAGCTTGAACGCCTAACGTAATAACTAGTGTCTAGATATGCAACGAAACTGACCGGACCCTGAACGCTCAACGTAATAACCGGAGTCTGGATACCCAACAAAACTGATCAGAGCCTGAACGCTCAACGTAATAACCGAAGTCTGGATAACAAACGAAACGGATCGGAGCCTGAATGCTCAACGTAATAACCGGAGTCTGGATACCCAACGAAATTGACCGGAGCCTGAACGCTCAATGTAATAACCGGAATCTGGATACTCAATGAAACTAACCGGAGCCTGAATGCTCAATGTAATAACCAGAGTCTGGATACACAACAAAACTGACTGGTGCCTGAACGATCAACGTAATAACCGGAGTCTGGATACACAACGAAACTGACCGGAGCCTGAACGCTCAACGTGATAACCGGAGTTTGGATACCCAACAAAACTGACCGGAGCCTGAATGCTCAATGTAATAATCGGAGTCTGGATACCCATCGAAACTGACCGGAGCCTGAACCCTCAACGTAATAACCGGAGTCTGGATACCCAACAAAATTGACCGGAGCCTGAACGCTCAACGTAAAAACCGGAGTCTGGATACCCAACGAAACTGACCGGAGCCTTAACGCTCAACGTAATAACCGGAGTCTGGATACACAACAAAACTGAGCGGAGCCTGAACGCTCAACGTAATAACCGGAGTCTGGATACCCAATGAAACTGAACGGAGCATGAACGCATAACGTAATAAATGGAGTCTGGATACTCAACGAAATTGACCAGAGCCTGAACGCACAACGTAATAACTGGAGTCTGGATGCTCAACGAAACTGAACGGATCCTGAACGCTCAACGTAATAACCAGAGTCTGGATACCCAACGAAACTGACCAGAGCCTGAACGCTCAATGTAATAACCGGAGTCTGGATACCCAACAAAACTGACCAGATCCTGAACGCTCAACGTAATAACCAGAGTCTGGATACCCAACGAAACTGACCAGAGCCTTAACGTTCAACGTAATAACCGGAGTCTGGATACCCAACGAAACTGACCTGAGCCTGAACGCTCAACGTAATAACCGGAGTCTGGATACCCAACGAAACTGACCTGAGCCTGAACGCTCAACGTAATAACCGGAGTCTAGATACCCAACGAAACTGACCGGAGCCTGAACGTTCAACGTAATAACCGGAGTCTGGATACCCAACGAAATTGACCGGAGCCTGACGCCCCAACGTAATAACTGGAATCTGGATACTCAACGAAACTGACCGGAGCCTGAACGCTCAACGTAATAACCGGAGTCTGGATACTCAATGAAACTGACTGGAGCCTGAACGATCAACGTAATAATCGGAGTCTGGATACACAACAAAATTGATCGGAGCCTGATCGCTCAACGTAATAACCGGAGTCTGGATACACAACGAAACTGACCGGAGCCTGAAAGCTCAACGTAATAACCGGAGTCTGGATACCCAACGAAACTGACCGGAGCCTAAACGTTCAACGTAATAACCGGAGTCTGGATACCCAACGAAACTGACTGGAGCCTGCTCGCTCAATGTAATAACCGGAGTCTGGATACCCAACAAAACTGACCAGAGCCTGAACGCTCAACGTAAAAACCGGAGTCTGGATACCCAACAAAACAGACCGGAGCCTGAACGCTCAACGTAATAACCGAAGTCTGGATACCAAACGAAATTGACCGGAGCCTGAACGCTCAACGTAATAACCTGAGGGTGGATACCCAACGAAACTAACCGGAGCCTGAACGCTCAACGTAATAACCGGAGTCTGGATACCCAAAAAATTTGACCGGAGCCTGAACACTCAATGTAAAAACCGGAGTCTGGATACACAACAAAACTGACCGGAGCCTGAACGCTCAACGTAATAACCGGAGTCTGGATACCCAACGAAACTGAACGGAGCCTGAATGCTCAACGTAATAACTGGAGTCTGGATGCTCAACAAAAATGACCGGAGCCTGAACACTCAACGTAATAACCGGAGTCTGGATACCCAACGAAACTGACCGGAGCCTGAACGCTCAAGATAATAACCGAAGTCTGGATACCCAATGAAACTGACCGGAGCCTGAACGCTCAACGTAATAACTGGAGTCAGGATACCAAACGAAATTGACCGGAGCCCAACGAAACTGACCGGAGCCTGAACGCCTAACGTAATAACCAGAGTCTGGATATACAACGAAACTGACCGGATCCTGAATGCTCAACGTAATAACCGGAGTCTGGATACCCAACAAAACTGACCGGAGCCTGAACGCTCAACGTAATAACTGGAGTCTGGATACCAAACGAAACTGACCTGAGCCTGAACGCTCAACGTAATAACCGAAATCTGGATACTCAACGAAACTAACCATAGCCTGAACGCTCAACGTAATAACCGGAGTCTGGATACTCAAATAAACTGACTGGAGCCTGAACGATCAATGTAATAACCGGAGTCTGGATACACAACGAAACTAACCGGAGCCTGAATGCTCAACGTAATAACCAGAGTCTGGATACCCAACGAAACTGACCGGAGCCTGAACGTTCAATGTAATAACCGGAGTCTGGATACCCAACAAAACTGACCGGAGCCTGAACCCTCAACGTAATAACCGGAGTCTGGATACCCAACAAAACTGACCGGAGCCTGAACGCTCAACATATAAACCGGAGTCTGGATACCCAACGAAACTGACCAGATCCTGAATGCTCAACGTGATAACCGGAGTCTGGATACACAACGAAACTGACCGGAGCCTGAACGCTCAACGTAATAACCAGAGTCTGGATACCCAACGAAACTGACCGGAGCCTAAACGCTCAACGTAATAACCGGAGTCTGGATACCCAACGAAACTGACCGGAGCCTGCTCGCTCAACGTAATAACCGGAGTCTGAATACCCAACAAAACTGACTAGCGCCTGAATGCTCAACGTAAAAACCGGAGTCTGGATACCCAACAAAACTGACCGGAGCCTGAACGCTCAACGTAATAACCGAAGTCTGGATACCAAACGAAACTGACCGGAGCCTAAACGCTCAACGTAATAACCAGAGTCTGGATACCCAACAAAACTGACCGGAGCCTGAACGCTCAATGTAAAAATCGGAGTCTGGATACCCAACGAAACTGACCGGAGCCTGAACGCTCAACGTAATAACGGGAGTCTGGATACACAACGAAACTGACCGGAGCCTGAACGCTCAACGTAATAACCGGAGTCTGGATACCCAACGAAACTGAACGGAGCCTGAACGCTCATTGTAATAACCGGAGTCTAGATACTCAACAAAACAGACCGGACCCTGAACGCACAACGTAATAACTGGAGTCTGGATACCCAACGAAACTGAACGGAGCCTAAACGCTCAACGTAATAACCTGAGTCTGGATACCCAACGAAACTGTCCGGAGCCTGAACGCCCAACGTAATAACCGGAGTCTGGATACCCAACAAAACTGACCGGAGCCTGAATGCTCAATGTAAAAACCGGAGTCTGGATACCCAACGAAACTGACCGGAGCCTGAACGCTCAACGAAATAACCGGAGTCTGGATACCCAACGAAACTGAACGGAGCCTGAACGCTCAACGTAATAACCGGAGTCTAGATACTCAACAAAACAGACCGGACCCTGAACGCACAACGTAATAACTGGAGCCTGAACGCTCAACGTAATAACCGGAGTCTGGATACCTAACGAAACTGACTGGAGCCTGAATGCTCAAGATAATAACCGAAGTTTGGATACCCAATGAAACTGACAGGAGCCTGAACGCTCAACGTAATAACCGGAGTCGGGATACCAAACGAAATTGACCGGAGCCTGAACACTTAAAATAATAACCGGAGTCTAGATACTGAACGAAACTGACCGGAGCTTGAACGCCTAACGTAATAACCAGAGTCTGGATATACAACGAAACTAACCGGACCCTGAACGCTCAACGTAATAACCGGAGTTTGGATACCCAACAAAACTGACCGGAGCCTGAACGCTCAACATAATAACCGGAGTCTAGATACTGAACGAAACTGACCGGAGCTTGAACGCCTAACGTAATAACCAGAGTTTGGATATGCAACGAAACTGACCGGACCCTGAACGCTCAACGTAATAACCGGAGTCTGGATACCCAACAAAACTGACCAGAGCCTGAACACTCAACGTAATAACTGAAGTCTGGATACCCAATGAAACTGACCGGAGCCTGAACGCTCAACGTAATAACCGGAGTCAGGATACCAAACGAAATTGACCGGAGCCTGAACGCTTAAAATAATAACCGGAGTCTAGATACTGAACGAAACTGACCGGAGCTTGAACGCCTAACGTAATAACCAGAGTCTGGATATGCAACGAAACTGACCGGACCCTGAACGCTCAACGTAATAACCGGAGTCTGGATACCCAACAAAATTGACCGGAGCCTGAACGCTCAACTTAATAACCGAAGTCTGGATACCAAACAAAACTGACCGGAGCCTGAACGGTCAACGTAATAACCTGAGTCTGGATACCCAACGAAACTGACCGGAGCCTGAACGCCCAACGTAATAACCGGAGTCTGGATACCCAACAAAACTGACCGGAGCCTGAACGCTCAATTTAAAAACCGGAGTCTGGATACCCAACGAAACTGACCGGAGCCTGAACGCTCAACGTAATAACCGGAGTCTGGATACCCAACGAAACTGAACGGAGCCTGAACGCTCAACGTAATAACCGGAGTCTAGATACTCAACAAAACAGACCGGACCCTGAACGCACAACGTAATAACTGGAGTCTGGATGCTCAACGAAAATGACCGGAGCTTGAACGCTCAACGTAATAACCGGAGTCTAGATACCTAACGAAATTGACTGGAGCCTGAATGCTCAAGATAATAACCAAAGTCTGGATACCCAATGAAACTGACCGGAGCCTGAACGCTCAACGTAATAACCGGAGTCAGGATACCAAACGAAATTGACCGGAGCCTGAACGCTTAAAATAATAACTGGAGTCTGGATGCTCAACAAAAATAACCGGAGCCTGAACGCTAACGTAATAACCGGAGTCTGGATACCCAACGAAACTGACCGGAGCCTGAACGCTGAACGTAATAACCGGAGTTTGGATACCCAACAAATTTGACCGGAGCCTGAACGCTCAACGTAATAACCGTAGTCTGGATACCCAATGAAACTGACCGGAGCCTGAACGCCCAACGTAATAACCAGAGTCTGGATACCCAACAAAACTGACCGGAGCCTG
The DNA here is from genome assembly GCA_963859935.3 of Lathyrus sativus. NCBI lineage: Eukaryota > Viridiplantae > Streptophyta > Magnoliopsida > Fabales > Fabaceae > Lathyrus > Lathyrus sativus. The sequence goes on from CAWUDS030000773.1 coordinate 173,434, forward strand.
AACGCTCAATGTAAAAACCGGAGTCTGGATACCAAACGAAACTGACCGGAGCCTGAACGCTCAACGTAATAACCGGAGTCTGGATACCCAACGAAACTGAACGAAGCCTGAATGCTCAACGTAATAACCGGAGTCTAGATACTCAACAAAACAGACTGGACCCTGAACGCACAACGTAATAACTGGAGTCTGGATGCTCAACGAAAATGACCGGAGCCTGAACGCTCAATGTAATAACCGGAGTCTGGATACCTAACGAAACTGACCGGAGCCTGAATGCTCAAGATAATAACCGAAGTCTGGATACCCAATGAAACTAACCGGAGCCTGAACGCTCAACGTAATAACCGGAGTCAGGATACCAAACGAAATTGACCGGAGCCTGAACGCTTAAAATAATAACCGGAGTCTAGATACTGAACGAAAGTGACCGGAGCTTGAACGCCTAACGTAATAACCAGAGTCTGGATATGCAACGATACTGACCGGACCCTGAACGCTCAACGTAATAACCGGAGTCTGGATACCCAACAAAACTGACCAGAGCCTGAACGCTCAACGTAATAACTGAAGTCTAGATACTGAACGCTCAACATAATAACCGGAGTCTAGATACTGAACGAAACTGAATAGAGCTTGAACGCCTAACGTAATAACCAGAGTCTGGATATGCAACGAAACTGACCGGACCCTGAACGCTCAACGTAATAACCGGAGTCTGGATACCCTACAAAACTGACCAGAGCCTGAACGCTCAACGTAATAACCGGAGTCTGGATACCCAATGAAACTGACCGGAGCCTGAACGCTCAACGTAATAACCGGAGTCAGGATACCAAACGAAATTAACTGGAGCCTGAACGCTTAAAATAATAACCGGAGTCTAGATACTGAACGAAACTAACCGGAGCTTGAACGCCTAACGTAATAACCAGAGTCTGGATATGCAACGAAACTGACCGGACCCTGAACGCTCAACGTAATAACCGGAGTCTGGATACCCAACAAAATTGACCGGAGCCTGAACGCTCAACTTAATAACCGAAGTCTGGATACCAAACAAAACTGACCGGAGCCTGAACGGTCAACGTAATAACCTGAGTCTGGATACCCAACGAAACTGACCGGAGCCTGAACGCCCAACGTAATAACCGGAGTCTGGATACCCAACAAAACTGACCGGAGCCTGAACGCTCAATTTAAAAACCGGAGTCTGGATACCCAACGAAACTGACCGGAGCCTGAACGCTCAACGTAATAACCGGAGTCTGGATACCCAACGAAACTGAACGGAGCCTGAACGCTCAACGTAATAACCGGAGTCTAGATACTCAACAAAACAGACCGGACCCTGAACGCACAACGTAATAACTGGAGTCTGGATGCTCAACGAAAATGACCGGAGCTTGAACGCTCAACGTAATAACCGGAGTCTAGATACCTAACGAAATTGACTGGAGCCTGAATGCTCAAGATAATAACCAAAGTCTGGATACCCAATGAAACTGACCGGAGCCTGAACGCTCAACGTAATAACCGGAGTCAGGATACCAAACGAAATTGACCGGAGCCTGAACGCTTAAAATAATAACTGGAGTCTGGATGCTCAACAAAAATAACCGGAGCCTGAACGCTAACGTAATAACCGGAGTCTGGATACCCAACGAAACTGACCGGAGCCTGAACGCTGAACGTAATAACCGGAGTTTGGATACCCAACAAATTTGACCGGAGCCTGAACGCTCAACGTAATAACCGTAGTCTGGATACCCAATGAAACTGACCGGAGCCTGAACGCCCAACGTAATAACCAGAGTCTGGATACCCAACAAAACTGACCGGAGCCTGAACGCTCAATGTAAAAACCGGAGTCTGGATACCAAACGAAACTGACCGGAGCCTGAACGCTCAACGTAATAACCGGAGTCTGGATACCCAACGAAACTGAACGAAGCCTGAATGCTCAACGTAATAACCGGAGTCTAGATACTCAACAAAACAGACTGGACCCTGAACGCACAACGTAATAACTGGAGTCTGGATGCTCAACGAAAATGACCGGAGCCTGAACGCTCAATGTAATAACCGGAGTCTGGATACCTAACGAAACTGACCGGAGCCTGAATGCTCAAGATAATAACCGAAGTCTGGATACCCAATGAAACTAACCGGAGCCTGAACGCTCAACGTAATAACCGGAGTCAGGATACCAAACGAAATTGACCGGAGCCTGAACGCTTAAAATAATAACCGGAGTCTAGATACTGAACGAAAGTGACCGGAGCTTGAACGCCTAACGTAATAACCAGAGTCTGGATATGCAACGATACTGACCGGACCCTGAACGCTCAACGTAATAACCGGAGTCTGGATACCCAACAAAACTGACCAGAGCCTGAACGCTCAACGTAATAACTGAAGTCTAGATACTGAACGCTCAACATAATAACCGGAGTCTAGATACTGAACGAAACTGAATAGAGCTTGAACGCCTAACGTAATAACCAGAGTCTGGATATGCAACGAAACTGACCGGACCCTGAACGCTCAACGTAATAACCGGAGTCTGGATACCCTACAAAACTGACCAGAGCCTGAACGCTCAACGTAATAACCGGAGTCTGGATACCCAATGAAACTGACCGGAGCCTGAACGCTCAACGTAATAACCGGAGTCAGGATACCAAACGAAATTAACTGGAGCCTGAACGCTTAAAATAATAACCGGAGTCTAGATACTGAACGAAACTAACCGGAGCTTGAACGCCTAACGTAATAACCAGAGTCTGGATATGCAACGAAACTGACCGGACCCTGAACGCTCAACGTAATAACCGGAGTCTGGATACCCAACAAAACTGACCGGAGCCTGAACGCTCAACATAATAACCAGAGTCTAGATACTGAACGAAACTCACCGGAGCTTGAACGCCTAACGTAATAACCAAAGTCTGGATACCCAACAAAACTGACCGGACCCTGAACGCTCAAGGTAATAACCGGAGTCTGGATACCCAACAAAACTGACCAGTGCCTGAACGCTCAATGTAAAAACCGGAGTCTGGATACCCAACGAAACTGACCGGAGCCTGAACGCTCAACGTAATAACCGGAGTCTGGATACCCAACGAAACTGAACGGAGCCTGAACGCTCAACGTAATAACCGGAGTCTAGATACTCAACAAAACAGACCGGACCCTGACTGCACAACGTAATAACTGGAGTCTGGATGCTCAACGAAAATGACCGGAGCCTGAACGCTCAACGTAATAACCGGAGTCTGGATACCTAACGAAACTGACCGGAGCCTGAATGCTCAAGATAATAACCGAAGTCTGGATACCCAATGAAACTGACCGGAGACTGAACGCTCAACGTAATAACCGGAGTCAGGATACCAAACGAAATAGACCGGAGCCTGAACGCTTAAAATAATAACCGGAGTCTAGATACTGAACGAAACTGACCGGAGCTTGAACGCCTAACGTAATAACCAGAGTCTGGATATGCAACGAAACTGACCATAGCTTGAACGCTCAATGTAATAACCGGAGTCTGGATACCCAACAAAACTGACCGGAGCCTGAACGCTCAATGTAATAACCGGAATCTGGATAATCAATGAAACTAACCGGAGCCTGAATGCTCAATGTAATAACCAGAGTCTGGATACCCAACAAAACTGACCGGAGCCTGAACGCTCAACGTAATAACCGAAGTCTGGATACCAAACGAAACTGACCGGAGCCTGAACGCTCAACGTAATAACCTGAGGGTGGATACCCAACGAAACTGACCGGAGCCTGAACGCTCAACGTAATAACCGGAGTCTGGATACCCAACAAATTTGACCGGAGCCTGAACACTCAATGTAAAAATCGGAGTCTGGATACCCAACGAAATTGACCAGAGCCTGAAGGCTCAACGTAATAACGGGAGTCTGGATACACAACAAAACTGACCGGAGCCTAAACGCTCAACGTAATAACCGGAGTCTGGATACCCAACGAAACTGAACGGAGCCTGAATGCTCAACGTAATAACTGGAGTCTGGATGCTCAACGAAAATGACCGGAGCCTGAACACTCAACGTAATAACCGGAGTCTGGATACCCAACGAAACTGACCGGAGCCTGAACGCTCAAGATAATAACCGAAGTCTGGATACCCAATGAAACTGACCGGAGCCTGAACGCTCAACGTAATAACCGGAGTCTGGATACCCAACGAAACTGAACAGAGCCTGAACGCTCATTGTAATAACCGGAGTCTAGATACTCAACAAAACAGACCGGACCCTGAACGCACAACGTAATAACTGGAGTCTGGATGCTCAACGAAAATGACCGGAGCCTGAATGCTCAACGTAATAACCGGAGTCTGGATACCTAACGAAACTGACCAGAGCCTGAATGCTCAAGATAATAACCGAAGTTTGGATACCCAATGAAACTGACCGGAGCCTGAACGCTCAACGTAATAACCGGAGTCAGGATACCAAACGAAATTGACCGGAGCCTGAACGCTTAAAATAATAACCGGAGTCTAGATACTTAACAAAACTGACCGGAGCTTGAACGCCTAACGTAATAACCGGAGTCTGGATATGCAACGAAACTGACTGGAGCCTGAACGCTCAACGTAGTAACCGGAGTCTGGATACTCAACGAAACTGACTGGAGCTTGAACGATCAACATAATAACCGGTGTCTGGATACACAACGAAATTGACCGGAGCCTGATCGCTCAACGTAATAACCGGAGTCTGGATACACAACGAAACTCATCGGAGCCTGAACGCTCAACGTAATAACCGGAGTCTGGATACCCAACGAAACTGACCGGAGCCTAAACGCTCAACGTAATAACCGGAGTCTGGATACCCAACGAAACTGACCGGAGCCTGCTCGCTCAACGTAATAATCGGAGTCTGGATACCCAACAAAACTGACCAGAGCCTGAACGCTCAACGTAAAAACCGGAGTCTAGATACCCAACAAAACTGACTGGAGCCTAAACGCTCAACGTAATAACCGAAGTCTGGATACCAAACGAAACTGACCGGAGCCTGAACGCTCAACGTAATAACCTGAGTCTGGATACCCAACGAAACTGTCCGGAGCCTGAACGCCCAACGTAATAACCGGAGTCTGGATACCCAACAAAACTGACCGGAGCCTGAACGCTCAATGTAAAAACCGGAGTCTGGATACCCAACGAAACTGACCGGAGCCTGAACGCTCAACGAAATAACCGGAGTCTGGATACCCAACGAAACTGAACGGAGCCTGAACGCTCAACGTAATAACCGGAGTCTAGATACTCAACAAAACAGACCGGACCCTGAACGCACAACGTAATAACTGGAGCCTGAACGCTCAACGTAATAACCGGAGTCTGGATACCTAACGAAACTGACTGGAGCCTGAATGCTCAAGATAATAACCGAAGTTTGGATACCCAATGAAACTGACCGGAGCCTGAACGCTCAACGTAATAACCGGAGTCAGGATACCAAACGAAATTGACCGGAGCCTGAACACTTAAAATAATAACCGGAGTCTAGATACTGAACGAAACTGACCGGAGCTTGAACGCCTAACGTAATAACGAGAGTCTGGATATGCAACGAAACTAACCGGACCCTGAACGCTCAACGTAATAACCGGAGTTTGGATACCCAACAAAACTGACCGGAGCCTGAACGCTCAACATAATAACCGGAGTCTAGATACTGAACGAAACTGACCGGAGCTTGAACGCCTAACGTAATAACCAGAGTCTGGATATGCAACGAAACTTACCGGACCCTGAACGCTCAACGTAATAACCGGAGTCTGGATACCCAACAAAACTGACCAGAGCCTGAACGCTCAACGTAATAACCGAAGTCTGGATACCCAATGAAACTGACCGGAGCCTGAACGCTCAACGTAATAACCGGAGTCAGGATACCAAACGAAATTGACCGGAGCCTGAACGCTTAAAATAATAACCGGAGTCTAGATACTGAACGAAACTGACCGGAGCTTGAACGCCTAACGTAATAACCAGAGTCTGGATATGCAACGAAACTGACCGGACCCTGAACGCTCAACGTAATAACCGGAGTCTGGATACCCAACAAAATTGACCGGAGCCTGAACGCTCAACTTAATAACCGAAGTGTGGATACCAAACGAAACTGACCGGAGCCTGAACGGTCAACGTAATAACCTGAGTCTAGATACCCAACGAAACTGACCGGAGCCTGAACGCCCAACGTAATAACCGGAGTCTGGATACCCAACAAAACTGACCGGAGCCTGAACGCTCAATTTAAAAACCGGAGTCTGGATACCCAACGAAACTGACCGGAGCCTGAATGCTCAACGTAATAACCGGAGTCTTAATACCCAACGAAACTGAACGGAGCCTGAACGCTCAACGTAATAACCGGAGTCTAGATACTCAACAAAACAGACCGGACCCTGAACGCACAACGTAATAACTGGAGTCTGAATGCTCAACGAAAATGACCGGAGCCTGAACGCTCAACGTAATAACCGGAGTCTGGATACCTAACGAAACTGACCGGAGCCTGAATGCTCAAGATAATAACCGAAGTCTGGATACCCAATGAAACTGACCGGAGCCTGAACGCTCAACGTAATAACCGGAGTCAGGATACCAAACGAAATTGACCGGAGCCTGAACGCTTAAAATAATAACTGGAGTCTGGATGCTCAACAAAAATAACCGGAGCCTGAACGCTAACGTAATAACCGGAGTCTGGATACCCAACGAAACTGACCGGAGCCTGAACGCTGAACGTAATAACCGGAGTTTGGATACCCAACAAATTTGACCGGAGCCTGAACGCTCGACGTAATAACCGTAGTCTGGATACCCAATGAAACTGACCGGAGCCTGAACACCCAACGTAATAACCGGAGTCTGGATACCCAACAAAACTGACCGGAGCCTGAACGCTCAATGTAAAAACCGGAGTCTGGATACCAAACGAAACTGACCGGAGCCTGAACGCTCAACGTAATAACCGGAGTCTGGATACCCAACGAAACTGAACGGAGCCTGAACGCTCAACGTAATAACCGGAGTCTAGATACTCAACAAAACAGACTGGACCCTGAACGCACAACGTAATAACTGGAGTCTGGATGCTCAACAAAAATGACCGGAGCCTGAACGCTCAATGTAATAACCGGAATCTGGATACCTAACGAAACTGACCGGAGCCTGAATGCTCAAGATAATAACCGAAGTCTGGATACCCAATGAAACTAACCGGAGCCTGAACGCTCAACGTAATAACCGGAGTCAGGATACCAAACGAAATTGACCGGAGCCTGAACGCTTAAAATAATAACCGGAGTCTAGATACTGAACGAAAGTGACCGGAGCTTGAACGCCTAACGTAATAACCAAAGTCTGGATATGCAACGATACTGACCGGACCCTGAACGCTCAACGTAATAACCGGAGTCTGGATACCCAACAAAACTGACCAGAGCCTGAACGCTCAACGTAATAACTGAAGTCTAGATACTGAACGCTCAACATAATAACCGGAGTCTAGATACTGAACGAAACTGAACAGAGCTTGAACGCCTAACGTAATAACAAGAGTCTGGATATGCAACGAAACTGACCGGACCCTGAACGCTCAACGTAATAACCGGAGTCTGGATACCCTACAAAACTGACCAGAGCCTGAACGCTCAACGTAATAACCGGAGTCTGGATACCCAACGAAACTGACCGGAGCCTGAACGCTGAACGTAATAACCGGAGTCTGGATACCCTACAAAACTGACCAGAGCCTGAACGCTCAACGTAATAACCGGAGTCTGGATACCCAATGAAACTGACCGGAGCCTGAACGCTCAACGTAATAACCGGAGTCAGGATACCAAACGAAATTGACTGGAGCCTGAACACTTAAAATAATAACCGGAGTCTAGATACTGAACGAAACTGACCGGAGCTTGAACGCCTAACGTAATAACCAGAGTCTGGATATGCAACGAAACTGACCGGACCCTGAACGCTCAACGTAATAACCAGAGTCTGGATACCCAACAAAACTGACCAGAGCCTGAACGCTCAACATAATAACCAGAGTCTAGATACTGAACGAAACTCACCGGAGCTTGAACGCCTAACGTAATAACCAAAGTCTGGATACCCAACGAAACTGACCGGACCCTGAACGCTCAACGTAATAACCGGAGTCTGGATACCCAACAAAACTGACCAGTGCCTGAACGCTCAATGTAAAAACCGGAGTCTGGATACCCAACGAAACTGACCGGAGCCTGAACGCTCAACGTAATAACCGGAGTCTGGATACCCAACGAAACTGAACGGAGCCTGAACGCTCAACGTAATAACCGGAGTCTAGATACTCAACAAAACAGACCGGACCCTGACTGCACAACGTAATAACTGGAGTCTGGATGCTCAACGAAAATGACCGGAGCCTGAACGCTCAACGTAATAACCGGAGTCTGGATACCTAACGAAACTGACCAGAGCCTGAATGCTCAAGATAATAACCGAAGTCTGGATACCCAATGAAACTGACCGGAGACTGAACGCTCAACGTAATAACCGGAGTCAGGATACCAAACAAAATTGACCGGAGCCTGAACGCTTAAAATAATAACCGGAGTCTAGATACTGAACGAAACTGACCGGAGCTTGAACGCCTAACGTAATAACCATGTCTGGATATGCAACGAAACTGACCATAGCTTGAACGCTCAATGTAATAACCGGAGTCTGGATACCCAACAAAACTGACCGGAGCCTGAACGCTCAATGTAATAACCGGAATCTGGATACTCAATGAAACTAACCGGAGCCTGAATGCTCAATGTAATAACCAGAGTCTGGATACCCAACAAAACTGACCGGAGCCTGAACGCTCAACGTAATAACCGAAGTCTGGATACCAAACGAAACTGACCGGAGCCTGAACGCTCAACGTAATAACCTGAGGGTGGATACCCAACGAAACTGACCGGAGCCTGAACGCTCAACGTAATAACCGGAGTCTGGATACCCAACAAATTTGACCGGAGCCTGAACACTCAATGTAAAAATCGGAGTCTGGATACCCAACGAAACTGACCAGAGCCTGAAGGCTCAACGTAATAACGGGAGTCTGGATACACAACAAAACTGACCGGAGCCTGAACGCTCAACGTAATAACCGGAGTCTGGATACCCAACGAAACTGAACGGAGCATGAATGCTCAACGTAATAACTGGAGTCTGGATGCTCAACGAAAATGACCGGAGCCTGAACACTCAACGTAATAACCGGAGTCTGGATACCCAACGAAATTGACCGGAGCCTGAACGCTCAAGATAATAACCGAAGTCTGGATACCCAATGAAACTGACCGGAGCCTGAACGCTCAACGTAATAACTGGAGTCAGGATACCAAACGAAATTGACCGGAGCCTGAACGCTTAAAGTAATAACCTAAGTCTAGATACCGAACGAAACTGACCGGAGCCTGAACGCCTAACGTAATAACCAGAGTCTGGATATGCAACGAAACTGACCGGGTCCTGAACGCTCAACGTAATAACCGGAGTCTGGATACCCAACAAAACTGACCGGAGCCTGAACGCTCAACGTAATAACCGGAGTCTGGATACCAAACGAAACTGACCTGAGCCTGAACGCTCAACGTAATAACCGAAATCTGGATACTCAACGAAACTAACCGTAGCCTGAACGCTCAACGTAATAACCGGAGTCTGGATACTCAAAGAAACTGACTGGAGCCTGAACGATCAATGTAATAACCGGAGTCTGGATACACAACGAAACTGACCGGAGCCTGAATGCTCAACGTAATAACTAGAGTCTGGATACCCAACGAAACTGACCGGAGCCTGAACGTTCAATGTAATAACCGGAGTCTGGATACCCAACAAAACTGACCGGAGCCTGAACCCTCAACGTAATAACCGGAGTCTGGATACCCAACAAAACTGACAGGAGCCTGAACGCTCAACATATAAACCGGAGTCTGGATACCCAACGAAACTGACTAGAGCCTGAATGCTCAACGTGATAACCGGAGTCTGGATACACAACGAAACTGACCGGAGCCTGAACGCTCAACGTAATAACCAGAGTCTGGATACCCAACGAAACTGACCGGAGCCTAAATGCTCAACTTAATAACCGGAGTCTGGATACCCAACGAAACTGACCGGAGCCTGCTCGCTCAACGTAATAACCGGAGTCTGGATACCCAACAAAACTGACCAGAGCCTAAACGCTCAACGTAAAAACCGGAGTCTGGATACCCAACAAAACTGACCGGAGCCTGAACGCTCAACGTAATAACCGAAGTCTGGATACAAAACGAAACTGACCGGAGCCTAAACGCTCAACGTAATAACCGGAGTCTGGATACCCAACAAAACTGACCGGAGCCTGAACGCTCAATGTAAAAATCGGAGTCTGGATACCCAACGAAACTGACCGGAGCCTGAACGCTCAACGTAATAACGGGAGTCTGGATACACAACGAAACTGACCGGAGCCTGAACGCTCAACGTAATAACCGGAGTCTGGATACCCAACGAAATTGAACGGAGCCTGAACGCTCATTGTAATAACCGGAGTCTAGATACTCAACAAAACAGACCGGACCCTGAACGCACAACGTAATAACTGGAGTCTGGATGCTCAACGAAAATGACCGGAGCCTGAACGCTCAATGTAATAACCGGAGTCTGGATACCTAACGAAACTGACCGGAGCCTGAATGCTCAAGATAATAACCGAAGTCTGGATACCCAATGAAACTGACCGGAGCCTGAACGCTCAACGTAATAACCGGAGTCAGGATACCAAACTAAATTGACCGGAGCCTGAACCCTTAAAATAATAACCGGAGTCTAGATACTTAACGAAACTGACCGGAGCTTGAACGCCTAACGTAATAACCGGAGTCTGGATATGCAACGAAACTGACCGGAGCCTGAACGCTCAACGTAGTAACCGGAGTCTGGATACTCAACGAAACTGACTGGAGCTTGAACGATCAACATAATAACCGGTGTTTGGATACACAACGAAATTGACCGGAGCCTGATCGCTCAACGTAATAACCGGAGTCTGGATACACAACGAAACTCACCGGAGCCTGAACGCTCAACGTAATAACTGGAGTCTGGATACCCAACGAAACTGACCGGAGCCTAAACGCTCAACGTAATAACCGGAGTCTGGATACCCAACGAAACTGACCGGAGCCTGCTCGCTCAACGTAATAATCGGAGTCTGGATACCCAACAAAACTGACCAGAGCCTGAACGCTCAACGTAAAAACCGGAGTCTGGATACCCAACAAAACTGACCGGAGCCTGAACGCTCAACGTAATAACCGAAGTCTGGATACCAAACGAAACTGACCGGAGCCTGAACGCTCAATGTAAAAACCGGAGTCTGGATACCCAACGAAACTGAACGGAGCCTGAACGCTCAACGTAATAACCGGAGTCTAGATACTCAACAAAACAGACCGGACCCTGAACGCACAACGAAATAACTGGAGCCTGAACGCTCAACGTAATAACCGGAGTCTGGATACCTAACGAAACTGACCGGAGCCTGAATGCTCAAGATAATAACCGAAGTCTGGATACCCAATGAAACTGACCGGAGCCTGAACGCTCAACGTAATAACCGGAGTCAGGATACCAAACGAAATTGACCGGAGCCTGAACGCTTAAAATAATAACCGGAGTCTAGATACTGAACGAAACTGACCGGAGCTTGAACGCCTAACGTAATAACCAGAGTCTGGATATGCAACGAAACTGACCGGACCCTGAACGCTCAACGTAATAACCGGAGTCTGGATACCCAACAAAACTGACCAGAGCCTGAACGCTCAACGTAATAACCGAAGTCTGGATACCCAATGAAACTGACCGGAGCCTAAACGCTCAACGTTATAACCGGAGTCAGGATACCAAACGAAATTGACCGGAGCCTGAACGCTTAAAATAATAATCGGAGTCTAGATACTGAAAGAAACTGACCGGAGCCTGAACGCTCAACGTAATAACCGGAGTCTAGATACCCAACGAAACTGACCGGAGCCTGAACGCTCAACGTAATAACCGGAGTCTGGATACCCACCGAAACTGACCGGAGCCTGAACCCTCAACGTAAAAACCGGAGTCTGGATACCCAACGAAACTGACTGGAGCCTGAACCCTTAACATAATAACCAGAGTCTGGATATGCAACGAAACTAACCGGACCCTGAACGCTCAACGTAATGACCGGAGTTTGGATACCCAACAAAACTGACCGGAGCCTGAACGCTCAACATAATAACCGGAGTCTGGATACCCAACAAAACTGACCAGAGCCTGAACGCTCAACGTAATAACCGAAGTCTGGATACCCAATGAAACTGACCGGAGCCTGAACGCTCAACATAATAACCGGAGTCAGGATACCAAACGAAATTGACCGGAGCCTGAACGCTTAAAATAATAACCGGAGTCTAGATACTGAACGAAACTGACCGGAGCTTGAACGCCTAACGTAATAACCCGAGTCTGGATATGCAACGAAACTGACCGGACCCTGAACGCTCAAGGTAATAACCGGAGTCTGGATACCCAACAAAATTGACCGGAGCCTGAACGCTCAACGTAATAACCGAAGTCTGGATACCAAACGAAACTGACCGGAGCCTGAACGCTCAACGTAATAACCTGAGTCTGGATACCCAACGAAACTGACCGGAGCCTGAACGTCCAACGTAATAACCGGAGTCTGGATACCCAACAAAACTGACCGGAGCCTGAACGCTCAATTTAAAAACCGGAGTCTGGATACCCAACGAAACTGACCGGAGCCTGAACGCTCAACGTAATAACCGGAGTCTGGATACCCAACGAAACTGAACAGAGCCTGAACGCTCAACGTAATAACCGGAGTCTAGATACTCAACAAAACAGACCGGACCCTGAACGCACAACGTAATAACTGGAGTCTGGATGCTCAACGAAAATGACCGGAGCCTGAACGCTCAACGTAATAACCGGAGTCTGGATACCTAACGAAACTGACCGGAGCCTGAATGCTCAAGATAATAACCGAAGTCTGGATACCCAATGAAACTGACCGGAGCCTGAACGCTCAACGTAATAACCGGAGTCAGGATACCAAACGAAATTGACCGGAGCCTGAACGCTTAAAATAATAACTGGAGTCTGGATGCTCAACAAAAATAACCGGAGCCTGAATGCTAACGTAATAACCGGAGTCTGGATACCCAACGAAACTGACCAGAGCCTGAACGCTGAACGTAATAACCGGAGTTTGGATACCCAACAAATTTGACCGGAGCCTGAACGCTCAACGTAATAACCGTAGTCTGGATACCCAATGAAATTGACCGGAGCCTGAACGCCCAACGTAATAACCGGAGTCTGGATACCCAACAAAACTGACCGGAGCCTGAACGCTCAACGTAATAACCGGAGTCAGGATACCAAACGAAATTGACCGGAGCCTGAACGCTTAAAATAATAACCGGAGTCTAGATACTTAACGAAACTGACCGGAGCTTGAACGCCTAACGTAATAACCGGAGTCTGGATATGCAACGAAACTGACCGGAGCCTGAACGCTCAACGTTGTAACCGGAGTCTGGATACTCAACGAAACTGACTGGAGCTTGAACGATCAACATAATAACCGGTGTCTGGATACACAACGAAATTGACCGGAGCCTGATCGCTCAACGTAATAACCGGAGTCTGGATACACAACGAAACTGACCGGAGCCTGAACGCTCAACGTAATAACCGGAGTCTGGATACCCAACGAAACTGACCGGAGCCTAAACGCTCAACGTAATAACCGGAGTCTGGATACCCAACGAAACTGACCGGAGCCTGCTCGCTCAACGTAATAATCAGAGTCTGGATACCCAACAAAACTGACCAGAGCCTGAACGCTCAACGTAAAAACCGGAGTCTGGATACCCAACAAAACTGACCGGAGCCTGAACGCTCAACGTAATAACCGAAGTCTGGATACCAAACGAAACTGACGGAGCCTGAACGCTCAACATAATAACCTGAGTCTGGATACCCAACGAAACTGTCCGGAGCCTGAACGCTCAATGTAAAAACCGGAGTCTGGATACCCAACGAAACTGAACGGAGCCTGAACGCTCAAGTAATAACCGGAGTCTAGATACTCAACAAAACAGACCGGACCCTGCACACACAACGTAATAACTGGAGCCTGAACGCTCAACGTAATAACCGGAGTCTGGATACCTAACGAAACTGACCGGAGCCTGAATGCTCAAGATAATAACCGAAGTCTGGATACCCAATGAAATTGACCGGAGCCTGAACGCTCAACGTAATAACCGGAGTCAGGATACCAAACGAAATTGACCGGAGCCTAAACGCTTAAAATAATAACCGGAGTCTAGATACTGAACAAAACTGACCGGAGCTTGAACGCCTAACGTAATAACCAGAGTCCGGATATGCAACGAAACCGACCAGACCCTGAACGCTCAACGTAATAACCGGAGTCTGGATACCCAACAAAACTGACCAGAGCCTGAACGCTCAACGTAATAACCGAAGTCTGGATACCCAATGAAACTGACCGGAGCCTGAACGCTCAACGTAATAACCGGAGTCAGGATACCAAACGAAATTGACCGGAGCCTGAACGCTTAAAATAATAACTGGAGTCTGGATGCTCAACAAAAATAACCGGAGCCTGAATGCTAACGTAATAACCGGAGTCTGGATACCCAACGAAACTGACCAGAGCCTGAACGCTGAACGTAATAACCGGAGTTTGGATACCCAACAAATTTGACCGGAGCCTGAACGCTCAACGTAATAACCGTAGTCTGGATACCCAATGAAACTGACCGGAGCCTGAACGCCCAACGTAATAACCGGAGTCTGGATACCCAACAAAACTGACCGGAGCCTGAACGCTCAACGTAATAACCGGAGTCAGGATACCAAACGAAATTGACCGGAGCCTGAACGCTTAAAATAATAACCGGAGTCTAGATACTTAACGAAACTGACCGGAGCTTGAACGCCTAACGTAATAACCGGAGTCTGGATATGCAACGAAACTGACCGGAGCCTGAACGCTCAACGTAGTAACCGGAGTCTGGATACTCAACGAAACTGACTGGAGCTTGAACGATCAACATAATAACCGGTGTCTGGATACACAACGAAATTGACCGGAGCCTGATCGCTCAACGTAATAACCGGAGTCTGGATACACAACGAAACTCACCGGAGCCTGAACGCTCAACGTAATAACCGGAGTCTGGATACCCAACGAAACTGACCGGAGCCTAAACGCTCAACGTAATAACCGGAGTCTGGATACCCAACGAAACTGACCGGAGCCTGCTCGCTCAACGTAATAATCGGAGTCTGGATACCCAACAAAACTGACCAGAGCCTGAACGCTCAACGTAAAAACCGGAGTCTGGATACCCAACAAAACTGACCGGAGCCTGAACGCTCAACGTAATAACCGAAGTCTGGATACCAAACGAAACTGACGGAGCCTGAACGCTCAACATAATAACCTGAGTCTGGATACCCAACGAAACTGTCCGGAGCCTGAACGCTCAATGTAAAAACCGGAGTCTGGATACCCAACGAAACTGAACGGAGCCTGAACGCTCAAGTAATAACCGGAGTCTAGATACTCAACAAAACAGACCGGACCCTGCACACACAACGTAATAACTGGAGCCTGAACGCTCAACGTAATAACCGGAGTCTGGATACCTAACGAAACTGACCGGAGCCTGAATGCTCAAGATAATAACCGAAGTCTGGATACCCAATGAAATTGACCGGAGCCTGAACGCTCAACGTAATAACCGGAGTCAGGATACCAAACAAAATTGACCGGAGCCTAAACGCTTAAAATAATAACCGGAGTCTAGATACTGAACAAAACTGACCGTAGCTTGAACGCCTAACGTAATAACCAGAGTCCGGATATGCAACGAAACCGACCAGACCCTGAACGCTCAACGTAATAACCGGAGTCTGGATAACCAACAAAACTGACCAGAGCCTGAACGCTCAACGTAATAACCGAAGTCTGGATACTCAATGAAACTGACCGGAGCCTGAACGCTCAACGTAATAACCGGAGTCAGGATACCAAACGAAATTGACCGGAGCCTGAACGCTTAAAATAATAACCGGAGTCTAGATACTGAACGAAACAGACCGGATCTTGAACGCCTAACGTAATAACCAGAGTCTGGATATGCAACGAAACTAACCGGACCCTGAACGGTCAACGTAATAACCGGAGTTTGGATACCCAACAAAACTGACCGGAGCCTGAACGCTCAACATAATAACCGGAGTCTAGATACTGAACGAAACTGACCGGAGCTTGAACGCCTAACGTAATAACCAGAGTCTGGATATGCAACGAAACTGACCGGACCCTGAACGCTCAACGTAATAACCGGAGTCTGGATACCCAACAAAACTTACCAGAGCCTGAACGCTCAACGTAATAACCGAAGTCTGGATACCCAATGAAACTGACCGGAGCCTGAACGCTCAACGTAATAACCGGAGTCAGGATACCAAACGAAATTGACCGGAGCCTAAACGCTTAAAATAATAACCGGAGTCTAGATACTGAACGAAACTGACCGGAGCTTGAACGCCTAACGTAATAACCAGAGTCTGGATATGCAACGAAACCGACCGGACCCTGAACGCTCAACGTAATAACCGGAGTCTCGATACCCAACAAAACTGACCAGAGCCTGAATGCTCAACGTAATAACCGAAGTCTGGATACTCAATGAAACTGACCGGAGCCTGAACGCTCAACGTAATAACCGGAGTCAGGATACCAAACGAAATTGACCGGAGCCTGAACGCTTAAAATAATAACCGGAGTCTAGATACTGAACGAAACTGACCGGATCTTGAACGCCTAACGTAATAACCAGAGTCTGGATATGCAACGAAACTAACCGGACCCTGAACGCTCAACGTAATAACCGGAGTTTGGATACCCAACAAAACTGACCGGAGCCTGAACGCTCAACATAATAACCGGAGTCTAGATACTGAACGAAACTGACCGGAGCTTGAACGCCTAACGTAATAACCAGAGTCTGGATATGCAACGAAACTGACCGGACCCTGAACGCTCAACGTAATAACCGGAGTCTGGATACCCAACAAAACTTACCAGAGCCTGAACGCTCAACGTAATAACCGAAGTCTGGATACCCAATGAAACTGACCGGAGCCTGAACGCTCAACGTAATAACCGGAGTCAGGATACCAAACGAAATTGACCGGAGCCTAAACGCTTAAAATAATAACCGGAGTCTAGATACTGAACGAAACTGACCGGAGCTTGAACGCCTAACGTAATAACCGGAGTCTGGATACCCAACAAAATTGACCGGAGCCTGAACGCTCAACGTAATAACCGAAGTCTGGATACCAAACGAAACTGACCCGAGCCTGAACGCTCAACGTAATAACCTGAGTCTGGATAGCCAACGAAGCTGACCGGAGCCTAAACGCCCAACGTAATAACTGGAGTCTGGATACCCAACAAAACTGACCGGAGCCTGAACGCTCAATTTAAAAACCGGAGTCTGGATACCCAACGAAACTGACCGGAGCCTGAACGCTCAACGTAATAACCGGAGTCTGGATACCCAACGAAACTGAACGGAGCCTGAACGCTCAACGTAATAACCGGAGTCTAGATACTCAACAAAACATACCGGACCCTGAACGCACAACGTAATAACTGGAGTCTGGATGCTCAACGAAAATGACCGGAGCCTGAACGCTCAACGTAATAACCGGAGTCTCGATACCTAACGAAACTGACCGGAGCCTGAATGCTCAAGATAATAACCGAAGTCTGGATACCCAATGAAACTGACCGGAGCCTGAACGCTCAACGTAATAATCGTAGTCAGGATACCACACGAAATTGACCGGAGCCTAAACGCTTAAAATAATAACTGGAGTCTGGATGCTCAACAAAAATAACCGGAGCCTGAACGCTAACGTAATAACCGGAGTCTGGATACCCAACGAAACTGACCGGAGCCTGAACGCTGAACGTAATAACCGGAGTTTGGATACCCAACAAATTTGACCGGAGCCTGAACGCTCAACGTAATAACCGTAGTCTGGATACCCAATGAAACTGACCGGAGCCTGAACGCTCAATGTAAAAACCGGAGTCTGGATACCCAACGAAACTGATCGGAGCCTGAACGCTCAACGTAATAACCGGAGTCTGGATACCCAACGAAACTGAACGGAGCCTGAACGCTCAACGTAATAACCGGAGTCTAGATACTCAACAAAACAGACCGGACCCTGAACGCACAACGTAATAACTGGAGTCTGGATGCTCAACGAAAATGACCGGAGCCTGAACGCTCAACGTAATAACCAGAGTCAGGATACCAAACAAAATTGACCGGAGCCTGAACGCTTAAAATAATAACCGGAGTCTAGATACTGAACGAAAGTGACCGGAGCTTGAACGCCTAACGTAATAACCAGAGTCTGGATATGCAACGATACTGACCGGACCCTGAACGCTCAACGTAATAACCGGAGTCTGGATACCCAACAAAACTGACCAGAGCCTGAACGCTCAACGTAATAACCGAAGTCTAGATACTGAAAGCTCAACATAATAACCGGAGTCTAGATACTGAACGAAACTGACCAGAGCTTGAACGCCTAACGTAATAACCAGAATCTGGATATGCAACGAAACTGACCGGACCCTGAACGCTCAACGTAATAACCGGAGTCTGGATACCCAACAAAACTGACCAGAGCCTGAACGCTCAACGTAATAACCGAAGTCTGGATACCCAATGAAACTGACCGGAGCCTGAACGCTCAACGTAATAACTAGAGTCAGGATACCAAACGAAATTGACCGGAGCCTGAACGCTTAAAATAATAACCGGAGTCTAGATACTGAACGAAAATGACCGGAGCTTGAACGCCTAACGTAATAACCAGAGTCTGGATATGCAACGAAACTGACCGGACCCTGAACGCTCAACGTAATAACCGGAGTCTGGATACCCAACAAAACTGATCGGAGCCTGAACGCTCAACATAATAACCAGAGTCTAGATACTGAACGAAACTGACCGGAGCTTGAACGCCTAACGTAATTACCAAAGTCTGGATATGCAACGAAACAGACCGGACCCTGAACGCTCAACGTAATAACCGGAGTCTGGATACCTAACAAAACTGACCAGAGCCTGAACGCTCAACGTAATAACCGAAGTCTGGATACCCAATGAAACTGACCGGAGCCTGAACGCTCAACGTAATAACCGGAGTCAGGATACCAAACGAAATTGACCGGAGCCTGAACGCTTAAAATAATAACCGGAGTCTAGATACTGAACGAAACTGACCGGAGCTTGAACGCCTAACGTAATAACCATAGTCTGGATATGCAACGAAACTGACCGGACCCTGAACGCTCATCGTAATAACCGGAGTCTGGATACCCAACAAAACTGACCGGAGCCTGAACGCTCAACGTAATAACCGAAGTCTGGATACCAAACGAAACTGACCGGAGCCTGAATGCTCAACGTAATAACCTGAGTCTGGATACCCAACGAAACTGACCGGAGCCTAAACGCCCAACGTAATAACCAGAGTCTGGATACCCAACAAAACTGACCGGAGCCTGAACGCTGAATGTAAAAACCGGAGTCTAGATACCCAACGAAATTGACCGGGGCCTGAACGCTCAACGTAATAACCGGAGTCTGGATACCCAACGAAACTGTACGGAGCCTGAACGCTCAACGTAATAACCGGAGTCTAGATACTCAACAAAACAGACCGGACCCTGAACGCACAACGTAATAACTGGAGTCTGGATGCTCAACGAAAATGACCGGAGCCTGAACGCTCAACGTAATAACCGGAGTCTGGATACCTAACGAAACTGACCGGAGCCTGAATGCTCAAGATAATAACCGAAGTCTGGATACCCAACGAAACTGACCGGAGCCTGAACGGTCAACGTAATAACCGGAGTCAGGATACAAAACGAAATTGACCGGAGCCTGAACGCTTAAAATAATAATCGGAGTCTAGATACTGAACGAAACTGACCGGAGCTTGAACGCCTAACGTAATAACCAGAGTCTGGATATGCAACGAAACTGACCATAGCTTGAACGCTCAACGTAATAACCGGAGTCTGGATACCCAACAAAACTGACTGGAGCCTGAACGCTCAATGTAATAACCGGAATCTGGATACTCAATGAAACTAACCGGAGCCTGAATGCTCAATGTAATAACCAGAGTCTGGATACACAACGAAACTGACTGGTGCCTGAACGATCAACGTAATAACCGGAGTCTGGATACACAACGAAACTGATCGGAGCCTGAACGCTCAACGTAATAACCGGTGTCTGGATACACAACGAAATTGACCGGAGCCTGATTGCTCAATGTAATAACCGGAGTCTGGATACACAACGAAACTAACTAGAGCCTGAACCCTCAACGTAATAACCGGAGTCTGGATACCCAACAAAATTGACCGGAGCCTGAACGCTCAACGTAAAAACCGGAGTCTGGATACCCAACGAAACTGACCGGAGCCTGAACGCTCAACGTAATAACCGGAGTCTGGATACACAACAAAACTGAACGGAGCCTGAATGCTCAACGTAATAACCTGAGTCTGGATACCCAACGAAATTGAACGGAGCATGAACGCTCAACGTAATAAACGGAGTCTGGATACTCAACGAAACTGACGAGAGCCTGAACGCACAACGTAATAACTGGAGTCTGGATGCTCAACGAAACTGAACGGATCCTGAACGCTCAACGTAATAACCGGAGTCTGGGTACTTAACGAAACTGACCGGACCCTGAACGCACAACGTAATAACTGGAGTCTGGATGCTCAACAAAAATAACCGGAGCCTGAACGCTAACGTAATAACCGGAGTCTGGATACCCAACGAAACTGACCGGAGCCTGAACGCTGAACGTAATAACCGGAGTTTGGATACCCAACAAATTTGACCGGAGCCTGAACGCTCAACGTAATAACCGTAGTCTGGATACCCAATGAAACTGACCGGAGCCTGAACGCTCAACATAATAACCGGAGTCTGGATACCCAACAAAACTGACCGGAGCCTGAACGCTCAACGTAATAACCGGAGTCTGGATACCAAACGAAACTGACCGGAGCCTAAACGCTCAACGTAATAACCTGAGTCTGGATACCCAACGAAACTGACCGGAGGCTGAACGCCCAACGTAATAACCGGTGTCTGGATACACAACGAAATTGACCGGAGCCTAAACGCTCAACGTAATAACCGGAGTCTGGATACCCAACGAAACTGACTAGAGCCTGCTCGCCTAAGGTAATAACCGGTGTCTGGATACCCAACAAAACTGACCAGAGCCTGAACGCTCAACGTAAAAACCGGAGTCTAGATACCCAACAAAACTGACCAGAGCCTGAACGCTCAACGTAATAACCGAAGTCTGGATACCAAACGAAACTGACCGGAGCCTGAACGCTCAACGTAATAACCGGAACCTGGATACTCAACGAAACTGACCAGATCCTGAACGCTCAACGTAATAACCGGAGTCTGGATACTCAACGAAACTGACTGGAGGCTGAACGATCAACGTAATAACCGGTGTCTGGATACACAACGAAATTGACCGGAGCCTGATTGCTCAACGTAATAACCGGAGTCTGGATACACAACGAAACTGACTGGAGCATGAACGCTCAACGTAATAACCGGAGTCTAGATACCCAACGAAACTGACCGGAGCCTAAACGCTCAACGTAATAACCGGAGTCTGGATACCCAATGAAACTGACCGGAGCCTGCTCGTTCAACGTAATAACCGGAGTCTGGATACCCAACAAAACTGACCAGAGCCTGAACGCTCAACGTAAAAACCGGAGTCTGGATACCCAACAAAACTGACCGGAGCCTGAACGCTCAACGTAATAACCGAAGTCTGGATACCAAACGAAACTGACCGGAGCCTGAACGCTCAACGTAATAACCGGAGTCTGGATACTCAACGAAACTGACTGGAGCCTGAACGATCAACGTAATAACCGGTGTCTGGATACCCAACGAAATTGACCGGAGCCTGATCGCTCAACGTAATAACCGGAGTCTGGATTCACAACGAAACTGACCGGAGCCTGAACGCTCAACGTAATAACCGGAGTCTGGATACCCAACGAAACTGACCGGAGCCTAAACGCTCAACGTAATAACCGGAGTCTGGATACCCAACGTAACTGACCGGAGCCTGAACGTTCAACGTAATAACCGGAGTCTAGATACCCAACGAAACTGACCGGAGCCTAAACGCTAAACGTAATAACCGGAGTCTGGATACCCAACGAAACTGACCGGAGCCTGCTCGCTCAAAGTAATAACCGGAGTCTGGATGCTCAACAAAACTGACCAGAGCCTGAACGCTCAACGTAAAAACCGGAGTCTGGATACCCAACAAAACTGACCGGAGCCTGAACGCTCAACGTAATAACCGAAGTCTGGATACCAAACGAAACTGACCGGAGCCTGAACCCTCAACGTAATAACCAGAGTCTGGATACCCAACAAAATTGACCGGAGCCTGAACGCTCAACGTAAAAACCGGAGTCTGGATACCCAACAAAACTGACCGGAGCCTGAACGCTCAACGTAATAACCGGAGTCTGGATACACAACAAAACTGAGCGGAGCCTGAACGCTCAACGTAATAACCGGAGTCTGGATACCAAACGAAACTGAACGGAGCATGAACGCTCAACGTAATAAACGGAGTTTGGATACTCAACGAAACTGACCAGAGCCTGAACGCACAACGTAATAACTGGAGTCTGAAGGCTCAACGAAACTGAACGGATCCTGAACGCTCAACGTAATAACCGGAGTCTGGGTACTCAACGAAACTGACCGGACCCTGAACGCACAACGTAATAACTGGAGTCTGGATGCTCAACAAAAATAACCGGAGCCTGAACGCTAACGTAATAACCGGAGTCTAGATAGCCAACGAAACTGACCGGAGCCTGAACGCTGAACGTAATAACCGGAGTTTGGATACCCAACAAATTTGACCGGAGCCTGAACGCTCAACGTAATAACCGTAGTCTGGATACCCAATGAAACTGACCGGAGCCTGAACGCTCAACATAATAACCGGAGTCTGGATACCAAACAAAACTGACCGGAGCCTGAACGCTCAATGTAATAACCATAGTCTGGATACCCAATGAAACTGACCGGAGCCTGAACGCTCAACGTAATAACCGAAGTCTGGATACCCAACGAAACTGACCGGAGCCTGAACGCTCAACGTAATAACCAGAGTCTTGATACCCAACGAAACTGACTGGAGCCTGATCGCTCAACGTAATAACCGGAGTCTGGATACCAAACGAAACTGACCGGAGCCTAAACGCTCAACGTAATAACATGAGTCTGGATACCCAACGAAACTGACCGGAGGCTGAACGCCCAACGTAATAACCGGTGTCTGGATACACAACGAAACTGACCGGAGCCTAAACGCTCAACGTAATAACCGGAGTCTGGATACCCAACGAAACTGACTGGAGCCTGCTCGCCTAACGTAATACCGGTGTCTGGATACCCAACAAAACTGACCAGAGCCTGAACGCTCAACGTAAAAACCGGAGTCTGGATACCCAACAAAACTGACGAGAGCCTGAACGCTCAACGTAATAACCGAAGTCTGGATACCAAACGAAACTGACCGGAGCCTGAACGCTCAACGTAATAACCGGAACCTGGATACTCAACGAAACTGACCAGAGCCTGAACGCTCAACGTAATAACCGGAGTCTGGATACTCAACGAAACTGACTGGAGGCTGAACGATCAACGTAATAACCGGTGTCTGGATACACAACGAAATTGACCGGCGCCTGATTGCTCAACGTAATAACCGGAGTCTGGATACACAACGAAACTGACTGGAGCATGAACGCTCAACGTAATAACCGGAGTCTAGATACCCAACGAAACTGACCGGAGCCTAAACGCTCAACGTAATAACCGGAGTCTGGATACCCAATGAAACTGACCGGAGCCTGCTCGTTCAACGTAATAACCGGAGTCTGGATACCCAACAAAACTGACCAGAGCCTGAACGCTCAACGTAAAAACCGGAGTCTGGATACCCAACAAAACTGACCGGAGCCTGAACGCTCAACGTAATAACCGAAGTCTGGATACCAAACGAAACTGACCGGAGCCTGAACGCTCAACGTAATAACCGGAGTCTGGATACTCAACGAAACTGACTGGAGCCTGAACGATCAACGTAATAACCGGTGTCTGGATACCCAACGAAATTGACCGGAGCCTGATCGCTCAACGTAATAACCGGAGTCTGGATTCACAACGAAACTGACCGGAGCCTGAACGCTCAACGTAATAACCGGAGTCTGGATACCCAACGAAACTGACCGGAGCCTAAACGCTCAACGTAATAACCGGAGTCTGGATACCCAACGTAACTGACCGGAGCCTGAACGTTCAACGTAATAACCGGAGTCTGGATACCCAACGAAACTGACCGGAGCCTAAACGCTAAACGTAATAACCGGAGTCTGGATACCCAACGAAACTGACCGGAGCCTGCTCGCTCAAAGTAATAACCGGAGTCTGGATGCTCAACAAAACTGACCAGAGCCTGAACGCTCAACGTAAAAACCGGAGTCTGGATACCCAACAAAACTGACCGGAGCCTGAACGCTCAACGTAATAACCGAAGTCTGGATACCAAACGAAACTGACCGGAGCCTGAACCCTCAACGTAATAACCAGAGTCTGGATACCCAACAAAATTGACCGGAGCCTGAACGCTCAACGTAAAAACCGGAGTCTGGATACCCAACAAAACTGACCGGAGCCTGAACGCTAAACGTAATAACCGGAGTCTGGATACACAACAAAACTGAGCGGAGCCTGAACGCTCAACGTAATAACCGGAGTCTGGATACCAAACGAAACTGAACGGAGCATGAACGCTCAACGTAATAAACGGAGTTTGGATACTCAACGAAACTGACCAGAGCCTGAACGCACAACGTAATAACTGGAGTCTGAATGCTCAACGAAACTGAACGGATCCTGAACGCTCAACGTAATAACCGGAGTCTGGGTACTCAACGAAACTGACCGGACCCTGAACGCACAACGTAATAACTGGAGTCTGGATGCTCAACAAAAATAACCGGAGCCTGAACGCTAACGTAATAACCAGAGTCTAGATAGCCAACGAAACTGACCGGAGCCTGAACGCTGAACGTAATAACCGGAGTTTGGATACCCAACAAATTTGACCAGAGCCTGAACGCTCAACGTAATAACCGTAGTCTGGATACCCAATGAAACTGACCGGAGCCTGAACGCTCAACATAATAACCGGAGTCTGGATACCCAACAAAACTGACCGGAGCCTGAACGCTCAACGTAATAACCGTAGTCTGGATACCCAATGAAACTGACCGGAGCCTGAACGCTCAACATAATAACCGGAGTCTGGATACCCAACAAAACTGACCGGAGCCTGAACGCTCAACGTAAAAACCGGAGTCTGGATACCCAATGAAACTGACCGGAGCCTGAACGCTCAACGTAATAACCGAAGTCTGGATACCCAACGAAACTGACCGGAGCCTGAACGCTCAACGTAATAACCAGAGTCTTGATACCCAACGAAACTGACTGGAGCCTGATCGCTCAACGTAATAACCGGAGTCTGGATACCAAACGAAACTGACCGGAGCCTAAATGCTCAACGTAATAACATGAGTCTGGATACCCAACGAAACTGACCGGAGGCTGAACGCCCAACGTAATAACCGGTGTCTGGATACACAACGAAACTGACCGGAGCCTAAACGCTCAACGTAATAACCGGAGTCTGGATACCCAACGGAACTGACTGGAGCCTGCTCGCCTAACGTAATACCGGTGTCTGGATACCCAACAAAACTGACCAGAGCCTGAACGCTCAACGTAAAAACCGGAGTCTGGATACCCAACAAAACTGACCAGAGCCTGAACGCTCAACGTAATAACCGAAGTCTGGATACCAAACGAAACTGACCGGAGCCTGAACGCTCAACGTAATAACCGGAACCTGGATACTCAACGAAACTGACCGGAGCCTGAACGCTCAACGTAATAACCGGAGTCTGGATACTCAACGAAACTGACTGGAGGCTGAACGATCAACGTAATAACCGGTGTCTGGATACACAACGAAATTGACCGGAGCCTGATTGCTCAACGTAATAACCGGAGTCTGGATACACAACGAAACTGACTGGAGCATGAACGCTCAACGTAATAACCGGAGTCTAGATACCCAACGAAACTGACCGGAGCCTAAACGCTCAACGTAATAACCGGAGTCTGGATACCCAATGAAACTGACCGGAGCCTGCTCGTTCAACGTAATAACCGGAGTCTGGATACCCAACAAAACTGACCAGAGCCTGAACGCTCAACGTAAAAACCGGAGTCTGGATACCCAACAAAACTGACCGGAGCCTGAACGCTCAACGTAATAACCGAAGTCTGGATACCAAACGAAACTGACCGGAGCCTGAACGCTCAACGTAATAACCGGAGTCTGGATACTCAACGAAACTGACTGGAGCCTGAAGGATCAACGTAATAACCGGTGTCTGGATACCCAACGAAATTGACCGGAGCCTGATCGCTTAACGTAATAACCGGAGTCTGGATTCACAACGAAACTGACCGGAGCCTGAACGCTCAACGTAATAACCGGAGTCTGGATACCCAACGAAACTGACCGGAGCCTAAACGCTCAACGTAATAACCGGAGTCTGGATACCCAACGTAACTGACCGGAGCCTGAACGTTCAACGTAATAATCGGAGTCTGGATACCCAACGAAACTGATCGGAGCCTAAACGCTAAACGTAATAACCGGAGTCTGGATACCCAACGAAACTGACCGGAGCCTGCTCGCTCAAAGTAATAACCGGAGTCTGGATGCTCAACAAAACTGACCAGAGCCTGAACGCTCAACGTAAAAACCGGAGTCTGGATACCCAACAAAACTGACCGGAGCCTGAACGCTCAACGTAATAACCGAAGTCTGGATACCAAACGAAACTGACCGGAGCCTGAACCCTCAACGTATTAACCAGAGTCTGGATACCCAACAAAATTGACCAGAGCCTGAACGCTCCACGTAAAAACCGGAGTCTGGATACCCAACAAAACTGACCGGAGCCTGAACGCTAAACGTAATAACCGGAGTCTGGATACACAACAAAACTGAGCGGAGCCTGAACGCTCAACGTAATAACCGGAGTCTGGATACCAAACGAAACTGAACGGAGCATGAACGCTCAACGTAATAAACGGAGTTTGGATACTCAACGAAACTGACCAGAGCCTGAACGCACAACGTAATAACTGGAGTCTGGATGCTCAACGAAACTGAACGGATCCTGAACGCTCAACGTAATAACCGGAGTCTGGGTACTCAACGAAACTGACCGGACCCTGAACGCACAACGTAATAACTGGAGTCTGGATGCTCAACAAAAATAACCGGAGCCTGAACGCTAACGTAATAACCGGAGTCTAGATAGCCAACGAAACTGACCGGAGCCTGAACGCTGAACGTAATAACCGGAGTTTGGATACCCAACAAATTTGACCGGAGCCTCAACGCTCAACGTAATAACCGTAGTCTGGATACCCAATGAAACTAACCGGAGCGTGAACGCTCAACATAATAACCGGAGTCTGGATACCCAACAAAACTGACCGGAGCCTGAACGCTCAACGTAATAACCGTAGTCTGGATACCCAATGAAACTGACCGGAGCCTGAACGCTCAACATAATAACCGGAGTCTGGATACCCAACAAAACTGACCGGAGCCTGAACGCTCAACGTAAAAACCGGAGTCTGGATACCCAATGAAACTGACCGGAGCCTAAACGCTCAACGTAATAACCGAAGTCTGGATACCCAACGAAACTGACCGGAGCCTGAACGCTCAACGTAATAACCAGAGTCTTGATACCCAACGAAACTGACTGGAGCCTGATCGCTCAACGTAATAACCGGAGTCTGGATACCAAACGAAACTGACCGGAGCCTAAACGCTCAACGTAATAACATGAGTCTGGATACCCAACGAAACTGACCGGAGGCTGAACGCCCAACGTAATAACCGGTGTCTGGATACACAACGAAACTGACCGGAGCCTAAACGCTCAACGTAATAACCGGAGTCTGGATACCCAACGAAACTGACTGGAGCCTGCTCGCCTAACGTAATACCGGTGTCTGGATACCCAACAAAACTGACCAGAGCCTGAACGCTCAACGTAAAAACCGGAGTCTGGATACCCAACAAAACTGACCAGAGCCTGAACGCTCAACGTAATAACCGAAGTCTGGATACCAAACGAAACTGACCGGAGCCTGAACACTCAACGTAATAACCGGAACCTGGATACTCAACGAAACTGACCGGAGCCTGAACGCTCAACGTAATAACCGGAGTCTGGATACTCAACGAAACTGACTGGAGGCTGAACGATCAACGTAATAACCGGTGTCTGGATACACAACGAAATTGACCGGAGCCTGATTGCTCAACGTAATAACCGGAGTCTAGATACACAACGAAACTGACCGGAGCCTGAATGATCAACGTAATAACCGAAGTCTGGATACCCAACGAAACTGACCGGAGCCTGAACGCTCAACGTAATAACCAGAGTCTGGATACCCAACGAAACTGACTGGAGCCTGATCGCTCAACGTAATAACCGGAGTCTGGATACCAAACGAAACTGACCGGAGCCTAAACGCTCAACGTAATAACATGAGTCTGGATACCCAACGAAACTGACCGGAGGCTGAACGCCCAACGTAATAACCGGTGTCTGGATACACAACGAAATTGACCGGAGCCTAAACGCTCAACGTAATAACCGGAGTCTGGATACCCAACGAAACTGACTGGAGCCTGCTCGCCTAACGTAATACCGGTGTCTGGATACCCAACAAAACTGACCAGAGCCTGAACGCTCAACGTAAAAACCGGAGTCTGGATACCCAATAAAACTGACCAGAGCCTGAACGCTCAACGTAATAACCGAAGTCTGGATACCAAACGAAACTGACCGGAGCCTGAACACTCAACGTAATAACCGGAACCTGGATACTCAACGAAACTGACCGGAGCCTGAACGCTCAACGTAATAACCGGAGTCTGGATACTCAACGAAACTGACTGGAGGCTGAACGATCAACGTAATAACCGGTGTCTGGATACACAACGAAATTGACCGGAGCCTGATTGCTCAACGTAATAACCGGAGTCTAGATACACAACGAAACTGACTGGAGCATGAACGCTCAACGTAATAACCGGAGTCTAGATACCCAACGAAACTGACCGGAGCCTAAACGCTCAACGTAATAACCGGAGTCTGGATACCCAATGAAACTGACCGGAGCCTGCTCGTTCAACGTAATAACCGGAGTCTGGATACCCAACAAAACTGACCAGAGCCTGAATGCTCAACGTAAAAACCGGAGTCTGGATACCCAACAAAACTGACCGGAGCCTGAACGCTCAACGTAATAACCGAAGTCTGGATACCAAACGAAACTGACCGGAGCCTGAACGCTCAACGTAATAACCGGAGTCTGGATACTCAACGAAATTGACCGGAGCCTGAACGCTCAACGTAAAAACCGGAGTCTGGATACCCAACGAAACTGACCGGAGCCTGAACGCTCAACGTAATAACCGGAGTCTGGATACACAACAAAACTGAGCGGAGCTTGAACGCTCAACGTAATAACCGGAGTCAGGATACCAAACGAAACTGAACGGAGCATGAACGCTCAACGTAATAAACGGAGTTTGGATACTCAACGAAACTGACCGGACCCTGAACGCACAACGTAATAACTGGAGTCTGGATGCTCAACAAAAATAACCGGAGCCTGAACGCTAACGTAATAATCGGAGTCTGGATACCCAAAGAAACTGACCGGAGCCTGAACGCTGAACGTAATAACCGGAGTTTGGATACCCAACAAATTTGACCGGAGCCTGAACGCTCAACGTAATAACCGTAGTCTGGATACCCAATGAAACTGACCGGAGCCTGAACGCTCAACATATTAACCGGAGTCTGGATACCCAACAAAACTGACCGGAGCCTGAACGCTCAACGTAATAACCGGAGTCTGGATACCCAACGAAACTGACTGGAGCCTGATCGCTCAACGTAATAACCGGAGTCTGGATACCAAACGAAACTGACCGGAGCCTAAACGCTCAACGTAATAACCTGAGTCTGGATACCCAACGAAACTGACCGGAGGCTGAACGCCCAACGTAATAACCGGTGTCTGGATACACAACGAAATTGACCGGAGCCTAAACGCTCAACGTAATAACCGGAGTCTGGATACCCAACGAAACTGACTGGAGCCTGCTCGCCTAACGTAATACCGGTGTCTGGATACCCAACAAAACTGACCAGAGCCTGAACGCTCAACGTAATAACCGAAGTCTGGATACCAAACGAAACTGACCGGAGCCTGAACGCTCAACGTAATAACCGAAGTCTGGATACCAAACGAAACTGACCGGAGCCTGAACACTCAACGTAATAACCGGAACCTGGATACTCAACGAAACTGACCGGAGCCTGAACGCTCAACGTAATAACCGGAGTCTGGATACTCAACGAAACTGACTGGAGGCTTAGTGATCAACGTAATAACCGGTGTCTGGATACACAACGAAATTGACCGGAGCCTGATTGCTCAACGTAATAACCGGAGTCTAGATACACAACGAAACTGACTGGAGCATGAACGCTCAACGTAATAACCGGAGTCTAGATACCCAACGAAACTGACCGGAGCCTAAACGCTCAACGTAATAACCGGAGTCTGGATACCCAATGAAACTGACCGGAGCCTGCTCGTTCAACGTAATAACCGGAGTCTGGATACCCAACAAAACTGACCAGAGCCTGAACGCTCAACGTAAAAACCGGAGTCTGGATACCCAACAAAATTGACCGGAGCCTGAACGCTCAACGTAATAACCGAAGTCTGGATACCAAACGAAACTGACCGGAGCCTGAACGCTCAACGTAATAACCGGAGTCTGGATACTCAACGAAATTGACCGGAGCCTGAACGCTCAACGTAAAAACCGGAGTCTGGATACCCAACGAAACTGACCGGAGCCTGAACGCTCAACGTAATAACCGGAGTCTGGATACACAACAAAACTGAGCGGAGCCTGAACGCTCAACGTAATAACCGGAGTCTGGATACCAAACGAAACTGAACGGAGCATGAACGCTCAACGTAATAAACGGAGTTTGGATACTCAACGAAACTGACCAGAGCCTGAACGCACAACGTAATAACTGGAGTCTGGATGCTCAACGAAACTGAACGGATCCTGAACGCTCAACGTAATAACCGGAGTCTGGGTACTCAACGAAACTGACCGGACCCTGAACGCACAAAGTAATTACTGGAGTCTGGATGCTCAACAAAAATAACCGGAGCCTGAACGCTAACGTAATAACCGGAGTCTGGATACCCAACGAAACTGACCGGAGCCTGAACGCTGAACGTAATAACCGGAGTTTGGATACCCAACAAATTTGACCGGAGCCTGAACGCTCAACGTAATAACCGTAGTCTGGATACCCAATGAAACTGACCGGAGCCTGAACGCTCAACATAATAACCGGAGTCTGGATACCCAACAAAACTGACCGGAGCCTAAACGCTCAACGTAATAACCATAGTCTGGATACCCAATGAAACTGACCGGAGCCTGAACGCTCAACATAATAATCGGAGTCTGGATACCCAACAAAACTGACCGGAGCCTGAACGCACAACGTAAAAACCGGAGTCTGGATACCCAATGAAACTGACCGGAGCCTGAATGATCAACGTAATAACCGAAGTCTGGATACCCAACGAAACTGACCGGAGCCTGAACGCTCAACGTAATAACCGGAGTCTGGATACCCAACGAAACTGACTGGAGCCTGATTGCTCAACGTAATAACCGGAGTCTGGATACCAAACGAAACTGACCGGAGCCTAAACGCTCAACGTAATAACCTGAGTCTGGATACCCAACGAAACTGACCGGAGGCTGAACGCCCAACGTAATAACCGGTGTCTGGATACACAACGAAATTGACCGGAGGCTAAACGCTCAACGTAATAACCGGAGTCTGGATACCCAACGAAACTGACTGGAGCCTGCTCGCCTAACGTAATACCGGTGTCTGGATACCCAACAAAACTGACCAGAGCCTGAACGCTCAACGTAAAAACCGGAGTCTGGATACCCAACAAAACTGACCAGAGCCTGAACGCTCAACGTAATAACCGAAGTCTGGATACCAAACGAAACTGACCGGAGCCTGAACACTCAACGTAATAACCGGAACCTGGATACTCAACGAAACTGACCGGAGCCTGAACGCTCAACGTAATAACCGGAGTCTGGATACTCAACGAAACTGACTGGAGGCTGAACGATCAACGTAATAACCTGTGTCTGGATACACAACGAAATTGACCGGAGCCTGATTGCTCAACGTAATAACCGGAGTCTAGATACACAACGAAACTGACTGGAGCATGAACGCTCAACGTAATAACCGGAGTCTAGATACCCAACGAAACTGACCGGAGCCTAAACGCTCAACGTAATAACCGGAGTCTGGATACCCAATGAAACTGACCGGAGCCTGCTCGTTCAACGTAATAACCGGAGTCTGGATACCCAACAAAACTGACCAGAGCCTGAATGCTCAACGTAAAAACCGGAGTCTGGATACCCAACAAAACTGACCGGAGCCTGAACGCTCAACGTAATAACCGAAGTCTGGATACCAAACGAAACTGACCGGAGCCTGAACGCTCAACGTAATAACCGGAGTCTGGATACTCAACGAAATTGACCGGAGCCTGAACGCTCAACGTAAAAACCGGAGTCTGGATACCCAACGAAACTGACCGGAGCCTGAACGCTCAACGTAATAACCGGAGTCTGGATACACAACAAAACTGAGCGGAGCTTGAACGCTCAACGTAATAACCGGAGTCTGGATACCAAACGAAACTGAACGGAGCATGAACGCTCAACGTAATAAACGGAGTTTGGATACTCAACGAAACTGACCGGACCCTGAACGCACAACGTAATAACTGGAGTCTGGATGCTCAACAAAAATAACCGGAGCCTGAACGCTAACGTAATAACCGGAGTCTGGATACCCAAAGAAACTGACCGGAGCCTGAACGCTGAACGTAATAACCGGAGTTTGGATACCCAACAAATTTGACCGGAGCCTGAACGCTCAACGTAATAACCGTAGTCTGGATACCCAATGAAACTGACCGGAGCCTGAACGCTCAACATATTAACCGGAGTCTGGATACCCAACAAAACTGACCGGAGCCTGAACGCTCAACGTAATAACCGGAGTCTGGATACCCAACGAAACTGACTGGAGCCTGATCGCTCAACGTAATAACCGGAGTCTGGATACCAAACGAAACTGACCGGAGCCTAAACGCTCAACGTAATAACCTGAGTCTGGATACCCAACGAAACTGACCGGAGGCTGAACGCCCAACGTAATAACCGGTGTCTGGATACACAACGAAATTGACCGGAGCCTAAACGCTCAACGTAATAACCGGAGTCTGGATACCCAACGAAACTGACTGGAGCCTGCTCGCCTAACGTAATACCGGTGTCTGGATACCCAACAAAACTGACCAGAGCCTGAACGCTCAACGTAATAACCGAAGTCTGGATACCAAACGAAACTGACCGGAGCCTGAACGCTCAACGTAATAACCGAAGTCTGGATACCAAACGAAACTGACCGGAGCCTGAACACTCAACGTAATAACCGGAACCTGGATATTCAACGAAACTGACCGGAGCCTGAACGCTCAACGTAATAACCGGAGTCTGGATACTCAACGAAACTGACTGGAGGCTTAGTGATCAACGTAATAACCGGTGTCTGGATACACAACGAAATTGACCGGAGCCTGATTGCTCAACGTAATAACCGGAGTCTAGATACACAACGAAACTGACTGGAGCATGAACGCTCAACGTAATAACCGGAGTCTAGATACCCAACGAAACTGACCGGAGCCTAAACGCTCAACGTAATAACCGGAGTCTGGATACCCAATGAAACTGACCGGAGCCTGCTCGTTCAACGTAATAACCGGAGTCTGGATACCCAACAAAACTGACCAGAGCCTGAACGCTCAACGTAAAAACCGGAGTCTGGATACCCAACAAAACTGACCGGAGCCTGAACGCTCAACGTAATAACCGAAGTCTGGATACCAAACGAAACTGACCGGAGCCTGAACGCTCAACGTAATAACCGGAGTCTGGATACTCAACGAAATTGACCGGAGCCTGAACGCTCAACGTAAAAACCGGAGTCTGGATACCCAACGAAACTGACCGGAGCCTGAACGCTCAACGTAATAACCGGAGTCTGGATACACAACAAAACTGAGCGGAGCCTGAACGCTCAACGTAATAACCGGAGTCTGGATACCAAACGAAACTGAACGGAGCATGAACGCTCAACGTAATAAACGGAGTTTGGATACTCAACGAAACTGACCAGAGCCTGAACGCACAACGTAATAACTGGAGTCTGGATGCTCAACGAAACTGAACGGATCCTGAACGCTCAACGTAATAACCGGAGTCTGGGTACTCAACGAAACTGACCGGACCCTGAACGCACAAAGTAATAACTGGAGTCTGGATGCTCAACAAAAATAACCGGAGCCTGAACGCTAACGTAATAACCGGAGTCTGGATACCCAACGAAACTGACCGGAGCCTGAACGCTGAACGTAATAACCGGAGTTTGGATACCCAACAAATTTGACCGGAGCCTGAACGCTCAACATAATAACCATAGTCTGGATACCCAATGAAACTGACCGGAGCCTGAACGCTCAACATAATAATCGGAGTCTGGATACCCAACAAAACTGACCGGAGCCTGAACGCTCAACGTAAAAACCGGAGTCTGGATACCCAATGAAACTGACCGGAGCCTGAATGATCAACGTAATAACCGAAGTCTGGATACCCAACGAAACTGACCGGAGCCTGAACGCTCAACGTAATAACCGGAGTCTGGATACCCAACGGAACTGACTGGAGCCTGATCGCTCAACGTAATAACCGGAGTCTGGATACCAAACGAAACTGACCGGAGCCTAAACGCTCAACGTAATAACCTGAGTCTGGATACCCAACGAAACTGACCGGAGGCTGAACGCCCAACGTAATAACCGGTGTCTGGATACACAACGAAATTGACCGGAGCCTAAACGCTCAACGTAATAACCGGAGTCTGGATACCCAACGAAACTGACTGGAGCCTGCTCGCCTAACGTAATAACCGGTGTCTGGATACCCAACAAAACTGACCAGAGCCTGAACGCTCAACGTAAAAACCGGAGTCTGGATACCCAACAAAACTGACCAGAGCCTGAACGCTCAACGTAATAATCGAAGTCTGGATACCAAACGAAACTGACCGGAGCCTGAACGCTCAACGTAATAACTGGAGTCTGGATGCTCAACGAAACTGAACGGATCCTGAACGCTCAACGTAATAACCGGAGTCTGGGTACTCAACGAAACTGACCGGACCCTGAACGCACAACGTAATAACTGGAGTCTGGATGCTCAACAAAAATAACCGGAGCCTGAACGCTAACGTAATAACCGGAGTATGGATACCCAACGAAACTGACCGGAGCCTGAACGCTGAACGTAATAACTGGAGTTTGGATACCCAACAAATTTGACCGGAGCCTGAACGCTCAACGTAATAACCGTAGTCTGGATACCCAATGAAACTGACCGGAGCCTGAATGCTCAACATAATAACCGGAGTCTGGATACCCAACAAAACTGACCGGAGCCTGAACGCTCAACGTAATAACCGTAGTCTGGATACCCAATGAAACTAACCGGAGCCTGAACGCTCAACATAATAACCGGAGTGGATACCCAACAAAACTGACCAGAGCTTGAACGCTCAACGTAAAAACCGGAGTCTGGATACCCAATGAAACTGACTGGAGCCTGAATGATCAACGAAATAACCGAAGTCTGGATACCCAACGAAACTGACTGGAGCCTGAACGCTCAACGTAATAACCGGAGTCTGGATACCCAACGGAACTGACTGGAGCCTGATCGCTCAACGTAATAACCGGAGTCTGGATACCAAACGAAACTGACCGGAGCCTAAACGCTCAACGTAATAACCTGAGTCTGGATACCCAACGAAACTGACCGGAGGCTGAACGCCCAACGTAATAACCGGTGTCTGGATACACAACGAAATTGACCGGAGCCTAAACGCTCAACGTAATAACCGGAGTCTGGATACCCAACGAAACTGACTGGAGCCTGCTCGCCTAACGTAATAACCGGTGTCTGGATACCCAACAAAACTGACCAGAGCCTGAACGCTCAACGTAAAAACCGGAGTCTGGATACCCAACAAAACTGACCAGAGCCTGAACGCTCAACGTAATAACCGAAGTCTGGATACCAAACGAAACTGACCGGAGCCTGAACGCTCAACGTAATAACCGGAACCTGGATACTCAACGAAACTGACCGGAGCCTGAACGCTCAACGTAATAACCGGAGTCTGGATACTCAACGAAACTGACTGGAGGCTGAACGATCAACGTGATAACCGGTGTCTGGATACACAACGAAATTGACCGGAGCCTGATTGCTCAACGTAATAATCGGAGTCTAGATACACAACGAAACTGACTGGAGCATGAACGCTCAACGTAATAACCGAAGTCTAGATACCCAACGAAACTGACCGGAGCCTAAACGCTCAACGTAATAACCGGAGTCTGGATACCCAATGAAACTGACCGGAGCCTGCTCGTTCAACGTAATAACCGGAGTCTGGATACCCAACAAAACTGACCAGAGCCTGAACGCTCAACGTAAAAACCGGAGTCTGGATACCCAACAAAACTGACCGGAGCCTGAACGCTCAACGTAATAACCGAAGTCTGGATACCAAACGAAACTGACAGGAGCCTGAACGCTCAACGTAATAACCGGAGTCTGGATACTCAACGAAACTGACTGGAGCCTGAACGATCAACGTAATAACCGGTGTCTGGATACCCAACGAAATTGACCGGAGCCTGATCGCTCAACGTAATAACCGGAGTCTGGATTCACAACGAAACAGACCGGAGCCTGAACGTTCAACGTATTAACCGGAGTCTGGATACCCAACGAAACTGACCGGAGCCTAAACGCTCAACGTAATAACCGGAGTCTGGATACCCAACGTAACTGACCGGAGCCTGAACGTTCAACGTAATAACCGGAGTCTGGATACCCAACGAAATATACCGGAGCCTGAAGGCTCAACGTAATAACCGGAATCTAGATACTCAACGAAACTAACTGAAGCCTGAACGCTCAACGTAATAACCGGAGTCTGGATACCCAACGAAACTGACCGGAGCCTAAACGCTAAACGTAATAACCGGAGTCTGGATACCCAACGAAACTGACCGGAGCCTGCTCGCTCAACGTAATAACCGGAGTCTGGATGCTCAACAAAAATGACCGGAGCCTGAACGGTCAACGTGATAACCGGAGTCTGGATACCCAACTAAACTGACCGGAGCCTGAATGCTCAATGTAATAATCGGAGTCTGGATACCCATCGAAACTGACCGGAGCCTGAACCCTCAACGTAATAACCGGAGTCTGGATACCCAACAAAATTGACCGGAGCCTGAACGCTCAACGTAAAAACCGAAGTCTGGATACCCAACGAAACTGACCGGAGCCTGAACGCTCAACGTAATAACCGGAGTCTGGATACACAACAAAACTGAGCGTAGCCTGAACGCTCAACGTAATAACCGGAGTCTGGATACCAAACGAAACTGAACGGAGCATGAACGCTCAACGTAATAAACGGAGTTTGGATACTCAACGAAACTGACCAGAGCCTGAACTCACAACGTAATAACTGGAGTCTGGATGCTCAACAAATATAACCGGAGCCTGAACGCTAACGTAATAACCGGAGTCTGGATACCCAACGAAACTGACCGGAGCCTGAACGCTGAACGTAATAACCGGAGTTTGGATACCCAACAAATTTGACCGGAGCCTGAACGCTCAACGTAATAACCGTAGTCTGGATACCCAATGAAACTGACCGGAGCCTGAACGCTCAACATAATAACCGGAGTCTGGATACCCAACAAAACTGACCGGAGCCTGAACGCTCAATGTAAAAACCGGAGTCTGGATACCCAATGAAACTGACCGGAGCCTGAATGATTAACGTAATAACCGAAGTCTAGATTCGCAACGTAACTGAGCGGAGCCTAAACGCTCAACGTAATAACCAGAGTCTGGATACCCAACGAAACTGACCGGAGCGTGATCGCTCAACGTAATTACCGGAGTCTGGATACTAAACGAAACTGACCGGAGCCTAAACGCTCAACGTAATAACCTGAGTCTGGATACCCAACGAAACTGACCGGAGGCTGAACGCCCAACGTAATAACCGGTGTCTGGATACACAACGAAATTGACCGGAGCCTGATTGCTCAACGTAATAACCGGAGTCTGGATACCCAACGAAACTAACCGGAGCCTAAACGCTCAACGTAATAAACGGAGTCTGGATACCCAATGAAACTGACCGGAGCCTGCTCGCTCAACGTAATAACCAGAGTCTGGATACCCAACAAAACTGACCAGAGCCTGAACGCTCAACGTAAAAACCGGAGTCTGGATACCCAACAAAACTGACCGGACCCTGAACGCTCAACGAAACTGACTGGAGCCTGAACGATCATCATAATAACTGGTGTCTGGATACACAACGAAATTGACCGGAGATTGATCGCTCAACGTAATAACCGGAGTCTGGATACACAACGAAACTGACCGGAGCCTGAACGCTCAACGTAATAACCGGAGTCTGGATACCCAACGAAACTGACCGGAGCCTAAACGCTCAACGTAATAACCGGAGTCTGGATACCCAACGAAACGGACCGGAGCCTGCTCGCTCAACGTAATAACCGAAGTCTGGATACCCAACGAAACTGACCGGAGCCTGAACGCTCAACGTAATAACCAGAGTCTGGATACGCTACGAAACTGAACGGAGCCTGAACGCTCAACATAATAACCGGAGTATGGATACCCAACAAAACTGACCGGAGCCTGAACGCTCAACGTAATAACCTGAGTCTGGATACCCAACGAAACTGACCGGAGCCTGAACGCCCAACGTAATAACCGGAGTCTGGATACCCAACGAAACTGACCGGAGCCTGCTCGCTCAACGTAATAACTGGAGTCTGGATACCCAATGAAACTGACCGGAGCCTGAACGCTCAACATAATAACGGGAGTCTGGATACACAATGAAATTGACCGGAGCTTGAACGCTCAACGTAATAACCGGAGTCTAGATACTCAACAAAACAGACCGGACCCTGAACGCACAACTTAATAACTGGACTCTGGATGCTCAACGAAAATGACCGGAGCCTGAACGCTCAACGTAATAACCGGAGTCTGGATACCTAACGAAACTGACCGGAGCCTGAATGCTCAAGATAATAACCGAAGTCTGGATACCCAATGAAACTTACCGGAGCCTGATCACTCAACGTAATAACAAGAGTCTGGATACACAACGAAACTGACCGGAGCCTGAACGCTCAACGTAATAACCGGAGTCTGGATACCCAACGAAACTGACCGGATGCTAAACGCTCAAAGTAATAACCGGAGTCTGGATACCCAACGTAACTGACCGGAGCCTGAACGCTCAACGTAATAACCGGAGTCTGGTTACCCAACGAAATTGACCGGAGCCTGAAGGCTCAACGTAATAACCGGAATCTGGATACTCAATGAAACTGACCGGAGCCTGAACGCTCAACGTAATAACCGGAGTCTAGATACCCAACGAAACTGACCGGAGCCTAAACGCTAAACGTAATAACCGTAGTCTGGATACCCAACGAAACTGACCGGAGCCTGCTCGCTCAACGTAATAACTGGAGTCTGGATGCTCAACAAAATTGACCGGAGTCTGAACACTCAACGTAAAAACCGGAGTCTGGATACCCAACGAAACTGACCGGAGCCTAAACGCTCAAGATAATAACCGAAGTCTGGATACCCAATGAAACTGACCGGAGCCTGAACGCTCAACGTAATAACCAGAGTCAGGATACCAAACGAAATTGACAAGAGCCTGAACGCTTAACGTAATAACCTGAGTCTAGATACCGAACGAAATTGACCGGAGCCTGAACGCCTAACGTAATAACCAGAGTCTGGATATGCAACGAAACTGACCGGATCCTGAACGCTCAACTTAATAACCGGAGTCTGGATACCCAACAAAACTGACCGGAGCCTGAACGCTCAACGTAATAACCGGAATCTGGATACTCAACGAAACTAACCGTAGCCTGAACGCTCAACGTAATAACCGGAGTCTAGATACTCAACAAAACTGACCGGAGCCTGAACGCTCAACGTAATAACCGGAGTCTGGATACCCAACGAAACTGACCGGAGCCTGAACGCTCAATGTAATAACCGGAGTCTGGATACCCAACGAAACTGACCGGAGCCTGAACTCTCAACGTGATAACCGGAGTCTGGATACCCAACGAAACTGACCGGAGTCTGAACGTTCAACATAATGACCGGAGTCTGGATACCCAACGAAACTGACCGGAGCCTGAACGCTCAACGTAATAACCAGAGTCTAGATACCCATCGAAACTGACCGGAGCCTGAACTCTCAACATGATAACCGGAGTCTGGATACCCAACGAAATTGACCAGAGCCTGAACGCTCAACATAAAAACCGGAGTCTAGATACCCAACGAAACTGACCGGAGCCTGAACTCTTAACATAATAATTGGAGTCTGGATACCCAACAAAACTGACCGGAGCCTGAACGCTCAACGTAAAAACCGGAGTCTGGATACCCAATGAAACTGACCGGAGCCTGAAAGATCAACGTTATAACCGAAGTCTAGATACGCAAAGAAACTGACTGGAGCTTGAACGCTCATCGTAATAACCGGAGTCTGGATACCCAACGAAACTGACCAGAGCCTGAACGCTCAACGTAATAACCGGAGTCTGGATACCCAACGAAACTGACCGGAGACTGAACTCTCAACGTGATAACCGGAGTCTGGATACCCAACGAAACTGACCGGAGTCTGAACGTTCAACATAATGACCGGAGTCTGGATACCCAACGAAACTGACCGGAGCCTGAACGCTCAACGTAATAACCGGAGTCTAGATACCCATCGAAACTGACCGGAGCCTGAACTCTCAACATGATAACCAGAGTCTGGATACCCAACGAAATTGACCAGAGCCTGAATGCTCAACATAAAAACCGGAGTCTAGATACCCAACGAAACTGACCGGAGCCTGAACTCTTAACATAATAATTGGAGTCTGGATACCCAACAAACCTGACCGGAGCCTGAACGCTCAACGTAAAAACCGGAGTCTGGATACCCAATGAAACTGACCGGAGCCTGAAAGATCAACGTTATAACCGAAGTCTAGATACGCAAAGAAACTGACCGGAGCCTGAACGCTCATCGTAATAACCGGAGTCTGGATACCCAACGAAACTGACCAGAGCCTGAACGCTCAACGTAATAACCGGAGTCTGGATACCCAACGAAACTGACCGGAGCCTGAACGCTCAACGTCATAACCGGAGTCTGGATACCCAACGAAATTGACCAGAGCCTGAAGGCTCAACTTAATAACCGGAACCTGGATACTCAACGAAACTGACCGGAGCCTGAACGCTCAACGTAATAACCGGAGTCTGGATACTCAACGAAACTGACCAGAGGCTGAACGATCAACGTAATAACCGGTGTCTGGATACACAACGAAATTGACCAGAGCATGATTGCTCAACGTAATAACCGGAGTTTGGATACACAACGAAACTGACTGGAGCATGAATGCTCAACGTAATAACCGGAGTCTGGATACCCAACGAAACTGACCGGAGCCTAAACGCTCTACGTAATAACCGGAGTCTGGATACCCAATGAAACTGACCGGAGCGTGCTCGCTCAACGTAATAACCGGAGTCTGGATACCCAACAAAACTGACCGGAGCCTGAACGCTCAATGTAAAAACCGGAGTCTGGATACCCGACGAAACTGACTGGAGCCTGAACGCTCAACGTAATAACGGGAGTCTGGATACACAACGAAACTGACCGGAGCCTGAACGCTCAACGTAATAACCGGAGTCTGGATACCCAACGTAACTGAACGGAGCCTGAACGCTCAACGTAATAACCGGAGTGTAGATACTCAACAAAACAGACCAGACCCTGAACGCACAATGTAATAACTGGAGTCTGGATGCTCAACGAAAATGACCGAAGCCTGAACGCTCAACATAATAACCGGAGTCTGGATACCCAACGAAACTGACCGGAGCCTGAACGCTGAACGTAATAACCGGAGTTTGGATACCCAACAAATTTGACCGGAGCCTGAACGCTCAACGTAATAACCGAAGTCTGGATACCAAACAAAACTGACCGGAGCCTGAACGCTCAACGTAATAACCGGAGTCTGGATACCCAACGAAACTGACTAGAGCCTGAAAGATCAACGTAATAACCGGTGTCTGGATACACAACGAAACTGACCGGAGCCTGAACGCTCAACGTAATAACCGGAGTCTGGATACCCAACGAAACTGACCGGAGCCTGAACGCTCAATGTAATAACCGGAGTCTGGATACCCAACGAAACTGACTGGAGCCTGAACTCTCAACGTGATAACCGGAGTCTGGATACCCAACGAAACTGACCGGAGCCTGAACGCTCAACGTAATAACCGGAATCTGGATACCCAACGAAACTGACCGGAGCCTGAACGCTCAACGTAATAACCGGAGTCTGGATACCCATCGAAACTGACCGGAGCCTGAACTCTCAACATGATAACCGGAGTCTGGATACCCAACGAAATTGACAAGTGCCTGAACGCTCAACGTAAAAACCGGAGTCTAGATACCCAACGAAACTGACCGGAGCCTGAACTCTTAACATAATAACTGGAGTCTGGATACCCAACAAAACTGACCGGAGCCTGAACGCTCAACGTAAAAACCGGAGTCTGGATACCCAATGAAACTGACCGGAGCCTGAACGATCAACGTAATAACCGAAGTCTAGATACGCAACGAAACTGATTGGAGCCCTAACGCTCATCGTAATAACCGGAGTCTGGATACCCAACGAAACTGACCGGAGCCTGAACGCTCAACGTAATAACCGGAGTCTGGATACCCAACGAAACTGACCGGAGCCTGAACGCTCAACGTCATAACCGGAGTCTGGATACCCAACAAAATTGACCAGAGCCTGAAGGCTCAACGTAATAACCGGAACCTGGATACTCAACGAAACTGACTGGAGCCTGAACGCTCAACGTAATAACCGGAGTCTGGATACTCAACGAAACTGACCGGAGGCTGAACGATCAACGTAATAACCGGTGTCTGGATAGACAACGAAATTTACCAGAGCCTGATTGCTCAACGTAATAACCGGAGTCTGGATACACAATGAAACTGACTGGAGCATGAACGCTCAACGTAATAACCGGAGTCTGGATACCCAACGAAACTGACCGGAGCCTAAACGCTCTACGTAATAACCGGAGTCTGGATACCCAATGAAACTGACCGGCGCGTGCTCGCTCAACGTAATAACCGGAGTCTGGATACCCAACAAAACTGACCGGAGCCTGAACGCTCAATGTAAAAACCGGAGTCTGGATACCGGACGAAACTGACCGGAGCCTGAACGCTCAACGTAATAACGAGAGTCTGGATACACAACGAAACTGACCGGAGCCTGAACGCTAAACGTAATAACCGGAGTCTGGATACCCAACGTAACTGAACGGAGACTAAACGCTCAACGTAATAACCGGAGTCTAGATACTCAACAAAACAGACCGGACCGTGAACGCACAACGTAATAACTGGAGTCTGGATGCTCAACGAAAATGACCGGAGCCTGAACGCTCAACGTAATAACCGGAGTCTGGATACCCAACGAAACTGACCGGAGCCTGAACGCTGAACGTAATAACCGGAGTTTGGATACCCAACAAATTTGACCGGAGCCTGAATGCTCAACGTAATAACCGAAGTCTGGATATCAAACAAAACTGACCGGAGCCTGAACGCTCAACGTAATAACCGGAGTCTGGATACCCAACGAAACTGACTGGAGCCTGAACGATCAACGTAATAACCGGTGTCTGGATACACATTGAAACTGACCGAAGCCTGATCGCTCAACGTAATAACCGGAGTCTGGATACACAACGAAACTGACCGGAGCCTGAACGCTCAACGTAATAACCGGAGTCTGGATACCCAACGAAACTGACCGGAGTCTGAACGCTCAACGTAATAACCGGAGTCTGGATACTCAACGAAACTGACCGGAGCCTGAAC
Source organism: Lathyrus sativus (assembly GCA_963859935.3). Lineage (NCBI taxonomy): Eukaryota > Viridiplantae > Streptophyta > Magnoliopsida > Fabales > Fabaceae > Lathyrus > Lathyrus sativus. The sequence continues at coordinate 218,340 of CAWUDS030000773.1, forward strand.
GCTCAACGTAATAACCGGAGTCTGGATACCCAACGAAACTGACCGGAGCCTAAACGCTAAACGTAATAACCGGAGTCTGGATACCCAACGAAACTGACCGGAGCCTGCTCGCTCAACGTAATAACCGGAGTCTGGATACCCAACAAAAGTGACCAGAGCCTGAACGCTCAACGTAAAAACCGGAGTCTAGATACTCAACGAAACTGACCGGACCCTGAACGCACAATGTAATAACTGGAGTCTGGATGCTCAACGAAAATGACCGGAGGCTGAACGATCAACGTAATAACCGTAGTCTGGATACCCAACGAAACTGACCGGAGCCGGAATGCTCAAGATAATAACCGAAGTCTGGATACCCAATGAAACTGACCAGAGCCTGAACGCTCAACGTAATAACCGGAGTAAGGATACCAAATGAACTTGACCGCAACCTGAACGCTTAAAATAATAACCGGAGTCTAGATACCGAACGAAACTGACCGGAGCCTGAACACCTAACGTAATAACCAGAGTCTGGATATGCAATGAATCTGACCGGACCTTGAACGCTCAACGTAATAACCGGAGTCTGGATAGCCAACAAAACTGACCGGAGCCAAAACGCTCAACGTAATAACCGAAGTCTGGATACCAAACGAAACGGACCGGAGCCTGAATGCTCAACGTAAGAACCGGAGTCTGGATACCCAACGAAATTGACCAGAGCCTGAACGCTCAATGTAATAACCAGAATCTGGATACTCAACGAAACTAACTGGAGCCTGAATGCTCAATGTAATAACCAGAGTCTGGATACTCAACGAAACTGACTGGAGCCTGAACGATCAACCTAATAACCGGAGTCTGGATACACAACGAAACTGACCGGAGCCTGAACGCTCAACGTGATAACCGGAGTCTGGACACCCAACGAAACTGACCGGAGCATGAACGCTCAATGTAATAATCGGAGTCTGGATACCCAACGAAACTGACCGGAGCCTGAACTCTCAACGTGATAACCGGAGTCTGGATACCCAACAAAACTGACCGGAGCCTGAACGCTCAACGTAAAAACCAGAGTCTAGATACCCAACGAAACTGACCGGAGCCTGAACGCTTAACATAATCACCGGAGTTTGGATACACAACAAAACTGACCGGAGCCTGAACACCTAACGTAATAACTAGAGTCTGGATATGCAATGAAACTGACCGGACCCTGAACGCTCAACGTAATAACCGGAGTCTGGATAGCCAACAAAACTGACCAGAGCCTGAATGCTCAACGTAAAAACCGGAGTCTGGATACCCAACGAAACTGACCGGAGCCTAAACGCTCAACGTAATAACCGGAATCTGGATACCCAACGAAACTGACCGGAGCCTGCTCGCTCAATGTAATAACCAGAGTCTGGATACCCAACAAAACTGACCAGAGCCTGAACGCTCAACGTAAAAACCGGAGTCTGGATACCCAACAAAACTGATCGGAGCCTAAAAGCTCAATGTAATAACCGATGTCTGGATACCAAACGAAACTGACCGGAGCCTGAACGCTCAAAGTAATAACCTGAGTCTGGATACCCAACGAAACTGATCGGAGCCTGAACGCTCAACGTAATAACCGGAGTCTGGATACCCAACAAAACTGACCGGAGCCTGAACGTTCAATGTAAAAACCTGAGTCTGGATACCCAACGAAACTGACCGGAGCCTGAACGCTCAACGTAATAACGGGAGTCTGGATACACAACGAAACTGACCGGAGCCTGAACGCTAAACGTAATAACCAGAGTCTGGATACCCAACGAAACTGAACGGAGCCTGAACGTTGAACGTAATAACCGGAGTCTAGATACTCAACGAAACTAACCGGACCCTGAACCCACAACGTAATAACTGGAGTCTGGATGCTCAACGAAAATGACCGGAGGCTGAACGAATAACGTAATAACCGGAGTCTGGATACCCAACGAAACTGACCGGAGCCGGAATGCTTAAGATAATAACCGAAGTCTTGATACCCAATGAAACTGACCGGAGCCTGAACGCTCAACGTAATAACCGGAGTAAGGATACCAAACGAAATTGACCGGAGCCTAAACGCTTAAAATAATAACCGGAGTCTAGATACCGAACGAAACTGACCGGAGCCTGAACACCTAACGTAATAACCAGAGTCTGGATATGCAATGTAACTGACCGGACCCTGAACGCTCAACGTAATAACCGGAGTCTGGATAGCCAACAAAACTGACCGGAGCCGGAACGCTCAACGTAATAACCGAAGTCTGGATACCAAACGAAACTGACCGGAGCCTGAACGCTCAACGTAATAACCGAAGTCTGGATACCCAACGAAATTGACCGGAGTCTGAACGCTCAATTTAATAACTGGAATCTGGATACTCAACGAAACTAACCGGAGCTTGAATGCTCAATGTAATAACCAGAGTCTGGATACTCAACGAAACTGACTGGAGCCTGAATGATCAACATAATAACCGGAGTCTGGATACACAACGAAACTGACCGGAGCCTGAACGCTCAACGTGATAACCGGAGTCTGGATACCCAACAAAACTGACCGGAGCCTGAACGATCAATGTAATAATCGGAGTCTGGATACCCAACGAAACTGACCGGAGCCTGAACTCTCAACGTGATAACCGGAGTCTGGATACCCAACAAAACTGACCGGAGCCTGAACGCTCAACGTAAAAACCGGAGTCTAGATACCCAACGAAACTGACCGGAGCCTGAACGCTTAACATAATCACCAGAGTTTGGATACACAACAAAACTGACCGGAGCCTGAACACCTAACGTAATAACCAGAGTCTGGATATGCAATGAAACTGACCGGACCCTGAACGCTCAACGTAATAACCGGAGTCTGGATAGCCAACAAGACTGACCGGAGCCAGAACGCTCAACGTAATAACCGAAGTCTGGATACCAAACGAAATGGACCGGAGCCTGAACGCTCAACGTAATAACCGGAGTCTGGATACCCAACAAAATTGACCGGAGCCTGAACGCTCAATGTAATAACCGGAATCTGGATACTCAACGAAACTAACCGGAGCCTGAATGCTCAATTTAATAACCAGAGTCTGGATACTCAACGAAACTGACTGGAGCCTGAACGATCAACATAATAACCGGAGTTCTGATACACAACGAAACTGACCGGAGCCTGAACGCTCAACGTGATAACCGGAGTCTGGATACCCAACGAAACTGACCGGAGCCCGAACGCTCAATGTAATAATCGGAGTCTGGATACCCAACGAAACTGACCGGAGCCTGAACTCTCAACGTGATAACCGGAGTCCGGATACCCAACGAAACTGACCGGAGCCTGAACGCTCAACGTAATAACCGGAGTCTGGATACCCAACGAAACTGACCGGAGCCTGAACGCTAAACGTAGTAACCGGAGTCTGGATACCAATCGAAACTGACCGGAGCCTGAACTCCCAACATGATAACCGGAGTCAGGATACCCAACAAAACTGACCGGAGCCTGAACGCTCAACGTAAAAACCGGAGTCTAGATACACAACGAAACTGACCGGAGCCTGAACTCTTAACATAATAACTGGAGTCTGGATACCCAACAAAACTGACCGGAGCCTGAACGCTCAATGTAAAAACCGGAGTCTGGATACCCAATGAAACTGGTCGGAGCCTGAACGATCAACGTAATAACCGAAGTCTAGATACGCAACGAAACTGACCGGAGCCTGAACACTCATCGTAATAACCGGAGTCTGGATACCCAACGAAATTGACCGGAGCCTGAACGCTCAACGTAATAACCGGAGTCTGGATACCCAACGAAACTGACCGGAGCCTGAACGCTCAACGTAATAACCGGAGTCTGGATACTCAACGAAACTGACTGGAGCCTGAACGATCAACGTAATAACCGGTGTCTGGATACACAACGAAATTGACCGGAGCCTGATTACTCAACGTAATAACCGGAGTCTGGATACACAACGAAACTGACTGGAGCATGAACGCTCAACGTAATAACCGGAGTCTGGATACCCAACGAAACTGACCGGAGCCTAAACGCTCTACGTAATAACCAGAGTCTGGATACCCAATGAAACTGACCGGAGCGTGCTCGCTCAACGTAATAACCGGAGTCTGGATACCCAACAAAACTGACCAGAGCCTGAACTCTCAACGTAAGAACCGGAGTCTGGATACCCAACAAAACTGACCGGAGACTGAACGCTCAACGTAATTACCGAAGTCTGGATACCAAACAAAACTGACCGGAGCCTGAACGCTCAACGTAATAACCGGAGTCTGGATACTCAACGAAACTGACTGGAGCCTGAACGATCAACGTAATAACCGGTGTCTGGATACACAACGAAACTGACCGGAGCCTGATCGCTTAACGTGATAACCGGAGTCTGGATACACAACGAAACTGACCGGAGCCTGAACGCTCAACGTAATAACCGGAGTCTGGATACCCAACGAAACTGACCGGAGCCTGAACGCTCAACGTAATAACCGGAGTCTGGATACCCAACGAAACTGACCGGAGCCTGAACGCTCAACGTAATAACCAGAATCTGGACACCTAACGAAATTCACCGGAGCCTGAAGGCTCAACGTAATAACCGGAATCTGGATACTCAACGAAACTGACCGGAGCCTGAACGCTAAACGTAATAACCGGAGTCTGGATACCCAACGAAACTGACCGGAGCCTAAACGCTAAACGTAATAACTGGAGTCTGGATACCCAACGAAACTGACCGGAGCCTGCCCGCTCAACGTAATAACCGGAGTCTGGATACCCAACAAAACTGACCAGAGCCTGAACGCTCAACGTAAAAACCGGAGTCTGGATACCCAACGAAACTGACCGGACGCTCAATGTAATAACCGGAGTCTGGATACCCAACGAAACTGACCGGAGCCTGCTCGCTCAATGTAATAACCAGTGTCTGGATACCCAACAAAACTGACCAGAGCCTGAACGCTCAACGTAAAAACTGGAGTCTGGATACCCAACAAAACTGACCGGAGCCTGAAAGCTCAACGTAATAACCGAAGTCTGGATACCAAACGAAACTGACCGGAGCCTGAACGCTCAACGTAATAACCTGAGTCTGGATACCCAACAAAACTGACCGGAGCCTGAACGCTCAACGTAATAACTGGAGTCTGGATGCCCAACGAAACTGACCGGAGGCTGAACGCTCAATGTAATAACCGGAGTCTGGATACCCAACAAAAACTGACCGGAGCCGGAATGCTCAAGATAATAACCGAAGTCTGGATACCCAATGAAACTGACCGGAGCCTGAACGCTCAACGTAATAACCGGAGTAAGGATACCAAACGAAATTGACCGGAGCCTGAACGCTTAAAATAATAACCGGAGTCTAGATACCGAACGAAACTAACCAGAGCCTGAACACCTAACGTAATAACCAGACTCTGGATATGCAATGAAACTGACCGGACCCTGAACGCTCAACGTAATAACCGGAGTCTGGATAGCCAACAAAACTGACCAGAGCCGGAACGCTCAACGTAATAACCGAAGTCTGGATACCAAACGAAACGAACCGGAGCCTGAAAGCTCAACGTAATAACCGGAGTCTGGATACCCAACAAAATTGACCGGAGCCTGAACGCTCAATGTAATAACTGGAATCAGGATACTCAACGAAACTAACCGGAGCCTGAATGCTCAATGTAATAACCAAAGTATGGATACTCAACGAAACTGACTGGAGCCTGAACGATCAACATAATAACCAGAGTCTAGATACACAACGAAACTGACCGGAGCCTGAACGCTCAACGTGATAACCGGAGTCTGGATACCCAACAAAATTGACCGGAGCCTGAACGCTCAATTTAATAACCGGAATCTGGATACTCAACGAAACTAACCGGAGCCTGAATGCTCAATGTAATAACCAGAGTCTGGATACTCAACGAAACTGACTGGAGCCTGAACGATCAACATAATAACCGGAGTTCTGATACACAACGAAACTGACCGGAGCCTGAACGCTCAACGTGATAACCGCAGTCTGGATACCCAACGAAACTGACGGAGCCTGAACGCTCAATGTAATAATCGGAGTCTGGATACCCAACGAAACTGACCGGAGCCTGAACTCTCAACGTGATAACCGGAGTCTGGATACCCAACGAAACTGACCGGAGCCTGAACGCTCAACGTAATAACCGGAGTCTGGATACCCAACGAAACTGACCGGAGCCTGAACGCTCAACGTAGTAACCGGAGTCTGGATACTCAACGAAACTGACCGGAGCCTGAACGATCAACGTAATAACCGGTGTCTGGATACACAACGAAATTGACTGGAGCCTGATCGCTCAACGTAATAACCGGAGTCTGGATACCCAACAAAACAGACCGGAGCCTGAACGCTCAACGTAATAACCGGAGTCTGGATACCCAACAAAACTGACCGGAGCCTGAACGCTCAATGTAAAAACCGGAGTCTGGATACCCAGCAAAACTGACCGGAGCCTGAACGCTCAACGTAATAACGGGAGTCTGGATACACAACGAAACTGACCGGAGCCTGAACGCTAAACGTAATAACCAGAGTCTGGATACCCAACGAAACTGAACGGAGCCTGAACGCTGAACGTAATAACCGGAGTCTAGATACTCAACGAAACTGACCGGACCCTGAACGCACAACGTAATAACTAGAGTCTGGATGCTCAACGAAAATGACCGGAGGCTGAACGCTCAACGTAATAACCGGAGTCTAGATACCCAACGAAACTGACCGGAGCCGGAATGCTCAAGATAATAACCGAAGTCTGGATACCCAATAAAACTGACCGGAGCCTGAACGCTCAACATAATAACCGGAGTAAGGATACCAAACAAAATTGACTGGAGCCTGAACGCTTAAAATAATAACCGGAGTCTAGATACCGAACGAAACTGACCAGAGCCTGAACACCTAACGTAATAACCAGAGTCTGGATATGCAATGAAACTGACCGGACCCTGAACGCTCAACGTAATAACCGGAGTCTGGATAGCCAACAAAACTGACCGGAGCCGGAACGCTCAACATAATAACCGAAGTCTGGATACCAAACGAAACGGACCGGAGCCTGAAAGCTCAACGTAATAACCGGAGTCTGGATACCCAACGAAATTGACCGGAGCCTGAACGCTCAATGTAATAACCGGAATCTGGATACTCAACGAAACTAACCGGAGCCTGAATGCTCAATGTAATAACCAAAGTCTGGATACTCAACGAAACTGACTGGAGCCTGAACGATCAACATAATAACCGCAGTCTGGATACACAACGAAACTGACCGGAGCCTGAACGCTCAACATGATAACCGGAGTCTGGATACCCAACGAAACTGACCGGAGCCTGAACGCTCAATGTAATAATCGGAGTCTGGATACCCAACGAAACTGACCGGAGCCTGAACTCTCAACGTGATAACCGGAGTCTGGATACCCAACAAAACTGACCGGAGCCTGAACGCTCAACGTAAAAACCGGAGCCTAGATACCCAACGAAACTGACCGGAGCCTGAACGCTTAACATAATCACCGGAGTCTGGATACAAAACGAAATTGACCGGAGCCTAAACGCTCAACGTAATAACCGGAGTCTGGATACCCAACAAAACTGACCGGAGCCTGAACGCTCAACGTAATAACCGAAGTCTGGATACCAAACGAAACTGACCGGAGCCTGAACGCTCAACGTAATAACCGGAGTTTGGATACTCAACGAAATTGACTGGAGCCTGAACGATCAACGTAATAACCGGTGTCTGGATACACAACGAAATTGACCGGAGCCTGATCGCTCAACGTAATAACCGGAGTCTGGATACACAACGAAACTGACCGGAGCCTGAATGCTCAACGTAATAACCAGAGTCTGGATACCCAACGAAATTGACCGGAGCCTGAACGCTCAACGTAATAACCGGAGTCTGGATACCCAACGTAACTGACCAGAGCCTGAACGCTCAACGTAATAACCGGAGTCTCGATACCCAACGAAATTGACCGGAGCCTAAAGGCTCAACGTAATAAGCGGAATCTGGATACTCAACGAAACTGACCGGAGCCTGAACGCTCAACGTAATAACCGGAGTCTGGATACCCAATGAAACTGACCGGAGACTAAACGCTAAACGTAATAACCGGAGTTTGGATACCCAACGAAACTGACCGGAGCCTGCTCGCTCAACGTAATAACCGGAGTCTGGATACCCAACAAAACTGACCAGAGCCTGAATGCTCAACGTAAAAACCGGAGTCTGGATACCCAACGAAACTGACCGGAGCCTAAACGCTCAATGTAATAACCGGAGTCTGGATACCCAACGAAACTGACCGGAGCCTGCTCGCTCAACGTAATAACCGGAGTCTGGATACCCAACAAAACTGACCAGAGCCTGAACGCTCAACGTAAAAACCGGAGTCTGGATACCCAACAAAACTGACCGGAGGCTGAAAGCTCAACGTAATTACCGAAGTCTGGATACCAAATGAAACTGACCGGAGCCTGAACGCTCAAAGTAATAACCTGAGTCTGGATACCCAACGAAACTGACCGTAGCCTGAACGCTCAACGTAATAACCGGAGTCTGGATACCCAACAAAACTGACCGGAGCCTGAACGCTCAATGTAAAAACCGGAGTCTGGATACCCAACGAAACTGACCGGAGCCTGAATGCTCAACGTAATAACGGGAGTCTGGATACACAACGAAACTGACCGGAGCCTGAACGCTAAACGTAATAACCAGAGTCTGGATACCTAACGAAAGCCTGAACGCTGAATGTAATAACCGGAGTCTAGATACTCAACGAAACTGACCGGACCCTGAACGCACAACGTAATAACTGGAGTCTGGATGCTCAACGAAAATGACCGGAGGCTGAACGCTCAACGTAATAATCGGAGTCTGGATACCCAACGAAACTGACCGGAGCCGGAATGCTCAAGATAATAACCGAAGTCTGGATACCCAATGAAACTGAGCGGAGCCTGAACTCTCAACGTAATAACCGGAGTAAAGATACCAAACGAACTTGACCGGAGCCTGAACGCTTAAAATAATAACCGGAGTCTAGATACCGAACGAAACTGATCGGAGCCTGAACACCTAACGTAATAACCAGAGTCTGGATATGCAATGAAACTGACCGGACCCTGAACGCTCAACGTAATAACCGGAGTCTGGATAGCCAACAAAACTGACTGGAGCCGGAACGCTCAACGTAATAACCGAAGTCTGGATACCAAACGAAACGGACCGGAGCCTGAACGCTCAACGTAATAACCGGTGTCTGGATACCCAACGAAATTGACCAGAGCCTGAACGCTCAATGTAATAACCGGAATCTGGATACTCAACGAAACTAACCGGAGCCTGAATGCTCAATGTAATAACCAGAGTCTGGATACTCAACGAAACTGACTGGAGCCTGAACGATCAACATAATAACCGGAGTCTGGATACACAACGAAACTGACCGGAGCCTGAACGCTCAACGTGATAACCGGAGTCTGGATACCCAACAAAACTGACCGGAGCCTGAACGCTCAATGTAATAATCGGAGTCTGGATACCCAACGAAACTGACCGGAGCCTGAACTCTCAGCGTGATAACCGGAGTCTGGATACCCAACAAAACTGACCGGAGCCTGAACGCTCAACATAAAAACCGGAGTCTAGATACCCAACGAAACTGACCGGAGCCTGAACGCTTAACATAATCACCGGAGTTTGGATACACAACAAAACTGACCGGAGCCTGAACACCTAACATAATAACCAGAGTCTGGATATGCAATGAAACTGACCGGACCCTGAACGCTCAACGTAATAACCGGAGTCTGGATAGCCAACAAAACTGACCATAGCCTGAACGCTCAACGTAAAAACCGGAGTCTGGATACCCAACGAAACTGACCGGAGCCTAAACGCTAAACGTAATAACCGGAGTCTGGATACCCAACGAAACTGACCGGAGCCTGCTCGCTCAACGTAATAACCAGAGTCTGGATACCCAACAAAACTGACCAGTGTAACACCCTTCTAAACCCCACGGAAAATATATGCATAATAAGAGTAAAATTAACATGCATCCAAATAAAAAGGGTGTCACACAAAACTTGCACCACATCAAAACAATCTGTCATGCTCATTAATATTTCAATAAATAATCATGCTTTACAAAATTTCAGTTTGCATGCAGCAGCGGATTCATTAATGAAAATCCTTTAAAAGAAACATTTACTTTCATCATATAAAATCAACGTCTCCGGGCACTAAGGCCAACATCTCATTATCCCAATTACTCCAAATATGAAAACATAACTTAGGTTACATAATGTAATCCTAAAACATAAGCAATCGATTCCCGTGTTACACTACCAGAGCATGACTCGACCCACAATCAATTACTAAACCGCTACACACGTAGCGACCTCGAACTACAAGCAGAACTTCATAAAGGCCTCCAGCAACCTAATCTGCAATGCCTCATAGAGCATTATAAAACAGCAGAAGGGTGAGAAATATTACCATACTAATCAAAGCATAAGATTATATATATATAGGTAATCATATAACACATATTCACATTTCTCACCACACTTCATTCTCTTAGTCATATATATTACCACACATGTATATATACAAACATGGATATCCACAAGCATTCCCACATTATGTATACACTTACAATTTCCACAATCTCATCATTCACACATAAGCATCACTTCATGCATATGTCATATATCAATGTGACTCAACAACTCAATGCAACTCATGCAATGCGGTACCGACTCTCGTTATCTTTTTCGGTTTTTACATTAAACCGGGTCCACACTTCTAGACCGATAACCCGTTATCTTTTTTCGGTTTTTACATTAAACCGGGTCCACACTTCTAGACCGATAACCACAAAGGCCCGTCCTCTAAGCCTTCAAACCCACTCTTCTAGGTTTGGGACAAGCCACTAGTTTCCACGAAACTAACAGACATTGCCTCTTGACTAAATGATGCATGTACAATCACCACAACAAATGCACTTAAGACCGACATCTTAATCTCATGCATTCAAATAATTCATCTCTTCAAGAATTACATTATGATTGCACACACAACATATTCACATAACATTCATCGATGTATTCATAATTCAACACTATCACCACATTATCACTCACAATGCACACATATCCACGATATGTTCTCATGCATTCTTCACAGTTATCAAACAATGCACACATATCCACGATATGTTCTCATGCATTATTCACATTTAATCACATACATACAATATGCATTTACAACATCTATCAAGCAATGCACACATATCCATGACATGTTCTCATGCATTCTATTCATACCACCATATACCAACAATATATATATTCACAATTCAATATCATCATCGCATTATTAACAATGCACACATATCCACAATATGTTCTCATGCATTCTCAAGTAATTCATCATATTCAACAACAATGCACACATATCACATATGTTCCCATGCATTTACACAACAATCGCATACAAATATGCACTCATGCATTCTTCAAGTATTTTTAACATACAATCGCATATAAACAATATGCATCCACAACACATTTTTCATAGTATGTTTATTCTTTATCTCATGCCATCTCATACAAGGTGTACACATCACAATACCAATCATACAATTATAAGTTATGCACACATATTTCCACAATATTCTCCTGCATACTTATTACATAATTGTACACAACAATCAAACATTCACAAACTCATCAATTAATACACACATAATCATCATTATGTTCTCATGTATTTTAACCAATTACAATTAATCATTCATATCACAACTCTAGGATTCACGCCCGAAGGCTACCCACAGCACATGTTATCATAATAGATCACATACTCATTCATAACATAGAAGTATAAACATATGCGAATCAACCAAACAATCACCATTGGATAACACAACAAGGAAAATATACTGCCACATTCGCCTTCATTCGCCTGGCGAACCCTCGCAGCGAACCTTCGCCTGGCCTTCGCCTGGCGAACTCTCTCAGCGAACACTCGCTAGGCTTCGCCTGGCGAGACTTCCCAGCGAGCCCAAGTCAGTAGCTACTGACTTCATTCGCCACCATTCGCCAGCACCTTCGCTGGGCGAACCTTCGCTATCCAACTTCGCCTGGCGAACCCACCAGCGAAGTCTACTGGGACTTAAATATAATTATTCGCCAACATTCGCTAGGCTTCGCCTGGCGAAGCTTCGCCTTCGCTCGCCTGGCGAGAGCCAGCGAACCTGCGCAGAACAGGATCCCCTTCTGTTCCTCCTTCACCAATCCATCATCAACCAAACCTCAAACATCCAAATCAGTACAAATAGCATCAATACATGTTACCCGACTATTCTACGGCATTATTACTCAGTTCTAACCGATTAAATCATCAATCTACCGATTATCCAACATTTGCCCTAAAATGGAAAGTGATGAAAAACATCCACAAACCCAAACCCAACATACATAATAGCATACAATGATTAAATAGCAATGTTTCTCACCCTTACCTCGATTAATCGGAGCTTTGATGTTAGTTCTTGATGATTCTCCAAGTTTTCCCTTTTTCCTCTTCATTTCTCCTCTTCTTCTTTCTTTCTCTTTTCTTTCTTTCTTTCTCTTTTCTTTCTTTCTTTCTATCTTTCTCTTTCTCTCCAATCCCCTTTTTATATCCTTTTATTTCTTTTCTTTTCTTTTCTCTCTATCATTTTCTTTCCATTCTATTTCCTCCATAATACCTTTCTCTTTATTTCTTTCCAATATATTTACTTTCTCAAAACATCTATCAAGCCATTAAACAAACATCTAATTATTCAAATAATTAGAATAATCCAAATAAATCAATTAATTAACACAATTAATTAATGAAATTTGGGTTGTTACAACTCTCCCCCACTTTAGGAATTTTCGTCCTCGAAAATGTTATCTGATCCAAACAACTCTGGATACGACTCTCGCATTCCAATTCTTCCAAATCCAATTCTCCCACAACTACTTCCACCAAAGGAACCTCTATACTTCGAAGTTGTTTCTTATCAACAACTAGAACTAGCCACGCCTCCGAAGTCAAATTTCCTCTCACTTGTAAACCATCCACCTGAATCAATGTACCTTTTCAACTTAGACATATGAACACCTCATGCAATCCTCCCAAGCGACAGCGGTAAAACAGTCTAACATGCTATCCGCCTCACGCTTCCACTGCGCTACTCTGATACAGATCAACAAAACACAGGGTGCTCAAGAGACTTCAAGCTCGACCAACACCAATTACTACCATAACTCTCAAAACACGGCCTTACTTGGATTCTTTGATCGTTTCCATCGTCCCTTGCACGGTCTTTGATCTGAGTACAACACTCCCGTTGGACATGCAACAACACAAAGGAGTCATACCTTCTTACCCAACGAACTTCATACGATGTTGTTTCCGATACGAAATGGCAACGATTATTGTAGGCAACTCCATCAACGACAATTAACTACCCTTAGATCCATTTTGGTCCAGCACACAAGCTCTCAACGAGTCCTCTTCATACTGGATAGTTTTCTTCGTTTGTCCATGCCATTCACGGACGCTAGTCAGAGTTCATCTTCAACATGGCACCCAACCGCTTTCGCAATCTTTCCCATAATCTTAACGAAAAACTTGAGTTCCCATCTAACAGAATGATTCATCTTCACTGGTAGGCAACGAGTTACTCTTGTTAATCCATTCTTAACTGTCCAAATCGGATCATACTTCCTCAAATTCATCAGAAAACCCGGCACAAGCCCTTGGGAATACTATCCCATCCCACTCGAAATACTCAACAGTTGTATCAGATCCAACCATCTCTAATGTCCATACTTCAATTCCCAGCAAGTCTAATCAACATATACAAACTCAATCAATTCCTTCTCCATCTATGGCTATCCAAAACTATTTCTCAAATTCGGTCGAATCTTCCTAGTACCTGCACGGATACTCCATCTTTCTCGATGTACTTCTCCCTGAGTACTCTTATCCAACTCACACTATTCAGAATACACACTTCATCACGACATCTCACAATACCATTTCCCTTAATCCGAAAATAAGCCCTCTGACTTTATCCATTAAATTCAATTAATCTATCAACTCAACTCAGAATTCCGATTTCCTCGAACCTCATCAGAATACCAAAGGTCAATCTCAACATCCAAGGCTCAACTCCATAAGAAGTCTCTTCACAGGCCGAACTCATATCTGAATTTGCTTAATCAGTTCTAACTTCCTTACCATCTTCATTAGTGTATACCAAATTTCCCGATTCGATATCTTAGCTACCACTTGGTCTCATCCGAATGGTAATTTAACCAAAACCATACTCCTTCAGGATTTCCAATTACTTTGCTGTCTCATATTTGACTCTCTCTCAAATAAAACAAATACCTTAAGGTCAGTAACCATCTCAAATCTCAACTAAACAATTGAGGCTTCCAAACTCTGGTACAAACACACAACAGCAACCCACTCCAAATTACTTGTCAGATAATCCCTCTCTGTACTTTATATTGCCTTCAAGCATAACCAAAGCTCATTAATGTTGTACTTAACACATCTCTTAATCATATCAACAAAGTATCTCAAAACACAACGACAATCCTGTCGGACTTGGCAAAACCAATACGCGAACTGTTGACAGCTTTCTCAAAACTCTTTGAACTTTCTTCACAGCAGTACATCACTGCCTCTTCCCCAATACTAATAACTCAAGTTCCCGACGCTCAACATGAACCCCTATACTCTCCGAACATATCCAAACACCATCGGTTACATAACCCTTGACTCTCTCAATCAAGTGTGGAAAATCATTATACCAAACAGACACTCAGCTGCGAACTCATGGTGATAACACAAACCGCACTCTCCGCGCTTACCATAACATCCAAACATTTTTCGCCAATAAATACATAATTCCATGTCACTACTTTCCCATCACATAGAGCACTGTAATATCTTCCAACGCTTCTAATCTTGCGTCATTCCGAATTACGGTTTTCCGTTACGACAAAATCACGGAAACAACCCTCCCACACTTAAAGGTCATCCAATACCTCTCCAACTCTTGAAATGCTTAAGGGTCCGATTATACCAACCATGTATTCCACATCTCATTTCCTTTAGTAATCACTAGAAGTCATTATCCACCCTTATACTTGACTCCACAATCTGCTGTCGTAGCACACACACCAGACATAATTCTCAACACTACTCAATCAATCTTAATTCCTTGGCCACTCAAACAAACGTATAATATGGAGCTTCCAATATCTGATTATTCTCCGCAACTAAGTCGATCACAACTCAACTTCACGTCTTGGCTGTTCAACCCTTATCTTGTCAGGAAAATTCTCAGACTACCACAATCAAACGGTAAACCGACAACTCCTCCACTTCCATCAATACTCAATATTTCCATCGAAATCAAACATCTCATCACTGTCCTACACCGACTCATCAAAACAATTCTCAAGTGCTCGGCTTTACTCAAGACGATTCACTGCACCACGCCATCTAAGCTTGCAAGACACATCTATCCCATCCAACACAATCCCAACTACTATCAACAAGAGATTAAGGGTGATCAGTTCCTCAATTTGTCAATAGGCAGCTGAAATCATGATGGAGTATAGACTATCTTTACCAAACCACAAGAGTGTTAACCACCCACTGAGCTACAACTTCTACACCTGCAGCATCTTGGAGAAGCACAACTTCTCCCCCACTTAGATCATTCCCACTTCTCTAGACAAGGTTAAGCAACAACATGTATCGACAGTGTTTTCACACACATGTCGCATACAAGGGAACAAATAACATTAGACAACTTGGCCGGACGGACCGACCTGCTCTGATACCACTAATGTAACACCCTTCTAAACCCCACGGAAAATATATGCATAATCAGAGTAAAATTAACATGCATCCAAATAAAAAGGGTGTCACACAAAACTTGCACCACATCAAAACAATCTGTCATGCTCATTAATATTTCAATAAATAATCATGCTTTACAAAATTTCAGTTTGCATGCAGCAGCGGATTCATTAATGAAAATCCTTTAAAAGAAACATTTACTTTCATCATATAAAATCAACGTCTCCGGGCACTAAGGCCAACATCTCATTATCCCAATTACTCCAAATATGAAAACATAACTTAGGTTACATAATGTAATCCTAAAACATAAGCAATCGATTCCCGTGTTACACTACCAGAGCATGACTCGACCCACAATCAATTACTAAACCACTACACACGTAGCGACCTCGAACTACAAGCAGAACTTCATAAAGGCCTCCAGCAACCTAATCTGCAATGCCTCATAGAGCATTATAAAACAGCAGAAGGGTGAGAAATATTACCATACTAATCAAAGCATAAGATTATATATATATAGGTAATCATATAACACATATTCACATTTCTCACCACACTTCATTCTCTTAGTCATATATATTACCACACATGTATATATACAAACATGGATATCCACAAGCATTCCCACATTATGTATACACTTACAATTTCCACAATCTCATCATTCACACATAAGCATCACTTCATGCATATGTCATATATCAATGTGACTCAACAACTCAATGCAACTCATGCAATGCGGTACCGACTCTCGTTATCTTTTTCGGTTTTTACATTAAACCGGGTCCACACTTCTAGACCGATAACCCGTTATCTTTTTTCGGTTTTTACATTAAACCGGGTCCACACTTCTAGACCGATAACCACAAAGGCCCGTCCTCTAAGCCTTCAAACCCACTCTTCTAGGTTTGGGACAAGCCACTAGTTTCCACGAAACTAACAGACATTGCCTCTTGACTAAATGATGCATGTACAATCACCACAACAAATGCACTTAAGACCGACATCTTAATCTCATGCATTCAAATAATTCATCTCTTCAAGAATTACATTATGATTGCACACACAATATATTCACATAACATTCATCGATGTATTCATAATTCAACACTATCACCACATTATCACTCACAATGCACACATATCCACGATATGTTCTCATGCATTCTTCACAGTTATCAAACAATGCACACATATCCACGATATGTTCTCATGCATTATTCACATTTAATCACATACATACAATATGCATTTACAACATCTATCAAGCAATGCACACATATCCATGACATGTTCTCATGCATTCTATTCATACCACCATATACCAACAATATATATATTCACAATTCAATATCATCATCGCATTATTAACAATGCACACATATCCACAATATGTTCTCATGCATTCTCAAGTAATTCATCATATTCAACAACAATGCACACATATCACATATGTTCCCATGCATTTACACAACAATCGCATACAAATATGCACTCATGCATTCTTCATGTATTTTTAACATACAATCGCATATAAACAATATGCATCCACAACACATTTTTCATAGTATGTTTATTCTTTATCTCATGCCATCTCATACAAGGTGTACACATCACAATACCAATCATACAATTATAAGTTATGCACACATATTTCCACAATATTCTCCTGCATACTTATTACATAATTGTACACAACAATCAAACATTCACAAACTCATCAATTAATACACACATAATCATCATTATGTTCTCATGTATTTTAACCAATTACAATTAATCATTCATATCACAACTCTAGGATTCACGCCCGAAGGCTACCCACAACACATGTTATCATAATAGATCACATACTCATTCATAACATAGAAGTATAAACATATGCGAATCAACCAAACAATCACCATTGGATAACACAGCAAGGAAAATATACTGCCACATTCGCCTTCATTCGCCTGGCGAACCCTCGCAGCGAACCTTCGCCTGGCCTTCGCCTGGCGAACTCTCTCAGCGAACACTCGCTAGGCTTCGCCTGGCGAGACTTCCCAGCGAGCCCAAGTCAGTAGCTACTGACTTCATTCGCCACCATTCGCCAGCACCTTCGCTGGGCGAACCTTCGCTATCCAACTTCGCCTGGCGAACCCACCAGCGAAGTCTACTGGGACTTAAATATAATTATTCGCCAACATTCGCTAGGCTTCGCCTGGCGAAGCTTCGCCTTCGCTCGCCTGGCGAGAGCCAGCGAACCTGCGCAGAACAGGATCCCCTTCTGTTCCTCCTTCACCAATCCATCATCAACCAAACCTCAAACATCCAAATCAGTACAAATAGCATCAATACATGTTACCCGACTATTCTACGGCATTATTACTCAGTTCTAACCGATTAAATCATCAATCTACCGATTATCCAACATTTGCCCTAAAATGGAAAGTGATGAAAAACATCCACAAACCCAAACCCAACATACATAATAGCATACAATGATTAAATAGCAATGTTTCTCACCCTTACCTCGATTAATCGGAGCTTTGATGTTAGTTCTTGATGATTCTCCAAGTTTTCCCTTTTTCCTCTTCATTTCTCCTCTTCTTCTTTCTTTCTCTTTTCTTTCTTTCTTTCTCTTTTCTTTCTTTCTTTCTATCTTTCTCTTTCTCTCCAATCCCCTTTTTATATCCTTTTATTTCTTTTCTTTTCTTTTCTCTCTATCATTTTCTTTCCATTCTATTTCCTCCATAATACCTTTCTCTTTATTTCTTTCCAATATATTTACTTTCTCAAAACATCTATCAAGCCATTAAACAAACATCTAATTATTCAAATAATTAGAATAATCCAAATAAATCAATTAATTAACACAATTAATTAATGAAATTTGGGTTGTTACAACCAGAGCCTGAACGCTCAACGTAAAAACCGGAGTCTGGATACCCAACGAAACTGACCGGAGCCTAAACGCTCAACGTAATAACCGGAGTCTGGATACCAAATGAAACTGACCGGAGCCTGCTCGCTCAACGTAATAACCGGAGTCTGGATACCCAACAAAACTGACCAGAGCCTGAACGCTCAACGTAAAAACCAGAGTCTGGATACCCAACAAAACTGACCGGAGCCTGAAAGCTCAACGTAATAACCGAAGTCTGGATACCAAACGAAACTGACCGGAGCCTGAACGCTCAAAGTAATAACCTGAGTCTGGATACCCAACGAAACTGACCGGAGCCTGAACGCTCAACGTAATAACCGGAGTCTGGATACCCAACAAAACTGACCGGAGCCTGAACGCTCAATGTAAAAACCGGAGTCTGGATACCCAACGAAACTGACCGGAGCCTGAACGCTCAACGTAATAACGGGAGTCTGGATACACAACGAAACTGACCGGAGCCTGAACGCTAAACGTAATAACCAGAGTCTGGATACCCAACGAAACTGAACGGAGCCTGAACGCTAAACGTAATAATCGGAGTCTAGATACTTAACGAAACTCACCGGACCCTGAACGCACAACGTAATAACTGGAGTCTGGATGCTCAACGAAAATGACCGGAGGCTGAACAAATAACGTAATAACCGGAGTCTGGATACCCAACGAAACTGACCGGAGCCGGAATGCTCAAGATAATAACCGAAGTCTGGATACCCAATGAAACTGACCGGAGCCTGAACGCTCAACGTAATAACCAGAGTAAGGATACCAAACGAAATTGACCGGAGCCTGAACGCTTAAAATAATAACCGGAGTCTAGATACCGAACGAAACTGACCCGAGCCTGAACACCTAACATAATAACCAGAGTCTGGATATGCAATGTAACTGACCGGACCCTGAACGCTCAACGTAATAACTGGAGTCTGGATAGCCAACAAAGCTGACCGGAGCCGGAACGCTCAACGTAATAACCGAAGTCTGGATACTAAACGAAACGGACCGGAGCCTGAACGCTCAACGTAATAACCGGAGTCTGGATACCCAACGAAATTGACCGGAGCCTGAACGCTCAATGTAATAACCGGAATCTGGATACTCAACGAAACTAACCGGAGCCTGAATGCTCAATGTAATAACCAGAGTCTGGATACTCAACGAAACTGACTGGAGCCTGAACGATCAACATAATAACCGGAGTCTGGATACACAACGAAACTGACCGGAGCCTGAACGCTCAACGTGATAACCGGAGTCTGGATACCCAACGAAACTGACCGGAGCCTGAACGCTCAATGTAATAATCGGAGTCTGGATACCCAACGAAACTGACCGGAGCCTGAACTCTCAACATGATAACCGGAGTCTGGATACCCAACAAAACTGACCGGAGCCTGAACACTCAACGTAAAAACCGGAGTCTAGATACCCAACGAAACTGACCGGAGCCTGAACGCTTAACATAATCACCGGAGTTTGGATACACAACAAAACTGACCGGAGCCTGAACACCTAACGTAATAACCAGAGTCTGGATATGTAATGAAACTGACCATACCCTGAACGCTCAACGTTATAACCGGAGTCTGGATAGCCAACAAAACTGACCGGAGCCGGAACGCTCAACGTAATAACCGAAGTCTGGATACCAAACGAAATAGACCGGAGCCTGAACGCTCAACGTAATAACCGGAGTCTGGATACCCAATGAAATTGACCGTAGCCTGAACGCTCAATGTAATAACCGGAATCTGGATACTCAACGAAACTAACCGGAGCCTGAATGCTCAATGTAATAACCAGAGTCTGGATACTCAACGAAACTGACTGGAGCCTGAACGATCAACATAATAACCGGAGTCTGGATTCACAACGAAACTGACCGGAGCCTGAACACTCGACGTGATAACCGGAGTCTGGATACCCAACAAAACTGACCGGAGCCTGAACGCTCAATGTAATAATCGGAGTCTGGATACCCAACGAAACTGACCGGAGCCTGAACTCTCAACGTGATAACCGGCGTCTGGATACCCAACGAAACTGACCGGAGCCTGAACGCTCAACGTAATAACCGGAGTCTGCATACCCAACGAAACAGACCGGAGCCTGAACGCTCAACGTAATAACCGGAGTCTGGATACCCATCGAAACTGACCGGAGCCTGAACTCTCAACATGATAACCAGAGTCTGGATACCCAACAAAACTGACCGGAGCCTGAACGCTCAACGTAAAAACCGGAGTCTAGATACCCAACGAAACTGACCGGAGCCTGAACTCTTAACATAATAATTGGAGTCTGTATACCCAACAAAACTGACCGGAGCCTGAACGCTCAACGTAAAAACCGGAGTCTGGATACCCAACGAAACTGACCGGAGCCTAAACGCTCAACGTAATAACCGGAGTCTGGATACCAAATGAAACTGACCGGAGCCTGCTCGCTCAACGTAATAACCGGAGTCTGGATACCCAACAAAACTGACCAGAGCCTGAACGCTCAACGTAAAAACCAGAGTCTGGATACCCAACAAAACTGACCGGAGCCTGAAAGCTCAACGTAATAACCGAAGTCTGGATACCAAACGAAATTGACCTGAGCCTGAACGCTCAAAGTAATAACCTGAGTCTGGATACCCAACGAAACTGACCGGAGCCTGAACGCTCAACGTAATAACCGGAGTCTGGATACCCAACAAAACTGACCGGAGCCTGAACGCTCAATGTAAAAACCGGAGTCTGGATACCCAACGAAACTGACCGGAGCCTGAACGCTCAACGTAATAACGGGAGTCTGGATACACAACGAAACTGACCGGAGCCTGAACGCTAAACGTAATAACCAGAGTCTGGATACCCAACGAAACTGAACGGAGCCTGAACGCTGAATGTAATAATCGGAGTCTAGATACTTAACGAAACTCACCGGACCCTGAACGCACAACGTAATAACTGGAGTCTGGATGCTCAACGAAAATGACCGGAGGCTGAACGAATAACGTAATAACCGGAGTCTGGATACCCAACGAAACTGACCGGAGCCGGAATGCTCAAGATAATAACCGAAGTCTGGATACCCAATGAAACTGACCGGAGCCTGAACGCTCAACGTAATAACCGGAGTAAGGATACCAAACGAAATTGACCGGAGCCTGAACACTTAAAATAATAACCGGAGTCTAGATACCGAACGAAACTGACCCGAGCCTGAACACCTAACATAATAACCAGAGTCTGGATATGTAATGTAACTGACCGGACCCTGAACGCTCAACGTAATAACTGGAGTCTGGATAGCCAACAAAGCTAACCGGAGCCGGAACGCTCAACGTAATAACCGAAGTCTGGATACTAAACGAAACGGACCGGAGCCTGAACGCTCAACGTAATAACCGGAGTCTGGATACCCAACGAAATTGACCGGAGCCTGAACGCTCAATGTAATAACCGGAATCTGGATACTCAACGAAACTAACCGGAGCCTGAATGCTCAATGTAATAACCAGAGTCTGGATACTCAACGAAACTGACTGGAGCCTGAACGATCAACATAATAACCGGAGTCTGGATACACAACGAAACTGACCGGAGCCTGAACGCTCAACGTGATAACCGGAGTCTGGATACCCAACGAAACTGACCGGAGCCTGAACGCTCAATGTAATAATCGGAGTCTGGATACCCAACGAAACTGACCGGAGCCTGAACTCTCAACATGATAACCGGAGTCTGGATACCCAACAAAACTGACCGGAGCCTGAACGCTCAACGTAAAAACCGGAGTCTAGATACCCAACGAAACTGACCGGAGCCTGAACGCTTAACATAATCACCGGAGTTTGGATACACAACAAAACTGACCGGAGCCTGAACACCTAACGTAATAACCAGAGTCTGGATATGTAATGAAACTGACCATACCCTGAACGCTCAACGTTATAACCGGAGTCTGGATAGCCAACAAAACTAACCGGAGCCGGAACGCTCAACGTAATAACCGAAGTCTGGATACCAAACGAAATAGACCGGAGCCTGAACGCTCAACGTAATAACCGGAGTCTGGATACCCAATGAAATTGACCGGAGCCTGAACGCTCAATGTAATAACCGGAATCTGGATACTCAACGAAACTAACCGGAGCCTGAATGCTCAATGTAATAACCAGAGTCTGGATACTCAACGAAACTGACTGGAGCCTGAACGATCAATATAATAACCGGAGTCTGGATTCACAACGAAACTGACCGGAGCCTGAACGCTCGACGTGATAACCGGAGTCTGGATACCCAACAAAACTGACCGGAGCCTGAACGCTCAATGTAATAGTCGGAGTCTGGATACCCAACGAAACTGACCGGAGCCTGAACTCTCAACGTGATAACCGGAGTCTGGATACCCAACGAAACTGACCGGAGCCTGAACGCTCAACGTAATAACCGGAGTCTGCATACCCAACGAAACAGACCGGAGCCTGAACGCTCAACGTAATAACCGGAGTCTGGATACCCATCGAAACTGACCGGAGCCTGAACTCTCAACATAATAACCGGAGTCTGGATACCCAACAAAACTGACCGGAGCCTGAACGCTCAACGTAAAAACCGGAGTCTAGATACCCAACGAAACTGACCGGAGCCTGAACTCTTAACATAATAATTGGAGTCTGTATACCCAACAAAACTGACCGGAGCCTGAACGCTCAACGTAAAAACCGGAGTCTGGATACCCAATGAAACTGACCGGAGCCGGAACGATCAACGTAATAACCGAAGTCTAGATACGCAACATAATTGACCGGAGCCTGAACGCTCAACGTAATAACCGGAGTCTGGATACCCAACGAAACTGACCGGAGCCTGAATGCTCAACGTAATAACCGGAGTCTGGATACCCAACGAAACTAACCAGAGCCTGAACGCTCAACGTAATAACCGGAGTCTGGATACCCAACGAAATTGACCGGAGCCTGAAGGCTCAACGTAATAACCGGAACCTGAATACTCAACAAAACTGACCGGAGCCTGAATGCTCAACGTAATAACCGGAGTCTGGATACTCAACGAAACTGACTGGAGGCTGAACGACCAACGTAATAACCGGTGTCTGGATACACAACGAAATTGACCAGAGCCTGATTGCTCAACGTAATAAACGGAGTCTGGACACAAAACGAAACTGACTGGAGCATGAATGCTCAACGTAATAACCAGAGTCTGGATACCCAACAAAACTGACCGGAGCCTAAACGCTCTACGTAATAACCGGAGTCTGGATACCCAATGAAACTGACCGGAGCGTGCTCGCTCAACGTAATAACCGGAGTCTGGATACTCAACAAAACTGACCGGAGCCTGAACGCTCAACGTAATAACCGGAGTCTGGATACCAAACAAAACTGACCGGAGCCTGAACGCTCAACGTAATAACCGGAGTCTGGATACTCAAGAAACTGACTGGAGCCTGAACGATCAACGTAATAACCGGTGTCTGGATACACAACGAAATTGACTGGAGCCTGATTGCTCAACGATATAACCGGAGTCTGGATACACAATGAAACTGACCGGAGCCTGAACGCTCAACGTAATAACCGGAGTCTGGATACCCAACGAAACTGACCGGAGCTTGAACGCTCAACGTAATAACCGGAGTCTGGATACCCAACGTAACTGACCGGAGCCTGAACGCTCAACGTAATAACCGGTGTCTGGATACCCAACGAAATTGACCGGAGCCTGAAGGCTCAACGTAATAACCGGAATCTGGATACTCAACGAAACTGACCGGAGCCTGAACGCTCAACGTAATAACCGGAGTCTGGATACCCAACGAAACTGACCGAAGCCTAAACGCTAAACGTAATAACCGGAGTCTGGATTCCCAACGAAACTGACCGGAGCCTGCTCGCTCAACGTAATAACCGGAGTCTGGATACCCAACAAAACTGACCAGAGCCTAAACGCTCAACGTAAAAACCGGAGTCTGGATACCCAACGAAACTGACCGGACGCTTAACGTAATAACCGGAGTCTGGATACCCAACGAAACTGACCGGAGCCTGCTCGCTCAACGTAATAACCGGAGTCTGGATACCCAACAAAACTGACCAGAGCCTGAACGCTCAACGTAAAAACTGGAGTTTGGATACCCAACAAAACTGACAGGAGCCTGAAAGCTCAACGTAATAACCGAAGTCTGGATACCAAACGAAACTGATCGGAGCCTGAACACTCAACGTATTAACCTGAGTCTGGATACCCAACGAAACTGACCGGAGCCTGAACACTCAACGTAATAACCGGAGTCTGGATACCCAACAAAACTGACCGGAGCCTGAACGCTCAACGTAAAAACCGGAGTCTGGATACCCAACGAAACTGACTGGAGCCTGAACGCTCAACGTAATAACGGGAGTCTGGATACACAACGAAACTGACCGGAGCCTGAACGCTAAACGTAATAACCAGAGTCTGGATACCCAACGAAACTAAACGGAGCATGAACGCTGAACGTAATAACCGGAGTCTAGATACTCAACGAAACTGACCGGACCCTGAACGCACAACGTAATAACTGGAGTCTGGATGCCCAACGAAACTGACCGGAGGCTGAACGCTCAACATAATAACCGGAGTCTGAATACCCAACGAAACTGACCGGAGCCGGAATGCTCAAGATAATAACCGAAGTCTGGATACCCAATGAAACTGACCGAAGCCTGAACGCTCAACGTAATAACCGGAGTAAGGATACCAAACGAAATTGACCGGAGCCTGAACGCTTAAAATAATAACCGGAGTCTAGATACCGAACGAAACTGACCAGAGCCTGAACACCTAACGTAATAACCAGAGTCTGGATATGCAATGAAACTGACCGGACCCTGAACGCTCAACGTAATAACCGGAGTCTGGATAGCCAACAAAACTGACCGGAGCCGAAACGCTCAACGTAATAACCGAAGTCTGGATACCAAACGAAACGGACCGGAGCCTGAAAGCTCAACGTAATAACCGGAGTCTGGATACCCAACGAAATTGACCGGAGCCTGAACGCTCAATGTAATAACCGGAATCTGGATACTCAACGAAACTAACCAGAGCCTGAATGCTCAATGTAATAACCAAAGTCTGGATACTCAACGAAACTGACTGGAGCCTGAACGATCAACATAATAATCGGAGTCTGGATACACAACGAAACTGACCGGAGCCTGAACACTCAACGTGATAACCGGAGTCTGGATACCCAACGAAACTGACCGGAGCCTGAACGCTCAATGTAATAATCGGAGTCTGGATACCCAACGAAACTGACCGGAGCCTGAACTCTCAACGTGATAACCGAAGACTAGATACCCAACAAAACTTACCAGAGCCTGAACGCTCAACGTAAAAACCAGAGTCTAGATACCCAACGAAACTGACCGGAGCCTGAACGCTTAACATAATCACCGGAGTCTGGATACACAACAAAATTGACCGGAGCCTAAACGCTCAACGTAATAACCGGAGTCTGGATACCCAACAAAACTGACCAGAGCCTGAACGCTCAACGTAAAAACCGGAGTCTGGATACCCAACAAAACTGACCAGAGCCTGAACGCTCAACGTAATAACCGAAGTCTAGATACCAAACGAAACTGACCGGAGCCTGAACGCTCAACGTAATAACCGGAGTCTGGATACTCAACGAAACTGACTGGAGCCTGAACGATCAACGTAATAACCGGTGTCTGGATACACAACGAAATTGACCGGAGCCTGATCGCTCAACGTAATAACCGGTGTCTGGATACACAACGAAACTGACCAGAGCCTGAACGCTCAACGTAATAACCGGAGTCTGGATACCCAACGAAACTGACCGGAGCCTAAACGCTCAACGTAATAACCGTAGTCTGGATACCCAACGTAACTGACCGGAGCCTGAACGCTCAACGTAATAACCGGAGTCTGGATACCCAACGAAATTGACCGGAGCCTGAAGGCTCAACGTAATAACCGGAATCTGGATACTCAACGAAACTGACCGGAGCCTTAACGCTCAACGTAATAACTGGAGTCTGGATACCCAACGAAACTGACCGGAGCCTAAACGCTCAACGTAATAACCGGAGTCTGGATACCCAACGAAACTGACCGGAGCCTGCTCGCTCAACATAATAACCGGAGTCTGGATACCCAACAAAACTGACCAGAGCCTGAACGCTCAACGTAAAAACCGGAGTCTGGATACCCAACGAAACTGACCGGAGCCTAAACGTTCAACGTAATAACCGGAGTCTGGATACCCAACGAAACTGATCGGAGCCTGCTCGCTCAACGTAATAATCGGAGTCTGGATACCCAACAAAACTGACCAGAGCCTGAACGCTCAACGTAAAAACCGGAGTCTGGTTACCCAACAAAACTGACCGGAGCCTGAAAGCTCAACATAATAACCGAAGTCTGGATACCAAACGAAACTGACCGGAGCCTGAACGCTCAACGTAATAACCTGAGTCTGGATACCTGTAACACCCCCTTTCTATACTACCCTCAAATTAATACATTTAATCAATTAGGCACTTAGAAAATTTATTTCATAAGAGTTTAATTAAAACATGGTATATAAGAGGCGCATCACATTATCATGAAATTAAACACATACGATACCTGCTCAAAATAGATATGCAACAATGGGTAACCCACATCTCAATATTTAGAATAAAAGCGGAAACATCCAAATATTGAATCGATCACATACATAAAAGTATATACAACCATTCAATCAATTCATGCTTTACAACATATCCACAGCAGATACATACACATATGTATCGCAAAAGAATCAAAACAAAATAGCTTCGAAAGAGCCAAAGGCTTCCTAACTACCCAGATGTTACATATCAGAGCCATTGACCAAAAAGAATGAAGACATCGCTTCACAAAAAGAACCTCCAGCTTCCTACTCTGCAATGCCTCATAGAGCATTATAAAACAGCAGAAGGGTGAGAAACAATAACATAACAGTTAATGCATAAAATTGTATATATACATATATTCATATTTGTACAAGTTATACTCAAATTATGTTCTCACCATATTAAGCATATACAATTAATCATGCCTCTACACATGCTCATGAACATTCACTATATGTTCCTCCAAACAATCATGTATAACATACACAGTTATATTCATTCAACTAATGCATCATACACAGATGACTCATGCAACTCATAGAGACCGACACACGACTCTATGCAGATGCAAATGCGGTACCGACTCATTTCAACAGATTCTCTAAGGAATCGAGTATTCAGCAGATTCTCCACGGAATCAAGTATTCAGCAGATTCTCCACGGAATCAAATATTCATCAGATTCTCCACGGAATCGAATATTCAGCAGATTCTCCACGGAATCAAATACTCAGCAGATTCTCCACGGAATCAAATACTCTAGTCAATCCTCCAAGGGATTACATGTTATGACCGATTCTCCGAGGAATCACACAATGCAACCGATTCTCCAAGGAATCTAATGTAACCATCATATCATACGAGGTTCTGCAAATCCTCCGAGGGATCATTCAACACAAAAATGCATACTAAGATGCTACACAATGCTAATCCTCCGAGGGATCGATCAACACAGAATGCATACTATGTTCACAAACATACTCATTGCATTTATCACATACATCGCATATATCTATCATGCATTCACATTATGCACCATTTCACACATGGTTTACACACATATCAGCCTATCAATGCGTTTCTATTCAATTCAAGCAAATACACAAGATTATCAAACGTTCAAGATTCACCATTTGCTCTACAATCTAGGATTCACACCTTTCGGCCACCCACAGCACGACACGTCGAAACAGTTCACACATCAATCATTCATATAGGCATTAATCATAATTGAATCGGCCAAAAATCATGCTATGAATAAACAGCAAAACAAATAACACTGCCAGGTTCGCCAACCTTCGCCTGGCGAAGCCACGCAGCGAATGCTCGCTGGCCTTCGCCTGGCGAACTCCCCAGCGAAGTCCACTGGGAGTAATTCTGGAATTACTCGCTGAGGCTCGCTACACACTCGCCTGGCGAACCTTCGCCAACTCACTTCGCCTGGCGAACTTGCCAGCGAATACAGGGTGTTAGCTTCTGACTTGCTTCGCTACAGCTCGCTGGGCTTCGCCCGGCGAAGCTTCGCTGCCATTCGCCTGGCGAGCCTGCGAAGACAGAACTTCCATGGCTTTTCCAAAGCCCAAACTCCACACAACCAACCGATTAAATCCAAACCAGTCTCAGTGGCACAACCCAACCATCACCCGACTAAACTACATCGTCTAATCCAAGTTCTAACCGATTAAAACCTCATTCTACTCACAAAACCAACTTCTAACCTAAGTGGAAAAAGAGTAGAAACTCTACAAAATCCAAACACATACACATACAATCATATACATTAAAGAGATGATGGAGTTTCATACCCTTACCGATCGATTGCAAGCTTTGGTGATGATCCCTTGATGATTCTAGGTTTTCCTCTCCACTTTCTCTTCTCTTTCTCCTCTCCTCTTTTCTTTCTCTTGTTTTTCTTCTTATCTTACTATCTTTCTTTCTTTCGTTTTCGTCTCTTATTCTATTTCTATCTCTATTTATTTCCTCTCAAATTCTTTCCAACACTTACCAATCAGTTCTCACACTAAATTGCTAAATGTCTAAAATGCCCTTTTTACTCTAATTCCCCGAAAACTCTCTGAATCGGTAAAAATAGATAAAATAAGCAAACACCACATAATAATATATAATTCTTAATTTAAGACAAACATCAATTAAATAAATTAAAAGACTCAACACTTAATGGGAATTCAGAATCGGGGCGTTACAATACCCAACGAAACTGACCGGAGCCTGAACGCTCAACGTAATAACCGGAGTCTGGATACCCAACAAAACTGACTGGAGCCTGAACGCTCAATGTAAAAACCGGAGTCTGGATACCCAACGAAACTGACCGGAGCCTGAACGCTCAACGTGATAATGGGAGTCTGGATACACAACGAAACTGACCGGAGCCTCAACGCTAAACGTAATAACCAGAGTCTGAATACCCAACAAAACTGAACGGAGCCTGAACGCTGAACGTAATAACCGGAGTCTAGATACTCAACGAAACTGACCGGACCCTGAACGCACAACGTAATAACTGGAGTCTGGATGCTCAACGAAAATGACCGGAGGCTGAACGCTCAACGTAATAACCGGAGTCTGGATACCCAACGAAACTGACCGGAGCCGGAATGCTCAAGATAATAACCGAAGTCTTGATACCCAATGAAACTGACCGGAGCCTGAACGCTCAACGTAATAATCGGAGTAAGGATACTAAACGAAATTGACCGGAGCCTAAACGCTTAAAATAATAACCGGAGTCTAGATACCGAACGAAACTGACCGGAGCCTGAACACCTAACGTAATAACCAGAGTCTGGATATGCAATGAAACTGACCGGACCCTGAACGCTCAACGTAATAACCGGAGTCTGGATAGCCAACAAAACTGACCGGAGCCGGAACGCTCAACGTAATAACCGAAGTCTGGATAGCAAACGAAACGGACCGGAGCCTGAACGCTCAACGTATTAACCGGAGTCTGGATACCCAACGAAATTGACCGGAGCCTGAACGCTCAATGTAATAACCGGAATCTGGATACTCAACGAAACTAACCGGAGCCTAAATGCTCAATGTAATAACCAAAGTCTGGATACTAAACGAAACTGACTGGAGCCTGAACGATCAACATAATAAACGGAGTCTGGATACACAACCAAACTGATCGGAGCCTGAACGCTCAACGTGATAACCGGAGTCTGGATACCCAACGAAACTGACCGGAGCCTGAACGCTCAATGTAATAATCGGAGTCTGGATACCCAAAGAAACTGACCGTAGCCTGAACTCTCAACGTGATAACCGGAGTCTGGATACCCAACAAAACAAACCGGAGCCTGAACGCTCAACGTAAAAACCGGAGTCTAGATACCCAACGAAACTGACCAGAGCCTGAACGCTTAACATAATCACCGGAGTCTGGATACACAACAAAACTGACCGGAGCCTGAACGCACAACGTAATATCCAGAGTCTGGATACCCAACGAAACTGAACGGAGCCTGAACGCTCAACGTAATAACCGGAGTCTGGATACTCAACGAAACTGACCGGAGCCTAAACGCACAACGTAATAGCTGGAGTTTGGATGCTCAACAAAACTGAACGGATCCTGAACGCTCAACGTAATAACCGGAGTCTGGGTACTCAACGAAACTGACCGGACCCTGAATGCACAATGTAATAACTGGAGTCTGGATGCTCGATAAAAATGACCGGAGCCTGAACGCTAACGTAATAACCGGAGTCTGGATACCCAACGAAACTCACCGGAGCCTGAACGCTGAACGTAATAACCGGAGTTTGGATACCCAACAAAACTGACCGGAGCTTGAACGCTCAACATAATAACCGGAGTCTGGATACCCAATGAAACTGACCGGAGCCTGAACGCTCAACGTAATAACCGGAGTAAGGATACCAAACAAAATTGACCGGAGCCAAAACGCTTAAAATAATAACCGGAGTGTAGATACCGAACGAAACTGACCGGAGCCTAAACACCTAACGTAATAACCAGAGTCTGGATATGCAATGAAACTGACCGGACCCTGAACGCTCAACGTAATAACCGGAGTCTGGATAGCCAACAAAACTGACCGGAGCCGGAACGCTCAACATAATAACCGAAGTCTGGATACCAAACGAAACGGACCGGAGCCTGAACGCTCAACGTAATAACCGGAGTCTGGATACCCAACGAAATTGACCGGAGCCTGAACGCTCAATGTAATAACCGGAATCTGGATACTCAACGAAACTAACCGGAGCCTGAATGCTCAATGTAATAACCAAAGTCTGGATACTAAACGAAACTGACTGGAGCCTGAACGATCAACATAATAACCGGAGTCTGGATACACAACGAAACTGACCGGAGCCTGAACGCTCAACGTGATAACCGGAGTCTGGATACCCAACGAAACTGACCGGAGCCTGAACGCTCAATGTAATAATCGGAGTCTGGATACCACACGAAACTGACCGTAGCCTGAACTCTCAACGTGATAACCGGAGTCTGGATACCCAACAAAACTGACCGGAGCCTGAACGCTCAACGTAAAAACCGGAGTCTAGATACCCAACGAAACTGACCAGATCCTGAACGCTTAACATAATCACCGGAGTCTGGATACACAACAAAACTGACCGGAGCCTGAACGTTCAACGTAATAACCGGAGTCTGGATACCTAACGAAACTGAACGGAGCCTGAACGCTCAACGTAATAACCGGAGTCTGGATACTCAACGAAACTGACCGGAGCCTGAACGCACAACGTAATAGCTGGAGTCTGGATGCTCAACGAAACTGAACGGATCCTGAACGCTCAATGTAATAACCGGAGTCTGGGTACTCAACGAATATGACCGGACCCTGAATGCACAACGTAATAACTGGAGTCTGGATGCTCGATAAAAATGACCGGAGCCTAAACGCTAACGTAATAACCGGAGTCTGGATACCCAACGAAACTCACCGGAGCCTGAACGCTGAACGTAATAACCAGAGTTTGGATACCCAACAAAACTGACCGGAGCTTGAACGCTCAAAATAATAACCGGAGTCTGGACACCCAATGAAACTGACCGGAGCCTGAATGCTCAACGTAATAACCGGAGTCTGGATACCCTACGAAACTGAACGGAGCCTGAACGCTCAACGTAATAACCGGAGTCTAGATACCCAACGAAACTGACCGGAGCCTGAACGCTCAACGTAATAACCGGAGTCTGGATACCCTACGAAACTGAACGGAGCCTGAACGCTCAACATAATAACCGGAGTATGGATACCCAACAAAACTGACCGGAGTCTGAACGCTCAATGTAAAAACTGTAGTCTGGATACCCAACCAAACTGACCAGAGCCTGAACACTCAACGTAATAACCGAAGTCTGGATAGCCAACGAAACTGACCGGAGCCTACTTGCTCAACGTAATAACCGGAGTCTGGATGCCCAACGAAACTGACCGGAGCCTGAACGTTCAACGTAATAACCGGAGTCTGGATACCCAACGAAACTGACCGGAACCTGAACGCTCAATGTAATAATCGGAGTCTGGATACCCAACGAAACTGACCGGAGCCTGAACGCTCAACGTAATAACCGGAGTTTGGATACCCAACAAAACTGACCTGAGCCTGAACGCTCAATGTAAAAACCGGAGTCTGGATAACCAACGAAACTGACCGGAGCCTGAACGCTCAACGTAATAACCGGAGTCTGGATACCCAACGAAACTGACCGGAGGCTGAACGCTCAATGTAATAACCGGAGTCTGGATACCCAACGAAACTGACCGGAGCCGGAATTCTCAAGATAATAACCGAAGTCTGGATACCCAATGAAACTGACCGGAGCCTGAATGCTCAACGTAATAACCGGAGTAAGGATACCAAACGGAATTGACCGGAGCCTGAACGCTTAAAATAATAACCGGAGTCTAGATACCGAACGAAACTGACCGGAGCCTGAACACCTAATGTAATAACCAGAGTCTGGATATGCAATGAACCTGACCGGACCCTGAACGCTCAACGTAATAACCGGAGTCTGGATAGCCAACAAAACTGACCAGAGCCGGAACGCTCAACGTAATAACCGAAGTCTGGATACCAAACGAAATGGACCGGAGCCTGAACGCTCAACGTAATAACCGGAGTCTGGATACCCAACGAAATTGACCGGAGCCTGAACGCTCAATGTAATAACCGGAATCTGGATACTCAACGAAACTAACCGGAGCCTGAATGCTCAATGTAATAACCAGAGTCTGGATAGTCAACGAAACTGACTGGAGCCTGAACGATCAACATAATAACCGGAGTCTGGATACACAACGAAACTGACCGGAGCCTGAATGCTCAACGTGATAACCGGAGTCTGGATACCCAACGAAACTGACCGGAGCCTGAACGTTCAATGTAATAATCGGAGTCTGGATACCCAACGAAACT
Source organism: Lathyrus sativus (assembly GCA_963859935.3). Lineage (NCBI taxonomy): Eukaryota > Viridiplantae > Streptophyta > Magnoliopsida > Fabales > Fabaceae > Lathyrus > Lathyrus sativus. The sequence goes on from CAWUDS030000773.1 coordinate 252,433, forward strand.
GACCGGAGCCTGAACTCTCAACGTGATAACCGGAGTCTGGATACCCAACAAAACTGACCGGAGCCTGAACGCTCAACGTAAAAACCGGAGTCTAGATACCCAACAAAACTGACCGGAGCCTGAACGCTCAACATAATCACCGGAGTCTGGATACACAACAAAACTGACCGAAGCCTGAACGCTCAACGTAATAACCGGAGTCTGGATACCCAACGAAACTGACCGGAGCCTGAACGCTCAACATAATAACCGGAGTCTGGATACCCAACGAAACTGACCGGAGCCTGAACGCTCAACGTAATAACCGGAGTCTGGATACCCTACGAAACTGAACGGAGCCTGAACGCTCAACGTAATAACCGGAGTCTGGATACCCAACGAAACTGACCGGAGCCTGAACGCTCAACGTAATAACCGGAGTCTGGATACCCTACGAAACTGAACGGAGCCTGAACGCTCAACATAATAACCGGAGTATGGATACCCAACAAAACTGACCGGAGCCTGAACGCTCAATGTAAAAACTGGAGTCTGGATACCCAACCAAACTGGCCGGAGCCTGAACACTCAACGTAATAACCGAAGTCTGGATAGCCAACGAAACTGACCGGAGCCTACTTGCTCAACGTAATAACCGGAGTCTGGATACCCAACGAAACTGACCGGAGCCTGAACGCTCAACGTAATAACCGGAGTCTGGATACCCAACGAAACTGACAGGAGCCTGAACGCTCAATGTAATAACCGGAGTCTGGATACCCAACGGAACTGACCGGAGCCTGAATGCTCAACGTAATGATCGGGGTCTGGATACCCAACAAAACTGACCTGAGCCTGAACGCTCAATGTAAAAACCGGAGTCTGGATACCCAACGAAACTAACCGGAGACTGAACGCTCAACGTAATAACGGGAGTCTGGATACGCAACGAAACTGACCAGACCCTGAACGCTCAACATAATAACTTGAGTCTGGATACCCAACGAAACTGAACGTAGCCTGAACGCTGAACGTAATAACCAGAGTCTAGATACTCAACGAAACTGACCGGACCCTGAACGCACAACGTAATAACTGGAGTCTGGATGCTCAACGAAAATGACCGGAGCCTGAACGCTCAACGTAATAACCGGAGTCTGGATACCCAACGAAACTGACCGGAGCCAGAATGCTCAAGATAATAACCGAAGTCTGGATACCGAATGAAACTGACCGGAGCCTGAACGCTCAACGTAATAACCGGAGTCTGGATATCAAACGAAATTGACCGGAGATTGAACGCTTAAAATAATAACCGGAGTCTAGATACCGAACGAAACTGACCGGAGCCTGAACACCTAGCGTAATAACCAGAGTCTGGATACGCAACGCAACTGACCGGACCCTGAACACTCAACGTAATAACCGGAGTCTGGATACCATACAAAACTGACCGGAGCCTGAACGCTCAACGTAATAACCGAAGTCTGGATACCAAACGAAACGGACCGGAGCCTGAACGCTCAACGTAATAACCGGAGTCTGGTTACCCAACGAAATTGACCGGAGCCTGAACGCTCAATGTAATAACCGGAATCTGGATACTCAACGAAACTAACCGGAGCCTGAATGCTCAATGTAATAACCAGAGTCTAGATACTCAACGAAACTGACTGGAGCCTGAACGATCAACGTAATAACCGGAGTCTGGATACACAACGAAACTGACCGGAGCCTGAACGCTCAACGTGATAACCGGAGTCTGGATACCCAACGAAATTGACAGGAGCTTGAACGCTCAATGTAATAATCGGAGTCTGGATACCCAACGAAACTGACCGGAGCCTGAACCCTCAACGTAATAATCGGAGTCAGGATACCCAACAAAACTGACCGGAGCCTGAACGTTCAACGTAAAAACCGGAGTCTGGATACCCAACGAAACTGACCGAAGCCTGAATGCTCAACATAATCACCGAAGTCTGGATACACAACAAAACTGACCGGAGCCTGAACGCTCAACGTAATAACCGGAGTCGTGATACCCAACGAAACTGAACGGAGCCTGAACGCTCAACGTAATAATCGGAGTCTAGATACTCAACGAAACTGACCGGAGCCTGAACGCACAACGTAATAACTGGAGTCTGAATGCTCAACGAAACTGAACGGATCCTGAACGCTCAACATAATAACCGGAGTCTGGGTACTACCCGAAACTGACCGGACCCTGAACGCACAACGTAATAACTGGAATCTGGATGCTCAACAAAAATGACCGGAGCCTGAACGCTCAACGTAAAAACCGGAGTCTAGATACCCAACGAAACTGACCAGATCCTGAACGCTTAACATAATCACCGGAGTCTGGATACACAACAAAACTGACCGGAGCCTGAACGTTCAACGTAATAACCGGAGTCTGGATACCTAACGAAACTGAACGGAGCCTGAACGCTCAACGTAATAACCGGAGTCTGGATACTCAACGAAACTGACCGGAGCCTGAACGCACAACGTAATAGCTGGAGTCTGGATGCTCAACGAAACTGAACGGATCCTGAACGCTCAATGTAATAACCGGAGTCTGGGTACTCAACGAAACTGACCGGACCCTGAATGCACAACGTAATAACTGGAGTCTGGATGCTCGATAAAAATGACCGGAGCCTAAACGCTAACGTAATAACCGGAGTCTGGATACCCAACGAAACTCACCGGAGCCTGAACGCTGAACGTAATAACCAGAGTTTGGATACCCAACAAAACTGACCGGAGCTTGAACGCTCAAGATAATAACCGGAGTCTGGACACCCAATGAAACTGACCGGAGCCTGAATGCTCAACGTAATAACCGGAGTCTGGATACCCTACGAAACTGAACGGAGCCTGAACGCTCAACGTAATAACCGGAGTCTAGATACCCAACGAAACTGACCGGAGCCTGAACGCTCAACGTAATAACCGGAGTCTGGATACCCTACGAAACTGAACGGAGCCTGAACGCTCAACATAATAACCGGAGTATGGATACCCAACAAAACTGACCGGAGTCTGAACGCTCAATGTAAAAACTGTAGTCTGGATACCCAACCAAACTGACCAGAGCCTGAACACTCAACGTAATAACCGAAGTCTGGATAGCCAACGAAACTGACCGGAGCCTACTTGCTCAACGTAATAACCGGAGTCTGGATGCCCAACGAAACTGACCGGAGCCTGAACGTTCAACGTAATAACCGGAGTCTGGATACCCAACGAAACTGACCGGAACCTGAACGCTCAATGTAATAATCGGAGTCTGGATACCCAACGAAATTGACCGGAGCCTGAACGCTCAACGTAATAACCGGAGTTTGGATACCCAACAAAACTGACCTGAGCCTGAACGCTCAATGTAAAAACCGGAGTCTGGATAACCAACGAAACTGACCGGAGCCTGAACGCTCAACGTAATAACCGGAGTCTGGATACCCAACGAAACTGACCGGAGGCTGAACGCTCAATGTAATAACCGGAGTCTGGATACCCAACGAAACTGACCGGAGCCGGAATTCTCAAGATAATAACCGAAGTCTGGATACCCAATGAAACTGACCGGAGCCTGAATGCTCAACGTAATAACCGGAGTAAGGATACCAAACGGAATTGACCGGAGCCTGAACGCTTAAAATAATAACCGGAGTCTAGATACCGAACGAAACTGACCGGAGCCTGAACACCTAACGTAATAACCAGAGTCTGGATATGCAATGAACCTGACCGGACCCTGAACGCTCAACGTAATAACCGGAGTCTGGATAGCCAACAAAACTGACCAGAGCCGGAACGCTCAACGTAATAACCGAAGTCTGGATACCAAACGAAATGGACCGGAGCCTGAACGCTCAACGTAATAACCGGAGTCTGGATACCCAACGAAATTGACCGGAGCCTGAACGCTCAATGTAATAACCGGAATCTGGATACTCAACGAAACTAACCGGAGCCTGAATGCTCAATGTAATAACCAGAGTCTGGATAGTCAACGAAACTGACTGGAGCCTGAACGATCAACATAATAACCGGAGTCTGGATACACAACGAAACTGACCGGAGCCTGAATGCTCAACGTGATAACCGGAGTCTGGATACCCAACGAAACTGACCGGAGCCTGAACGTTCAATGTAATAATCGGAGTCTGGATACCCAACGAAACTGACCGGAGCCTGAACTCTCAACGTGATAACCGGAGTCTGGATACCCAACAAAACTGACCGGAGCCTGAACGCTCAACGTAAAAACCGGAGTCTAGATACCCAACAAAACTGACCGGAGCCTGAACACTCAACATAATCACCGGAGTCTGGATACACAACAAAACTGACCGAAGCCTGAACGCTCAACGTAATAACCGGAGTCTGGATACCCAACGAAACTGACCGGAGCCTGAACGCTCAACATAATAACCGGAGTCTGGATACCCAACGAAACTGACCGGAGCCTGAACGCTCAACGTAATAACCGGAGTCTGGATACCCTACGAAACTGAACGGAGCCTGAACGCTCAACGTAATAACCGGAGTCTGGATACCCAACGAAACTGACCGGAGCCTGAACGCTCAACGTAATAACCGGAGTCTGGATACCCTACGAAACTGAACGGAGCCTGAACGCTCAACATAATAACCGGAGTATGGATACCCAACAAAACTGACCGGAGCCTGAACGCTCAATGTAAAAACTGGAGTCTGGATACCCAACCAAACTGGCCGGAGCCTGAACACTCAACGTAATAACCGAAGTCTGGATAGCCAACGAAACTGACCGGAGCCTACTTGCTCAACGTAATAACCGGAGTCTGGATACCCAACGAAACTGACCGGAGCCTGAACGCTCAACGTAATAACCGGAGTCTGGATACCCAACGAAACTGACAGGAGCCTGAACGCTCAATGTAATAACCGGAGTCTGGATACCCAACGGAACTGACCGGAGCCTGAATGCTCAACGTAATGATCGGGGTCTGGATACCCAACAAAACTGACCTGAGCCTGAACGCTCAATGTAAAAACCGGAGTCTGGATACCCAACGAAACTAACCGGAGACTGAACGCTCAACGTAATAACGGGAGTCTGGATACGCAACGAAACTGACCAGACCCTGAACGCTCAACATAATAACTTGAGTCTGGATACCCAACGAAACTGAACGTAGCCTGAACGCTGAACGTAATAACCAGAGTCTAGATACTCAACGAAACTGACCGGACCCTGAACGCACAACGTAATAACTGGAGTCTGGATGCTCAACGAAAATGACCGGAGCCTGAACGCTCAACGTAATAACCGGAGTCTGGATACCCAACAAAACTGACCGGAGCCAGAATGCTCAAGATAATAACCGAAGTCTGGATACCGAATGAAACTGACCGGAGCCTGAACGCTCAACGTAATAACCGGAGTCTGGATATCAAACGAAATTGACCGGAGATTGAACGCTTAAAATAATAACCGGAGTCTAGATACCGAACGAAACTGACCGGAGCCTGAACACCTAGCGTAATAACCAGAGTCTGGATACGCAACGCAACTGACCGGACCCTGAACACTCAACGTAATAACCGGAGTCTGGATACCCTACGAAACTGAACGGAGCCTGAACGCTCAACATAATAACCGGAGTATGGATACCCAACAAAACTGACCGGAGCCTGAACGCTCAATGTAAAAACTGGAGTCTGGATACCCAACCAAACTGGCCGGAGCCTGAACACTCAACGTAATAACCGAAGTCTGGATAGCCAACGAAACTGACCGGAGCCTACTTGCTCAACGTAATAACCGGAGTCTGGATACCCAACGAAACTGACCGGAGCCTGAACGCTCAACGTAATAACCGGAGTCTGGATACCCAACGAAACTGACAGGAGCCTGAACGCTCAATGTAATAACCGGAGTCTGGATACCCAACGGAACTGACCGGAGCCTGAATGCTCAACGTAATGATCGGGGTCTGGATACCCAACAAAACTGACCTGAGCCTGAACGCTCAATGTAAAAACCGGAGTCTGGATACCCAACGAAACTAACCGGAGACTGAACGCTCAACGTAATAACGGGAGTCTGGATACGCAACGAAACTGACCAGACCCTGAACGCTCAACATAATAACTTGAGTCTGGATACCCAACGAAACTGAACGTAGCCTGAACGCTGAACGTAATAACCAGAGTCTAGATACTCAACGAAACTGACCGGACCCTGAACGCACAACGTAATAACTGGAGTCTGGATGCTCAACGAAAATGACCGGAGCCTGAACGCTCAACGTAATAACCGGAGTCTGGATACCCAACAAAACTGACCGGAGCCAGAATGCTCAAGATAATAACCGAAGTCTGGATACCGAATGAAACTGACCGGAGCCTGAACGCTCAACGTAATAACCGGAGTCTGGATATCAAACGAAATTGACCGGAGATTGAACGCTTAAAATAATAACCGGAGTCTAGATACCGAACGAAACTGACCGGAGCCTGAACACCTAGCGTAATAACCAGAGTCTGGATACGCAACGCAACTGACCGGACCCTGAACACTCAACGTAATAACCGGAGTCTGGATACCATACAAAACTGACCGGAGCCTGAACGCTCAACGTAATAACCGAAGTCTGGATACCAAACGAAACGGACCGGAGCCTGAACGCTCAACGTAATAACCGGAGTCTGGTTACCCAACGAAATTGACCGGAGCCTGAACGCTCAATGTAATAACCGGAATCTGGATACTCAACGAAACTAACCGGAGCCTGAATGCTCAATGTAATAACCAGAGTCTAGATACTCAACGAAACTGACTGGAGCCTGAACGATCAACGTAATAACCGGAGTCTGGATACACAACGAAACTGACCGGAGCCTGAACGCTCAACGTGATAACCGGAGTCTGGATACCCAACGAAATTGACAGGAGCTTGAACGCTCAATGTAATAATCGGAGTCTGGATACCCAACGAAACTGACCGGAGCCTGAACCCTCAACGTAATAATCGGAGTCAGGATACCCAACAAAACTGACCGGAGCCTGAACGTTCAACGTAAAAACCGGAGTCTGGATACCCAACGAAACTGACCGAAGCCTGAATGCTCAACATAATCACCGAAGTCTGGATACACAACAAAACTGACCGGAGCCTGAACGCTCAACGTAATAACCGGAGTCGTGATACCCAACGAAACTGAACGGAGCCTGAACGCTCAACGTAATAATCGGAGTCTAGATACTCAACGAAACTGACCGGAGCCTGAACGCACAACGTAATAACTGGAGTCTGAATGCTCAACGAAACTGAACGGATCCTGAACGCTCAACATAATAACCGGAGTCTGGGTACTACCCGAAACTGACCGGACCCTGAACGCACAACGTAATAACTGGAATCTGGATGCTCAACAAAAATGACCGGAGCCTGAACGCTAACTTAATAACCGGAGTCTGGATACCCAACAAAACTGACCGGAGCCTGAACGCTGAATGTAATAACCGGAGTCTGGATACCCAACGAAACTGACCGGAGCCGGAATTCTCAAGATAATAACCGAAGTCTGGATACCCAATGAAACTGACCGGAGCCTGAACGCTCAACGTAATAACCGGAGTATGGATACCAAACGAAATTGACCGGAGCCTGAACGCTTAAAATAATAACCGGAGTCTAGATACCGAACGAAACTGACCGGAGCCTGAACACCTAACGTAATAACCAGAGTCTGGATATGCAATGAAACTGACCGGACCCTGAACGCTCAACGTAATAACCGGAGTCTGGATAGCCAACAAAACTGACCGGAGCCGGAATGCTCAACGTAATAACCGAAGTCTGGATACCAAACGAAACGGACCGGAGCCTGAACGCTCAACGTAATAACCGGAGTCTGGATACCCAACGAAACTGACCAGACCCTGAACGCTCAACATAATAACTTGAGTCTGGATACCCAACGAAACTGAACGGAGCCTGAACGCTGAACGTAATAACCAGAGTCTAGATACTCAACGAAACTGACCGGACCCTGAACGCACAACGTAATAACTGGAGTCTGGATGCTCAACGAAAATGACCGGAGCCTGAACGCTCAACGTAATAACCGGAGTCTGGATACCCAACAAAACTGACCGGAGCCAGAATGCTCAAGATAATAACCGAAGTCTGGATACCGAATGAAACTGACCGGAGCCTGAACGCTCAACGTAATAACCGGAGTCTGGATATCAAACGAAATTGACCGGAGATTGAACGCTTAAAATAATAACCGGAGTCTAGATACCGAACGAAACTGACCGGAGCCTGAACACCTAGCGTAATAACCAGAGTCTGGATACGCAACGCAACTGACCGGACCCTGAACACTCAACGTAATAACCGGAGTCTGGATACCATACAAAACTGACCGGAGCCTGAACGCTCAACGTAATAACCGAAGTCTGGATACCATACAAAACTGACCGGAGCCTGAACGCTCAACGTAATAACCGAAGTCTGGATACCAAACGAAACGGACCGGAGCCTGAACGCTCAACGTAATAACCGGAGTCTGGTTACCCAACGAAATTGACCGGAGCCTGAACGCTCAATGTAATAACCGGAATCTGGATACTCAACGAAACTAACTGGAGCCTGAATGCTCAATGTAATAACCAGAGTCTAGATACTCAACGAAACTGACTGGAGCCTGAACGATCAACGTAATAACCGGAGTCTGGATACACAACGAAACTGACCGGAGCCTGAACGCTCAACGTGATAACCGGAGTCTGGATACCCAACGAAATTGACAGGAGCTTGAACGCTCAATGTAATAATCGGAGTCTGGATACCCAACGAAACTGACCGGAGCCTGAACCCTCAACGTAATAATCGGAGTCAGGATACCCAACAAAACTGACCGGAGCCTGAACGTTCAACGTAAAAACCGGAGTCTGGATACCCAACGAAACTGACCGAAGCCTGAATGCTCAACATAATCACCGAAGTCTGGATACACAACAAAACTGACCGGAGCCTGAACGCTCAACGTAATAACCGGAGTCGTGATACCCAACGAAACTGAACGGAGCCTGAACGCTCAACGTAATAATCGGAGTCTAGATACTCAACGAAACTGACCGGAGCCTGAACGCACAACGTAATAACTGGAGTCTGAATGCTCAACGAAACTGAACGGATCCTGAACGCTCAACATAATAACCGGAGTCTGGGTACTACCCGAAACTGACCGGACCCTGAACGCACAACGTAATAACTGGAATCTGGATGCTCAACAAAAATGACCGGAGCCTGAACGCTAACTTAATAACCGGAGTCTGGATACCCAACAAAACTGACCGGAGCCTGAACGCTGAATGTAATAACCGGAGTCTGGATACCCAACGAAACTGACCGGAGCCGGAATTCTCAAGATAATAACCGAAGTCTGGATACCCAATGAAACTGACCGGAGCCTGAACGCTCAACGTAATAACCGGAGTATGGATACCAAACGAAATTGACCGGAGCCTGAACGCTTAAAATAATAACCGGAGTCTAGATACCGAACGAAACTGACCGGAGCCTGAACACCTAACGTAATAACCAGAGTCTGGATATGCAATGAAACTGACCGGACCCTGAACGCTCAACGTAATAACCGGAGTCTGGATAGCCAACAAAACTGACCGGAGCCGGAATGCTCAACGTAATAACCGAAGTCTGGATACCAAACGAAACGGACCGGAGCCTGAACGCTCAACGTAATAACCGGAGTCTGGATACCCAACGAAATTGACCGGAGCCTGAACGCTCAATGTAATAACCGGAATCTGGATACTCAACGAAACTAACCGGAGCCTGAATGCTCAATGTAATAACCAGAGTCTGGATACTCAACGAAACTGACTGGAGCCTGAACGATCAACATAATAACCGGAGTCTGGATACACAACGAAACTGACCGGAGCCTGAACGCTCAACGTGATAACCGGAGTCTGGATACCCAACGAAACTGACCGGAGCCTGAACGTTCAATGTAATAATCGGAGTCTGGATACCCAACGAAACTGACCGGAGCCTGAACTCTCAACGTGATAACCGGAGTCTGGATACCCAACAAAACTGACCGGAGCCTGAACGCTCAACGTAAAAACCGGAGTCTAGATACCCAACAAAACTGACCGGAGCCTGAACGCTCAACATAATCACCGGAGTCTGGATACACAACAAAACTGACCAGAGCCTGAACGCTCAACGTAATAACCGGAGTCTGGATACCCAACGAAACTGACCGGAGCCTGAACGCTCAACATAATAACCGGAGTCTGGATACCCAACGAAACTGACCGGAGCCTGAACGCTCAACGTAATAACCGGAGTCTGGATACCCTACGAAACTGAACGGAGCCTGAACGCTCAACGTAATAACCGGAGTCTGGATACCCAACGAAACTGACCGGAGCCTGAACGCTCAACGTAATAACCGGAGTCTGGATACCCTACGAAACTGAACGGAGCCTGAACGCTCAACATAATAACCGGAGTATGGATACCCAACAAAACTGACCGGAGCCTGAACGCTCAATGTAAAAACTGGAGTCTGGATACCCAACCAAACTGGCCGGAGCCTGAACACTCAACGTAATAACCGAAGTCTGGATAGCCAACGAAACTGACCGGAGCCTACTTGCTCAACGTAATAACCGGAGTCTGGATACCCAACGAAACTGACCGAAGCCTGAACGCTCAACGTAATAACCGGAGTCTGGATACCCAACGAAACTGACAAGAGCCTGAACGCTCAATGTAATAACCGGAGTCTGGATACCCAACGGAACTGACCGGAGCCTGAATGCTCAACGTAATAATCGGGGTCTGGATACCCAACAAAACTGACCTGAGCCTGAACGCTCAATGTAAAAACCGGAGTCTGGATACCCAACGAAACTGACCGGAGACTGAACGCTCAACGTAATAACGGGAGTCTAGATACCCAACGAAACTGACCGGAGCCTGCTCGCTCAACGTAATAACGGGAGTCTAGATACCCAACGGAACTGACCAGAGCCTGAATGCTCAACATAATAACTTGAGTCTGGATACCCAACGAAACTGAACGGAGCCTGAACGCTGAACATAATAACCAGAGTCTAGATACTCAACGAAACTGACCGGACCCTGAACGCACAACGTAATAACTGGAGTCTGGATGCTCAACAAAAATGACCGGGGCCTGAACGCTCAACGTAATAACCGGAGTCTGGATACCCAACGAAACTGACCGGAGCCAGAATGCTCAAGATAATAACCGAAGTCTGGATACCCAATGAAACTGACCGGAGCCTGAACGCTCAACGTAATTACCGGAGTCTAGATACCAAACGAAATTGACCGGAGATTGAACGCTTAAAATAATAACCGGAGTCTAGATACCGAACGAAACTGACCGGAGCCGGAACACCTAGCGTAATAACCAGAGTCTGGATACGCAACGCAACTGACCGGACCCTGAACACTAAACGTAATAACCGGAGTCTGGATACCCAACAAAACTGACCGGAGCCTGAACGCTCAACGTAATAACCGAAGTCTGGATACCAAACGAAACGGACCGGAGCCTGAACGCTCAACGTAATAACCGGAGTCTGGTTACCCAACGATATTGACCGGAGCCTGAACGCTCAATGTAATAACCGGAATCTGGATACTCAACGAAAGTAACCGGAGCCTGAATACTCAATGTAATAACCAGAGTCTAGATACTAAACGAAACTGACTGGAGCCTGAACGATCAACGTAATAACCGGAGTCTGGATACACAACGAAACTGACCGGAGCCTGAACGCTCAACGTGATAACCGGAGTCTGGATACCCAACGAAATTGAGAGGAGCTTGAACGCTCAATGTAATAATCGGAGTCTGGATACCCAACGAAACTGACCGGAGCCTGAACCCTCAACGTAATAATTGGAGTCTGGATACCCAACAAAACTGACCGGAGCCTGAACGCTCAACATAAAAACCGGAGTCTGGATACCCAACAAAACTGACCGAAGCCTGAATGCTCAACGTAATCACCGAAGTCTGGATACACAACAAAACTGACCGGAGCCTGAACGCTCAACGTAATAACCGGAGTCGTGATACCCAACAAAACTGAACGGAGCCTGAACGCTCAACGTAATAACTGGAGTCTAGATACTCAACGAAACTGACCGGAGCCTGAATGCACAACATAATAACTGGAGTCTGAATGCTCAACGAAACTGAACGGATCCTGAACGCTCAACATAATAACCGGAGTCTGGGTACTCAACGAAACTGACCGGACCCTAAACGCACAACGTAATAACTGGAATCTGGATGCTCAACAAAAATGACCGGAGCCTGAACGCTAACTTAATAACCGGAGTCTGGATACCCAACAAAACTGACCGGAGCCTGAACGCTGAATGTAATAACCGGAGTTTGGATACCCAACAAAACTGACCGGGGCCTGAACGCTCAACGTAATAATCGGAGTCTGGATACCCAATGAAACTGACCGGAGCCTGAACGCTCAACATAATAACCGGAGTCTGGATACCCAACAAAACTGACCGGAGCCTGAACGCTCAACGTAAAAACCGGAGTCTGGATACCCAATGAAACTGACCAGAGCCTGAACGATCAACGTAATAACCGAAGTCTGGATACGCAACGAAACTGACCGGAGCCTGAACGCTCAACGTAATAACCGGAGTCTGGATACCCAACGAAACTGACCGGAGCCTGAACGCTCAACGTAATAACCGGAGTCTGGATACCCAACGAAACTTACCAGAGCCTGAACGCTCAATGTAATAACCGGAGTCTGGATACCCAACGAAACTGACCAGAGCCTGAACATTCAACGTAAAAACCGGAGTCTGGATACCCAACGAAACTGACCAGAGCCTGAACATTCAACATAATAACCGAAGTCTGGATAGCCAACGAAACTGACCGGAGCCTGCTTGCTCAACGTAATAACCGGAGTCTGGATACCCAACGAAACTGACCGGAGCCTGAACGATCATCGTGATAACCAGAGTCTGGATACCCAACGAAACTGACCGGAGCCTGAACGCTCAATGTAATAACCGGAGTCTGGATACCCAACGAAACTGACCGGAGCCTGAACCCTCACGTAATAACCGGGGTCTGGATACCCAACAAAACTGACCGAACCCTGAACGCTCAACGTAAAAACCAGAGTCTGGATACCCAACGAAACTGACCAAAGCCTGAACGCTCAACATAATAACCGCAGTCTGGATACCCAACGAAATTGACCGGAGCCTGAACGCTCAACGTAATAACCGGAGTCTGGATACCGAATGAAACTGAACGGAGCCTGAACGCTCAACGTAATAACCGCAGTCTGGATACACAACGAAACTGACCCGAGCCTAAATGTTCAACGTAATAACCGGAGTCTGGATACCCAACGAAACTGACCTGAGCCTGAACGCTCAATGTAATAACCGGAGTCTGGATACCCAACGAAACTGACCGGAGCCTGAACGCTCAACGTAATAACCGGAGTCTGGATACCGAATGAAACTGAACGGAGCCTGAACGCTCAACGTAATAACCGCAGTCTGGATACCCAACGAAACTGACCCGAGCCTAAATGTTCAACGTAATAACCGGAGTCTGGATACCCAACTAAATTGACCAGAGCCTGAAGGCTCAACGTAATAACCGGAATCTGGATACTCAACGAACCTGACCGGAGGGTGAACGCTCAACGTAATAACCGGAGTCTGGATACTCAACGAAAATGACTGGAGCCTGAATGATCAACGTAATAACCGAAGTCTGGATACACAACGAACTTGACCAGAGCCTGATCTCTCAACGTAATAACTAGAGTCTGGATACACAACGAAACTGACCAGAGCCTGAACACTCAACGTAATAACCGGAGTCTGGATACCCAACGAAACTGACTGGAGCCTGCTCGCTCAACGTAATAACTGGAGTCTGGATACCCAACAAAACTAACCAGAGCCTGAACGCTCAACGTAAAAACCGGAGTCTGGATACCCAACAAAACTGATCGGAGCCTGAACACTCAACGTAATAACCGAAGTCTGGATACCAAACGAAACTGACCGGAGCCTGAACGCTCAACGTAATAACCGGAGTCTGGATACCCAACGAAACTGACCGGAGCCTGAACACTCAACGTAATAACCGGAGTTTGGATACCCAACAAAACTGACCGGAGCCTGAACGCTCAAAGTAAAAACCGGAGTCTGGATACCCAACGAAACTGACCGGAGCCTGAACGCTCAATGTAATAACTGGAGTCTCGATACACAACAAAACTAACCGGAACCTGAACGCTTAACGTAATAACCGGAGTCTGGATACCGAATGAAACTGAACGGAGCCTGAACGCTCAACGTAATAACCGTAGTCTGGATACTCAACGAAACTGACCGGACCCTGAACACACAATGTAAAAACTGGAGTTTCGATGCTCAACGAAAATGACCGGAGCCTGAACGCTCAACGTAATAACCGGAGTCTGGATACCCAATGAAACTGACCGGAGCCTGAACGCTCAACGTGATAACCGAATTCTGGATACCCAATGAAACTGACCGGAGCCTGAACGCTCAACGTAATAACCGGAGTCAGGATACCAAACGAAATTGACCGGAGCCTGAACGCTTAACGTAATAACCGGAGTCTAGATACCGAACGAAACTGACCGGAGCCTGAACGCCTAACGTAATAACCAGAGTCTGGACATACAACGAAACTGACCGGAGCCTGAACGCTCAATGTAATAACCGGAGTCTGGATACCCAACAAAACTAAACGGAGCCTGAACGCTCAACGTAATAACTGAAGTTTGGATACCAAACGAAACTGACCGGAGCCTGAATGCTCAACTTAATAACCGGAGTCTGGATACCCAACAAAATTGACCGGAGCCTGAACGCTCAACGTAATAACCGGAGTCTGGATACTCAACGAAACTGACTGGAGCCTTAACGCTCAACGTAATAACCGGAGTCTGGATACACAACAAAACTGACCGGAGCCTGAACGCTCAACGTAATAACCGGAGTCTGGTACCCAACAAAACTGACCGGAGTCTGAACGCTCAATGTAATAACCGGAGTCTGGATACCCAACGAAACTGACCGAAGCCTGAACCCTCAACATAATAACCGGAGTCTGGATACCCAACAAAACTGACCGGAGCCTGAACGCTCAACGTGAAAACTAGAGTCTGGATACCCAACGAAACTGACCGGAGCCTGAACGCTCAACGTAATAACCAAAGTCTGGATACCCAATGAAACTGACCGGAGCCTGAACGCTCAACGTAATAACCGGAGTCAGGATACCAAACGAAATTGACCGGAGCCTGAACGCTTAACGTAATAACCGGAGTCTAGATACCGAACGAAACTGACCGGAGCCTGAACGCCTAACGTAATAACCAAAGTCTGGATATACAACGAAACTGACCGGAGCCTGAACGCTCAACGTAATAACCGGAGTCTTGATACCCAACAAAACTGACCGGAGCCTGAACGCTCAACGTAATAACTGAAGTCTGGATACCAAACAAAACTGACCGGAGCCTGAACGCTCAACGTAATAACCGGAATCTGGATACTCAACAAAACTGACCAGAGCCTGAACGCTCAATGTAATAACCGGAGTCTAGATACTCAACGAAACTGACTGGAGCCCGAATGATCAACGTAATAACCGCAGTCTAGATACTCAACGAAACTGACCGGACCCTGAACGCACAATGTAAAAACTGGAGTTTGGATGCTCAACGAAAATGACCGGAGCCTGAACGCTCAACGTAATAACCGGAGTCTGGATACCCAACGAAACTGACCGGAGCCTGAACGCTCAACTTGATAACCGATGTCTGGATACCCAATGAAACTAACCGAAGCCTGAACGCTCAACGTAATAACCTGAGTCAGGATACCAAACGAAATTGACCGGAGCCTGAACGCTTAACGTAATAACCGGAGTCTAGATACCGAACGAAACTGACCGGAGCCTGAACGCCTAACGTAATAACCAGAGTCTGGATATATAACGAAACTGACCGGAGCCTGAACGCTCAATGTAATAACCGGAGTCTGGATACCCAACAAAACTAAACAGAGCCTGAACGCTCAACGTAATAACTGAATTCTGGATACCAAACGAAACTGACCGGAGCCTGAATGCTCAACGTAATAACCGGAGTCTGGATACCCAACGAAATTGACCGGAGCCTGAACGCTCAACGTAATAACCGGAATCTGGATACTCAACGAAACTAACCGGAGCCTGAACGCTCAACGTAATAACCGGAGTCTGGATACTCAACGAAACTGACTGGAGCCTTAACGATCAACGTAATAACCGGAGTTTGGATACACAACAAAACTGACCGGAGCTTGAACGCTCAACGTAATAACCGGAGTCTGGATACCCAACAAAACTGACCGCAGTCTGAACCCTCAATGTAATAACCGGAGTCGGGATACCCAACGAAACTGACCGAAGCCTAAACCCTCAACGTAATAACCGGAGTCTGGATACCCAACAAAACTGACCGGAGCCTGAACACTCAACGTGAAAACCGGAGTCTGGATACCCAACGAAACTGACGAGAGCCTGAACGCTCAACGTAATAACTGGAGTCTGGATACCCAACGAAATTGATCGGAGCCTGAACGTTCAACGTAATAACCGGAGTCTGGATACCCAACGAAATTGACCGGAGCCTGAAGGCTCAACGTAATAACCGGAATCTGGATACTCAACGAAACTGACCGGAGCCTGAACGCTCAACGTAATAACCGGAGTCTGGATACTCAACGAAACTGAGGGGAGCCTGAACGATCACCGTAATAACCGGAGTCTGGATACCCAACGAAACTGAACGGAGCCTGAACGCTCAACGTAATAACTGGAGTCTGGATACTCAACGAAACTGACCGGACCCTGAACGCACAACGTAATAACTGGAGTCTGGATGCTCAACGAAAATGAGCGGAGCCTGAATGCTCAACGTATTAACCGGAGTCTGGATACCCAACGAAACTGACCGGAGCCTGAACGCTCAACGTAATAACCAAAGTCTGGATACCCAATGAAACTGACCGGAGCCTGAACGCTCAACGTAATAACCGGAGTCAGGATACCAAACGAAATTGACCGGAGCCTGAACGCTTAACGTAATAACCGGAGTCTAGATACCGAACGAAACTGACCAGAGCCTGAACGCCTAACGTAATAACCAGAGTCTGGATATACAACGAAACTAACCGGAGCCTGAACGCTCAACGTGATAACCGGAGTCTTGATACCCAACAAAACTGACCGGAGCCTGAACGATCAACGTAATAACTGAAGTCTGGATACCAAACGAAACTGACCGGAGCCTGAAGGCTCAACGTAATAACCGGAATCTGGATACTCAACAAAACTGACCAGAGCCTGAACGCTCAACGTAATAACCGGAGTCTAGATACTCAACGAAACTGACTTGAGCCTGAATGATCAACGTAATAACCGCAGTCTAGATACTCAACGAAACTGACCGGAGCCGGATCTCTCAACGTAATAACCAGAGTCTGGATACACAACCAAACTGACCGGAGCCTGAATGCTCAACGTAATAACCGGAGTCTGGATACCCAAATACCCAACGAAACTGACCGGAGCCTGAACGCTTAACGTAGTAACCGGAGTCTGGATACCCAACGAAACTAACCGGAGCCTGAACGCTCAACGTAATAACCGGAGTCTAGATACCTTACGAAACTGAACGGAGCCTGAACGCTCAACATAATAACCGGAGTATGGATACCCAACAAAACTGACTGGAGCCTGAACGCTCAACATAAAAACCGGAGTCTGGATACCCAACGAAACTGACCGGAGTCTGAACATTCAACGTAATAACCGAAGTCTGGATACCCGACGAAACTGACCGGAGCCTGCTCGCTCAACGTAATAACCGGAGTCTGGATACCTAACGAATCTGACCGGAGCCTGAACACTCAACGTAATAACCGGAGTCTGGATACCCAAAGAAACTGACCGGAGCCTGAACGCTCAACGTAATAACCGGAGTCTGGATACCCAACGAAACGGACTGGAGCCTGAACGCTCAATGTAATAACCGGAGTCTGGATACCCAATGAAACTGACCGGAGCCTGAACGCTCAACATAATAACCGGAGTCTGGATACCCAACAAAACTGACCGGAGCCTGAACGCTCAACGTAAAAACCGGAGTCTGGATACCCAATGAAACTGACCAGAGCCTGAACGATCAACGTAATAACCGAAGTCTGGATACGCAACGAAACTGACCGGAGCCTGAACGCTCAACGTAATAACCGGAGTCTGGATACCCAACGAAACTGACCGGAGCCTGAACGCTCAACGTAATAACCGGAGTCTGGATACCCAACGAAACTTACCAGAGCCTGAACGCTCAATGTAATAACCGGAGTCTGGATACCCAACGAAACTGACCAGAGCCTGAACATTCAACGTAAAAACCGGAGTCTGGATACCCAACGAAACTGACCAGAGCCTGAACATTCAACATAATAACCGAAGTCTGGATAGCCAACGAAACTGACCGGAGCCTGCTTGCTCAACGTAATAACCGGAGTCTGGATACCCAACGAAACTGACCGGAGCCTGAACGATCATCGTGATAACCAGAGTCTGGATACCCAACGAAACTGACCGGAGCCTGAACGCTCAATGTAATAACCGGAGTCTGGATACCCAACGAAACTGACCGGAGCCTGAACCCTCAACGTAATAACCGGGGTCTGGATACCCAACAAAACTGACCGAACCCTGAACGCTCAACGTAAAAACCAGAGTCTGGATACCCAACGAAACTGACCAAAGCCTGAACGCTCAACATAATAACCGCAGTCTGGATACCCAACGAAATTGACCGGAGCCTGAACGCTCAACGTAATAACCGGAGTCTGGATACCGAATGAAACTGAACGGAGCCTGAACGCTCAACGTAATAACCGCAGTCTGGATACACAACGAAACTGACCCGAGCCTAAATGTTCAACGTAATAACCGGAGTCTGGATACCCAACGAAACTGACCTGAGCCTGAACGCTCAATGTAATAACCGGAGTCTGGATACCCAACGAAACTGACCGGAGCCTGAACGCTCAACGTAATAACCGGAGTCTGGATACCGAATGAAACTGAACGGAGCCTGAACGCTCAACGTAATAACCGCAGTCTGGATACCCAACGAAACTGACCCGAGCCTAAATGTTCAACGTAATAACCGGAGTCTGGATACCCAACTAAATTGACCAGAGCCTGAAGGCTCAACGTAATAACCGGAATCTGGATACTCAACGAACCTGACCGGAGGGTGAACGCTCAACGTAATAACCGGAGTCTGGATACTCAACGAAAATGACTGGAGCCTGAATGATCAACGTAATAACCGAAGTCTGGATACACAACGAACTTGACCAGAGCCTGATCTCTCAACGTAATAACTAGAGTCTGGATACACAACGAAACTGACCAGAGCCTGAACACTCAACGTAATAACCGGAGTCTGGATACCCAACGAAACTGACTGGAGCCTGCTCGCTCAACGTAATAACTGGAGTCTGGATACCCAACAAAACTAACCAGAGCCTGAACGCTCAACGTAAAAACCGGAGTCTGGATACCCAACAAAACTGATCGGAGCCTGAACACTCAACGTAATAACCGAAGTCTGGATACCAAACGAAACTGACCGGAGCCTGAACGCTCAACGTAATAACCGGAGTCTGGATACCCAACGAAACTGACCGGAGCCTGAACACTCAACGTAATAACCGGAGTTTGGATACCCAACAAAACTGACCGGAGCCTGAACGCTCAAAGTAAAAACCGGAGTCTGGATACCCAACGAAACTGACCGGAGCCTGAACGCTCAATGTAATAACTGGAGTCTCGATACACAACAAAACTAACCGGAACCTGAACGCTTAACGTAATAACCGGAGTCTGGATACCGAATGAAACTGAACGGAGCCTGAACGCTCAACGTAATAACCGCAGTCTGGATACTCAACGAAACTGACCGGACCCTGAACACACAATGTAAAAACTGGAGTTTCGATGCTCAACGAAAATGACCGGAGCCTGAACGCTCAACGTAATAACCGGAGTCTGGATACCCAATGAAACTGACCGGAGCCTGAACGCTCAACGTGATAACCGAATTCTGGATACCCAATGAAACTGACCGGAGCCTGAACGCTCAACGTAATAACCGGAGTCAGGATACCAAACGAAATTGACCGGAGCCTGAACGCTTAACGTAATAACCGGAGTCTAGATACCGAACGAAACTGACCGGAGCCTGAACGCCTAACGTAATAACCAGAGTCTGGACATACAACGAAACTGACCGGAGCCTGAACGCTCAATGTAATAACCGGAGTCTGGATACCCAACAAAACTAAACGGAGCCTGAACGCTCAACGTAATAACTGAAGTTTGGATACCAAACGAAACTGACCGGAGCCTGAATGCTCAACTTAATAACCAGAGTCTGGATACCCAACAAAATTGACCGGAGCCTGAACGCTCAACGTAATAACCGGAGTCTGGATACTCAACGAAACTGACTGGAGCCTTAACGCTCAACGTAATAACCGGAGTCTGGATACACAACAAAACTGACCGGAGCCTGAACGCTCAACGTAATAACCGGAGTCTGGTACCCAACAAAACTGACCGGAGTCTGAACGCTCAATGTAATAACCGGAGTCTGGATACCCAACGAAACTGACCGAAGCCTGAACCCTCAACATAATAACCGGAGTCTGGATACCCAACAAAACTGACCGGAGCCTGAACGCTCAACGTGAAAACTAGAGTCTGGATACCCAACGAAACTGACCGGAGCCTGAACGCTCAACGTAATAACCAAAGTCTGGATACCCAATGAAACTGACCGGAGCCTGAACGCTCAACGTAATAACCGGAGTCAGGATACCAAACGAAATTGACCGGAGCCTGAACGCTTAACGTAATAACCGGAGTCTAGATACCGAACGAAACTGACCGGAGCCTGAACGCCTAACGTAATAACCAAAGTCTGGATATACAACGAAACTGACCGGAGCCTGAACGCTCAACGTAATAACCGGAGTCTTGATACCCAACAAAACTGACCGGAGCCTGAACGCTCAACGTAATAACTGAAGTCTGGATACCAAACAAAACTGACCGGAGCCTGAACGCTCAACGTAATAACCGGAATCTGGATACTCAACAAAACTGACCAGAGCCTGAACGCTCAATGTAATAACCGGAGTCTAGATACTCAACGAAACTGACTGGAGCCCGAATGATCAACGTAATAACCGCAGTCTAGATACTCAACGAAACTGACCGGACCCTGAACGCACAATGTAAAAACTGGAGTTTGGATGCTCAACGAAAATGACCGGAGCCTGAACGCTCAACGTAATAACCGGAGTCTGGATACCCAACGAAACTGACCGGAGCCTGAACGCTCAACTTGATAACCGATGTCTGGATACCCAATGAAACTAACCGAAGCCTGAACGCTCAACGTAATAACCTGAGTCAGGATACCAAACGAAATTGACCGGAGCCTGAACGCTTAACGTAATAACCGGAGTCTAGATACCGAACGAAACTGACCGGAGCCTGAACGCCTAACGTAATAACCAGAGTCTGGATATATAACGAAACTGACCGGAGCCTGAACGCTCAATGTAATAACCGGAGTCTGGATACCCAACAAAACTAAACAGAGCCTGAACGCTCAACGTAATAACTGAATTCTGGATACCAAACGAAACTGACCGGAGCCTGAATGCTCAACGTAATAACCGGAGTCTGGATACCCAACGAAATTGACCGGAGCCTGAACGCTCAACGTAATAACCGGAATCTGGATACTCAACGAAACTAACCGGAGCCTGAACGCTCAACGTAATAACCGGAGTCTGGATACTCAACGAAACTGACTGGAGCCTTAACGATCAACGTAATAACCGGAGTTTGGATACACAACAAAACTGACCGGAGCTTGAACGCTCAACGTAATAACCGGAGTCTGGATACCCAACAAAACTGACCGCAGTCT
Source organism: Lathyrus sativus (assembly GCA_963859935.3). Lineage (NCBI taxonomy): Eukaryota > Viridiplantae > Streptophyta > Magnoliopsida > Fabales > Fabaceae > Lathyrus > Lathyrus sativus. The sequence continues at coordinate 274,610 of CAWUDS030000773.1, forward strand.
GAACCCTCAATGTAATAACCGGAGTCGGGATACCCAACGAAACTGACCGAAGCCTAAACCCTCAACGTAATAACCGGAGTCTGGATACCCAACAAAACTGACCGGAGCCTGAACACTCAACGTGAAAACCGGAGTCTGGATACCCAACGAAACTGACGAGAGCCTGAACGCTCAACGTAATAACTGGAGTCTGGATACCCAACGAAATTGATCGGAGCCTGAACGTTCAACGTAATAACCGGAGTCTGGATACCCAACGAAATTGACCGGAGCCTGAAGGCTCAACGTAATAACCGGAATCTGGATACTCAACGAAACTGACCGGAGCCTGAACGCTCAACGTAATAACCGGAGTCTGGATACTCAACGAAACTGAGGGGAGCCTGAACGATCACCGTAATAACCGGAGTCTGGATACCCAACGAAACTGAACGGAGCCTGAACGCTCAACGTAATAACTGGAGTCTGGATACTCAACGAAACTGACCGGACCCTGAACGCACAACGTAATAACTGGAGTCTGGATGCTCAACGAAAATGAGCGGAGCCTGAATGCTCAACGTATTAACCGGAGTCTGGATACCCAACGAAACTGACCGGAGCCTGAACGCTCAACTTAATAACCAAAGTCTGGATACCCAATGAAACTGACCGGAGCCTGAACGCTCAACGTAATAACCGGAGTCAGGATACCAAACGAAATTGACCGGAGCCTGAACGCTTAACGTAATAACCGGAGTCTAGATACCGAACGAAACTGACCAGAGCCTGAACGCCTAACGTAATAACCAGAGTCTGGATATACAACGAAACTAACCGGAGCCTGAACGCTCAACGTGATAACCGGAGTCTTGATACCCAACAAAACTGACCGGAGCCTGAACGATCAACGTAATAACTGAAGTCTGGATACCAAACGAAACTGACCGGAGCCTGAAGGCTCAACGTAATAACCGAAATCTGGATACTCAACAAAACTGACCAGAGCCTGAACGCTCAACGTAATAACCGGAGTCTAGATACTCAACGAAACTGACTTGAGCCTGAATGATCAACGTAATAACCGCAGTCTAGATACTCAACGAAACTGACCGGAGCCGGATCTCTCAACGTAATAACCAGAGTCTGGATACACAACCAAACTGACCGGAGCCTGAATGCTCAACGTAATAACCGGAGTCTGGATACCCAAATACCCAACGAAACTGACCGGAGCCTGAACGCTTAACGTAGTAACCGGAGTCTGGATACCCAACGAAACTGACCGGAGCCTGAACGCTCAACGTAATAACCGGAGTCTAGATACCTTACGAAACTGAACGGAGCCTGAACGCTCAACATAATAACCGGAGTATGGATACCCAACAAAACTGACTGGAGCCTGAACGCTCAACATAAAAACCGGAGTCTGGATACCCAACGAAACTGACCGGAGTCTGAACATTCAACGTAATAACCGAAGTCTGGATACCCGACGAAACTGACCGGAGCCTGCTCGCTCAACGTAATAACCGGAGTCTGGATACCTAACGAATCTGACCGGAGCCTGAACACTCAACGTAATAACCGGAGTCTGGATACCCAAAGAAACTGACCGGAGCCTGAACGCTCAACGTAATAACCGGAGTCTGGATACCCAACGAAACGGACTGGAGCCTGAACGCTCAATGTAATAACCGGAGTCTGGATACCCAATGAAACTGACCGGAGCCTGAACCCTCAACGTAATAACCGGAGTCTGGATACCCAACAAAACTGACTGGAGCCTGAACGTTCAACGTAAAAACCAGAGTCTGGATACCCAAAAAAACTGACCAGAGCCTGAACGCTCAACGTAAAAACCGGAGTCTGGATACCCAACGAAACTGACCGGAGCCTGAACGCTCAACGTAATAATCGGAGTCTGGATACCCAACGAAATTGACCGGAGCCTGAAGGCTCAACGTAATAACCGGAATCTGGATACTCAACAAAACTGACCGGAGCCTGAACGCTCAACGTAATAACCGGAGTCTGGATACTATCCGAAACTGACTGGAGCCTGAAAGATCAACGTGATAAACGGAGTCTGGATACATAATGAAATTGATCGGAGCTTGATCGCTCAACGTGATAACCGGAGTCTGGATACACAACGAAACTGACCGGAGCTTGGACGCTCAACGTAATAACCGGAGTCTGGATACCCAACGAAACTGACCGGAGCCTGAACGCTCAACGTAAAAACCAGAGTCTGGATACCCAACGAAACTGACCGGAGCCTAAACGCTCAACGTAATAACCGGAGTCTGGATACCCAACGAAACTGACCAGAGCCTGAACGCTTAACGTAATAACCGGAGTCTGGATACCCAACAAAACTAACTGGAGCCTGAATGCTCAACGTAAAAACCAGAGTCTGGATACCCAACAAAACTGACCGGAGCCTGAACGCTCAACGTAAAAATGGGAGTCTGGATACCCAACGAAACTGACCGGAGCCTGAACGCTCAATGTAATAACTGAAGTCTGGATACCAAACGAAACTGACCGGAGCCTGAACGCTCAACGTAATAACCGGAGTCTGGATACACAACGAAACTGACCGGAGCCTGAACGCTCAACGTAATAACTGGAGTCTGGATACCCAACGAAACTGAACGGAGCCTGAACGCTCAACGTAATAACTGGAGTGTGGATGCTCAACGAAAATGATCAGAGCCGGAACGCTCAACGTAATAACCGGAGTCTGGACACCCAACGAAACTAACCGGAGTCTGGACACCCAACAAAACTGACTGGAGCCTGAACGCTCAACGTAAAAACCAGAGTCTGGATACCCAACGAAACCGACCGGAGCCTGAACACTCAACGTAATAACCGAAGTCTGGATACCCAACGAAACTGACCGGAGCCTGCTCGCTCAACGTAATAACCAGAGTCTGGATACCCAACGAAACTGACCGGAGCCTGAACACTAAACCTAATAACCGGAGTCTGGATACCCAAAGAAACTGACTGGAGCCTGAACGCTCAATGTAATAACCGGAGTCTGGATACCCAACGAAACGGACCAGAGCCTAAACGCTCAATGTAATAACCGGAGTCTGGATACCCAACAAAATTGACCGGAGCCTGAACCCTCAATGTAATAACCGAAGTCTAGATACACAACAAAACTGACCGGAGCCTGAACGCTCAACGTAATAACCGGAGTCTAAATACCCAACGAAACTGACTGGAGCCTGCTCGCTCAACGTAATAACCGGAGTCTGGATACCCAACGAAACTGACCGGAGCCTGAACGCTCAACGTAATAACCGGAGTCTGGATACTCAACGAAACTGACTGGAGCCTGAACGCACAACGTAATAACCGGAGTCTGGATGCGCAACGAAAATGACCGGAGCCTGAACGCTCAACGTAACAATCGGAGTCTGGACACCCAACGAACTGACCGGAGCCTGAACATTCAACGTAATAACCGAAGTCTGGATACCCAATGAAACTGACCGGAGCCTGAACGCTCAACGTAATAACCAGAGTCAGGATACCAAACGAAATTGACCGGAGCCTGAACGCTTAACGTAATAACCGGAGTCTAGATACCGAACGAAACTGACCGGAGCCTGAAAGCCTAACGTAATAACCAGAGTCTGGATATACAACGAAACTGACCGGAGCCTGAACGCTCAACGTAATAACCGGAGTCTTGATACCCAACAAAACTGACCGGAGCCTGAACGAACAACGTAATAACTGAAGTCTGGATACCAAACGAAACTGACCAGAGCCTGAACGCTCAACGTAATAACCGGAATCTGGATACTCAACAAAACTGACCAGAGCCTGAACGCTCAACGTAATAACCGGAGTCTAGATACTCAACGAAACTGACTGGAGCCTGAATGATCAACGTAATAACCGGAGTCTGGATACACAACAAAATTGACCGGAGCCGGATCTCTCAACGTAATAACCAGAGTCTGGATACACAACCAAACTGACCGGAGCCTGAATGCTCAAAGTAATAACCGGAGTCTGGATACCCAACGAAACTGACTGGAGCCTGAACGCTCAACGTAATAACCAGAGTCAGGATACCAAACGAAATTGACCGGAGCCTGAACGCTTAACGTAATAACCGGAGTCTAGATACCGAACGAAACTGACCGGAGCCTGAAAGCCTAACGTAATAACCAGAGTCTGGATATACAACGAAACTGACCGGAGCCTGAAAGCTCAACGTAATAACCGGAGTCTTGATACCCAACAAAACTGACCGGAGCCGGAACGAACAACGTAATAACCGAAGTCTGGATACCCGACGAAACTGACCGGAGCCTGCTCGCTCAACGTAATAACCGGACTCTGGATACCCAACGAAACTGACCGGAGCCTGAATACTCAACGTAATAACCGGAGTCTGGATACCCAAAGAAACTGACTGGAGCCTGAACGCTCAACGTAATAACCGGAGTCTGGATACCCAATGAAACGGACCGGAGCCTGAACGCTCAATGTAATAACCGGAGTCTGGATACCCAACGAAACTGACTGGAGCCTGAACCCTCAACGTAATAACCGGAGTCTGGATACCCAACAAAACTGACCGGAGCTTGAACGCTCAACTTAATAACCAAAGTTCGGATACCCAATGAAACTGACCGGAGCCTGAACGCTCAACATAATAACCAGAGTCTGGATACCCAACGAAAATGACCGGAGCCTGAACGTTCAAAGTAATAACCGAAATCTGGATACACAACGAAACTAACCGGAGCCTGAACGATCAATGTAATAACCGAAGTCTGGATACGCAACGAAACTGACCGGAGCCAAATCGCTCAACGTAATAACCGAAGTCTAGATACACAACGAAACTGACCGGAGCCTGAACGCTCAACGTAATAACCGGAGTCTAGATACCCAACGAAACTGACTGGAGCCTGCTCGCTCAACGTAATAACCGGAGTCTGGATACCCAACGAAACTGATCGGAGCCTGAACGCTCAACGTAATAACCGGAGTCTGGATACTCAACGAAACTGACCGGAGCCTGAACGCACAACGTAATAACCGGAGTCTGGATGCGCAACGAAAATGACCGGAGCCTGAACGCTCAACGTAATAACCGGAGTCTGGACACCCAACGAAACTGACTGGAGCCTGAACATTCAACGTAATAACCGGAGTCTGGATACCAAACGAAACTGACCGGAGCCTGAACGCTCAACGTAATAATCGGAGTCTGGATACCCAACGAAACTGACCAGAGCCTGGACGCTCAACGTAATAACTGAAGTCTGGATACCAAACGAAACAGACCGGAGCCTGAACACTCAACGTAATAACCGGAGTCTGGATACCCAACGAAATTGACCGGAGCCTGAACGCTTAACGTAGTAACCGGAGTCTAGATACCCAATGAAACTGACCGGAGCCTGAACGCTCAACGTAATAACCGGAGTCTAGATACCCTACGAAACTGAACGGAGCCTGAACGATCAACATAATAACTGGAGTATGGATACCCAAAAAAACTGACTGGAGCCTGAACGCTCAACGTAAAAACCGGAGTCTGGATACCCTACGAAACTGACCGGAGCCTGAACATTTAACGTAATAACCGAAGTCTGGATACCCGACGAAACTGACCGGAGCCTGCTCGCTCAACGTAATAACCGGACTCTGGATACCCAACGAAACTGACCGGAGCCTGAATACTCAACGTAATAACCGGAGTCTGGATACCCAAAGAAACTGACTGGAGCCTGAACGCTCAACGTAATAACCGGAGTCTGGATACCCAATGAAACGGACCGGAGCCTGAACGCTCAATGTAATAACCGGAGTCTGGATACCCAACGAAACTGACTGGAGCCTGAACCCTCAACGTAATAACCGGAGTCTGGATACCCAACAAAACTGACTGGAGCCTGAACGTTCAACGTAAAAACCGGAGTCTGGATACCCAAAAAAACTGACCAGAGCCTGAACGCTCAACGTAAAAACCGGAGTCTGGATACCCAACGAAACTGACCGGAGCCTGAACGCTCAACGTAAAAATCGGAGTCTGGATACCCAACGAAACTGACCGGAGCCTGAATGCTCAACGTAAAAACCAGAGTCTGGATACCCAACGAAACTGACCGGAGCCTGAACGCTCAACGTAATAACCGGAGTCTGGATACACAACGAAACTGACCGGAGCCTGAACGCTCAACGTAATAACCGGAATCTGGATACTATCCGAAACTTTCTGGAGCCTGAAAGATCAACGTGATAACCGGAGTCTGGATACACAATGAAATTGATCGGAGCTTGATCGCTCAACGTGATAACTGGAGTCTGGATACACAACGAAACTGACCGGAGCCTGAACGCTCAACGTAATAACCGGAGTCTGGATACACAACGAAACTGACCGGAGCCTGAACGCACAACGTAATAACCTGAGTCTGGACACCCAACGAAACTGACCGGAGCCTGAACATTCAACGTAATAACCAGTGTCTGGATACCCAACGAAACTGACCGGAGCCTGAACGCTCAACGTAAAAATCGGAGTCTGGATACCCAACGAAACTGACCGGAGCCTGGACGCTCAACGTAATAACTGAAGTCTGGATACTAAACGAAACTGACCGGAGCCTGAACGCTCAACGTAATAACCGGAGTCTGGATACCCAACGAAACTGACCGGAGCCTGAACGCTTAACGTAGTAACCGGAGTCTGGACACCCAACGAAACTGACCGGAGCCTGAACGCTCAATGTAATAACCGGAGTCTGGATACCCAACGAAACTGACCGGAGCCTGAATGCTCAATGTAATAACCGGAGTCTGGATACCCAATGAAACTGACCGGAGCCTGAACCCTCAACGTAATAACCAGAGTCTGGACACCCAACGAAACTGACCAGAGCCTGAACGCTTAACGTAGTAACCGGAGTCTGGATACCCAACGAAACTGACCGGAGCCTGAACGCTCAACGTAATAACCGGAGTCTAGATACCAAACGAAACTTAACGGAGCCTGAACGCTCAACATAATAACCGGAGTATGGATACCCAACAAAACTCATTGGAGCCTGAACGCTCAACGTAAAAACCGGAGTCTGGATACCTAACGAAACTGACCGGAGCCTGAACATTCAACGTGATAACCGAAGTCTGGATACCCGACGAAACTGACCGGAGCCTGCTCGCTCAACGTAATAACCGGAGTCTGGATACCCAACGAAACTGACCGGAGCCTGAACACTCAACGTAATAACCGGAGTCTGGATACCCAAAGAAACTGACTGGAGCCTGAACGCTCAACGTAATAACCAGAGTCTGGATACCCAACGAAACGGACCAGAGCCTGAACGCTCAATGTAATAACCGGAGTCTGGATACCCAACGAAACGGACCGGAGCCTGAACCCTCAACGTAATAATCGGAGTCTGGATACCCAACAAAACTGACTGGAGCCTGAACGTTCAACGTAAAAACCGGAGTCTGGATACCTAAAAAAACTGACCAGAGCCTGAACGCTCAACGTAAAAACCGGAGTCTGGATACCCAACGAAACTGACCGGAGCCTGAACGCTCAACGTAATAATCGGAGTCTGGATACCCAACGAAACTGACCGGAGCCTGAACATTCAACGTAATAACCGAAGTCTGGATACCCGACGAAACTGACCGGAGCCTGCTCGCTCAACGTAATAACCGGAGTCTGGATACTATCCGAAACTTTCTGGAGCCTGAAAGATCAACGTGATAACCAGAGTCTGGATACACAATGAAATTGATCGGAGCTTGATCGCTCAACGTGATAACCGGAGTCTGGATACACAACGAAACTGACCGGAGCCTGAACGCTCAACGTAATAACCGGAGTCTGGATACCCAACGAAACTGACCGGAGCCTGAACGCTCAACGTAAAAACCAGAGTCTGGATACCCAACGAAACTGACTGGAGCCTGAACTCACAACGTAATAACCGGAGTCTGGATACCCAACGAAACTGACCGGAGCCTGAATGCTCAATGTAATAACCGGAGTCTGGACACCCAACGAAACTGACCGGAGCCTGAACATTCAACGTAATAACCGGAGTCTGGATACCCAACGAAACTGACCGGAGCCTGAACGCTCAACGTAAAAATCGGAGTCTGGATACCCAACGAAACTGACCGGAGCCTGGACGCTCAACGTAATAACTGAAGTCTGGATACCAAACGAAACTGACCGGAGCCTGAACGCTCAACGTAATAACCGGAGTCTGGATACCAAACGAAACTGACCAGAGCCTGAACGCTTAACGTAGTAACCGGAGTCTGGATACCCAACGAAACTGACCGGAGCCTGAACGCTCAACGTAATAACCGGAGTCTGGATACCCAACGAAACTGAACGGAGCCTAAACGCTCAACGTAATAACTGGAGTCTGGATGCTCAACGAAAATGATCAGAGCCTGAACCCTCAACGTAATAACCGGAGTCTGGACACCCAACGAAACTAACCGGAGTCTGGACACCCAACAAAACTGACTGGAGCCTGAACGCTCAACGTAAAAACCGGAGTCTGGATACCCAACGAAACTGACCGGAGCCTGAACACTCAACGTAATAACCGAAGTCTGGATACCCAACGAAACTGACCGGAGCGTGCTCGCTCAACGTAATAACCGGAGTCTGGATACCCAACAAAACTGACCGGAGCCTGAACACTAAACGTAATAACCGGAGTCTGGATACCCAAAGAAACTGATTGGAGCCTGAACGCTCAATGTAATAACCGGAGTCTGGATACCCTACGAAACTGACCGGAGCCTGAACATTTAACGTAATAACCGAAGTCTGGATACCCGACGAAACTGACCGGAGCCTGCTCGCTCAACGTAATAACCGGAGTCTGGATACCCAACGAAACTGACCGGAGCCTGAATACTCAACGTAATAACCGGAGTCTGGATACCCAAAGAAACTGACTGGAGCCTGAATGCTCAACGTAATAACCGGAGTCTGGATACCCAATGAAACGGACCGGAGCCTGAACGCTCAATGTAATAACCGGAGTCTGGATACCCAACGAAACTGACTGGAGCCTGAACCCTCAACGTAATAACCGGAGTCTGGATACCCAACAAAACTGACTGGAGCCTGAACGTTCAACGTAAAAACCGGAGTCTGGATACCCAAAAAAACTGACCAGAGCCTGAACGCTCAACGTAAAAACCGGAGTCTGGATACCCAACGAAACTGACCGGAGCCTGAACGCTCAACGTAAAAATCGGAGTCTGGATACCCAACGAAACTGACCGGAGCCTGAATGCTCAACGTAAAAACCAGAGTCTGGATACCCAACGAAACTGACCGGAGCCTGAACGCTCAACGTAATAACCGGAGTCTGGATACACAACGAAACTGACCGGAGCCTGAACGCTCAACGTAATAACCAGAATCTGGATACTATCCGAAACTTTCTGGAGCCTGAAAGATCAACGTGATAACCGGAGTCTGGATACACAATGAAATTGATCGGAGCTTGATCGCTCAACGTGATAACTGGAGTCTGGATACACAACGAAACTGACCGGAGCCTGAACGCTCAACGTAATAACCGGAGTCTGGATACCCAACGAAACTGACCGGAGCCTGAACGCTCAACGTAAAAACCAGAGTCTGGATACCCAACGAAACTGACCGAAGCCTGAACGCACAACGTAATAACCGGAGTCTAGATACCCAACGAAACTGACCGGAGCCTGAACGCTCAACGTAATAACCTGAGTCTGGACACCCAACGAAACTGACCGGAGCCTGAACATTCAACGTAATAACCAGTGTCTGGATACCCAACGAAACTGACCGGAGCCTGAACGCTCAACGTAAAAATCGGAGTCTGGATACCCAACGAAACTGACCGGAGCCTGGACGCTCAACGTAATAACTGAAGTCTGGATACCAAACGAAACTGACCGGAGCCTGAACGCTCAACGTAATAACCGGAGTCTGGATACCCAACGAAACTGACCGGAGCCTGAACGCTTAACGTAGTAACCGGAGTCTGAACATCCAACGAAACTGACCGGAGCCTGAACGCTCAATGTAATAACCGGAGTCTGGATACCCAACGAAACTGACCGGAGCCTGAATGCTCAATGTAATAACCGGAGTCTGGATACCCAACGAAACTGACCGGAGCCTGAACCCTCAACGTAATAACCAGAGTCTGGACACCCAACGAAACTGACCAGAGCCTGAACGCTTAACGTAGTAACCGGAGTCTGGATACCCAACGAAACTGACCGGAGCCTGAACGCTCAACGTAATAACCGGAGTCTAGATACCAAACGAAACTTAACGGAGCCTGAACGCTCAACATAATAACCGGAGTATGGATACCCAACAAAACTGATTGGAGCCTGAACGCTCAACGTAAAAACCGGAGTCTGGATACCTAACGAAACTGACCGGAGCCTGAACATTCAACGTGATAACCGAAGTCTGGATACCCGACGAAACTGACCGGAGCCTGCTCGCTCAACGTAATAACCGGAGTCTGGATACCCAACGAAACTGACCGGAGCCTGAACACTCAACGTAATAACCGGAGTCTGGATACCCAAAGAAACTGACTGGAGCCTGAACGCTCAACGTAATAACCAGAGTCTGGATACCCAACGAAACGGACCAGAGCCTGAACGCTCAATGTAATAACCGGAGTCTGGATACCCAACGAAACGGACCGGAGCCTGAACCCTCAACGTAATAATCGGAGTCTGGATACCCAACAAAACTGACTGGAGCCTGAACGTTCAACGTAAAAACCGGAGTCTGGATACCTAAAAAAACTGACCAGAGCCTGAACGCTCAACGTAAAAACCGGAGTCTGGATACACAACGAAACTGACCGGAGCCTGAACGCTCAACGTAATAACCGGAGTCTGGATACCCAACGAAACTGACCGGAGCCTGAACGCTCAACGTAATAACCGGAGTCTGGATACCCAACGAAACTGAACGGAGCCTAAACGCTCAACGTAATAACTGGAGTCTGGATGCTCAACGAAAATGATCAGAGCCTGAACCCTCAACGTAATAACCGGAGTCTGGACACCCAACGAAACTAACCGGAGTCTGGACACCCAACAAAACTGACTGGAGCCTGAACGCTCAACGTAAAAACCGGAGTCTGGATACCCAACGAAACTGACCGGAGCCTGAACACTCAACGTAATAACCGAAGTCTGGATACCCAACGAAACTGACCGGAGCGTGCTCGCTCAACGTAATAACCGGAGTCTGGATACCCAACAAAACTGACCGGAGCCTGAACACTAAACGTAATAACCGGAGTCTGGATACCCAAAGAAACTGATTGGAGCCTGAACGCTCAATGTAATAACCGGAGTCTGGATACCCTACGAAACTGACCGGAGCCTGAACATTTAACGTAATAACCGAAGTCTGGATACCCGACGAAACTGACCGGAGCCTGCTCGCTCAACGTAATAACCGGAGTCTGGATACCCAACGAAACTGACCGGAGCCTGAATACTCAACGTAATAACCGGAGTCTGGATACCCCAAGAAACTGACTGGAGCCTGAACGCTCAACGTAATAACCGGAGTCTGGATACCCAATGAAACGGACCGGAGCCTGAACGCTCAATGTAATAACCGGAGTCTGGATACCCAACGAAACTGACTGGAGCCTGAACCCTCAACGTAATAACCGGAGTCTGGATACCCAACAAAACTGACTGGAGCCTGAACGTTCAACGTAAAAACCGGAGTCTGGATACCCAAAAAAACTGACCAGAGCCTGAACGCTCAACGTAAAAACCGGAGTCTGGATACCCAACGAAACTGACCGGAGCCTGAACGCTCAACGTAAAAATCGGAGTCTGGATACCCAACGAAACTGACCGGAGCCTGAATGCTCAACGTAAAAACCAGAGTCTGGATACCCAACGAAACTGACCGGAGCCTGAACGCTCAACGTAATAACCGGAGTCTGGATACACAACGAAACTGACCGGAGCCTGAACGCTCAACGTAATAACCGGAATCTGGATACTATCCGAAACTTTCTGGAGCCTGAAAGATCAACGTGATAACCGGAGTCTGGATACACAATGAAATTGATCGGAGCTTGATCGCTCAACGTGATAACTGGAGTCTGGATACACAACGAAACTGACCGGAGCCTGAACGCTCAACGTAATAACCGGAGTCTGGATACCCAACGAAACTGACCGGAGCCTGAACGCTCAACGTAAAAACCAGAGTCTGGATACCCAACGAAACTGACCGAAGCCTGAACGCACAACGTAATAACCGGAGTCTAGATACCCAACGAAACTGACCGGAGCCTGAACGCTCAACGTAATAACCTGAGTCTGGACACCCAACGAAACTGACCGGAGCCTGAACATTCAACGTAATAACCAGTGTCTGGATACCCAACGAAACTGACCGGAGCCTGAACGCTCAACGTAAAAATCGGAGTCTGGATACCCAACGAAACTGACCGGAGCCTGGACGCTCAACGTAATAACTGAAGTCTGGATACCAAACGAAACTGACCGGAGCCTGAACGCTCAACGTAGTAACCGGAGTCTGGACATCCAACGAAACTGACCGGAGCCTGAACGCTCAATGTAATAACCGGAGTCTGGATACCCAACGAAACTGACCGGAGCCTGAATGCTCAATGTAATAACCGGAGTCTGGATACCCAACGAAACTGACCGGAGCCTGAACCCTCAATGTAATAACCAGAGTCTGGACACCCAACGAAACTGACCAGAGCCTGAACGCTTAACGTAGTAACCGGAGTCTGGATACCCAACGAAACTGACCGGAGCCTGAACGCTCAACGTAATAACCGGAGTCTAGATACCAAACGAAACTTAACGGAGCCTGAACGCTCAACATAATAACCGGAGTATGGATACCCAACAAAACTGATTGGAGCCTGAACGCTCAACGTAAAAACCGGAGTCTGGATACCTAACGAAACTGACCGGAGCCTGAACATTCAACGTGATAACCGAAGTCTGGATACCCGACGAAACTGACCGGAGCCTGCTCGCTCAACGTAATAACCGGAGTCTGGATACCCAACGAAACTGACCGGAGCCTGAACACTCAACGTAATAACCGGAGTCTGGATACCCAAAGAAACTGACTGGAGCCTGAACGCTCAACGTAATAACCAGAGTCTGGATACCCAACGAAACGGACCAGAGCCTGAACGCTCAATGTAATAACCGGAGTCTGGATACCCAATGAAACGGACCGGAGCCTGAACCCTCAACGTAATAATCGGAGTCTGGATACCCAACAAAACTGACTGGAGCCTGAACGTTCAACGTAAAAACCGGAGTCTGGATACCTAAAAAAACTGACCAGAGCCTGAACGCTCAACGTAAAAACCGGAGTCTGGATACACAACGAAACTGACCGGAGCCTGAACGCTCAACGTAATAACCGGAGTCTGGATACCCGACGAAACTGACCGGAGCCTGCTCGCTCAACGTAATAACCGGAGTCTGGATACTATCCGAAACTTTCTGGAGCCTGAAAGATCAACGTGATAACCAGAGTCTGGATACACAATGAAATTGATCGGAGCTTGATCGCTCAACGTGATAACCGGAGTCTGGATACACAACGAAACTGACCGGAGCCTGAACGCTCAACGTAATAATCGGAGTCTGGATACCCAACGAAACTGACCGGAGCCTGAACGCTCAACGTAAAAACCAGAGTCTGGATACCCAACGAAACTGACTGGAGCCTGAACGCACAACGTAATAACCGGAGTCTGGATACCCAACGAAACTGACCGGAGCCTGAACGCTCAATGTAATAACCGGAGTCTGGACACCCAACGAAACTGACCGGAGCCTGAACATTCAACGTAATAACCGGAGTCTGGATACCCAACGAAACTGACCGGAGCCTGAACGCTCAACATAAAAATCGGAGTCTGGATACCCAACGAAACTGACCGGAGCCTGGACGCTCAACGTAATAACTGAAGTCTGGATACCAAACGAAACTGACCGGAGCCTGAACGCTCAACGTAATAACCGGAGTCTGGATACCAAACGAAACTGACCAGAGCCTGAACGCTTAACATAGTAACCGGAGTCTGGATACCCAACGAAACTGACCGGAGCCTGAACGCTCAACGTAATAACCGGAGTCTGGATACCCAACGAAACTGAACGGAGCCTAAACGCTCAACGTAATAACTGGAGTCTGGATGCTCAACGAAAATGATCAGAGCCTGAACCCTCAACGTAATAACCGGAGTCTGGACACCCAACGAAACTAACCGGAGTCTGGACACCCAACAAAACTGACTGGAGCCTGAACGCTCAACGTAAAAACCGGAGTCTGGATACCCAACGAAACTGACCGGAGCCTGAACACTCAACGTAATAACCGAAGTCTGGATACCCAACGAAACTGACCGGAGCGTGCTCGCTCAACGTAATAACCAGAGTCTGGATACCCAACAAAACTGACCGGAGCCTGAACACTAAACGTAATAACCGGAGTCTGGATACCCAAAGAAACTGATTGGAGCCTGAACGCTCAATGTAATAACCGGAGTCTGGATACCCAACGAAACGGACCAGAGCCTAAACGCTCAATGTAATAACCGGAGTCTGGATACCCAACGAAACTGACCGGAGCCTGAACCCTCAACGTAATAATCGGAGTCTGGATACCCAACAAAACTGACCGGAGCCTGAACGCTCAACGTAAAAACCGGAGTCTGGATACCCAACGAAACTGACCAGAGCCTGAACGCTCAACGTAAAAAACGAAGTCTGGATACCCAACGAAACTGACCGGAGCCTGAACGCTCAACGTAATAATCGGAGTCTGGATACCCAACGAAATTGACCGGAGCCTGAAGGCTCATCGTAATAACCGGAATCTGGATACTCAACGAAACTGACCGGAGCCTGAACGTTCAATGTAATAACCGGAGTCTGGATACCCAACGAAACTGACCGGAGCCTAAACGCTCAATGTACTAACCGGAGTCTGGATACCCAACGAAACTGACCGGAGCCTGAACGCTCAACGTAATAACCAGAGTCTGGATACCCAACGAAACTGACCGGAGCCTGAACGCTCAACGTAATAACCGGAGTCTGGATACCCTACGAAACTGAATGGAGCCTGAACGCTCAACATAACAACCGGAGTATGGATAACCAACAAAACTGACCGGAGCCTAGACGCTCAACGTAAAAACCGGAGTCTGGATACCCAACGAAACTGACCGGAGCCTGAACACTCAACGTAATAACTGAAGTCTAGATACCCAACGAAACTGACCGGAGCCTGCTCGCTCAACGTAATAACCGGAGTCTGGATACCCAAAGAAACTGATTGGAGCCTGAACGCTCAATGTAATAACCGGAGTCTGGATACCCAACGAAACGGACCAGAGCCTAAACGCTCAATGTAATAACCGGAGTCTGGATACCCAACGAAACTGACCGGAGCCTGAACCCTCAACGTAATAACCGGAGTCTGGATACCCAACAAAACTGACCGGAGCCTGAACGCTCAACGTAAAAACCGGAGTCTGGATACCCAACGAAACTGACCAGAGCCTGAACGCTCAACGTAAAAAACGAAGTCTGGATACCCAACGAAACTGACCTGAGCCTGAACGCTCAACGTAATAACCGGAGTCTGGATACCCAACGAAATTGACCGGAGCCTGAAGGCTCATCGTAATAACCGGAATCTGGATACTCAACGAAACTGACTGGAGCCTGAACGTTCAACGTAATAACCGGAGTCTGGATACCCAACGAAACTGACCGGAGCCTAAACGCTCAATGTACTAACCGGAGTCTGGATACCCAACGAAACTGACAGGAGCCTGAACGCTCAACGTAATAACCGGAGTCTGGATACCCAACGAAACTGACCGGAGCCTGAACGCTCAACGTAATAACCGGAGTCTGGATACCCTACGAAACTGAATGGAGCCTGAACGCTCAACATAACAACCGGAGTATGGATAACCAACAAAACTGACCGGAGCCTAGACGCTCAACGTAAAAACCGGAGTCTGGATACCCAACGAAACTGACCGAAGCCTGAACGCACAACGTAATAACCGGAGTCTAGATACCCAACGAAACTGACCGGAGCCTGAACGCTCAACGTAATAACCTGAGTCTGGACACCCAACGAAACTGACCGGAGCCTGAACATTCAACGTAATAACCAGTGTCTGGATACCCAACGAAACTGACCGGAGCCTAAACGCTCAACGTAAAAATCGGAGTCTGGATACCCAACGAAACTGACCGGAGCCTGGACGCTCAACGTAATAACTGAAGTCTGGATACCAAACGAAACTGACCGGAGCCTGAACGCTCAACGTAATAACCGGAGTCTAGATACCCAACGAAACTGACCGGAGCCTGAACGCTTAACGTAGTAACCGGAGTCTAGACACCCAACGAAACTGACCGGAGCCTGAACGCTAAACGTAATAACCGGAGTCTGGATACCCAACGAAACTGACCGGAGCCTGAATGCTCAATGTAATAACCGGAGTCTGGATACCCAACGAAACTGACCGGAGCCTGAACCCTCAACGTAATAACCAGAGTCTGGACACCCAACGAAACTGACCAGAGCCTGAACGCTTAACGTAGTAACCGGAGTCTGGATACCCAACGAAACTGACCGGAGCCTGAACGCTCAACGTAATAACCGGAGTCTAGATACCAAACGAAACTGAACGGAGCCTGAACGCTCAACATAATAACCGGAGTATGGATACCCAACAAAACTGATTGGAGCCTGAACGCTCAACGTAAAAACCGGAGTCTGGATACCTAACGAAACTGACCGGAGCCTGAACATTCAACGTGATAACCGAAGTCTGGATACCCGACGAAACTGACCGGAGCCTGCTCGCTCAACGTAATAACCGGAGTCTGGATACCCAACGAAACTGACCGGAGCCTGAACACTCAACGTAATAACCGGAGTCTGGATACCCAAAGAAACTGACTGGAGCCTGAACGCTCAACGTAATAACCAGAGTCTGGATACCCAACGAAACGGACCGGAGCCTGAACGCTCAATGTAATAACCGGAGTCTGGATACCCAACGAAACGGACCGGAGCCTGAACCCTCAACGTAATAATCGGAGTCTGGATACCCAACAAAACTGACTGGAGCCTGAACGTTCAACGTAAAAACCGGAGTCTGGATACCTAAAAAAACTGACCAGAGCCTGAACGCTCAACGTAAAAACCGGAGTCTGGATACCCAACGAAACTGACCGGAGCCTGAACGCTCAGTGTAATAATCGGAGTCTGGATACCCAACGAAACTGACCGGAGCCTGAACATTCAACGTAATAACCGAAGTCTGGATACCCGACGAAACTGACCGGAGCCTGCTCGCTCAACGTAATAACCGGAGTCTGGATACTATCCGAAACTTTCTGGAGCCTGAAAGATCAACGTGATAACCGGAGTCTGGATACACAATGAAATTGATCGGAGCTTGATCGCTCAACGTGATAACCGGAGTCTGGATACACAACGAAATTGACCGGAGCCTGAACGCTCAACGTAATAACCGGAGTCTGGATACCCAACGAAACTGACCGGAGCCTGAACGCTCAACGTAAAAACCAGAGTCTGGATACCCAACGAAACTGACTGGAGCCTGAACGCGCAACGTAATAACCGGAGTCTGGATACCCAACGAAACTGACCGGAGCCTGAACGCTCAATGTAATAACCGGAGTCTGGACACCCAACGAAACTGACCGGAGCCTGAACATTCAACGTAATAACCGGAGTCTGGATACCCAACGAAACTGACCGGAGCCTGAACGCTCAACGTAAAAATCGGAGTCTGGATACCCAACGAAACTGACCGGAGCCTGGACGCTCAACGTAATAACTGAAGTCTGGATACCAAACGAAACTGACTGGAGCCTGAACGCTCAACGTAATAACCGGAGTCTGGATACCAAACGAAACTGACCAGAGCCTGAACGCTTAACGTAGTAACCGGAGTCTGGATACCCAACGAAACTGACCGGAGCCTGAACGCTCAACGTAATAACCGAAGTCTGGATACCCAACGAAACTGAACGGAGCCTAAACGCTCAACGTAATAACTGGAGTCTGGATGCTCAACGAAAATGATCAGAGCCTGAACCCTCAACGTAATAACCAGAGTCTGGACACCCAACGAAACTAACCGGAGTCTGGACACCCAACAAAACTGACTGGAGCCTGAACGCTCAACGTAAAAACCGGAGTCTGGATACCCAACGAAACTGACCGGAGCCTGAACACTCAACGTAATAACCGAAGTCTGGATACCCAACGAAACTGACCGGAGCGTGCTCGCTCAACGTAATAACCGGAGTCTGGATACCCAACAAAACTGACCGGAGCCTGAACACTAAACGTAATAACCGGAGTCTGGATACCCAAAGAAACTGATTGGAGCCTGAACACTAAACGTAATAACCGGAGTCTGGATACCCAACGAAACGGACCAGAGCCTAAACGCTCAATGTAATAACCGGAGTCTGGATACCCAACGAAACTGACCGGAGCCTGAACCCTCAACGTAATAACCGGAGTCTGGATACCCAACATAACTGACCGGAGCCTGAACGCTCAACGTAAAAACCGGAGTCTGGATACCCAACGAAACTGACCAGAGCCTGAACGCTCAACGTAAAAAACGAAGTCTGGATACCCAACGAAACTGACCGGAGCCTGAACGCTCAACGTAATAACCGGAGTCTGGATACCCAACGAAATTGACCGGAGCCTGAAGGCTCATCGTAATAACCGGAATCTGGATACTCAACGAAACTGACCGGAGCCTGAACGTTCAACGTAATAACCGGAGTCTGGATACCCAACGAAACTGACCGGAGCCTAAACGCTCAATGTACTAACCGGAGTCTGGATACCCAACGAAACTGACCGGAGCCTGAACGCTCAACGTAATAACCGGAGTCTGGATACCCAACGAAACTGACCGGAGCCTGAACGCTCAACGTAATAACCGGAGTCTGGATACCCTACGAAACTGAATGGAGCCTGAACGCTCAACATAACAACCG
The DNA here is from genome assembly GCA_963859935.3 of Lathyrus sativus. Classification (NCBI taxonomy): domain Eukaryota; kingdom Viridiplantae; phylum Streptophyta; class Magnoliopsida; order Fabales; family Fabaceae; genus Lathyrus; species Lathyrus sativus. The sequence continues at coordinate 293,753 of CAWUDS030000773.1, forward strand.
GAGTATGGATAACCAACAAAACTGACCGGAGCCTAGACGCTCAACGTAAAAACCGGAGTCTGGATACCCAACGAAACTGACCGGAGCCTGAACACTCAACGTAATAACCGAAGTCTGGATACCCAACGAAACTGACCGGAGCCTGCTCGCTCAACGTAATAACCGGAGTCTGGATACCCAAAGAAACTGATTGGAGCCTGAACGCTCAATGTAATAACCGGAGTCTGGATACCCAACGAAACGGACCAGAGCCTAAACGCTCAATGTAATAACCGGAGTCTAGATACCCAACGAAACTGACCGGAGCCTGAACCCTCAACGTAATAACCGGAGTCTGGATACCCAACAAAACTGACCGGAGCCTGAACGCTCAACGTAAAAACCGGAGTCTGGATACCCAACGAAACTGACCAGAGCCTGAACGCTCAACGTAAAAAACGAAGTCTGGATACCCAACGAAACTGACCGGAGCCTGAACGCTCAACGTAATAACCGGAGTCTGGATACCCAACGAAATTGAGCGGAGCCTGAAGGCTCATCGTAATAACCGGAATCTGGATACTCAACGAAACTGACCGGAGCCTAAACATTCAACGTAATAACCGGAGTCTGGATACCCAACGAAACTGACCGGAGCCTAAACGCTCAATGTACTAACCGGAGTCTGGATACCCAACGAAACTGACCGGAGCCTGAACGCTCAACGTAATAACCGGAGTCTGGATACCCAACGAAACTGACCGGAGCCTGAACGCTCAACGTAATAACCGGAGTCTGGATACCCTACGAAAGTGAATGGAGCCTGAACGCTCAACATAACAACCGGAGTATGGATAACCAACAAAACTGACCGGAGCCTAGACGCTCAACGTAATAACCGGAGTCTGGATACCAAACGAAACTGACCGGAGCCTGAACACTCAATGTAATAACTAGAGTCTGGATACACAACGAAACTGACCGGAGCCTGAACGCTCAACGTAATAACCGGAGTCTAGATACCCAACGAAACTGACCGGAGCCTGAACACTCAACGTAAAAACCGGAGTCTGGATACCCAACGAAACTGACCGGAGCCTGAACGCACAACGTAATAACTGGAGTCTGGATGCTCAACGAAAATTATTGGAGCCTGAACGCTCACCGTAATAACCGGAATCTGGACACCCAACGAAACTGACCGGAGTCTAAACGCTCAATGTACTAACCGGAGTCTGGATACACAACGAAACTGACCGGAGCCTGAACGCTCAACGTAATAACCGGAGTCTGGATACCCAACGAAACTGACCGGAGCCTGAACGCTCAACGTAATAACCGAAGTCTGGATACCCAACGAAACTGAACGGAGCCTAAACGCTCAACGTAATAACTGGAGTCTGGATGCTCAACGAAAATGATCAGAGCCTGAACCCTCAACGTAATAACCAGAGTCTGGACACCCAACGAAACTAACCGGAGTCTGGACACCCAACAAAACTGACTGGAGCCTGAACGCTCAACGTAAAAACCGGAGTCTGGATACCCAACAAAACTGACCGGAGCCTGAACACTCAACGTAATAACCGAAGTCTGGATACCCAACGAAACTGACCGGAGCGTGCTCGCTCAACGTAATAACCGGAGTCTGGATACCCAACAAAACTGACCGGAGCCTGAACACTAAACGTAATAACCGGAGTCTGGATACCCAAAGAAACTGATTGGAGCCTGAACACTAAACGTAATAACCGGAGTCTGGATACCCAACGAAACGGACCAGAGCCTAAACGCTCAATGTAATAACCGGAGTCTGGATACCCAACGAAACTGACCGGAGCCTGAACCCTCAACGTAATAACCGGAGTCTGGATACCCAACATAACTGACCGGAGCCTGAACGCTCAACGTAAAAACCGGAGTCTGGATACCCAACGAAACTGACCAGAGCCTGAACGCTCAACGTAAAAAACGAAGTCTGGATACCCAACGAAACTGACCGGAGCCTGAACGCTCAACGTAATAACCGGAGTCTGGATACCCAACGAAATTGACCGGAGCCTGAAGGCTCATCGTAATAACCGGAATCTGGATACTCAACGAAACTGACCGGAGCCTGAACGTTCAACGTAATAACCGGAGTCTGGATACCCAACGAAACTGACCGGAGCCTAAACGCTCAATGTACTAACCGGAGTCTGGATACCCAACGAAAATGACCGGAGCCTGAACGCTCAACGTAATAACCGGAGTCTGGATACCCAACGAAACTGACCGGAGCCTGAACGCTCAACGTAATAACCGGAGTCTGGATACCCTACGAAACTGAATGGAGCCTGAACGCTCAACATAACAACCGGAGTATGGATAACCAACAAAACTGACCGGAGCCTAGACGCTCAACGTAAAAACCGGAGTCTGGATACCCAACGAAACTGACCGGAGCCTGAACACTCAACGTAATAACCGAAGTCTGGATACCCAACGAAACTGACCGGAGCCTGCTCGCTCAACGTAATAACCGGAGTCTGGATACCCAAAGAAACTGATTGGAGCCTGAACGCTCAATGTAATAACCGGAGTCTGGATACCCAACGAAACGGACCAGAGCCTAAACGCTCAATGTAATAACCGGAGTCTGGATACCCAACGAAACTGACCGGAGCCTGAACCCTCAACGTAATAACCGGAGTCTGGATACCCAACAAAACTGACCGGAGCCTGAACGCTCAACGTAAAAACCGGAGTCTGGATACCCAACGAAACTGACCAGAGCCTGAACGCTCAACGTAAAAAACGAAGTCTGGATACCCAACGAAACTGACCGGAGCCTGAACGCTCAACGTAATAACCGGAGTCTGGATACCCAACGAAATTGAGCGGAGCCTGAAGGCTCATCGTAATAACCGGAATCTGGATACTCAACGAAACTGACCGGAGCCTAAATGTTCAACGTAATAACCGGAGTCTGGATACCCAACGAAACTGACCGGAGCCTAAACGCTCAATGTACTAACCGGAGTCTGGATACCCAACGAAACTGACCGGAGCCTGAACGCTCAACGTAATAACCGGAGTCTGGATACCCAACGAAACTGACCGGAGCCTGAACGCTCAACGTAATAACCGGAGTCTGGATACCCTACGAAACTGAATGGAGCCTGAACGCTCAACATAACAACCGGAGTATGGATAACCAACAAAACTGACCGGAGCCTAGACGCTCAACGTAATAACCGGAGTCTGGATACCAAACGAAACTGACCGGAGCCTGAACACTCAATGTAATAACTAGAGTCTGGATACACAACGAAACTGACCGGAGCCTGAACGCTCAACGTAATAACCGGAGTCTAGATACCCAACGAAACTGACCGGAGCCTGAACACTCAACGTAAAAACCGGAGTCTGGATACCCAACGAAACTGACCGGAGCCTGAACGCACAACGTAATAACTGGAGTCTGGATGCTCAACGAAAATCATTGGAGCCTGAACGCTCACCGTAATAACCGGAATCTGGACACCCAACGAAACTGACCGGAGTCTAAACGCTCAATGTACTAACCGGAGTCTGGATACACAACGAAACTGACCGGAGCCTGAACGCTCAACGTAATAACCGGAGTCTGGATACCCAACGAAACTGACCGGAGCCTGAACGCTCAACGTAATAACCGGAGTCTGGATACCCTACGAAACTGAATGGAGCCTGAACACTCAACATAACAACCGGAGTATGGATAACCAACAAAACTGACCGGAGCCTAGACGCTCAACGTAAAAACCGGAGTCTGGATACCCAACGAAACTGACCGGAGCCTGAACACTCAACGTAATAACCGAAGTCTGGATACCCAACGAAACTGACCGGAGCCTGCTCGCTCAACGTAATAATCGGAGTTTGGATACCCAACGAAACTGACCAGAGCCTGAACACTAAACGTAATAACCGGAGTCTAGATACCCAAAGAAACTGACTGGAGCCTGAACGCTCAATGTAATAACCAGAGTCTGGATACCCAACGAAACTGACCAGAGCCTAAACGCTCGACGTAATAACTGAAGTCTGGATACCAAACGAAACTGACCGGAGCCTGAACACTCAATGTAATAACTAGAGTCTGGATACACAACGAAACTGACCGGAGCCTGAACGCTCAACGTAATAACCGGAGTCTAGATACCCAACGAAACTGACCGGAGCCTGAACGCTCAACGTAAAAACCGGAGTCTGGATACCCAACGAAACTGACCGGAGCCTGAATGCACAACGTAATAACTGGAGTCTGGATGCTCAACGAAAATTATTGGAGCTTGAACGCTCACCGTAATAACCGTAATCTGGACACCCAACGAAACTGACCGGAGTCTGGATACCCAACGAAACTGACCGGAGCCTGAACGCTCAACGTAATAACCGAAGTCTGGATACCCAACGAAACTGAACGGAGCCTGAACGCTCAACGTAATAACCGGAGTCTGGATACTCAACGAAACTGACCGAAGCCTGAATGCACAACGTAATAACTGGAGTCTGGATGCTCAACAAAAATTATTGGAGCCTGAACGCTCACCGTAATAACCGGAGTCTGGACACCCAATGAAACTGACCGGAGCCTGAACTTTCCATGTAATAACCGAAGTCTGGATACCCAACGAAACTGACCGGAGCCTGAACGCTCAACGTAATAACCGGAGTCTGGATACCCAACGAAACTGACCGGAGCCTGAACGCTCAACGTAATAACCGGAGTCTGGATACCCTACGAAACTGAACGGAGCCTGAACGCTCAACATAATAACCGGAGTATGGATACCCAACAAAACTGACTGGAGCATAAACGCTCAACGTAAATACCGGAGTCTGGATACCCAATGAAACTGACCGGAGCCTGAACATTCATTGTAATAACCGAAGTCTGGATACCCGACGAAACTGACCGGAGCCTGCTCGCTCAACGTAATAACCGGAGTTTGGATACCCAACGAAACTAACCGGAGCCTGAACACTCAACGTAATAACCGGAGTCTGGATACCCAAAGAAACTGACTGGAGCCTGAACGCTCAACGTAATAACCGGAGTCTGGATACCCAAAGAAACTGAACGGAGCCTGAACGCCCAACATAATAACCGGAGTATGGATACCCAACAAAACTGACTGGAGCCTGAACGCTCAATGTAATAACCGGAGTCTGGATACCCAACGAAACTGACCGGAGCCTGAACCCTCAACGTAATAACCGGAGTCTGGATACCAAACAAAACTGACTGGAGCCTGAACGTTCAACGTAAAAACCGGAGTCTGGATACCTAACAAAACTGACCAGAGCCTGAACGCTCAACGTAAAAACCGGAGTCTGGATACCCAACGAAACTGACCGGAGCCTGAACGCTCAACGTAATAATCGGAGTCTGGATACCCAACGAAATTGACCGGAGCCTGAAGGCTCAACGTAAAAACCGGAATCTGGATACTCAACGAAACTTACCGGAGCCTGAACGCTCAACGTAATAACCGGAGTCTGGATACTATCCGAAACTGACTGGAGCCGGAAAGATCAACGTGATAACCGGAGTCTGGATACACAATGAAATTGATCGGATCCTGAACGCTTAACGTAATAACCGGAGTCGGGATACCCAACGAAACTGACCGGAGCCTGAACGCTCAATGTAATAACCGGAGTCTGGATACCCAACGAAACTGACCGGAGCCTGAACGCTCAACGTAAAAACCAGAGTCTGGATACCCAACAAAACTGACCGGAGCCTGAACGCTCAACGTAATAACCGGAGTCTGGATACCCAACGAAACTGACCGGAGCCTGAACGCTCAACGTAAAAACCAGAGTCTGGATACCCAACGAAACTGACCGGAGCCTGAACGCTCAACGTAATAACTGGAGTCTGGATACACAACGAAACTGACCGGAGCCTGAACGCTCAACGTAATAACCGGAATCTGGATACTATCCGAAACTTTCTGGAGCCTGAAAGATCAACGTGATAACCGGAGTCTGGATACACAATGAAATTGATCGGAGCTTGATCGCTCAACGTGATAATTGGAGTCTGGATACACAACGAAACTGACCGGAGCCTGAACGCTCAACGTAATAACAGGAGTCTGGATACCCAACGAAACTGACCGGAGCCTGAACGCTCAACGTAAAAACCAGAGTCTGGATACCCAACGAAACTGACCGAAGCCTGAATGCACAACGTAATAACCGGAGTCTAGATACCCAACGAAACTGACCGGAGCCTGAACGCTCAACGTAATAACCTGAGTCTGGACACCCAACGAAACTGACCGGAGCCTGAACGCTCAACGTAATAACTGATGTCTGGATACCAAACGAAACTGACCGGAGCCTGAACGCTCAACGTAATAACCTGAGTCTGGATACCCAACGAAACTGACCGGAGCCGGAACGCTTAACGTAGTAACCGGAGTCTGGACACCCCACGAAACTGACCGGAGCCTGAACGCTCAACGTAATAACCGGAGTCTGGATACCCAACGAAACTGACCGGAGCCTGAATGCTCAATGTAATAACCGGAGTCTGGATACCCAACGAAACTGACCGGAGCCTGAACCCTCAACGTAATAACCAGAGTCTGGACACCCAACGAAACTGACCAGAGCCTGAACGCTTAACGTAGTAACCGGAGTCTGGATACCCAACGAAACTGACCGGAGCCTGAACGCTCAACGTAATAACCGGAGTCTAGATACCAAACGAAACTGAACGGAGCCTGAACGCTCAACATAATAACCGGAGTATGGATACCCAACAAAACTGATTGGAGCCTGAACGCTCAACGTAAAAACCGGAGTCTGGATACCCAACGAAAGTGACCGGAGCCTGAACATTCAACATAATAACCGAAGTCTGGATACCCGACGAAACTGACCGGAGCCTGCTCGCTCAACGTAATAACCGGAGTCTGGATACCCAACGAAACTGACCGGAGCCTGAACACTCAACGTAATAACCGGAGTCTGGATACCCAAAGAAACTGACTGGAGCCTGAACGCTCAACGTAATAACCAGAGTCTGGATACCCAACGAAACGGACCGGAGCCTGAACGCTCAATGTAATAACCGGAGACTGGATACCTAACGTAACGGACCGGAGCCTGAACCCTCAACGTAATAATCGGAGTCTGGATACCCAACAAAACTGACTGGAGCCTGAACGTTCAACGTAAAAACCGGAGTCTGGATACCCAAAAAAACTGACCAGAGCCTGAACGCTCAACGTAAAAACCGGAGTCTGGATACCCAACGAAACTGACCGGAGCCTGAACGCTCAACGTAATAATCGGAGTCTGGATACCCAACGAAACTGACCGGAGCCTGAACATTCAACGTAATAACCGAAGTCTGGATACCCGACGAAACTGACCGGAGCCTGCTCGCTCAACGTAATAACCGGAGTCTGGATACTATCCGAAACTTTCTGGAGCCTGAAAGATCAACGTGATAACCGGAGTCTGGATACACAATGAAATTGATCGGAGCTTGATCGCTCAACGTGATAACCGGAGTCTGGATACACAACGAAACTGACCGGAGCCTGAACGCTCAACGTAATAACCGGAGTCTGGATACCCAACGAAACTGACCGGAGCCTGAACGCTCAACGTAAAAACCAGAGTCTGGATACCCAACGAAACTGACTGGAGCCTGAACGCACAACGTAATAACCGGAGTCTGGATACCCAACGAAACTGACCGGAGCCTGAACGCTCAATGTAATAACCGGAGTCTGGACACCCAACGAAACTGACCGGAGCCTGAACATTCAACGTAATAACCGGAGTCTGGATACCCAACGAAACTGACCGGAGCTTGAACGCTCAACGTAAAAATCGGAGTCTGGATACCCAACGAAACTGACCGGAGCCTGGACGCTCAACGTAATAACTGAAGTCTGGATACCAAACAAAACTGACCGGAGCCTGAACGCTCAACGTATTAACCGGAGTCTGGATACCAAACGAAACTGACCAGAGCCTGAACGCTTAACGTAGTAACCGGAGTCTGGATACCCAACGAAACTGACCGGAGCCTGAACGCTCAACGTAATAACCGGAGTCTGGATACCCAACGAAACTGAACGGAGCCTAAACGCTCAACGTAATAACTGGAGTCTGGATGCTCAACGAAAATGATCAGAGCCTGAACCCTCAACGTAATAACCGGAGTCTGGACACCCAACGAAACTAACCGGAGTCTGGACACCCAACAAAACTGACTGGAGCCTGAACGCTCAACGTAAAAACCGGAGTCTGGATACCGAACGAAACTGACCGGAGCCTGAACACTCAACGTAATAACCGAAGTCTGGATAACCAACGAAACTGACCGGAGCGTGCTCGCTCAACGTAATAACCGGAGTCTGGATACCCAACAAAACTGACCGGAGCCTGAACACTAAACGTAATAACCGGAGTCTGGATACCCAAAGAAACTGATTGGAGCCTGAATGCTCAATGTAATAACCGGAGTCTGGATACCCAACGAAACGGACCAGAGCCTAAACGCTCAATGTAATAACCGGAGTCTGGATACCCAACGAAACTGACCGGAGCCTGAACCCTCAACGTAATAACCGGAGCTGGATACCCAACAAAACTGACCGGAGCCTGAACGCTCAACGTAAAAACCGGAGTCTGGATACTCAACGAAACTGACCAGAGCCTGAACGCTCAACGTAAAAAACGAAGTCTGGATACGCAACGAAACTGACTGGAGCCTGAACGCTCAACGTAATAACCAGAGTCTGGATACCCAACGAAATTGACCGGAGCCTGAAGGCTCATCGTAATAACCGGAATCTGGATACTCAACGAAACTGACCGGAGCCTGAACGTTCAACGTAATAACCGGAGTCTGGATACCCAACAAAACTGACCGGAGCCTAAACGCTCAATGTACTAACCGGAGTCTGGATACCCAACGAAACTGACCGGAGCCTGAACGCTCAACGTAATAACAGGATTCTGGATACCCAACGAAACTGACCGGAGCCTGAACGCTCAACGTAATAACCGGAGTCTGGATACCCTACGAAACTGAATGGAGCCTGAACGCTCAACATAACAACCGGAGTATGGATAACCAACAAAACTGACCGGAGCCTAGACGCTCAACGTAAAAACCGGAGTCTGGATACCCAACGAAACTGACCGGAGCCTGAACACTCAACGTAATAACCGAAGTCTGGATACCCAACGAAACTGACCGGAGCCTGCTCGCTCAACGTAATAACCGGAGTCTGGATACCCAAAGAAACTGATTGGAGCCTGAACGCTCAATGTAATAACCGGAGTCTGGATACCCAACGAAACGGACCAGAGCCTAAACGCTCAATGTAATAACCGGAGTCTGGATACCCAACGAAACTGACCGGAGCCTGAACCCTCAACGTAATAACCGGAGTCTGGATACCCAACAAAACTGACCGGAGCCTGAACGCTCAACGTAAAAACCGGAGTCTGGATACCCAACGAAACTGACCAGAGCCTGAACGCTCAACGTAAAAAACGAAGTCTGGATACCCAACGAAACTGACCGGAGCCTGAACGCTCAACGTAATAACCGGAGTCTGGATACCCAACGAAATTGACCGGAGCCTGAAGGCTCATCGTAATAACCGGAATCTGGATACTCAACGAAACTGACCGGAGCCTGAACGTTCAACGTAATAACCGGAGTCTGGATACCCAACGAAACTGACCGGAGCCTAAACGCTCAATGTACTAACCGGAGTCTGGATACCCAACGAAACTGACCGGAGCCTGAACGCTCAACGTAATAACCGGAGTCTGGATACCCAACGAAACTGACCGGAGCCTGAACGCTCAACGTAATAACCGGAGTCTGGATACCCTACGAAACTGAATGGAGCCTGAACGCTCAACATAACAACCGGAGTATGGATAACCAACAAAACTGACCGGAGCCTAGACGCTCAACGTAAAAACCGGAATCTGGATACCCAACGAAACTGACCGGAGCCTGAACACTCAACGTAATAACCGAAGTCTGGATACCCAACGAAACTGACCGGAGCCTGCTCGCTCAACGTAATAACCGGAGTCTGGATACCCAAAGAAACTGATTGGAGCCTGAACGCTAAACGTAATAACCGGAGTCTGGATACCCAACGAAACGGACCAGAGCCTAAACGCTCAATGTAATAACCGGAGTCTGGATACCCAACGAAACTGACCAGAGCCTGAACGCTCGACGTAATAACTGATGTCTGGATACCAAACGAAACTGACCGGAGCCTTAACACTCAATGTAATAACTAGAGTCTGGATACACAACGAAACTGACCGGAGCCTGAACGCTCAACGTAATAACCGGAGTCTAGATACCCAACGAAACTGACCGGAGCCTGAACGCTCAACGTAAAAACCGGAGTCTGGATACCCAACGAAACTGACCGGAGCCTGAACGCTCAACGTAATAACCGGAGTCTGGATACCCAACGAAACTGACCGGAGCCTGAACGCTCAACGTAAAAACCAGAGTCTGGATACCCAACGAAACTGACCAGAGCCTGAACGCTTAACGTAATAACCGGAGTCTGGATACCCAACAAAACTGACCGGAGCCTGAACGCTCAACGTAAATACCACAGTTTGGATACCCAACAAAACTGACCGGAGCCTGAACGCTCAACGTAAATATCGGAGTCTAGATACCCAACGAAACTGACCGGAACCTGAACGCTCAACGTAATAACCGGAGTCTGGATACCCAACGAAACTGACAGGAGCCTGAACGCTCAACGTAATAACCGGAGTCTGGATACCCAATGAAACTGAACGGAGCCTGAACGCTCAACGTAATAACCGGAGTCTGGATACTCAATGAAACTGACCAGAGCCTGAACGCCCAACGTAATAACTGGAGTCTGGATGCTCAACGAAAATGATCAGAGCCTGAACGCTCAACGTAATAACCGGAGTCTGGACACCCAACGAAACTGACCGGAGCCTGAACGTTCAACGTAATAACCGGAGTCTGGATACCCAACGAAACTGACCGGAGCCTGAACGCTCAACGTAATAACCGGAGTCTGGATACCCAACGAAACTGACCAGAGCCTGAACGCTCAACGTAATAACCGGATTCTGGATACCCAACGAAACTGACAGGAGCCTGAACGCTCAACGTAATAACCGGAGTCTGGATACCCTATGAAACTGAACGGAGCCTGAACACTCAACATAATAACCAGAGTATGGATACCCAACAAAACTGACTGGAGCCTGAACGCTCAACGTAATAACCGGAGTCTGGATACCCAACGAAATTGACCGGAGCCTGAACACTAAACGTTATAACCGGAGTCTGGATACCCAACGAAACTGACCGGAGCCTGAACGCTCAATGTAATAACCGGAGTCTGGATACCTAACGAAACTGACCGGAGCCTGAACCCTCAACGTAATAACCGGAGTCTGGATATCCAACAAAACTGATCGGAGCCTGAACGCTCAATGTAAAAACCGGAGTCTGGATACCCAACGAAACTGACCAGAGCCTGAACGCTCAACGTAAAAACCGAAGTCTAGATACCCAACGAAACTGACGGGAGCTTGAACGCTCAACGTAATAATCGGAGTCTGGATACCCAACGAAATTGACCGGAGCTTGAACGCTCAACGTAATAACCGGAGTCTGGATACCCAACGAAACTGACCGGAGCCTGAACGCTCAACGTAACAACCGGAGTCTGGATACCCAACGAAACTGACCGGAGCCTGAACGCTCAACGTAATAACCGGAGTCTGGATACCCTACGAAACTGAATGGAGCCTGAACGCTCAACATAACAACCGGAGTATGGATAACAAACAAAACTGACCGGAGCCTAGACGCTCAACGTAAAAACCGGAGTCTGGATACCCAACGAAACTGACCGGAGCCTGAACACTCAACGTAATAACCGAAGTCTAGATACCCAACGAAACTGACCGGAGCCTGCTCGCTCAACGTAATAACCGGAGTTTGGATACCCAACGAAACTGACCGGAGCCTGAACACTAAACGTTATAACCGGAGTCTAGATACCCAAAGAAACTGACTGGAGCCTGAACGCTCAATGTAATAACCTGAGTCTGGATACCCAACGAAACTGACCAGAGCCTGAATGCTCGACGTAATAACTGAAGTCTGGATACCAAACGAAACTGACCGGAGCCTGAACACCCAATGTAATAACTAGAGTCTGGATACACAACGAAACTGACCGGAGCCTGAACGCTCAACGTAATAACCGGAGTCTAGATACCCAACGAAACTGACCGGAGCCTGAACGCTCAACGTAAAAACCGGAGTCTGGATACCCAACGAAACTGACCGGAGCCTGAACGCACAACGTAATAACTGGAGTCTGGATGCTCAACGAAAATTATTGGAGCCTGAACGCTCACCGTAATAACCGGAATCTGGACACCCAACGAAACTGACCGGAGCCTGCTCGCTAAACGTAATAACCGGAGTCTGGATACCCAACAAAACTGACCAGAGCCTGAACGCTCAACTTAAAAACCGGAGTCTGGATACCCAACAAAACTGATCGGAGCCTGAACGCTCAACGTAATAACCGAAGTCTGGATACCAAACGAAACTGACTGGAGCCTGAATGCTCAATGAAATAACCTGAGTCTGGATACCCAACGAAACTGACCGGAGCCTGAACGCTAAACATAATTACCGGACTCTGGATACCCAACAAAACTGACCGGAGCCTGAACGCTCAATGTAAAAACCGGAGTCTGGATACCCAACGAAACTGACCGGAGCCTGAACGCTCAACCTAATAACAGGATTCTGGATACACAACGAAACTGACCGGAGCCTGAACGCTCAATGTAATAACCAGAGTCTGGATACCCAACGAAACTGAACGGAGCCTGAACGCTCAACGTAATAACCGGAGTCTGGATACTCAACGAAACTGACCGGACCCTGAACACACAAAGTAATAACTGGAGTCTGGATGCTCAAAGAAAATGACCGGAGCCTGAACGCTCAACGTAATAACCGGAGTCTGGATGCCCAACGAAACTGACCGGGGCCTGAACGCTTAAGATAATGACCAAAGTCTGGATACCCAATGAAACTGACCGGAGCCCTAACGCCTAACGTAATAACCAGAGTCTGGATATGCAACGAAACTGACCGGAGCCTGAACGCTCAACGTAATAACCGGAGTCTGGATACCCAACAAAACTGACCAGAGCCTGAACGCTCAACGTAATAACCGAAGCCTGGATACCAAACGAAACTGACCGGAGCCTGAACGCTCTACGTAATAACCGGAGTCTGGAAACCCAACGAAATTGATCGGAGCCTGAACGCTCAACGTAATAACCGGAATCTGGATACTCAACGAAACTAACCGGAGCCTGAACGCTCAACGTAATAACCGGAGTCTGGATACTCAACGAAACTGACTCGAGCCTGAACGATAAATGTAATAACCGGAGTCTGGATACACAACGAAACTGACCGGAGCCTGAACGCTCAACGTAATAACAGGAGTCTGGATACCCAACGAAACTGACCGGAGCCTGAATGCTCAATGTAATAACCGAAGTCTGGATACCCAACGAAACTGACCGGAGCCTGAACGCTCAATGTAAAAACCGGAGTCTGGATACCCAACGAAACTGACCGGAGCCTGAACGCTCAACGTAATAACGGGAGTCTGGATACACAACGAAACTGACCGGAGCCTGAACGTTCAACGTAATAACCAGAGTCTGGATACCCAACGAAACTGAACGGAACCTGAACGCTCAACGTAATAACCGGAGTCTGGATACTCAACAAAACTGACCGGACCCTGAACACACAAAGTAATAACTGGAGTCTGGATGCTCAAAGAAAATGACCGGAGCCTGCACGCTCAACGTAGTAACCGGAGTCTGGATGCCCAACGAAACTGACCGGGGCCTGAACGCTCAAGATAATAACCGAAGTCTGGATACCCAATGAAACTGACCAGAGCCTGAATGCTCAACGTAATAACCGGAGTCAGGATACCAAACGAAATTGACCGGAACCCGAACGCTTAATGTAATAAGCTGAGTCTAGATATCGAACGAAACTGACCGGAGCCTTAACGCCTAACGTAATAACCAGAGTCTGGATATGCAACAAAACTGACCGGAGCCTGAACGCTCAACGTAATAACCGGAGTCTGGATACCCAACAAAACTGACCAGAGCCTGAACGCTCAACGTAATAACCGAAGTCTGGATACCAAACGAAACTGACCGGAGCCTGAACGCTCAACGTAATAACCGGAGTCTGGAAACCCAACGAAATTGATCGGAGCCTGAACGCTCAACGTAATAACCGGAATCTGGATACTCAATGAAACTAACCGGAGCCTGAACGCTCAACGTAATAACCGGACTCTGGATACTCAACGAAACTGACTCGAGCCTGAACGATCAGTGTAATAACCGGAGTCCGGATACACAACGAAACTGACCGGAGCCTGAACGCTCAATGAAATAACCAAAGTCTGGATACCCAACGAAACTGACCGGAGCCATAACGCTCAATGTAAAAACCGGAGTCTGGATACCCAACGAAACTGACCGGAGCCTGAACGCTCAACGTAATAACGGGAGTCTAGATACATAACGAAACTGACCGGAGCCTGAACGTTCAACGTAATAACCAGAGTCTGGATACCCAACGAAACTGAACGGAACCTGAATGCTCAACGTAATAACCGGAGTCTGGATACTCAACGAAACTGACCGGACCCTGAACACACAAAGTAATAACTGGAGTCTGGATGCTCAAAGAAAATGACCGGAGCCTGAACGCTCAACGTAATAACCGGAGTCTAGATACTCAACGAAACTGACTCGAGCCTGAACGATCAATGTAATAACTGGAGTCTGGATACACAACGAAACTGACCGGAGCCTGAATGCTCAACGTAATAACCGGAGTCTGGATACCCAACGAAACTGACCGGAACCTGAACGCTCAATGTAATAACCGAAGTCTGGATACCCAACGAAACTGACCGGAGCCTGAACCCTCAACGTAATAACCGGAGTCTGGATACCCAACAAAACTGACCGGAGCCTAAACGCTCAACGTAATATTCGGAGTCTGGATACCCAACGAAATTGACCGGAGCCTGAACGCTCAACGTAATAACCGAAATCTGGATACTCAACGAAACTAACCGGAGCCTGAACGCTCAACGTAATATCCGGAGTCTGAATACTCAACGAAACTGACTGGAGCCTGAACGATCAACGTAATAACCGGAGTCTGGATACACAACGAAACTGACCGGAGCCTGAACGCTAAACGTAATAACCGGAGTCTGGATACCCAACGAAACTGACCGGAGCCTGAACGCTCAATGTAAAAACCGGAGTCTGGATACCTAACGAAACTGACCGGAGCCTGAACTCTCAACGTAATAACCGGAGTCTGGATACCCAACAAAACTGACCGGAGCCTGAACGTTCAACGTAATAACCGGAGTCTGGATACCCAACGAAATTGACCGGAGTCTGGATACCCAACGAAATGACCGGAGCCTGAAGGCTCAACGTAATAACCGGAATCTGGATACTGAACGACACTGACTTGAGCCTGAACGATCAACGTAAAAACCGGAGTCTGGATACACAATGAAATTGACCAGAGCCTGATCGCTCAACGTAATAACCGGAGTCTGGATACAAAACGAAACTGACCGCAGCCTGAACGCTCAACGTAATAACCGGAGTCTAGATACCCAACAAAACTGACCGGAGCCTAAACGCTCAACATAATAACCGGAGTCTGGATACCCAACGAAACTGACCGGAGCCTGCTCGCTAAACGTAATAACCGGAGTCTGGATACCCAACAAAACTGTCCAGAGCCTGAACGCTCAACTTAAAAACCGGAGTCTGGATACCCAACAAAACTGATCGGAGCCTGAATGCTCAACGTAATAACCGAAGTCTGGATACCAAACGAAACTGACTGGAGCCTGAATGCTCAATGAAATAATCTGAGTCTAGATACCCAACCAAACTGACCGGAGCTTGAACGCTCAACGTAATATCCGGAGTCTGAATACTCAACGAAACTGACTGGAGCCTGAATGATCAACGTAATAACCGGAGTCTGGATACACAACGAAACTGACCGGAGCCTGAACGCTAAACGTAATAACCGGAGTCTGGATACCCAACGAAACTGACCGGAGCCTGAACGCTCAATGTAATAACCGGAGTCTGGATACCTAACGAAACTGACCGGAGCCTGAACTCTCAACGTAATAATCGGAGTCTGGATACCAAACAAAACTGACCGGAACCTGAACGCTCAACGTAAAAACCGGAGTCTGGATACCCAACGAAACTGACCAGAGCCTGAAGGCTCAACGTAATAACCGGAGTCTGGATACCCAACGAAACTGACCGGAGCCTGAACGTTCAACGTAATAACCAGAGTCTGGATACCCAACGAAATTGACCGGAGCCTGAAGGCTCAACGTAATAACCGGAATCTGGATACTCGACGAAACTGACTGGAGCCTGAAGGATCAACGTAATAACCGGAGTCTGGATACACAATGAAATTGACCGGAGCCTGATCGCTCAACGTAATAACCGGAGTCTGGATACAAAACGAAACTGACCGGAGCCTGAACGCTCAACGTAATAACCGAAGTCTAGATACCCAACGAAACTGACCGGAGCCTGCTCGCTAAACGTAATAACCGGAGTCTGGATACCCAACGAAACTGACCGGAGCCTGCTCGCTAAACGTAATAACCGGAGTCTGGATACCCAACAAAACTGTCCAGAGCCTGAACGCTCAACTTAAAAACCGGAGTCTGGATACCCAACAAAACTGATCGGAGCCTGAATGCTCAACGTAATAACCGAAGTCTGGATACCAAACGAAACTGACTGGAGCCTGAATGCTCAATGAAATAACCTGAGTCTAGATACCCAACCAAACTGACCGGAGCCTGAACGCTCAACGTAATATCCGGAGTCTGAATACTCAACGAAACTGACTGGAGCCTGAATGATCAACGTAATAACCGGAGTCTGGATACACAACGAAACTGACCGGAGCCTGGACGCTAAACGTAATAACCGGAGTCTGGATACCCAACGAAACTGACCGGAGCCTGAACGCTCAATGTAATAACCGGAGTCTGGATACCTAACGAAACTGACCGGAGCCTGAACTCTCAACGTAATAATCGGAGTCTGGATACCAAACAAAACTGACCGGAACCTGAACGCTCAACGTAAAAACCGGAGTCTGGATACCCAACGAAACTGACCAGAGCCTGAAGGCTCAACGTAATAACCGGAGTCTGGATACCCAACGAAACTGACCGGAGCCTGAACGTTCAACGTAATAACCGGAGTCTGGATACCCAACGAAATTGACCGGAGCCTGAAGGCTCAACGTAATAACCGGAATCTGGATACTCGACGAAACTGACTGGAGCCTGAAGGATCAACGTAATAACCGGAGTCTGGATACACAATGAAATTGACCGGAGCCTGATCGCTCAACGTAATAACCGGAGTCTGGATACAAAACGAAACTGACCGGAGCCTGAACGCTCAATGTAATAACCGAAGTCTAGATACCCAACGAAACTGACCGGAGCCTGCTCGCTAAACGTAATAACCGGAGTCTGGATACCCAACGAAACTGACCGGAGCCTGCTCGCTAAACGTAATAACCGGAGTCTGGATACCCAACAAAACTGTCCAGAGCCTGAACGCTCAACTTAAAAACCGGAGTCTGGATACCCAACAAAACTGATCGGAGCCTGAATGCTCAACGTAATAACCGAAGTCTGGATACCAAACGAAACTGACTGGAGCCTGAATGCTCAATGAAATAACCTGAGTCTAGATACCCAACCAAACTGACCGGAGCCTGAACGCTCAACGTAATATCCGGAGTCTGAATACTCAACGAAACTGACTGGAGCCTGAATGATCAACGTAATAACCGGAGTCTGGATACACAACGAAACTGACCGGAGCCTGGACGCTAAACGTAATAACCGGAGTCTGGATACCCAACGAAACTGACCGGAGCCTGAACGCTCAATGTAATAACCGGAGTCTGGATACCTAACGAAACTGACCGGAGCCTGAACTCTCAACGTAATAACCGGAGTCTGGATACCCAACGAAACTGACCGGAGCCTGCTCGCTAAACGTAATAACCGGAGTCTGGATACCCAACAAAACTGTCCAGAGCCTGAACGCTCAACTTAAAAACCGGAGTCTGGATACCCAACAAAACTGATCGGAGCCTGAATGCTCAACGTAATAACCGAAGTCTGGATACCAAACGAAACTGACTGGAGCCTGAATGCTCAATGAAATAACCTGAGTCTAGATACCCAACCAAACTGACCGGAGCCTGAACGCTCAACGTAATATCCGGAGTCTGAATACTCAACGAAACTGACTGGAGCCTGAATGATCAACGTAATAACCGGAGTCTGGATACACAACGAAACTGACCGGAGCCTGGACGCTAAACGTAATAACCGGAGTCTGGATACCCAACGAAACTGACCGGAGCCTGAACGCTCAATGTAATAACCGGAGTCTGGATACCTAACGAAACTGACCGGAGCCTGAACTCTCAACGTAATAATCGGAGTCTGGATACCAAACAAAACTGACCGGAACCTGAACGCTCAACGTAAAAACCGGAGTCTGGATACCCAACGAAACTGACCAGAGCCTGAAGGCTCAACGTAATAACCGGAGTCTGGATACCCAACGAAACTGACCGGAGCCTGAACGTTCAACGTAATAACCGGAGTCTGGATACCCAACGAAATTGACCGGAGCCTGAAGGCTCAACGTAATAACCGGAATCTGGATACTCGACGAAACTGACTGGAGCCTGAAGGATCAACGTAATAACCGAAGTCTGGATACACAATGAAATTGACCGGAGCCTGATCGCTCAACGTAATAACCGGAGTCTGGATACAAAACGAAACTGACCGGAGCCTGAACGCTCAACGTAATAACCGAAGTCTAGATACCCA
Source organism: Lathyrus sativus (assembly GCA_963859935.3). Classification (NCBI taxonomy): domain Eukaryota; kingdom Viridiplantae; phylum Streptophyta; class Magnoliopsida; order Fabales; family Fabaceae; genus Lathyrus; species Lathyrus sativus. Next base: position 312,853 of record CAWUDS030000773.1, read on the forward strand.
ACGAAACTGACCGGAGCCTGCTCGCTAAACGTAATAACCGGAGTCTGGATACCCAACGAAACTGACCGGAGCCTGCTCGCTAAACGTAATAACCGGAGTCTGGATACCCAACAAAACTGTCCAGAGCCTGAACGCTCAACTTAAAAACCGGAGTCTGGATACCCAACAAAACTGACCGGAGCCTGAACGCTCAATGTAAAAACCGGAGTCTGGATACCCAACGAAACTGACCGGAGCCTGAACGCTCAACGTAATAACGGGAGTCTGGATACACAACGAAACTGACCGGAGCCTGAACGCTCAACGTAATAACCAGAGTCTGGATACCCAACGAAACTGAACGGAGCCTGAACGCTCAATGTAATAACCGGAGTCTGGATACTCAACGAAACTCACCGGACCCTGAACGCACAAAGTAATAACTGGAGTCTGGATGCTCAAAGAAAATGACCGGAGCCTGAACGCTCAACGTAATAACCGGAGTCTGGATACCCAACGAAACTGACCGGGGCTTGAACGCTCAAGATAATAACCGAAGTCTGGATACCCAATGAAACTGACCGGAGCCTGAATGCTCAACGTAATAACCGGAGTCAGGATACCAAACGAAATTGACCGAAGCATGAACGCTTAACGTAATAAGCTGAGTCTAGATACCGAACGAAACTGACCGGAGCCTGAACGCCTAATGTAATAACCAGAGTCTGGATATGCAACGAAACTGACCGGAGCCTGAACGCTCAACGTAATAACCGGAATCTGGATACTCAACGAAACTAACCGGAGCATGAACGCTCAACGTAATAACCGGAGTCTGGATACACAATGAAACTGACTGGAGCCTGAATGATCAACGTAATAACCGGAGTCTGGATACACAACGAAACTGACCGGAGCCTGAACGCTCAACGTAATAACTGGAGTCTGGATACCCAACGAAACTGACCGGAGCCTGAACGCTCAATGTAATAACCGGAGTCTGGATACCCAACGAAACTGACCGGAGCCTGAACCCTCAACGTAATAACCGGAGTCTGGATACCCAACAAAATTGACCGGAGCCTGAACGCTCAACGTAAAAACCGGAATCTGGATACCCAACAAAACTGACCAGAGCCTGAACGCTAAACGTAATAACCGGAGTCTGGATACCCAACGAAACTGACCGGAGCCTGAACGTTCAATGTAATAACCGAAGTCTTGATACCCAACGAAATTTACCGGAGCCTGAATGCTCAACGTAATAACCGGAATCTGGATACTCAACGAAACTGACCGGAACCTGAACGCTCAACGTAATAACCGGAGTCTGGATACCCAACGAAACTGACCAGAGCCTGAACGCTCAACGTAAAAACCGAAGTCTGGTAACCCAACAAAACTGACAGGAGCCTGCACGCTCAACGTAATAACCGAAGTCTGGATACCAAACGAAACTGACCGGAGCCTGAACGCTCAACGTAATAACCTGAGTCTAGATACCCAACGAAACTGACCGGAGCCTGAACGCTCAACGTAATAACCGAAATCTGGATACTCAACGAAACTGACCGGAGCCTGAACGTTCAACGTAATAACCGGAGTCTGGATACCCAACGAAATTGACCGGAGTCTGGATACCCAACGAAATTGACCGGAGCCTGAAGGCTCAACGTAATAACAGGAATCTGGATACTGAACGACACTGACTGGAGCCTGAACGATCAACGTAATAACCGGAGTCTGGATACACAATGAAATTGACCAGAGCCTGATCGCTCAACGTAATAACCGGAGTCTGGATACAAAACGAAACTGACCGGAGCCTGAACGCTCAACGTAATAACCGGAGTCTAGATACCCAACAAAACTGACCGGAGCCTAAACGCTAAACATAATAACCGGAGTCTGGATACCCAACGAAACTGACCGGAGCCTGCTCGCTAAACGTAATAACCGGAGTCTGGATACCCAACAAAACTGTCCAGAGCCTGAACGCTCAACTTAAAAACCGGAGTCTGGATACCCAACAAAACTGATCGGAGCCTGAATGCTCAACGTAATAACCGAAGTTTGGATACCAAACGAAACTGACTGGAGCCTGAATGCTCAATGAAATAACCTGAGTCTAGATACCCAACCAAACTGACCGGAGCCTGAACGCTCAACGTAATATCCGGAGTCTGAATACTCAACGAAACTGACTGGAGCCTGAATGATCAACGTAATAACCGGAGTCTGGATACACAACGAAACTGACCGGAGCCTGAACGCTAAACGTAATAACCGGAGTCTGGATACCCAACGAAACTGACCGGAGCCTGAACGCTCAATGTAATAACCGGAGTCTGGATACCTAACGAAACTGACCGGAGCCTGAACTCTCAACGTAATAACCGGAGTCTGGATACCCAACAAAACTGACCGGAACCTGAACGCTCAACGTAAAAACCGGAGTCTGGATACCCAACGAAACTGACCAGAGCCTGAAGGCTCAACGTAATAACCGGAGTCTGGATACCCAACGAAACTGACCGGAGCCTGAACGTTCAACGTAATAACCGGAGTCTGGATACCCAACGAAATTGACCGGAGCCTGAAGGCTCAACGTAATAACCGGAATCTGGATACTCGACGAAACTGACTGGAGCCTGAAGGATCAACGTAATAACCGGAGTCTGGATACACAATGAAATTGACCGGAGCCTGATCGCTCAACGTAATAACCGGAGTCTGGATACAAAACGAAACTGACCGGAGCCTGAACGCTCAACGTAATAAACGAAGTCTAGATACCCAACGAAACTGACCGGAGCCTGCTCGCTAAACGTAATAACCGGAGTCTGGATACCCAACGAAACTGACCGGAGCCTGCTCGCTAAACGTAATAACCGAAGTCTGGATACCCAACAAAACTGTCCAGAGCCTGAACGCTCAACTTAAAAACCGGAGTCTGGATACCCAACAAAACTGACCGGAGCCTGAACGCTCAATGTAAAAACCGGAGTCTGGATACCCAACGAAACTGACCGGAGCCTGAACGCTCAACGTAATAACGGGAGTCTGGATACACAACGAAACTGACCGGAGCCTAAACGCTCAACGTAATAACCAGAGTCTGGATACCCAACGAAACTGAACGGAGCCTGAACGCTCAATGTAATAACCGGAGTCTGGATACTCAACGAAACTCACCGGACCCTGAACGCACAAAGGAATAACTGGAGTCTGGATGCTTAAAGAAAATGACCGGAGCCTGAACGCTCAACGTAATAACCGGAGTCTGGATACCCAACGAAACTGACCGGGGCTTGAACGCTCAAGATAATAACCGAAGTCTGGATACCCAATGAAACTGACCGGAGCCTGAATGCTCAACGTAATAACCGGAGTCAGGATACCAAACGAAATTGACCGAAGCATGAACGCTTAACGTAATAAGCTGAGTCTAGATACCGAACAAAACTGACCGGAGTCTGAACGCCTAATGTAATAACCAGAGTCTTGAAGGTGAGAAAATACTTAGAAGGGGGGTTGAATAAGTATGACAGAAAATAATCAAAGATAAAAACACAAGTATTTTTATCCTGGTTCGTTGAACTCAACTACTCCAGTCCACCCTTTTCAAGAGTGATTTGCCTTTCTCAACAAGGACTTAATCCACTATTCAAATCAACTGATTACAAATAGCAACACCTAAGAACAACTGTTCTTAGTCTTCTCAAGAGCTACTGATCTAACCTAGATCCTCTTAAGGAAAACTTCCTTTACAAATTAATGTAATACAATGTAAGAGTAATAAATTGCTTCTATGAAAGCTATAAACACAAATGTGTTATTTCTCTAAGTTTAGAACAAAGTATGAACTCTAAAGAATATGAGAGCTTGAGAGTTTTTCGCGTGAGAGTGTTCTTGTAATTGATTTCGTCTTAATTCGTCACTGAAGAAAGTGCTATGATATCCTTTATATAGCCACTTGAATATTGGAGAGAATATTTTACCGTTGGAGAAGATATTTCCAATATCAAATAGTACTGTCCTTTGTACTATTGCAGCAGAGAGACGGCGCACAAAATGTGGGTGTAGCAATTGTCTGCTGAGCTGTGAATTTCCCATATCTGGAATGTATCAGAGGAATAATCTTCTTGCAGAGATTTATGTCTATCCCAATTAAGGAAAGATTTGCTGGCATATTCCAACGGATATATTAAAATAATCTTCTTCAAATAATTCTTCAGATAGTTCAGATCAACAATCAATATCAGAGTCTTCAGTCTTCAGAATCTTCTGGAAACTTCAGAGCCTAAGATGTTCTTCAGATGTTGCTGAATCAGAGTCTGGTGCAGCTGTGTGCTTGAAGCGTAACATGCTCTTAGATCAGAGTCTTCACTCAGATCAGAGTCTTCTCTCATTCAGAGTCTCTTCACTCAGAGTCTTCTTTCATTCAGATTCTTGATAATATATGCAGCGTGTTGTATCTTCAGAATCTTGATAACTAAGCTCTTATACTTCAGATTCTTCTAATCTTCAGATGCTCTTGAGCCATTCAGAATTTATTGTTCACATCAAATTTGCTCTTTAAGATTAAAATCTTTTGTGCCTGTAGAAAACAGTTTAGAACAAATTTAGAGAGTATAATTCTTGTATACAAATTATCATTAATGTTATCATCAAAACATAGAGATAATACTAAGACACAATCTGTGCTCTTACAATCTCCCCCTTTTTGATGATGACAAAACATGAGAAATTTGTTCAATAAAAATATGAATTAAAATTACTCCCCCTGAGATTAACAATCTCCCCCTGAAATGAATACTCTAATGGAATTAGATACTTCCCTTTCTGGTTGAGTACATTTCAGATTCAGAGCCTGATTGAAGCCTGGTTGACATATGTTTGACTTCTAGAGTCAAAGCTTGATGCCATATTAAAGCTTGATGCCAGATGAACAACTTCAGAACACCTGGTTGTTTATCTTGCCATTTCCTGTCTTGAGTTATCTTTTAGATCATAGTACTCAAGGTTAGATATCAGAGTCTGGTCTACTCAGATTTAGCTATTTTTGATCAGGTTCTGAAAAGATAGATCTCAGGAAAAAACTTCAATGAAATTTGTCAGATTTTTTTTAATAATATCTGGGACACTTAAATTCAAAGAATGTTAGTAACATGTCTGACTTAGTTCAGATAATTGCTTATAGATTTGAACAATCAGATTCTATTTTGTTTCTCCCCCTTTTTGTCATAATCAAAAAGAATTTTAAAAGACAGTAAAGATGCAGAAGAAACACATATCCAGATAAGCAAAAAGATCATTGTCATTAAGTCAAGAGAAGATGCAGATTCAGATAAAAGCATACAAAACATATCAGAAGAAAATCAAAACAAAGCAAAACATGAGAAACTTGTGCAAAACATCAAGTAGGTTTAGCAGATGAGGCTTGTTGAGAAGCAATGAGTTGCAGCAGTGCTGTAATCCTATCTGAATTTTCATCTTGCTTAGCCATCCAGGTTTTCATTTCTTCATTTGTTTTCTTTTGATCAACCATAAAATCCTTAAGTTCTTTGACATCCTTCTGAAGATCTGTAGATTCTGAAACAGTAGATTCTGAAACAATCTGAGTAACATCAGGTGCAGGAATTTCTGGAGGTGGAGGAGCTTCTAGAAGAAGAATAGGAGGAGTGTTTCTCTTAATCCGTTTTTGATAAGCAGCAAACCTTACTTTTGACAATCTAAGACATTGAGTCCTGATTTTCAAAGCCTCCCTATTCAGTCTGTAAAGATATTTCTTCCAAACAACGTTAGCAGCCTCTTTGTCCATAGTAGTCATGCAAACATCCATAATGTCAGCAAAGTCTGAGACATTATCCTTATCAAAATCTCTTAACAGAGTATAAACACTTGATCCCAATTCTGCTTCATCAGGGATTCTGGGTTTTCTTGGTTGGGTTAGTTGTGTTTGTGGTGTTTGTTCAGAAGGTTGAGGTTGTGAAGATGGATGTTCAGATGTTTGTGGTTCAGAATGTTGAGGATTGATTTGTGGTTCAGATGTTGGTTGGTTGATTTGTGGTTCAGATGTTTGTTGGTCAGAATGTTGTGGTTGAGGTATAGAGGGAATTGGTTGGGTTTCTGTTGGTTGTGGAGTGTTTTGGATTTCAAGAGGTTGTGGAGTGAGAGTTTGAGTTGGGGAATTTTGTGGAGAAGGTGGATGTTCAGAAGTTGGAGATTTAAACAGCTGTTTCCAAACACTCTCAGAACGAGGTTGTTTGAGATCATTCAAGCATTCATTAATGTAACCAGATGATTCATCATCAGATGATGTATCAGAGTGGTTAGATTTTTCAGAAGTTGAAGATAAAATGACAGACTGGTTTAAAGGTGTGACATCTAATATCTTATCAGGATCAATGAGATATTCAGGTTGGTCAGAGTGTTCAGGGTGAACATCCTCTGGAATGGTATATTCTGGGATAGTGTTTTGTGGTTGTGGTGTTGTTTGTTGAGTTTGTTGTGGAATTTCTGTTTGTATGTTTGTTGGTTGCTTGGATTGTGGTGTATGAGGGGGGACAGAAGATGGTTTAGAGATAAAAGTTTTAGATGGTTTGGATCTTCTAACTCTAAGTGGGGAGTCAGAGGGTGTGGGGGTATCAGAATGATGAACAGGATTAGAATCAGTGTTAAATACCTGTTTCAGAGTATCTCTAATTTCTTCAAAAGTTGCTGCAGGAGGATTTGGTTGAACCTTCTTCAGCTTCTTCCTTTTCTTCTTCTTTTCAGCATCTGAATGCTTCCTTTTCTTCTGATGACCTTCACTATCAGCTTTTCTCTTACGTCTTCTTTCCCTTGTCAAATCAGGAAGAACTTGGCCTTCCTTCTGCACAAGATTGGCAGGAATCTCAACACCATCTCTTAGGCAGCGAGCAACATACTCAGCAATAATTTCTCTAGGTTCATCTGAGGTGAATAAAGGAAAATCCTTAACAGGAATCCTTCTTCCCCTAACTTCTTCAGAGTTAGTTTTCCTTGGTTTCTCAGATAAATCATCAACCAGTTTCATCCTTCTCAGAGTTAAACCGTTTATTTCAGAGCCAATGATATAAGTCAGATCTTCTGTCAACCCAGCCTCTTGCAGATGCGCCACAAGTTGGTTTTCTATCAGAATATCTGAAATCAGCCTTCCCATAGGGATCCATGTTCTGACTTTTCCAGATTTATCTCTGGCTGTTTCCCTTGTTTCCTTGACGTGAGACACCAGATGATTAAACAGCAAATATGGAAGATCAATCTGAATGTTTTGGTGTAAACAATACATGAAGTAAAGTTGTTCAGCATTAACATAATCAGAAGAGTTTGAAGAGGGTCTGTGAAAGATGGTGTTCATGAAAATCTTAGCCCATATCTTGTAAGTGGGTTTCAAGAACTTAACCTTCTTACAAGGTTCACCAGTAGTACAGATTTCTTGACATACATCTTTCAGGTCTTCACGCGCAGAAGACAGAGAGAGATTTTCAAAGCAATACCTTAAACGTCATAATCAGTAGGTGTACTCCATCTTTTCAGATTCTGAGTGACACGTGTTTGCTTGCATGTGATTCTATAACTCTTAAGAAATGAAAAGTTTTCAACTTTCAGATCCTCTGAGATGGTCAGTTCAGAGTTTCACACAAAAAAAATTCACAGATAAATTAAACAAGCAAGATAGATGAAATACTTCAGAGTGTTAAACACTTAGCATCTGAGAAGTTGACTCTGAGAAATATTACTCTGGACAAAAATCCATACAAATATTTTTCAGAATAAACTTAAACCTATCTTCAGCAAGGGGTTTTGTGAAAATATCTGCCCATTGATGATCTGTATCAACAAAGGCTAAATTTATTACACCCTTCTGAACATAGTCTCTGATGAAATGATGTTTAATCTCTATATGTTTGGCCTTAGAGTGTAAAATTGGATTTTTGGATAAACATATAGCAGAAGTATTATCACAGAAGATAGAAAGATTACTCTCATAGATTTGATAATCTTCTAGTTGACTCTTCATCCAGAGCATCTGAGTGGAACATCCAGCAGCGGCAATATATTCTGCCTCTGTGGTTGATAGTGCAATTGTTGGTTGCTTCTTGCTGTACCACGAGATCAGATGACTTCCAAGAAACTGACAGCTTCCAGAAGTACTTTTGCGCTCAACTCTATCTCCAGCATAGTCAGCATCACAGAATCCAACTAGTGAATATTCGTCAGATCTTCTGTAACACAAACCAACATTAGCAGTACCTTTCAGATACCTTAGAATCCTCTTAACAGCAGTTAAGTGTGATTCTCTAGGATCTGATTGGAATCTAGCACATAAACAAACACTAAACAGAATGTCTGGTCTAGAAGCAGTCAAATAAAGAAGAGATCCTATCATACCTCTGTAGAGTTTCTGATCTACCTTCTTACTTACCTCTTCCTTACCTAGAGTGCTTGTAGGATGCATTGGAGTCTTTGCCATTTTGCTATCCAGCATGTTAAACTTCTTCAGAAGCTCTTTAACATACTTGGTCTGATGTATGTAGGTGCACTCTGGAGTCTGATTTACTTGGATTCCCAGAAAGAATCTCAGTTCTCCCATCATGCTCATCTCAAATTCTTCCTGCATACATTTAGCAAACTCCTTTCCAAGCATAATATTTGTTGATCCAAAAATAATATCATCTACATAAATTTGACAAATCAACAAATCTTTCTTAATGGTTTTACAAAATAGTGTGGTATCCACTTTTCCTCTGATGAAATTTTTCTTCAGAAGAAAATTACTCAACCTCTCATACCAAGCTCTGGGAGCTTGTTTTAGTCCATAAAGAGATTTTTTCAGTTTGTAAACATGATCTGGAAAATTTTCATTTTCAAAACCAGGAGGTTGGTGGACATACACTTCCTCTTCTATAATTCCATTAAGAAAAGCACTTTTAACATCCATCTGATAAAGAGTGATGTTATGTTGTGCAGCAAATGAAATAAGCAAGCGTATAGACTCTAACCTTGCAACAGGAGCATATGTTTCTGTGTAGTCTATGCCTTCTTGTTGACTGTAGCCTTGAGCAACCAGTCTTGCTTTGTTCCTTTCAACTTCTCCTTTCTCATTAAGTTTATTTCTGAAAACCCATTTTGTTCCAATGACATTGAAACCTTTAGGTCTTGGAACCAGATCCCAGACTTCATTCCTTGTGAATTGATTCAGCTCCTCTTGCATAGCTAAAATCCATTCATTATCTTCCAGAGCCTCATCAACAGATGTTGGTTCTATAATTGACACTAAGCCACAGAAGGAAGATTCAGAAGTTCTGAGAAATGCTCTTGTCCTTATTGGATCATCTTTCTTTCCAATTATCACATCCTCTGGATGAGAAGCTTTCATTCTGGAAGAAGATCCTCTGACTGTTGGTCTTTCAGAAATATGCAGATTGTCAAGTTGGGAAGTTAGAGGCGTAGCATCTGGGTTTGCTTCAGAGTCTTTGTCTTCAGTCTTGTCTGCCTCTGAGCCTTCAGAGTCTGTGAGAATAACTTCTCTATCTGCAGAACTTTCAACTTGCTTTGGCTTTTCAGAGCCAAGCTTATCATCAAATCTAACATGAATAGATTCTTCCACAATCTGTGTTTCAGTATTGAATACTCTGTAGCCTTTAGAGCGTTCAGAATAACCAAGCATGAAACACTTCTGTGCTTTGGAATCAAACTTGTTCAGATGATCTTTAGAGTTAAGCATATAACAAATACATCCAAATGGATGAAAATAAGCAATGTTGGGCTTTCTGTTTCTCCACAATTCATAGGGAGTCTTTTCCAGAAGAGGTCTTACAGACACTCTGTTCTGAATATAACATGCTGTATTTATTGCTTCTGCCCAAAAGTATTTTGCCAGATTTGTCTCGTTGATCATGGTTCTGGCCATTTCTTGCAATGTTCTATTTTTCCTCTCTACAACTCCATTTTGTTGTGGAGTTCTAGGACAGGAGAAATCATGTGCAATTCCTTTTTCAGAAAAATATTTTTCAAAATATTTGTTTTCAAATTCACCACCATGATCACTTCTGACTTTAATAATTTTGCATTCTTTTTCAGTCTGGACTTGATTGCAGAAGTCAATGAACACAGAATGAGACTCATCCTTGTGTTTTAGAAACTTTACCCATGTCCATCTGCTGTAGTCATCTACAATGACTAACCCATACTTCTTGCCTCTGATGGATGCAGTTTTCACTGGTCCAAACAGATCAATATGAAGTAATTCCAATGGTCTAGAAGTGGAAACAACATTTTTTGGTTTAAAATGAGATTTTGAAAATTTACCCTTTTGACATGCGCCACACAGAGCATCTGAATTGAACTTCAGATTAGGGAGTCCTCTGACCAGATTGAGTTTATTAATCTGAGATATACGTCTCATATTAATATGTCCCAATCTTCTATGCCAGACCCATTGCTCATCATTCACAGATAAAAGGCATTTTACATTTTGAACTTTAAGTTCTGAAAGGTTAATTTTGTAAATGTTGTTTTTCCTCTTTCCACTGAATAGGATTGAACCATTCTTTTGACATACAGCTTTGCAACATTTTTGATTAAAGATGATATCATAACCATTGTCACTTAATTGACTTATGGACAATAGATTATGTTTCAATCCTTCAACTAACAGAACATTAGAAATAGAGGGTAGGTTACCATTACCTATTGTACCAGAGCCAATAATCTTGCCCTTCTGGTTCCCTCCAAATTTCACGTCCCCTCCAGATCTAAGTTCCAGGCTTTGGAACATAGACCTTTCGCCCGTCATAAGTCGTGAGCATCCAGAGTCCAGGTACCATGATTGGTGTCTGGATTTTGCTGCTAAGAACATCTGCAACAGGTATTATTTTACTTTTAGGTACCCAGATCATCTTGGGTCCTTTGGGGTTAGATGTTCTGTGGTTTTGCCTAAACTTCTGTTTTTCAACATAGTGTTTATTCTGGCTAGCCCTTGGCTTAAACACATAAGTACTCTTTTCAGAGCTTGTATGTTTAATATCATTCAGATGACCAAACTTAAAATGAGAATACAGAGGAGTCTTCTTGATGAGGAGTTTATCAACAGATTTTGGATTGCTTCCAGAGGAAGATTCACATCCAATGCCTCTTCTGTTGTTCCCACTAACACCATAGATCATAGAGGCCATTTTGCTTCTGTCTATGCTTTTAGTGAGGAATCTTTTAAAACTGGAGTCATATTTTTCTAAAATATTTTCACTTGACTCTGTTTCAGTATCAGATTCTTGTTGAGTTGTTTCTAAATCATTTTTGAGTTTTAAATTTATTTCTTTCTGCTCAACAAGTTCTGTTCTCAGAAGATCAATCTCAGATTCAAGATTGCTTTTCAGCTTCTTGTATTTGAGTTTAATCTTGCTGTAGCTTTCCAACATGTCAGATAAACTTTCAACAAGTTCAGCTCTGGAGAGTTCAGAAAATACCTCTTCAGAGTCAGAGTCTGATTCTGACTCAGATTCAGATGATGACGTTCCTTCATCTTGATCATTTGGGTTGGCCATCAGCGCAACATTTGCACATTCTTCCTCAGATTCAGAAGATGATTCAGATTCATCTGAGTCATCCCATGTAGCCATCAGAACCTTTTTCTTTTTATCAAACTTCCTTTTGGGTTTTTCCTTTTGAAGTTTGGGACATTCACTCTTGTAGTGTCCAGGTTCTTTACATTCAAAGCAAGTGACCTCTTTCTTGCCAGATCTTCTGTGTCCAGAAGATTCTCTCTTTTGATCAGATCTTCTGAAGTTGTTGAACTTCTTCCCTTTGTGCTTCCAGAGTTTGTTGATCCTTCTGGACAGCATGGATAGTTCATCTTCTTCTTCAGAAGAAGATTCCTCAGAGCTTTCTTCATTTACCTGCAAAGCTTTAACAGATTTGTTAGATTTAAAAGCTAAGGATTTACCTTTATCTTTCTTCTGGGGTTCATCTTCCTCCAGCTCAATCTCATGACTTCTCAAAGAACTGATGAGTTCTTCTAATGAGATTTTGTTCAGATCCTTGGCCAGCTTCAATGCAGTCACCATAGGTCTCCATCTGGTAGGAAGACTTCTGATGATCTTCTTGACATGATCAGATGTTGAGTAGCCCTTGTCCAGAACTTTCAACCCAGCTGTTAGAATCTGAAATCTGGAAAACATAGTCTCAATGTTCTCAGATTCTTCCATCTTGAACGCTTCATACTTCTGTATCAGCGCCAGAGCCTTTGTTTCTTTCACCTGAGAGTTTCCCTCATGAGTCATTTTGAGAGACTCAAACATATCATGAGCAGTGTCTCTGTTGGTAATCTTCTCATACTCTGTATGAGAGATTGCATTAAGAAGTATGGTTCTGGCTTTGTGATGATTCTTGAATTCTTTCTTCTGCTCCTCAGTCATTGATTTTCTATCAATATTTTTGCCATCCTTAGTAGGATGTTCATATCCATCAATGACTAAATCCCAGAGATCAGCATCATACCCCAAGAAAAAACTTTCAAGTCTATCTTTCCAATAATCAAATTTTTCTCCATCAAACATTGGAGGTTTGGTGCTAATTCTGTCTCCTTCATATTTGTTGCTTGATGTAGGAATATCACCCATATTAGCAACCAAATAAATAACAGAGTATTCTTCTCACTGGATCTTTATCTGTCACGGTTAAGTGAATGCACACTCAGAACCGGAGCTCTGATGCCAACTGAAGGTGAGAAAATACTTAGAAGGGGGGTTGAATAAGTATGACAGAAAATAATCAAAGATAAAAACACAAGTATTTTTATCCTGGTTCGTTGAACTCAACTACTCCATTCCACCCTTTTCAAGAGTGATTTGCCTTTCTCAACAAGGACTTAATCCACTATTCAAATCAACTGATTACAAATAGCAACACCTAAGAACAACTGTTCTTAGTCTTCTCAAGAGCTACTGATCTAACCTAGATCCTCTTAAGGAAAACTTCCTTTACAAATTAATGTAATACAATGTAAGAGTAATAAATTGCTTCTATGAAAGCTATAAACACAAATGTGTTATTTCTCTAAGTTTAGAACAAAGTATGAACTCTAAAGAATATGAGAACTTGAGAGTTTTTCGCGTGAGAGTGTTCTTGTAATTGATTTCGTCTTAATTCGTCACTGAAGAAAGTGCTATGATATCCTTTATATAGCCACTTGAATATTGGAGAGAATATTTTACCGTTGGAGAAGATATTTCCAATATCAAATAGTACTGTCCTTTGTACTATTGCAGCAGAGAGACGGCGCACAAAATGTGGGTGTAGCAATTGTCTGCTGAGCTGTGAATTTACCATATCTGGAATGTATCAGAGGAATAATCTTCTTGCAGAGATTTATGTCTATCCCAATTAAGGAAAGATTTGCTGGCATATTCCAACGGATATATTAAAATAATCTTCTTCAAATAATTCTTCAGATAGTTCAAATCAACAATCAATATCAGAGTCTTCAGTCTTCAGAATCTTCTGGAAACTTCAGAGCCTAAGATGTTCTTCAGATGTTGCTGAATCAGAGTCTGGTGCAGCTGTGTGCTTGAAGCGTAACATGCTCTTAGATCAGAGTCTTCACTCAGATCAGAGTCTTCTCTCATTCAGAGTCTCTTCACTCAGAGTCTTCTTTCATTCAGATTCTTGATAATATATGCAGCGTGTTGTATCTTCAGAATCTTGATAACTAAGCTCTTATACTTCAGATTCTTCTAATCTTCAGATGCTCTTGAGCCATTCAGAATTTATTGTTCACATCAAATTTGCTCTTTAAGATTAAAATCTTTTGTGCCTGTAGAAAACAGTTTAGAACAAATTTAGAGAGTATAATTCTTGTATACAAATTATCATTAATGTTATCATCAAAACATAGAGATAATACTAAGACACAATCTGTGCTCTTACAAGTCTGGATATGCAACGAAACTGACCGGAGCCTGAACGCTCAACGTAATAACCGGAATCTGGATACTCAACGAAACTAACCGGAGCCTGAACGCTCAACGTAATAACCAGAGTCTGGATACACAATGAAACTGACTGGAGCCTGAATGATCAACGTAATAACCGGAGTCTGGATACACAACGAAACTGACCGGAGCCTGAACGCTCAACGTAATAACTGGAGTCTGGATACCCAACGAAACTGACCGGAGCCTGAACGCTCAATGTAATAACCGGAGTCTGGATACCCAACGAAACTGACCGGAGCCTGAACCCTCAACGTAATAACCGGAGTCTGGATACCCAACAAAATTGACCGGAGCCTGAACGCTCAACGTAAAAACCGGAATCTGGATACCCAATGAAACTGACCAGAGCCTGAACGCTAAACGTAATAACCGGAGTCTGGATACCCAACGAAACTGACCGGAGCCTGAACGTTCAACGTAATAACCGAAGTCTGGATACCCAACGAAATTTACCGGAGCCTGAATGCTCAACGTAATAACCGGAATCTGGATACTCAACAAAACTGACCGGAACCTGAATGCTCAACGTAATAACCGGAGTCTGGATACCCAACGAAACTGACCAGAGCCTGAACGCTCAACGTAAAAACCGGAGTCTGGTAACCCAACAAAACTGTCCGGAGCCTGCACGCTCAACGTAATAACCGAAGTCTGGATACCAAACAAAACTGACCGGAGCCTGAACGCTCAACGTAATAACCTGAGTCTGGATACCCAACGAAACTGACCGGAGCCTGAACGCTCAACGTAATAACCGAAATCTGGATACTCAACGAAACTAACCGGAGCCTGAACGCTGAACGTAATATCCGGAGTCTGATTACTCAACGAAACTGACTGGAGCCTGAACGATCAACGTAATAACCGGAGTCTGGATACACAATGAAATTGACCGGAGCCTGAACGCTAAACGTAATAACCGAAGTCTGGATACCCAACGAAACTGACCGGAGCCTGAACGTTCAATGTAATAACCGGAGTCTGGATACCCAACGAAACTGACCGGAGCCTGAACTCTCAATGTAATAACCGGAGTCTGGATACCCAACAAAACTGACCGGAGCCTGAACACTCAACGTATAAACCGGAGTCTAGATACCCAACGAAACCGACCAGAGCCTGAAGGCTCAACATAATAACCGGAGTCTGGATACCTAACGAAACTGACCGGAGCCTGAACGTTCAACGTAATAACCGGAGTCTGGATACCCAACGAAATTGACCGGAGTCTGGATACCCAACGAAATTGACCGGAGCCTGAAGGCTCAACGTAATAACCGGAATCTGGATACTCAACAAAACTGACTGGAGCCTGAACAATCAACGTAATAACAGGAGTCTGGATACACAACGAAATTGACCGGAGCCTGATCGCTCAACGTAATAACCGGAGTCTGGATACACAACGAAACTGACCGGAGCCTGAACGCTCAACGTAATAACCGGAGTCTAGATACCCAACGAAACTGACCGGAGCCTAAACGCTCAACGTAATAACCGGGGTCTGGATACCCAACGAAACTGACCGGAGCCTGCTCACTAAGCGTAATAACCGGAGTCTGGATACCAAACAAAACTGACCAGAGCCTGAACGCTCAACTTAAAAACCGGAGTCTGGATAGGCAATAAAACTGATCGGAGCCTGAACGCTCAACGTAATAATCGAAGTCTGGATACCAAACGAAACTGACTGGAGCCTGAATGCTCAATGAAATAACCTGAGTCTGGATACCCAACGAAACTGACCGGAGCCTGAACGCTCAACGTAATAACTGGAGTCTGGATACCTAACAAAACTGATCGGAGCCTGAAC
Source organism: Lathyrus sativus (assembly GCA_963859935.3). Classification (NCBI taxonomy): domain Eukaryota; kingdom Viridiplantae; phylum Streptophyta; class Magnoliopsida; order Fabales; family Fabaceae; genus Lathyrus; species Lathyrus sativus. Next base: position 328,666 of record CAWUDS030000773.1, read on the forward strand.
GCTCAATGTAAAAACCGGAGTCTGGATACCCAACGAAACTGACCGGAGCCTGAACGCTCAACGTAATAACGGGAGTCTGGATACACAACGAAACTGACCGGAGCCTGAACACTCAACGTAATAACCAGAGTCTGGATACCCAACGAAACTGACCGGAGCCTGAATGCTCAACGTAATAACCGGAATCTGGATACTCAACGAAACTAACCGGAGCCTGAACGCTCAACGTAATAACCGGAGTCTGGATACACAATGAAACTGACTGGAGCCTGAATGGTCAACGTAATAACCGGAGTCTGGATACACAACGAAACTGACCGGAGCCTGAACGCTCAACGTAATAACTGGAGTCTGGATACCCAACGAAACTGACCGGAGCCTGAACGCTCAATGTAATAACCAGAGTCTGGATACCCAACGAAACTGACCGGAGCCTGAACCCTCAACGTAATAACCGGAGTCTGGATACCCAACAAAGTTGACCGGAGCCTGAACGCTCAACGTAAAAACCGGAATCTGGATACCCAACGAAACTGACCAGAGCCTGAACGCTAAACGTAATAACCGGAGTCTGGATACCCAACGAAACTGACCGGAGCCTGAACGTTCAACGTAATAACCGAAGTCTGGATACCCAACGAAATTTACCGGAGCCTGAATGCTCAACGTAATAACCGGAATTTGGATACTCAACGAAACTGACCGGAACCTGAACGCTCAACATAATAACCGGAGTCTGGATACCCAACGAAACTGACTAGAGCCTGAACGCTCAACGTAAAAACCGGAGTCTGGTAACCCAACAAAACTGACCGGAGCCTGCACGCTCAACGTAATAACCGAAGTCTGGATACCAAACGAAACTGACCGGAGCCTGAACGCTCAACGTAATAACCTGAGTCTGGATACCCAACGAAACTGACCGGAGCCTGAACGCTCAATGTAATTACCGAAATCTGGATACTCAACGAAACTAACCGGAGCCTGAATGCTGAACGTAATATCCGGAGTCTGAATACTCAACGAAACTGACTGGAGCCTGAACGATCAACGTAATAACCGGAGTCTGGATACACAATGAAACTGACCGGAGCCTGAACGCTAAACGTAATAACCGAAGTCTGGATACCCAACGAAACTGACCGGAGCCTGAACGTTCAATGTAATAACCGGAGTCTGGATACCCAACGAAACTGACCGGAGCCTGAACTCTCAATGTAATAACCGGAGTCTGGATACCCAACAAAACTGACCGGAGCCTGAACACTCAACGTATAAACCGGAGTCTGGATACCCAACGAAACCGACCAGAGCCTGAAGGCTCAACATAATAACCGGAGTCTGGATACCTAACGAAACTGACCGGAGCCTGAACGTTCAACGTAATAACCGGAGTCTGGATACCCAACGAAATTGACCGGAGTCTGGATACCCAACGAAATTGACCGGAGCCTGAAGGCTCAACGTAATAACCGGAATCTGGATACTCAACAAAACTGACTGGAGCCTGAACGATCAACGTAATAACCGGAGTCTGGATACACAACGAAATTGACCGGAGCCTGATCGCTCAACGTAATAACCGGAGTCTGGATACACAACGAAACTGACCGGAGCCTGAACGCTCAACGTAATAACCGGAGTCTAGATACCCAACGAAACTGACCGGAGCCTAAACGCTCAACGTAATAACCGGAGTCTGGATACCCAACGAAACTGACCGGAGCCTGCTCGCTAAGCGTAATAACCGGAGTCTGGATACCAAACAAAACTGACCAGAGCCTGAACGCTCAACTTAAAAACCGGAGTCTGGATAGGCAACAAAACTGATCGGAGCCTGAACGCTCAACGTAATAATCGAAGTCTGGATACCAAACGAAACTGACTGGAGCCTGAATGCTCAATGAAATAACCTGAGTCTGGATACCCAACGAAACTGACCGGAGCCTGAACGCTCAACGTAATAACTGGAGTCTGGATACCCAACAAAACTGATCGGAGCCTGAACGCTCAATGTAAAAACCGGAGTCTGGATACCCAACGAAACTGACCGGAGCCTGAACGCTCAACGTAATAACGGGAGTCTGGATACACAATGAAACTGACCGGAGCCTGAACGCTCAACGTAATAACAAGAGTCTGGATACCCAACGAAACTAAACGGAGCTTGAATGCTCAACGTAATAACCGGAGTCTGGATACTCAACGAAACTGACCGGAGCCTGAACGCACAAAGTAATAACTGGAGTCTGGATGCTCAAAGAAAATGACCGGAGCCTGAACGCTCAACATAATAACTGGAGTCTGGATGCCCAACGAAACTGACCGGGGCCTGGACGCTCAAGATAATAACCGAAGTCTGGATACCCAATGAAACTGACCGGAGCCTGAATGCTCAACGTAATAACCGGAGTCAGGATACCAAACGAAATTGACCGGAGCCTGAACGCTTAACGTAATAAGCTGAGTCTAGATACCGAACGAAACTGACCAGAGCCTGAACGCCTAACGTAATAACCAGAGTCTGGATATGCAACGAAACTGACTGGAGCCTGAACGCTCAACGTAATAACCGGAGTCTGGATACCCAACAAAACTGACCGGAGCCTGAAGGCTCAACATAATAACCGGAGTCTGGATACCTAACGAAACTGACCGGAGCCTGAACGTTCAACGTAATAACCGGAGTCTGGATACCCAACAAAATTGACCGGAGTCTGGATACCCAACGAAATTGACCGGAGCCTGAAGGCTCAACGTAATAACCGGAATCTGGATACTCAACAAAACTGACTGGAGCCTGAACGATCAACGTAATATCCGGAGTCTGGATACACAACGAAATTGACCGGAGCCTGATCGCTCAACGTAATAACCGGAGTCTGGATACACAACGAAACTGACCGGAGCCTGAACGCTCAACGTAATAATCGAAGTCTGGATACCAAACGAAACTGACTGGAGCCTGAATGCTCAATGAAATAACCTGAGTCTGGATACCCAACGAAACTGACCGGAGCCTGAACGCTCAACGTAATAACTGGAGTCTGGATACCCAACAAAACTGATCGGAGCCTGAACGCTCAATGTAAAAACCGGAGTCTGGATACCCAACGAAACTGACCGGAGCCTGAACGCTCAACGTAATAACGGGAGTCTGGATACACAACGAAACTGACCGGAGCCTGAACGCTCAACGTAATAACCAAAGTCTGGATACCCAACGAAACTGACCGGAGCCTGAACGCTCAACGTAATAACCGGAATCTGGATACTCAACGAAACTAACCGGAGCCTGAACGCTCAACGTAATAACCGGAGTCTGGATACACAATGAAACTGACTGGAGCCTGAATGATCAACGTAATAACCGGAGTCTGGATACACAACGAAACTGACCGGAGCCTGAACGCTCAACGTAATAACTGGAGTCTGGATACCCAACGAAACTGACCGGAGCCTGAACGCTCAATGTAATAACCGGAGTCTGGATACCCAACGAAACTGACCGGAGCCTGAACCCTCAACGTAATAACTGGAGTCTGGATACCCAACAAAATTGACCGGAGCCTGAACGCTCAACGTAAAAACCGGAATCTGGATACCCAACGAAACTGACCAGAGCCTGAACGCTAAACGTAATAACCGGAGTCTGGATACCCAACGAAACTGACCGGAGCCTGAACGTTCAACGTAATAACCGAAGTCTGGATACCCAACGAAATTTACCGGAGCCTGAATGCTCAACGTAATAATCGGAATCTGGATACTCAACGAAACTGACCGGAACCTGAACGCTCAACGTAATAACCGGAGTCTGGATACCCAACGAAACTGACCAGAGCCTGAACGCTCAACGTAAAAACCGGAGTTTGGTAACCCAACAAAACTGACCGGAGCCTGCACGCTCAACGTAATAACCGAAGTCTGGATACCAAACAAAACTGACCGGAGCCTGAACGCTCAACGTAATAACCTGAGTCTGGATACCCAACGAAACTGACCGGAGCCTGAACGCTCAACGTAATAACCGAAATCTGGATACTCAATGAAACTAACCGGAGCCTGAACGCTGAACGTAATATCCGGAGTCTGAATACTCAACGGAACTGACTGGAGCCTGAACGATCAACGTAATAACCGGAGTCTGGATACACAATGAAACTGACCGGAGCCTGAACGCTAAACGTAATAACCGAAGTCTGGATACCCAACGAAACTGACCGGAGCCTGAACGTTCAATGTAATAACCGGAGTCTGGATACCCAACGAAACTGACCGGAGCCTGAACTCTCAATGTAATAACCGGAGTCTGGATACCCAACAAAACTGACCGGAGCCTGAACACTCAACGTATAAACCGGAGTCTGGATACCCAACGAAACCGACCAGAGCCTGAAGGCTCAACATAATAACCGGAGTCTGGATACCTAACGAAACTGACCGGAGCCTGAACGTTCAACGTAATAACCGGAGTCTGGATACCCAACGAAATTGACCGAAGTCTGGATACCCAACGAAATTGACCGGAGCCTGAAGGCTCAACGTAATAACCGGAATCTGGATACTCAACAAAACTGACTGGAGCCTGAACGATCAACGTAATAACCGGAGTCTGGATACACAACGAAATTGACCGGAGCCTGATCGCTCAACGTAATAACCGGAGTCTGGATACACAACGAAACTGACCGGAGCCTGAACGCTCAACGTAATAACCGGAGTCTAGATACCCAACGAAACTGACCGGAGCCTAAACGCTCAACGTAATAACCGGAGTCTGGATACCCAACGAAAATGACCGGAGCCTGCTCGCTAAGCGTAATAACCGGAGTCTGGATACCAAACAAAACTGACCAGAGCCTGAACGCTCAACTTAAAAACCGGAGTCTGGATACGCAACAAAACTGATCGGAGCCTGAACGCTCAACGTAATAATCGAAGTCTGGATACCAAACGAAACTGACTGGAGCCTGAATGCTCAATGAAATAACCTGAGTCTGGATACCCAACGAAACTGACCGGAGCCTGAACGCTCAACGTAATAACTGGAGTCTGGATACCCAACAAAACTGATCGGAGCCTGAACGCTCAATGTAAAAACCGGAGTCTGGATACCCAACGAAACTGACCGGAGCCTGAACGCTCAACGTAATAACGGGAGTCTGGATACACAACGAAACTGACCGGAGCCAGAACGCTCAACGTAATAACCAGAGTCTGGATACCCAACGAAACTGACCGGAGCCTGAATGCTCAACGTAATAACCGGAATCTGGATACTCAACGAAACTAACCGGAGCCTGAACGCTCAACGTAATAACCGGAGTCTGGATACACAATGAAACTGACTGGAGCCTGAATGATCAACGTAATAACCGGAGTCTGGATACACAACGAAACTGACCGGAGCCTGAACGCTCAACGTAATAACTGGAGTCTGGATACCCAACGAAACTGACCGGAGCCTGAACGCTCAATGTAATAACCAGAGTCTGGATACCCAACGAAACTGACCGGAGCCTGAACCCTCAACGTAATAACCGGAGTCTGGATACCCAACAAAGTTGACCGGAGCCTGAACGCTCAACGTAAAAACCGGAATCTGGATACCCAACGAAACTGACCAGAGCCTGAACGCTAAACGTAATAACCGGAGTCTGGATACCCAACGAAACTGACCGGAGCCTGAACGTTCAACGTAATAACCGAAGTCTGGATACCCAACGAAATTTACCGGAGCCTGAATGCTCAACGTAATAACCGGAATTTGGATACTCAACGAAACTGACCGGAACCTGAACGCTCAACATAATAATCGGAGTCTGGATACCCAACGAAACTGACCAGAGCCTGAACGCTCAACGTAAAAACCGGAGTCTGGTAACCCAACAAAACTGACCGGAGCCTGCACGCTCAACGTAATAACCGAAGTTTGGATACCAAACGAAACTAACCGGAGCCTGAACGCTCAACGTAATAACCTGAGTCTGGATACCCAACGAAACTGACCGGAGCCTGAACGCTCAATGTAATAACCGAAATTTGGATACTCAACGAAACTAACCGGAGCCTGAACGCTGAACGTAATATCCGGAGTCTGAATACTCAACGAAACTGACTGGAGCCTGAACGATCAACGTAATAACCGGAGTCTGGATACACAATGAAACTGACCGGAGCCTGAACGCTAAACGTAATAACCGAAGTCTGGATACCCAACGAAACTGACCGGAGCCTGAACGTTCAATGTAATAACCGGAGTCTGGATACCCAACGAAACTGACCGGAGCCTGAACTCCCAATGTAATAACCGGAGTCTGGATACCCAACAAAACTGACCGGAGCCTGAACACTCAACGTATAAACCGGAGTCTGGATACCCAACGAAACCGACCAGAGCCTGAAGGCTCAACATAATAACCGGAGTCTGGATACCTAATGAAACTGACCGGAGCCTGAACGTTCAACGTAATAACCGGAGTCTGGATACCCAACGAAATTGACCGGAGTCTGGATACCCAACGAAATTGACCGGAGCCTGAAGGCTCAACGTAATAACCGGTATCTGGATACTCAACAAAACTGACTGGAGCCTGAACGATCAACGTAATAACCGGAGTCTGGATACACAACGAAATTGACCGGAGCCTGATCGCTTAACGTAATAACCGGAGTCTGGATACACACGAAACTGACCGGAGCCTGAACGCTCAACGTAATAACCGGAGTCTAGATACCCAACGAAACTGACCGGAGCCTAAACGCTCAACGTAATAACCGGAGTCTGGATACCCAACGAAACTGACCGGAGCCTGCTCGCTAAGCGTAATAACCGGAGTCTGGATACCAAACAAAACTGACCAGAGCCTGAACGCTCAACTTAAAAACCGGAGTCTGGATACGCAACAAAACTGATCGGAGCCTGAACGCTCAACGTAATAATCGAAGTCTGGATACCAAACGAAACTGACTGGAGCCTGAATGCTCAATGAAATAACCTGAGTCTGGATACCCAACGAAACTGACCGGAGCCTGAACGCTCAACGTAATAACTGGAGTCTGGATACCCAACAAAACTGATCGGAGCCTGAACGCTCAATGTAAAAACCGGAGTCTGGATACCCAACGAAACTGACCGGAGCCTGAACGCTCAACGTAATAACGGGAGTCTGGATACACAACGAAACTGACCGGAGCCTGAACGCTCAACGTAATAACCAGAGTCTGGATACCCAACGAAACTGACCGGAGCCTGAATGCTCAACGTAATAACCGGAATCTGGATACTCAACGAAACTAACCGGAGCCTGAACGCTCAACGTAATAACCGGAGTCTGGATACACAATGAAACTGACTGGAGCCTGAATGATCAACGTAATAACCGGAGTCTAGATACACAACGAAACTGACCGGAGCCTGAACGCTCAACGTAATAACTGGAGTCTGGATACCCAACGAAACTGACCGGAGCCTGAACGCTCAATGTAATAACCAGAGTCTGGATACCCAACGAAACTGACCGGAGCCTGAACCCTCAACGTAATAACCGGAGTCTGGATACCCAACAAAGTTGACCGGAGCCTGAACGCTCAACGTAAAAACCGGAATCTGGATACCCAACGAAACTGACCAGAGCCTGAACGCTAAACGTAATAACCGGAGTCTGGATACCCAACGAAACTGACCGGAGCCTGAACGTTCAACGTAATAACCGAAGTCTGGATACCCAACGAAATTTACCGGAGCCTGAATGCTCAACGTAATAACCGGAATTTGGATACTCAACGAAACTGACCGGAACCTGAACGCTCAACATAATAACCGGAGTCTGGATACCCAACGAAACTGACCAGAGCCTGAACGCTCAACGTAAAAACCGGAGTCTGGTAACCCAACAAAACTGACCGGAGCCTGCACGCTCAACGTAATAACCGAAGTCTGGATACCAAACGAAATTGACCGGAGCCTGAACGCTCAACGTAATAACCTGAGTCTGGATACCCAACGAAACTGACCGGAGCCTGAACGCTCAACGTAATAACCGAAATCTGGATACTCAACGAAACTAACCGGAGCCTGAACGCTTAACGTAATATCCGGAGTCTGAATACTCAACGAAACTGACTGGAGCCTGAACGATCAACGTAATAACCGGAGTCTGGATACACAATGAAACTGACCGGAGCCTGAACGCTAAACGTAATAACCGAAGTCTGGATACCCAACGAAACTGACCGGAGCCTGAACGTTCAATATAATAACCGGAGTCTGGATACCCAACGAAACTGACCCGAGCCTGAACTCTCAATGTAATAACCGGAGTCTGGATACCCAACAAAACTGACCGAAGCCTGAACACTCAACGTATAAACCGGAGTCTGGATACCCAACGAAACCGACCAGAGCCTGAAGGCTCAACATAATAACCGGAGTCTGGATACCTAACGAAACTGACCGGAGCCTGAACGTTCAACGTAATAACCGGAGTCTGGATACCCAACGAAATTGACCGGAGTCTGGATACCCAACGAAATTGACCGGAGCCTGAAGGCTCAACGTAATAACCGGTATCTGGATACTCAACAAAACTGACTGGAGCCTGAACGATCAACGTAATAACCGGAGTCTGGATACACAACGAAATTGACCGGAGCCTGATCGCTCAACGTAATAACCGGAGTCTGGATACACACGAAACTGACCGGAGCCTGAACGCTCAACGTAATAACCGGAGTCTAGATACCCAACGAAACTGACCGGAGCCTAAACGCTCAACGTAATAACCGGAGTCTGGATACCCAACGAAACTGATCGGAGCCTGCTCGCTAAGCGTAATAACCGGAGTCTGGATACCAAACAAAACTGACCAGAGCCTGAACGCTCAACTTAAAAACCGGAGTCTGGATACGCAACAAAACTGATCAGAGCCTGAACGCTCAACGTAATAATCGAAGTCTGGATACCAAACGAAACTGACTGGAGCCTGAATGCTCAATGAAATAACCTGAGTCTGGATACCCAACGAAACTGACCGGAGCCTGAACGCTCAACGTAATAACTGGAGTCTGGATACCCAACAAAACTGATCGGAGCCTGAACGCTCAATGTAAAAACCGGAGTCTGGATACCCAACGAAACTGACCGGAGCCTGAACGCTCAACGTAATAACCAGAGTCTGGATACCCAACGAAACTGACCGGAGCCTGAACGCTCAACGTTATAACCGGAATCTGGATACTCAACGAAACTAACCGGAGCCTGAACGCTCAACGTAATAACCGGAGTCTGGATACACAATGAAACTGACTGGAGCCTGAATGATCAACGTAATAACCGGAGTCTGGATACACAATGAAACTGACTGGAGCCTGAATGATCAACGTAATAACCGGAGTCTGGATACACAACGAGACTGATCGGAGCCTGAACGCTCAACGTAATAACTGGAGTCTGGATACCCAACGAAACTGACCGGAGCCTGAACGCTCAATGTAATAACCGGAGTCTGGATACCCAACGAAACTGACCGGAGCCTGAACCCTCAACGTAAAAACCGGAATCTGGATACCCAACGAAACTGACCAGAGCCTGAACGCTAAACGTAATAACCGGAGTTTGGATACCCAACGAAACTGACCGGAGCCTGAACGTTCAACGTAATAACTGAAGTCTGGATACCCAACGAAATTTACCGGAGCCTGAATGCTCAACGTAATAACCGGAATCTGGATACTCAACGAAACTGACCGGAACCTGAACGCTCAACGTAATAACCGGAGTCTGGATACCCAACGAAACTGACCAGAGCCTGAACGCTCAACGTAAAAACCGGAGTCTGGTAACCCAACAAAACTGACCGGAGCCTGCACGCTCAACGTAATAACCGAAGTCTGGATACCAAACGAAACTGACCGGAGCCTGAACGCTCAACGTAATAACCTGAGTCTGGATACCCAACGAAACTGACCGGGGCCTGAATGCTCAACGTAATAACCGAAATCTGGATACTCAACGAAACTAACCGGAGCCTGAACGCTTAACGTAATATCCGGAGTCTGAATACTCAACGAAACTGACTGGAGCCTGAACGATCAACGTAATAACCGGAGTCTGGATACACAATGAAACTGACCGGAGCCTGAACGCTAAACGTAATAACCGAAGTCTGGATACCCAACGAAACTGACCGGAGCCTGAACGTTCAATATAATAACCGGAGTCTGGATACCCAACGAAACTGACCGGAGCCTGAACTCTCAATGTAATAACCGGAGTCTGGATACCCAACAAAACTGACAGGAGCCTGAACACTCAACGTATAAACCGGAGTCTGGATACCCAACGAAACCGACCAGAGCCTGAAGGCTCAACATAATAACCGGAGTCTGGATACCTAACGAAACTGACCGGAGCCTGAACGTTCAACGTAATAACCGGAGTCTGGATACCCAACGAAATTGACCGGAGTCTGGATACCCAACGAAATTGACCGGAGCCTGAAGGCTCAACGTAATAACCGGAATCTGGATACTCAACAAAACTGACTGGAGCCTGAACGAGCAACGTAATAACCGGAGTCTGGATACACAACGAAATTGACCGGAGCCTGATCGCTCAACATAATAACCGGAGTCTGGATACACAACGAAACTGACCGGAGCCTGAACGCTCAACGTAATAACCGAAGTCTAGATACCCAACGAAACTGACCGGAGCCTAAACGCTCAACGTAATAACCGGAGTCTGGATACACAACGAAACTGACCGGAGCCTGCTCGCTAAGCGTAATAACCAGAGTCTGGATACCAAACAAAACTGACCAGAGCCTGAACGCTCAACTTAAAAACCGGAGTCTGGATACGCAACAAAACTGATCGGAGCCTGAACGCTCAACGTAATAATCGAAGTCTGGATACCAAACGAAACTGACTGGAGCCTGAATGCTCAATGAAATAACCTGAGTCTGGATACCCAACGAAACTGACCGGAGCCTGAACGCTCAACGTAATAACTGGAGTCTGGATACCCAACAAAACTGATCGGAGCCTGAACGCTCAATGTAAAAACCGGAGTCTGGATACACAACGAAACTGACCGGAGCCTGAACGCTCAACGTAATAACCAGAGTCTGGATACCCAACGAAACTGAACGGAGCCTGAATGCTCAACGTAATAACCGGAGTCTGGATACTCAACGAAACTGACCGGACCCTGAACGCACAAAGTAATAACTGGAGTCTGGATGCTCAAAGAAAATGACCGGAGCCTGAACGCTCAACGTAATAACTGGAGTCTGGATGCCCAACGAAACTGACTGGGGCCTGGACGCTCAAGATAATAACCGAAGTCTGGATACCCAATGAAACTGACCGGAGCCTGAATGCTCAACGTAATAACCGGAGTCAGGATACCAAACGAAATTGACCGGAGCCTGAACGCTTAACGTAATAAGCTGAGTCAAGATACCGAACGAAACTGACCAGAGCCTGAACGCCTAACGTAATAACCGGAGTCTGGATATGCAACGAAACTGACCGGAGCCTGAACGCTCAACGTATAAACCGGAGTCTGGATACCCAACAAAACTGACCGGAGCCTGAAGGCTCAACATAATAACCGGAGTCTGGATACCTAACGAAACTGACCGGAGCCTGAACGTTCAACGTAATAACCGGAGTCTGGTAACCCAACGAAATTGACCGGAGTCTGGATACCCAACGAAATTGACCGGAGCCTGAAGGCTCAACGTAATAACCGGAATCTGGATACTCAACAAAACTGACTGGAGCCTGAACGATCAACGTAATAACCGGAGTCTGGATACACAACGAAATTGACCGGAGCCTGATCGCTCAACATAATAACCGGAGTCTGGATACACAACGAAACTGACCGGAGCCTGAACGCTCAACGTAATAACCGGAGTCTAGATACCCAACGAAACTGACCGGAGCCTAAACGCTCAACGTAATAACCGGAGTCTGGATACACAACGAAACTGACCGGAGCCTGCTCGCTAAGCGTAATAACCGGAGTCTGGATACCAAACAAAACTGACCAGAGCCTGAACGCTGAACTTAAAAACCGGAGTCTGGATACGCAACAAAACTGATCGGAGCCTGAACGCTCAACGTAATAATCGAAGTCTGGATACCAAACGAAACTGACTGGAGCCTGAATGCTCAATGAAATAACCTGAGTCTGGATACCCAACGAAACTGACCGGAGCCTGAACGCTCAACGTAATAACTGGAGTCTGGATACCCAACAAAACTCATCGGAGCCTGAACGCTCAATGTAAAAACCGGAGTCTGGATACACAACGAAACTGACCGGAGCCTGAACGCTCAACGTAATAACCAGAGTCTGGATACCCAACGAAACTGAACGGAGCCTGAATGCTCAACGTAATAACCGGAGTCTGGATACTCAACAAAACTGACCGGACCCTGAACGCACAAAGTAATAACTGGAGTCTGGATGCTCAAAGAAAATGACCGGAGCCTGAACGCTCAACGTAATAACTGGAGTCTGGATGCCCAACGAAACTGACTGGGGCCTGGACGCTCAAGATAATAACCGAAGTCTGGATACCCAATGAAACTGACCGGAGCCTGAATGCTCAACGTAATAACCGGAGTCAGGATACCAAACGAAATTGACCGGAGCCTGAACGCTTAACGTAATAAGCTGAGTCAAGATACCGAACGAAACTGACCAGAGCCTGAACGCCTAACGTAATAACCAGAGTCTGGATATGCAACGAAACTGACCGGAGCCTGAACGCTCAACGTAATAACCGGAGTCTGGATACCCAACAAAACTGACCGGAGCCTGAAGGCTCAACATAATAACCGGAGTATGGATACCTAACGAAACTGACCGGAGCCTGAACGTTCAACGTAATAACCGGAGTCTGGATACCCAACGAAATTGACCGGAGTCTGGATACCCAACGAAATTGACCAGAGCCTGAAGGCTCAACGTAATAACCGGAATCTGGATACTCAACAAAACTGACTGGAGCCTGAACGATCAACGTAATAACCGGAGTCTGGATACACAACGAAATTGACCGGAGCCTGATCGCTCAACGTAATAACCGGAGTCTGGATACACAACGAAACTGACCGGAGCCTGAACGCTCAACGTAATAACGGGAGTCTAGATACCCAACGAAACTGACCGGAGCCTAAACGCTCAACGTAATTACCGAAGTCTGGATACCCAACGAAACTGACCGGAGCCTGCTCGCTAAGCGTAATAACCGGAGTCTGGATACCAAACAAAACTGACCAGAGCCTGAACGCTCAACTTAAAAACCGGAGTCTGGATACGCAACAAAACTGATCGGAGCCTGAACGCTCAACGTAATAATCGAAGTCTGGATACCAAACGAAACTGACTGGAGCCTGAATGCTCAATGAAATAACCTGAGTCTGGATACCCAACGAAACTGACCGGAGCCTGAACGCTCAACGTAATAACTGGAGTCTGGATACCCAACAAAACTGATCGGAGCCTGAACGCTCAATGTAAAAACCGGAGTCTGGATACCCAACGAAACTGACCGGAGCCTGAACGCTCAACGTAATAACGGGAGTCTGGATACACAACGAAACTGACCGGAGCCTGAACGCTCAACGTAATAACCAGAGTCTGGATACCCAACGAAACTGAACGGAGCCTGAACGCTGAACGTAATAACCGGAGTCTGGATACTCAAAGAAACTGACCGGACCCTGAACGCACAAAGTAATAACTGGAGTCTGGATGCTCAAAGAAAATGACCGGAGCCTGAACGCTCAACGTAATAACCGGAGTCTGGATGCCCAACGAAACTGACCGGGGCCTGGACGCTCAAGATAATAACCGAAGTCTGGATACCCAATGAAACTGACCGGAGCCTGAATGCTCAACGTAAAAACCGGAGTCAGGATACCAAACGAAATTGACCGGAGCCTGAACGCTTAATGTAATAAGCTGAGTCTAGATACCGAACGAAACTGACCAGAGCCTGAACGCCTAACGTAATAACCAGAGTCTGGATATGCAACGAAACTGACCGGAGCCTGAACGCTCAACGTAATAACCGGAGTCTGGATACCCAACAAAACTGACCGGAGCCTGAAGGCTCAACAAAATAACCGGAGTCTGGATACCTAACGAAACTGACCGGAGCCTGAACGTTCAACGTAATAACCGGAGTCTGGATACCCAACGAAATTGACCGGAGTCTGGATACCCAACGAAATTGACCGGAGCCTGAAGGCTCAACGTAATAACCGGAATCTGGATACTCAACAAAACTGACTGGAGCCTGAACGATCAACGTAATAACCGGAGTCTGGATACACAACGAAATTGACCGGAGCCTGATCGCTCAACGTAATAACCGGAGTCTGGATACACAACGAAACTGACCGGAGCCTGAACGCTCAACGTAATAACGGGAGTCTAGATACCCAACGAAACTGACCGGAGCCTAAACGCTCAACGTAATAACCGAAGTCTGGATACCCAACGAAACTGACCGGAGCCTGCTCGCTAAGCGTAATAACCGGAGTCTGGATACCAAACAAAACTGACCAGAGCCTGAACGCTCAACTTAAAAACCGGAGTCTGGATACGCAACAAAACTGATCGGAGCCTGAACGCTCAACGTAATAATTGAAGTCTGGATACCAAACGAAACTGACTGGAGCCTGAATGCTCAATGAAATAACCTGAGTCTGGATACCCAACGAAACTGACCGGAGCCTGAACGCTCAACGTAATAACTGGAGTCTGGATACCCAACAAAACTGATCGGAGCCTGAACGCTCAATGTAAAAACCGGAGTCTGGATACCCAACGAAACTGACCGGAGCCTGAACGCTCAACGTAATAACGGGAGTCTGGATACACAACGAAACTGACCGGAGCCTGAACGCTCAACGTAATAACCAGAGTCTGGATACCCAACGAAACTGAACGGAGCCTGAACGCTGAACGTAATAACCGGAGTCTGGATACTAAAAGAAACTGACCGGACCCTGAACGCACAAAGTAATAACTGGAGTCTGGATGCTCAAAGAAAATGACCGGAGCCTGAACGCTCAACGTAATAACCGGAGTCTGGATGCCCAACGAAACTGACCGGGGCCTGGACGCTCAAGATAATAACCGAAGTCTGGATACCCAATGAAACTGACCGGAGCCTGAATGCTCAACGTAATAACCGGAGTCAGGATACCAAACGAAATTGAGCGGAGCCTGAACGCTTAACGTAATAAGCTGAGTCTAGATACCGAAAGAAACTGACCGGAGCCTGAACGCCTAACGTAATAACCAGAGTCTGGATATGCAACGAAACTGACCGGAGCCTGAACGCTCAACGTAATAACCGGAGTCTGGATACCCAACAAAACTGACCGGAGCCTGAACGCTCAACGTAATAACCGAAGTCTGGATACCAAACGAAACTGACCGGAGCCTGAACGTTCAACGTAATAACCGGAGTCTGGAAACCCAACGAAATTGACCGGAGCCTGAACGCTCAACGTAATAACCGGAATCTGGATACTCAACGAAACTAACCGGAGCCTGAACGCTCAACGTAATAACCGGAGTTTGGATACCCAATGAAACTGACTGGAGCCTGAACGCTCAATGTAATAACCGAAGTCTGGATACCCAACGAAACTGACCGAAGCCTGAACCCTCAACGTAATAATCGGAGTCTGGATACGCAACGAAACTGACCGGAGCCTGAACGCTCAACGTAATATCCGGAGTCTGGATACCCAACGAAATTGATCGGAGCCTGAACGCTCAACGTAATAACCGAAATCTGGATACTCAACGAAACTAACCGGAGCCTGAACGCTCAACGTAATATCCGGAGTCTGAATACTCAACGAAACTGACTGGAGCCTGAACGATCAACGTAATAACCAGAGTCTAGATACACAACGAAACTGACAGGAGCCTGAACGCTAAACGTAATAACCGGAGTCTGGATACCCAACGAAACTGACCGGAGCCTGAACGCTCAATGTAATAACCGGAGTCTGGATACCTAACGAAACTAACCGGAGCCAGAACTCTCAACGTAATAACCGGAGTCTGGATACCCAACAAAACTGACCGGAGCCTGAAAGCTCAACGTAAAAACCGGAGTCTGGATACCCAACGAAACTGACCAGAGCCTGAAGGCTCAACTTAATAACCGGAGTCTGGATACCCAACGAAACTGACCGGAGCCTGAACGTTAAACGTAATAACCGGAGTTTGGATACCCAACGAAATTGACCGGAGTCTGGATACCCAACGAAATTGACCGGAGCCTGAAGGCTCAACGTAATAACCGGAATCTGGATACTCAACGAAACTGACTAGAGCCTGAACGACCAACGTAATAACCGGAGTCTGGATACACAACGAAATTAACCGGAGCCTGATCGCTCAACGTAATAACCGGAGTCTGGATACAAAACGAAACTGACCGGAGCCTGAACGCTTAACGTAATAACCGGAGTCTAGATACCCAACGAAACTGACCGGAGCCTAAACGCTCAACGTAATAACCGGAGTCTGGATACCCAACGAAAATGACCGGAGCCTGCTCGCTAAACGTAATAACCGGAGTCTGGATACCCAACAAAACTGACCAGAGCCTGAACGCTCAACTTAAAAACCGGAGTCTGGATACCAAACAAAACTGATCGGAACCTGAACGCTCAACGTAATAACCGAAGTCTGGATACCAAACGAAACTGACTGGAGCCTGAATGATCAATGAAATAACCTGAGTCTGGATACCCAACGAAACTGACTGGAGCCTGAACGCTCAACGTAATAACCGGAGTCTGGATACCCAAAAAAATTGACTGGAGCCTGAACGCTCAATGTAAAAACCGGAGTCTGGATACCCAACGAAACTGACCGGAGCCTGAACGCTCAACGTAATAACGGGAGTCTGGATACACAACGAAACTGACCGGAGCCTGAACGCTCAACGTAATAACCAGAGTCTGGATACCCAACGAAACTGAACGGAGCCTGAACGCTCAACGTAATAACCGGAGTCTGGATACCCAACAAAACTGACCGGGGCCTGAACGCTCAACGTAATAACCGGAGTCAGGATACCAAACGAAATTGATCGGGGCATGAATGCTTAACGTAATAAGCTGAGTCTAGATACCGAACGAAACTGACCGGAGCCTGAACGCCTAATGTAATAACCAGAGTCTGGATATGCAACGAAACTGACCGGAGCCTGAACGCTCAACGTAATAACCAGAGTCTGGATACCCAACAAAACTGACCGGAGCCTGAACGCTCAACGTAATAACCGAAGTCTGAATACCAAACGAAACTGACCGGAGCCTGAACGCTCAACCTAATAACCGGAGTCTGGAAACCCAACGAAATTGACCGGAGCTTGAACGCTCACCGTAATAACCGGAATCTGGATACTCAAGGAAACTAACCGGAGCCTGAACGCTCAACGTAATAACTGGAGTCTGGATACTCAACGAAACTGACTCGAGCCTGAACGATCGATGTAATAACCGGAGTCTGGATACACAACGAAACTGACCGGAGCCTGAACGCTAAACGTAATAACCGGAGTCTGGATACCCAACAAAACTGACCGGAGCCTGAACGCTCAACTTAAAAACCGGAGTCTGGATACCCAACGAACCTGACCAGAGCCTGAATGCTCAACGTAATAACCGGAGTCTGGATACCCAACAAAACTGACCGGAGCCTGAACGTTCAACGTAATAACCGGAGTCTGGATACCCAACGAAATTGACCGGAGCCTGAAGGCTCAACATAATAACCGGAATCTGGATACTCAACGAAACAGACCGGAGCCTTAACGCTCAACCTAATAACCGGAGTCTGGATACCAAACGAAATTGACCGGAGCCTGAACGCTTAACGTAATAAGCTAAGTCTAGATACCGAACGAAACTGACCAGAGCCTGAACGCCTAACGTAATAACCAGAGTCTGGATATGCAACGAAACTGACCGGAGCCTGAACGCTCAACGTAATAACCGGAGTCTGGATACCCAATAAAACTGACCGGAGCCTGAACGCTCAATGTAATAACCGAAGTCTGGATACCAAACGAAACTGACCGGAGCCTGAACGCTCAACATAATAACCGGAGTCTGGATACCCAACGAAATTGACCGGAGCCTGAACGCTCAACGTAATAACCGGAATTTGGATACTCAAGGAAACTAACCGGAGCCTGAACGCTCAACGTAATAACCGGAGTCAGGATACCAAACGAAATTGACCGGAGCATGAACGCTTAACGTAATAAGCTGAGTCCAGATACCGAACGAAACTGACCGGAGCCTGAACGCCTAATGTAATAACCAGAGTCTGGATATGCAACGAAACTGACCGGAGCCTGAACGCTCAACGTAATAACCAGAGTCTGGATACCCAACAAAACTGACCGGAGCCTGAACGCTCAACGTAATAACCGAAGTCTGGATACCAAACGAAAATGACCGGAGCCTGAACGCTCAACGTAATAATCGGAGTCTGGAAACCTAACGAAATTGACCGGAGCCTGAACGCTCACCGTAATAACCGGAATCTGGATACTTAACGAAACTAACCGGAGCCTGAATGCTCAACGTAATATCCGGAGTCTGGATACCCAACGAAATTGATCGGAGTCTGAACGCTCAACGTAATAACCAAAATCTGGATACTCAACGAAACTAACCGGATCCTGAACGCTCAACGTAATAACCGGAGTCTGGATACCCAAAAAAACTGACCG
Source organism: Lathyrus sativus (assembly GCA_963859935.3). Taxonomy (NCBI): domain Eukaryota; kingdom Viridiplantae; phylum Streptophyta; class Magnoliopsida; order Fabales; family Fabaceae; genus Lathyrus; species Lathyrus sativus. The sequence goes on from CAWUDS030000773.1 coordinate 347,469, forward strand.
GAGCCTGAACCCTGAATGTAATAACCGAAGTCCGGATACCCAACGAAACTGACCGGAGCCTGAACCCTCAACGTAATAACCGGAGTCTGGACACCCAAAAAAACTGACCGGAGCCTGAATGCTCAACTTAAAAACCGGAGTCTGGATACCCAACGAAACTGACCAGAGCCTGAATGCTCAACGTAATAACCGGAGTCTGGATACCCAACGAAACTGCACGGAGCCTGAACGTTCAACGTAATAACCGGAGTCTGGATACCCAACGAAATTGACCGGAGCCTGAAGGCTCAACGTAATAACCGGAATCTGGATACTCAACGAAACAGACCGGAGCCTTAACGCTCAACGTAATAACCGGAGTCTGGATACCAAACGAAATTGACCGGAGCCTGAACGATTAACGTAATAAGCTGAGTCTAGATACCGAACGAAACTGACCGGAGCCTGAACGCCTAACGTAATAACCAGAGTCTGGATATGCAACGAAACTGACCGGAGCCTGAACGCTCAACGTAATAACCGGAGTCTGGATACCCAATAAAACTGACCGGAGCCTGAACGCTCAACGTAATAACCGAAGTCTGGATACCAAACGAAACTGACCGGAGCCTGAACGCTCAATATAATAACCGGAGTCTGGATACCCAACGAAATTGACCGGAGCCTGAACGCTCAACGTAATAACCGGAATCTGGATACTCAACGAAACTAACCGGAGCCTGAACGCTCAACGTAATAACCGGAGTCTGGATACTCAACGAAACTGAATGGAGCCTGAACGATCAATGTAATAACCGGAGTCTGGATACACAACGAAACTGACCGGAGCCTGAAGGCTCAACGTAATAACCGGAATCTGGATACTCATCGAAACTGACCGGAGCCTGAACGCTCAACGTAATAACCGGAGTCTGGATACCAAACGACATTGACCGGAGCCTGAACGCTTAACGTAATAAGCTGAGTCTAGATACCGAACGAAACTGACCGGAGCCTGAACGCCTAACGTAATAACCAGAGTCTGGATATACAACGAAACTGACCGGAGCCTGAACGCTCAACGTAATAATCGGAGTCTGGATACCCAACAAAACTGACCGGAGCCTGAACGCTCAACGTAATAACCGAAGTGTAGATACCAAACGAAACTGACCGGAGCCTGAACGCTCAACGTAATCACCGGAGTCTGGATACCCAACGAAATTGACCGGAGCCTGAACGCTCAACGTAATAACCGGAGTCTGGATACTCAACGAAACTGACTGGAGCCAGAACGATCAATTTAATAAACGGAGTCTGGATACACAACGAAATTGACCGGAGCCTGAACGCTCAACGTAATAACCGGAGTCTTGATACCCAATGAAACTGACCGGTGCCTGAACGCTCAATGTAATAACTGGAGTCTGGATACCCAACGAAACTGACCGGAGCCTGAACCCTCAACGTAATAACCGGAATCTGGATACCAAACAAAACTGACCGGAGCCTGAACGCTCAACGTAAAAACCGGAGTCTGGATACCTAACGAAACTGACCGGAGCCTGAACGCTCAACGTAATAACCGGAGTCTGGATACCCAACGAAACTGACTGGAGCCTGAACGTTCAACGTCATAACCGGAGTCTGGATACTCAACGAAATTGACCGAAGCCTGAAGGCTCAACGTAATAACCGGAATCTGGATACTCAACAAAACTGACCGGAGCCTGAACGCTCAACTTAATAAATGGAGTCTGGATACCCAATGAAACTGACCGGAGCCTGAACGCTCAACGTAATAACCGAAGTGTAGATACCAAACGAAACTGACCGGAGCCTGAACGCTCAACGTAATCACCGGAGTCTGGATACCCAACGAAATTGACCGGAGCCTGAACGCTCAACGTAATAACCGGAGTCTTGATACCCAACGAAACAGACCGGTGCCTGAACGCTCAACATAATAACCGGAGTCTGGATACCCAACGAAACTGACCGGAGCCTGAACGCTCAACGTAAAAACCGGAGTCTGGATACCCAACGAAACTGACCGTAGCCTGAATGCTCAACGTAATAACCGGAGTTTGAATACCCAACGAAACTGACCGGAGCCTGAACGGTCAACGTAATAACCGGAGTCTGGATACCCAACGAAACTGACCGGAGCCTGAACGCTCAACGTAATAACCAGAGTCTAGATACCAAACGAAACTGACCGGAGCCTGAAGGCTCAACGTAATAACCGGAATCTGGATACCCAACGAAACTGACCGGAGCCTGAACGCTCAACGTAATAACCGGAGTCTGGATACTCAACGAAACTGACTGGAACCTGAACGATTAACGCAATAACCGGTGTCTGGATACACAACGAAATTGACCGGAGCCTGATCGCTCAGCGTAATAACCGGAGTCTGGATACACAACGAAACTGACCGGAGCCTGAGCGCTCAACGTAATAACCGGATTCTAGATACCCAACAAAACTGACCGGAGCCTGAACGCTCAATGTAAAAACCGGAGTCTAGATACCCAACGAAACTGACCGAAGCCTGAACGCACAACATAATAACGAGAGTCTGGATAAACAACGAAACTGACCGGAGCCTGAACGCTCAACGTAATAACCGGAGTCTGGATACCCAACGAAACTAAACGGAGCCTGAACGCTCAACGTAATAACCGGAGTCTAGATACTCAATGAAACTGACCGGACCCCGAACGCTCAACGTAATAACTGGAGTCTGGATGCCCAACGAAAATGACAGGAGCCTGAACGCTCAACGTAATAACCGGAGTCTGGATACCCAACGAAACTGACCGGAGCCTGAACGCTCAACGTAATAATCGGAGTCAGGATACCAAACGAAATTGACCGGAGCCTTAACGCTTAAAATAATAATCGGAGTCTAGATACTTAACAAAACTGAACGGAGCCTGAACGCCTAACGTAATAACCAGAGTCTGGATATGCAACGAAAATGACCAGACCCTGAATGCTCAACGTAATAACCGGAGTCTGGATACCCAACAAAACTGACCGGAGCCTGAATGTTCAACTTAATAACCGAAGTCTGGATACCAAACGAAACGGACCGGAGCCTGAACGCTCAACGTAATAACCGGAGTCTGGATACCTAACGAAATTGACCGGAGCCTGAACGCTCAACATAATAACCGGAGTCTGGATACCCAACAAAACTGACCGGAGCCTGAACGCTCAACTTAAAAACCGGAGTCTGGATACCCAACGAAACTGACCAGAGCCTGAATGCTCAACGTAATAACCGGAGTCTGGATACCCAACGAAACTGACCGGAGCCTGAACGTTAAACGTAATAACCGGAGTCTGGATACCCAACGAAATTGACCGGAGCCTGAAGGCTCAACGTAATAACCGGAATCTGGATACTCAACTAAACAGACCCGAGCCTTAACGCTCAACGTAATAACCGGAGTCAGGATACCAAACGAAATTGACCGGAGCATGAACGCTTAATGTAATAAGCTGAGTCAAGATACCAAACGAAACTGACCGGAGCCTGAACGCCTAATGTAATAATCAGAGTCTGGATATGCAACGAAATTGACCGGAGCCTGAATGCTCAACGTAATAACCGGAGTCTGGATACCCAACAAAACTGACCGGAGCCTGAACGTTCAACTTAATAACCGAAGTCTGGATACCAAACGAAACGGACCGGAGCCTGAACGCTCAACGTAATAACCGGAGTCTGGATACCTAACGAAATTGACCGGAGCCTGAACGCTCAACGTAATAACCGGAGTCTGGATACCCAACAAAACTGACCGAAGCCTGAACGCTCAACTTAAAAACCGGAGTCTGGATACCCAACGAAACTGACCAGAGCCTGAATGCTCAACGTAATAACCGGAGTCTGGATACCCAACGAAACTGACCGGAGCCTGAACGTTCAACGTAATAACCGGAGTCTGGATACCCAACGAAATTGACCGGAGCCTGAAGGCTCAACGTAATAACCGGAATCTGGATACTCAACGAAACAGACCGGAGCCTTAACGCTCAACGTAATAACCGGAGTCTGGATACCAAACGAAATTGACCGGAGCCTGAACGCTTAACGTAATAAGCTGAGTCTAGATACCGAACTAAACTGACCGGAGCCTGAACGCTTAACGTAATAACCAGAGTCTGGATATGCAACGAAACTGACCGGAGCCCGAACGCTCAACGTAATAACCAGAGTCTGGATACCCAACAAAACTGACCGAAGCCTGAACGCTAAACGTAATAACCGAAGTCTGGATACCAAACGAAACTGACCGGAGCCTGAACGCTCAACGTAATAACCGGAGTCTGGAAACCAAACGAAATTGACCGGAGCCTGAACGCTCACCGTAATAAACGGAATCTGGATACTCAACGAAACTAACCGGAGCCTGAACGCTCAACGTAATAACTGGAGTCTTGATACTCCACGAAACTGACTCGAGCCTGAACGATCGATGTAATAACCGGAGTCTGGATACACAACGAAACTGACCGGAGCCTAAACGCTCAACGTAATAACCGAAGTCTGGATACCCAACGAAACTGACCGGAGCCTGAACGCTCAATGGAATAACCGAAGTCTGGATACCCAACGAAACTGACCGGAGCCTGAACCCTCAACGTAATAACCGGAGTCTGGATACCCAACAAAACTGACCGGAGCCTGAACGCTCAACTTAAAAACCGGAGTCTGGATACCCAACGAAACTGACCAGAGCCTGAATGCTCAACGTAATAACCGGAGTCTGGATACCCAACGAAACTAACCGGAGCCTGAACGTTCAACGTAATAACCGGAGTCTGGATACCCAACGAAATTGACCGGAGCCAGAAGGCTCAACGTAATAACCGGAATCTGGATACTCAACGAAACAGACCGGAGCCTTAACGCTCAACGTAATAACCGGAGTCTGGATACCAAACGAAATTGACCGGAGCCTGAACGCTTAACGTAATAAGCTGAGTCTAGATACCGAATGAAACTGACCGGAGCCTGAACGCCTAACGTAATAACCAGAGTCTGGATATGCAACGAAACTGACCGGAGCCTGAACGCTCAACATAATAACCGGAGTCTGGATACCCAATAAAACTAACCAGAGCCTGAACGCTCAACGTAATAACCGAAGTCTGGATACCAAACGAAACTGACCGGAGCCTTAACGCTCAACATAATAACCGGAGTCTGGATACCCAACGAAATTGGCCGGAGCCTGAACGCTCAACGTAATAACCGGAATCTGGATACTCAACGAAACTAACCGGAGCCTGAACGCTCAACGTAATAACCGGAGTCTGGATACTCAACGAAACTGACCGGAGCCTGAACGCTCAACGTAATAACCGGAGTCTGGATACCAAACGAAATTGACTGGAGCCTGAACGCTTAACGTAATAAGCTGAGTCTAGATACCGAACGAAACTGACCGGAGCCTGAACGCCTAACGTAATAACCAGAGTCTGGATATGCAACGAAACTGACCGGATCCTGAACGCTCAACGTAATGATCGGAGTCTGGATACCCAACAAAACTGACCGGAGCCTGAACGCTCAACGTAATAACCGAAGTGTAGATACCAAACGAAACTGACCGGAGCCTGAACGCTCAACGTAATCACCGGAGTCTGGATACCCAACGAAATTGACCGGAGCCTGAACGCTCAACGTAATAACCGGAGTCTGGATACTCAACGAAACTGACTGGAGCCAGAACGATCAATTTAATAACCGGAGTCTGGATACACAACGAAACTGACCGGAGCCTGAACGCTCAACGAAATAACCGGAGTCTTGATACCCAACGAAACTGACCGGAGCCTGAACGCTCAATGTAATAACCGGAGTCTGGATACCCAAGGAAACTGCTCGGAGCCTGAACCCTCAACGTAATAACCGGAATCTGGATACCCAACAAAACTGACCGGAGCCTGAACGCTCAACGTAAAAACCGGAGTCTGGACACCTAACGAAACTGACCGGAGCCTGAATGCTCAACGTAATAACCGGAGTCTGGATACCCAACGAAACTGACCGGAGCCTGAACGCTCAACGTAATAACCGGAGTCTGGATACCCAACGAAATTGACCGGAGCCTGAAGGCTCAACGTAATAACCGGAATCTGGATACACAACGAAACTGACCGGAGCCTGAACGCTCAACGTAATAACCGGAGTTTGGATACTCAACGAAACTGACTCGAGCCTGAACGATCAACGCAATAACCGGTCTCTGGATACACAACGAAATTGACCGGAGCCTGATCGCTCAGCGTAATAACCGGAGTCTGGATACACAACGAAACTGACCGGAGCCTGATCGCTCAACGTAATAACCGGATTCTAGATACCCAACAAAACTTACCGGAGCCTGAACGCTCAATGTAAAAACCGGAGTCTAGATACCCAACGAAACTGACCGGAGCCTGAACGCTCAACATAATAACGAGAGTCTGGATAAACAACGAAACTGACCGGAGCCTGAACGCTCAACGTAATAACCGGAGTCCGGATACCCAACGAAACTGAACGGTGCCTGAACGCTCAACGTAATAACCGGAGTCTAGATACTCAATGAAACTGACCGGACCCCGAACGCACAACGTAATAACTGGAGTGTGGATGCTCAACGAAAATGACTGGAGCCAGAACGCTCAACGTAATAACCGGAGTCTGGATACCCAACGAAACTGACCGGAGCCTGAATGCTCAAGATAATAACCGAAGTCTGGATACCCAATGAAACTGACCGGAGCCTGAACGTTCAACGTAATAACCGGAGTCAGGATACCAAACGAAATTGACCGGAGCCTGAACGCTTAAAATAATAATCGGAGTCTAGATACCGAACAAAACTGGCCGGAGCCTGAACGCCTAACGTAATAACCAGAGTCTGGATATGCACGAAACTGACCAGATCCTGAACGCTCAACGTAATAACCGGAGTCTGGATACCCAACAAAACTGACCGGAGCCTGAACGCTCAACGTAATAACCGAAGTGTAGATACCAAACGAAACTGACCGGAGCCTGAACGCTCAACGTAATCACCGGAGTCTGGATACCCAACGAAATTGACCGGAGCCTGAACGCTCAACGTAATAACCGGAGTCTGGATACTCAACGAAACTGACTGGAGCCAGAACGATCAATTTAATAACCGGAGTCTGGATACACAACGAAACTGACCGGAGCCTGAACGCTCAACGAAATAACCGGAGTCTTGATACCCAACGAAACTGACCGGTGCCTGAACGCTCAATGTAATAACCGGAGTCTGGATACCCAAGGAAACTGCTCGGAGCCTGAACCCTCAACGTAATAACCGGAATCTGGATACCCAACAAAACTGACCGGAGCCTGAACGCTCAACGTAAAAACCGGAGTCTGGATACCTAACGAAACTGACCGGAGCCTGAACGCTCAACGTAATAACCGGAGTCTGGATACCCAACGAAATTGACCTGAGCCTGAAGGCTCAACGTAATAACCGGAATCTGGATACACAACGAAACTGACCGGAGCCTGAACGCTCAACGTAATAACCAGAGTTTGGATACTCAACGAAACTGACTGGAGCCTGAACGATCAACGCAATAACCGGTGTCTGGATACACAACGAAATTGACCGGAGCCTGATCGCTCAGCGTAATAACCGGAGTCTGGATACACAACGAAACTGACCGGAGCCTGATCGCTCAACGTAATAACCGGATTCTAGATACCCAACAAAACTTACCGGAGCCTGAACGCTCAATGTAAAAACCGGAGTCTAGATACCCAACGAAACTGACCGGAGCCTGAACGCTCAACATAATAACGAGAGTCTGGATAAACAACGAAACTGACCGGAGCCTGAACGCTCAACGTAATAACCGGAGTCTGGATACCCAACGAAACTGAACGGAGCCTGAACGCTCAACGTAATAACCGGAGTCTAGATACTCAATGAAACTGACCGGACCCCGAACGCACAACGTAATAACTGGAGTGTGGATGCTCAACGAAAATGACTGGAGCCTGAACGCTCAACGTAATAACCGGAGTCTGGATACCCAACGAAACTGACCGGAGCCTGAATGCTCAAGATAATAACCGATGTCTGGATACCCAATGAAACTGACCGGAGCCTGAACGCTCAACGTAATAACCGGAGTCAGGATACCAAACGAAATTGACCGGAGCCTGAACGCTTAAAATAATAACCGGAGTCTAGATACCGAACAAAACTGACCGGAGCCTGAACGCCTAACGTAATAACCAGAGTCTGGATATGCATGAAAATGACCAGACCCTGAATGCTCAACGTAATAACCGGAGTCTGGATACCCAACAAAACTGACCGGAGCCTGAACGTTCAACTTAATAACCGAAGTCTGGATACCAAACGAAACAGACCGGAGCCTGAACGCTCAACGTAATAACCGGAGTCTGGATACCTAACGAAATTAACCGGAGCCTGAACGCTCAACATAATAACCGGAGTCTGGATACCCAACAAAACTGACCGGAGCCTGAACGCTCAACTTAAAAACCGGAGTCTGGATACCCAACGAAACTGACCAGAGCCTGAATGCTCAACGTAATAACCGGAGTCTGGATACCCAACGAAACTGACCGGAGCCTGAACGTTCAACGTAATAACCGGAGTCTGGATACCCAACGAAATTGACCGGAGCCTGAAGGCTCAACGTAATAACCGGAATCTGGATACTCAACGAAACAGACCGGAGCCTTAACGCTCAACGTAATAACCGGAGTCTGGATACCAAACGAAATTGACCGGAGCCTGAACGCTTAACGTAATAAGCTGAGTCTAGATACCGAACTAAACTGACCGGAGCCTGAACGCCTAACGTAATAACCAGAGTCTGGATATGCAACGAAACTGACCGGAGCCTAAACGCTCAACATAATAACCGGAGTCTAGATACCCAATAAAACTGACCGGAGCCTGAACGCTCAATGTAATAACCGAAGTCTGGATACCAAACGAAACTGACCGGAGCCTGAACGCTCAACATAATAACCGGAGTCTGGATACCCAAAGAAATTGACTGGAGCCTGAACGCTCAACGTAATAACCGGAATCTGGATACTCAACGAAACTAACCGGAGCCTGAACGCTCAACGTAATAACCGGAGTCAGGATACCAAACGAAATTGACCGGAGCATGAACGCTTAACGTAATAAGCTGAGTCTAGATACCGAACGAAACTGACCGGAGCCTGAACGCCTAATGTAATAACCAGAGTCTGGAAATGCAACGAAATTGACCGGAGCCTGAACGCTCAATGTAATAACCAGAGTCTGGATACCCAACAAAATTGACCGGAGCCTGAACGCTCAACGTAATAACCGAAGTCTGGATACCAAACGAAACTGACCGGAGCCTGAACGCTCAACGTAATAATCGGAGTCTGGAAACCCAACGAAATTGACCGGAGCCTGAACGCTCACCGTAATAACCGGAATCTGGATACTCAACGAAACTAACCGGAGCCTGAACGCTCAACGTAATAACTGGAGTCTGGATACTCAACGAAACAGACTCGAGCCTGAACGATCGATGTAATAACCGGAGTCTGGATACACAACGAAACTGACCGGAGCCTGAACGCTCAACGTTATAACCGAAGTCTGGATACCCAACGAAACATACCGGAGCCTGAACGCTCAATGTAATAACCGAAGTCTGGATACCCAACGAAACTGACCGGAGCCTGAACCCTCAACTTAATAACCGGAGTCTGGATACCCAACAAAACTGACCGGAGCCTGAACGCTCAACTTAAAAATCGGAGTCTGGATACCCAACGAAACTGACCAGAGCCTGAATGCTCAACGTAATAACCGGAGTCTGGATACCCAACGAAACTAACCGGAGCCTGAACGTTCAACGTAATAACCGGAGTCTGGATACCCAACGAAATTGACCGGAGCCTGAAGGCTCAACGTAATAACCGGAATCTGGATACTCAACTAAACAGACCGGAGCCTTAACGCTCAACGTAATAACCGGAGTCTGGATACCAAACGAAATTGACCGGAGCCTGAACGCTTAACGTAATAAGCTGAGTCTAGATACCGAACGAAACTGACCGGAGCCTGAACGCCTAACGTAATAACCAGAGTCTGGATATGCAACGAAACAGACCGGAGCCTGAACGCTCAACGTAATAACCGGAGTCTGGATACCCAATAAAACTGACCGGAGCCTGAACGCTCAACGTAATAACCGAAGTCTGGATACCAAACGAAACTGACCGGAGCCTGAACGCTCAACATAATAACCGGAGTCTGGATACCCAACGAAATTGGCCGGAACCTGAACGCTCAACGTAATAACCGGAATCTGGATACTCAACGAAACTAACCGGAGCCTGAACGCTCAACGTAATAACCGGAGTCTGGATACTCAACGAAACTGAATGGAGCCTGAACGATCAATGTAATAATCGGAGTCTGGATACACAACGAAACTGACCGGAGTCTGAAGGCTCAACGTAATAACCGGAATCTGGATACTCAACGAAACTGACCGGAGCCTGAACGCTCAACGTAACAACCGGAGTCTGGATACCAAACGAAATTGACCGGAGCCTGAACGCTTAACGTAATAAGCTGAGTCTAGATACCGAACGAAACTGACCGGAGCCTGAACGCCTAACGTAATAACCAGAGTCTGGATATGCAACGAAACTGACTGGATCCTGAACGCTCAACGTAATAATCGGAGTCTGGATACCCAACAAAACTGACCGGAGTCTGAACGCTCAACGTAATAACCGAAGTGTAGATACCAAACGAAACTGACCGGAGCCTGAACGCTCAACGTAATCACCAGACTCTGGATACCCAACGAAATTGACCGGAGCCTGAACGCTCAACGTAATAACCGGAGTCTGGATACTCAACGAAACTGACTAGAGCCAGAACGATCAATTTAATAACCGGAGTCTGGATACACAACGAAACTGACCGGAGCCTGAACGCTCAATGAAATAACCGGAGTCTTGATACCCAACGAAACTGACCGGTGCCTGAACGCTCAATGTAATAACCGGAGTCTGGATACCCAAGGAAACTGCTCGGAGCCTGAACCCTCAACGTAATAACCGGAATCTGGATACCCAACAAAACTGACCGGAGCCTGAACGCTCAACGTAAAAACCGGAGTCTGGATACCTAACGAAACTGACCGGAGCCTGAATGCTCAACGTAATAACCGGAGTCTGGATACCCAACGAAACTGACCGGAGCCTGAACGCTCAACGTAATAACCGGAGTCTGGATACCCAACGAAATTGACCTGAGCCTGAAGGCTCAACGTAATAACCGGAATCTGGATACACAACGAAACTGACCGGAGCCTGAACGCTCAACGTAATAACCGGAGTTTGGATACTCAACGAAACTGACTGGAGCCTGAACGATCAACGCAATAACCGGTGTCTGGATACACAACGAAATTGACCGGAGCCTGATCGCTCAGCGTAATAACCGGAGTCTGGATACACAACGAAACTGACCGGAGCCTGATCGCTCAACGTAATAACCGGATTCTAGATACCCAACAAAACTTACCGGAGCCTGAACGCTCAATGTAAAAACCGGAGTCTAGATACCCAACGAAACTGACCGGAGCCTGAACGCTCAACATAATAACGAGAGTCTGGATAAACAACGAAACTGACCGGAGCCTGAACGCTCAACGTAATAACCGGAGTCCGGATACCCAACGAAACTGAAAGGAGCCTGAACGCTCAACGTAATAACCGGAGTCTAGATACTCAATGAAACTGACCGGACCCCGAACGCACAACGTAATAACTGGAGTGTGGATGCTCAACGAAAATGACTGGAGCCTGAACGCTCAACGTAATAACCGGAGTCTGGATACCCAACGAAACTGACCGGAACCTGAATGCTCAAGATAATAACCGATGTCTGGATACCCAATGAAACTGACCGGAGCCTGAACGCTCAACGTAATAACCGGAGTCAGGATACCAAACGAAATTGACCGGAGCCTGAACGCTTAAAATAATAACCAGAGTCTAGATACCGAACAAAACTGACCGGAGCCTGAACGCCTAACGTAATAACCAGAGTCTGGATATGCATGAAAATGACCAGACCCTGAATGCTCAACGTAATAACCGGAGTCTGGATACCCAACAAAACTGACCGGAGCCTGAACGTTCAACTTAATAACCGAAGTCTGGATACCAAACGAAACAGACCGGAGCCTGAACGCTCAACGTAATAACCGGAGTCTGGATACCTAACGAAATTAACCGGAGCCTGAACGCTCAACATAATAACCGGAGTCTGGATACCCAACAAAACTGACCGGAGCCTGAACGCTCAACTTAAAAACCGGAGTCTGGATACCCAACGAAACTGACCAGAGCCTGAATGCTCAACGTAATAACCGGAGTCTGGATACCCAACGAAACTGACCGGAGCCTGAACGTTCAACGTAATAACCGGAGTCTGGATACCCAACGAAATTGACCGGAGCCTGAAGGCTCAACGTAATAACCGGAATCTGGATACTCAACGAAACAGACCGGAGCCTTAACGCTCAACGTAATAACCGGAGTCTGGATACCAAACGAAATTGACCGGAGCCTGAACGCTTAACGTAATAAGCTGAGTCTAGATACCGAACTAAACTGACCGGAGCCTGAACGCCTAACGTAATAACCAGAGTCTGGATATGCAACGAAACTGACCGGAGCCTAAACGCTCAACGTAATAACCGGAGTCTAGATACCCAATAAAACTGACCGGAGCCTGAACGCTCAATGTAATAACCGAAGTCTGGATACCAAACGAAACTGACCGGAGCCTGAACGCTCAACATAATAACCGGAGTCTGGATACCCAAAGAAATTGACTGGAGCCTGAACGCTCAACGTAATAACCGGAATCTGGATACTCAACGAAACTAACCGGAGCCTGAACGCTCAACGTAATAACCGGAGTCAGGATACCAAACGAAATTGACCGGAGCATGAACGCTTAACGTAATAAGCTGAGTCTAGATACCAAACGAAACTGACCGGAGCCTGAACGCCTAATGTAATAACCAGAGTCTGGAAATGCAACGAAATTGACCGGAGCCTGAACGCTCAATGTAATAACCAGAGTCTGGATACCCAACAAAACTGACCGGAGCCTGAACGCTCAACGTAATAACCGAAGTCTGGATACCAAACGAAACTGACCGGAGCCTGAACGCTCAACGTAATAATCGGAGTCTGGAAACCCAACGAAATTGACCGGAGCATGAACGCTCACCGTAATAACCGGAATCTGGATACTCAACGAAACTAACCGGAGCCTGAACGCTCAACGTAATAACTGGAGTCTGGATACTCAACGAAACAGACTCGAGCCTGAATGATCGATGTAATAACCGGAGTCTGGATACACAACGAAACTGACCGGAGCCTGAACGCTCAACGTTATAACCGAAGTCTGGATACCCAACGAAACATACCGGAGCCTGAACGCTCAATGTAATAACCGAAGTCTGGATACCCAACGAAACTGACCGGAGCCTGAACCCTCAACATAATAACCGGAGTCTGGATACCCAACAAAACTGACCGGAGCCTGAACGCTCAACTTAAAAACCGGAGTCTGGATACCCAACGAAACTGACCAGAGCCTGAATGCTCAACGTAATAACCGGAGTCTGGATACCCAACGAAACTAACCGGAGCCTGAACGTTCAACGTAATAACCGGAGTCTGGATACCCAACGAAATTGACCGGAGCCTGAAGGCTCAACGTAATAACCGGAATCTGGATACTCAACTAAACAGACCGGAGCCTTAACGCTCAACGTAATAACCGGAGTCTGGATACCAAACGAAATTGACCGGAGCCTGAACGCTTAACGTAATAAGCTGAGTCTAGATACCGAATGAAACTGATCGGAGCCTGAACGCCTAACGTAATAACCAGAGTCTGGATATGCAACGAAACTGACCGGAGCCTGAACGCTCAACGTAATAACCGGAGTCTGGATACCCAATAAAACTGACCGGAGCCTGAACGCTCAACATAATAACCGAAGTCTGGATACCAAACGAAACTGACCGGAGCCTGAACGCTCAACATAATAACCGGAGTCTGGATACCCAAAGAAATTGGCCGGAACCTGAACGCTCAACGTAATAACCGGAATCTGGATACTCAACGAAACTAACCGAAGCCTGAACGCTCAACGTAATAACCGGAGTCTGGATACTCAACGAAACTGAATGGAGCCTGAACGATCAATGTAATAATCGGAGTCTGGATACACAACGAAACTGACCGGAGTCTGAAGGCTCAACGTAATAACCGGAATCTGGATACTCAAAGAAACGGACCGGAGCCTGAACGCTCAACGTAATAACCGGAGTCTGGATACCAAACGAAATTGACCGGAGCCTGAACGCTTAACGTAATAAGCTGAGTCTAGATACCGAACGAAACTGACCGGAGCCTGAACGCCTAACGTAATAACCAGAGTCTGGATATGCAACGAAACTGACTGGATCCTGAACGCTCAACGTAATAATCGGAGTCTGGATACCCAACAAAACTGACCGGAGCCTGAACGCTCAACGTAATAACCGAAGTGTAGATACCAAATGAAACTGACTGGAGCCTGAACGCTCAACGTAATCACCGAAGTCTGGATACCCAACGAAATTGACCGGAGCCTGAACGCTCAACGTAATAACCGGAGTCTGGATACTCAACGAAACTGACTGGAGCCAGAACGATCAATTTAATAACCGGAGTCTAGATACACAACGAAACTGACCGGAGCCTGAACGCTCAACGTAATAACCGGAGTCTTGATACCCAACGAAACTGACCGGTGCCTGAACGCTCAATGTAATAACCGGAGTCTGGATACCCAACGAAACTTCTCGGAGCCTGAACCCTCAACGTAATAACCGGAATCTGGATACCCAACAAAACTGACCGGAGCCTGAACGCTCAACGTAAAAACCGGAGTCTGGATACCTAACGAAATTGACCGGAGCCTGAAGGCTCAACGTAATAACCGGAATCTGGATACACAACGAAACTGACCGGAGCCTGAACGCTCAACGTAATAACCGGAGTTTGGATACTCAACGAAACTGACTGGAGCCTGAACGATCAACGCAATAACCGGTGTCTGGATACAAAACGAAATTGACCGGAGCCTGATCGCTCAGCGTAATAACCGGAGTCTGGATACACAACGAAACTGACCGGAGCCTGATCGCTCAACGTAATAACCGGATTCTAGATACCCAACAAAACTGACCGGAGCCTGAACGCTCAATGTAAAAACCGGAGTCTAGATACCCAACGAAACTGACCGGAGCCTGAACGCTCAACATAATAACGAGAGTCTGGATAAACAACGAAACTGACCGGAGCCTGAACGCTCAACGTAATAACCGGAGTCTGGATACCCAACGAAACTGAACGGGGCCTGAACGCTCAACGTAATAACCGGAGTCTAGATACTCAATGAAACTGACCGGACCCCGAACGCACAACGTAATAACTAGAGTGTGGATGCTCAACGAAAATGACTGGAGCCTGAACGCTCAACGTAATAACCGGAGTCTGGATACCCAACGAAACTGACCGGAGCCTGAATGCTCAAGATAATAACCGAAGTCTGGATACCCAATGAAACTAACCGGAGCTTGAACGCTCAACGTAATAACTGGAGTCAGGATACCAAACGAAATTGACCGGAGCCTGAACGCTTAAAATAATAACCGGAGTCTAGATACCGAACAAAACTGACCGGAGCCTGAACGCCAAACGTAATAACCAGAGTCTGGATATGCAACGAAAATGACCAGACCCTGAATGCTCAACGTAATAACCGGAGTCTGGATACCCAACAAAACTGACCGGAGCCTGAACGTTCAACTTAATAACCGAAGTCTGGATACCAAACGAAACGGACCGGAGCCTGAGCGCTCAACGTAATAACCGGAGTCTGGATACCTAACGAAATTAACTGGAGCCTGAACGCTCAACATAATAACCGGAGTCTGGATACCCAACAAAACTGACCGGAGCCTGAACGCTCAACTTAAAAACCGGAGTCTGGATACCCAACGAAACAGACCAGAGCCTGAATGCTCAACGTAATAACCGGAGTCTGGATACCCAACGAAACTGACCGGAGCCTGAACGTTCAACGTAATAACCGGAGTCTGGATACCCAACGAAATTGACCGGAGCCTGAAGGCTCAACGTAATAACCGGAATCTGGATACTCAACGAAACAGACCGGAGCCTTAACGCTCAACGTAATAACCGGAGTCTGGATACCAAACAAAATTGACCGGAGCCTGAACGCTTAACGTAATAAGCTGAGTCTAGATACCGAACGAAACTGACCGGAGCCTGAACGCCTAACGTAATAACCAAAGTCTGGATATGCAACGAAACTGACCGGAGCCTGAACGCTCAACGTAATAACCGGAGTCTGGATACCCAATAAAACTGACCGGAGCCTGAACGCTCAACGTAATAACCGAAGTCTGGATACCAAACGAAACTGACCGGAGCCTGAACGCTCAACATAATAACCGGAGTCTGGATACCCAACGAAATTGGCCGGAACCTGAACGCTCAACGTAATAACCGGAATCTGGATACTCAACGAAACTAACCGGAGCCTGAACGCTCAACGTAATAACCGGAGTCTGGATACTCAACGAAACTGAATGGAGCCTGAACGATCAATGTAATAATCGGAGTCTGGATACACAACGAAACTGACCGGAGTCTGAAGGCTCAACGTAATAACCGGAATCTGGATACTCAACGAAACTGACCGGAGCCTGAACGCTCAACGTAATAACCGGAGTCTGGATACCAAACGAAATTGACCGGAGCCTGAACGCTTAACGTAATAAGCTGAGTCTAGATACCGAACGAAACTGACCGGAGCCTGAACGCCTAACGTAATAACCAGAGTCTGGATATGCAACGAAACTGACCGGATCCTGAACGCTCAACGTAATAATCGGAGTCTGGATACCCAACAAAACTGACCGGAGCCTGAACGCTCAACGTAATAACCGAAGTGTAGATACCAAACGAAACTGACCGGAGCCTGAACGCTCAACGTAATCACCGGAGTCTGGATACCCAACGAAATTGACCGGAGCCTGAACGCTCAACGTAATAACCGGAGTCTGGATACTCAACGAAACTAACTGGAGCCAGAACGATCAATTTAATAACCGGAGTCTGGATACACAACGAAACTGACCGGAGCCTGAACGCTCAACGTAATAACCGGAGTCTTGATACCCAACGAAACTGACCGGTGCCTGAACGCTCAATGTAATAACCGGAGTCTGGATACCCAACGAAACTGCTCGGAGCCTGAACCCTCAATGTAATAACCGGAATCTGGATACCCAACAAAACTGACCGGAGCCTGAACGCTCAACGTAAAAACCGGAGTCTGGATACCTAACGAAACTGACCGGAGCCTAAACGCTCAACGTAATGACCGGAGTCTGGATACCCAACGAAATTGACCGGAGCCTGAAGGCTCAACGTAATAACTGGAATCTGGATACACAACGAAACTGACCGGAGCCTGAACGCTCAACGTAATAACCGGAGTTTGGATACTCAACGAAACTGACTGGAGCCTGAACGATCAACGCAATAACCGGTGTCTGGATACAAAACGAAATTGACCGGAGCCTGATCGCTCAGCGTAATAACCGGAGTCTGGATACACAACGAAACTGACCGGAGCCTGATCGCTCAACGTAATAACCGGATTCTAGATACCCAACAAAACTGACCGGAGCCTGAACGCTCAATGTAAAAACCGGAGTCTAGATACCCAACGAAACTGACCGGAGCCTGAACGCTCAACATAATAACGAGAGTCTGGATAAACAACGAAATTGACCGGAGCCTGAACGCTCAACGTAATAACCGGAGTCTGGATACCCAACGAAACTGAACGGAGCCTGAAAGCTCAACGTAATAACCGGAGTCTAGATACTCAATGAAACTGACCGGACCCCGAACGCACAAAGTAATAACTAGAGTGTGGATGCTCAACGAAAATGACTGGAGCCTGAACGCTCAACGTAATAACCGGAGTCTGGATACCCAACGAAACTGACCGGAGCCTGAATGCTCAAGATAATAACCGAAGTCTGGATACCCAATGAAACTAACCGGAGCTTGAACGCTCAACGTAATAACCGGAGTCAGGATACCAAACGAAATTGACCGGAGCCTGAACGCTTAAAATAATAACCGGAGTCTAGATACCGAACAAAACTGACCGGAGCCTGAACGCCTAACGTAATAACCAGAGTCTGGATATGCAACGAAAATGACCAGACCCTGAATGCTCAACGTAATAACCGGAGTCTGGATACCCAACAAAACTGACCGGAGCCTGAATGTTAAACTTAATAACCGAAGTCTGGATACCATACGAAACGGACCGGAGCCTGAGCGCTCAACGTAATAACCGGAGTCTGGATACCTAACGAAATTAACTGGAGCCTGAACGCTCAACATAATAACCGGAGTCTGGATACCCAACAAAACTGACCGGAGCCTGAACGCTCAACTTAAAAACCGGAGTCTGGATACCCAACGAAACAGACCAGAGCCTGAATGCTCAACGTAATAACCGGAGTCTGGATACCCAACGAAATTGACCGGAGCCTGAACGTTCAACGTAATAACCGGAGTCTGGATACCCAACGAAATTGACCGGAGCCTGAAGGCTCAACGTAATAACCGGAATCTGGATACTCAACGAAACAGACCGGAGCCTTAACGCTCAACGTAATAACCGGAGTCTGGATACCAAACAAAATTAACCGGAGCCTGAACGCTTAACGTAATAAGCTGAGTCTAGATACCGAACGAAACTGACCAGAGCCTGAACGCCTAACGTAATAACCAAAGTCTGGATATGCAACGAAACTGACCGGAGCCTGAACGCTCAACGTAATAACCGGAGTCTGGATACCCAATAAAACTGACCGGAGCCTGAACGCTCAACGTAATAACCGAAGTCTGGATACCAAACGAAACTGACCGGAGCCTGAACGCTCAACATAATAACCGGAGTCTGGATACCCAACGAAATTGGCCGGAACTTGAACGCTCAACGTAATAACCGGAATCTGGATACTCAACGAAACTAACCGGAGCCTGAACGCTCAACGTAATAACCGGAGTCTGGATACTCAACGAAACTGAATGGAGCCTGAACGATCAATGTAATAATCGGAGTCTGGATACACAACGAAACTGACCGGAGTCTGAAGGCTCAACGTAATAACCGGAATCTGGATACTCAACGAAACTGACCGGAGCCTGAACGCTCAACGTAATAACCGGAGTCTGGATACCAAACGAAATTGACCGGAGCCTGAACGCTTAACGTAATAAGCTGAGTCTAGATACCGAACGAAACTGACCGGAGCCTGAACGCCTAACGTAATAACCAGAGTCTGGATATGCAACGAAACTGACCGGATCCTGAACGCTCAACGTAATAATCGGAGTCTGGATACCCAACAAAACTGACCGGAGCCTGAACGCTCAACGTAATAACCGAAGTGTAGATACCAAACGAAACTGACCGGAGCCTGAACGCTCAACGTAATCACCGGAGTCTGGATACCCAACGAAATTGACCGGAGCCTGAACGCTCAACGTAATAACCGGAGTCTGGATACTCAACGAAACTAACTGGAGCCAGAACGATCAATTTAATAACCGGAGTCTGGATACACAACGAAACTGACCGGAGCCTGAACGCTCAACGTAATAACCGGAGTCTTGATACCCAACGAAACTGACCGGTGCCTGAACGCTCAATGTAATAACCGGAGTCTGGATACCCAACGAAACTGCTCGGAGCCTGAACCCTCAATGTAATAACCGGAATCTGGATACCCAACAAAACTGACCGGAGCCTGAACGCTCAACGTAAAAACCGGAGTCTGGATACCTAACGAAACTGACCGGAGCCTAAACGCTCAACGTAATGACCGGAGTCTGGATACCCAACGAAATTGACCGGAGCCTGAAGGCTCAACGTAATAACCGGAATCTGGATACACAACGAAACTGACCGGAGCCTAAACGCTCAACGTAATAACCGGAGTTTGGATACTCAACGAAACTGACTGGAGCCTGAACGATCAACGCAATAACCGGTGTCTGGATACAAAACGAAATTGACCGGAGCCTGATCGCTCAGCGTAATAACCGGAGTCTGGATACACAACGAAACTGACCGGAGCCTGATCGCTCAACGTAATAACCGGATTCTAGATACCCAACAAAACTGACCGGAGCCTGAACGCTCAATGTAAAAACCGGAGTCTAGATACCCAACGAAACTGACCGGAGCCTGAACGCTCAACATAATAACGAGAGTCTGGATAAACAACGAAACTGACCGGAGCCTGAACGCTCAACGTAATAACCGGAGTCTGGATACCCAACGAAACTGAACGGAGCCTGAACGCTCAACGTAATAACCGGAGTCTAGATACTCAATGAAACTGACCGGACCCCGAACGCACAAAGTAATAACTAGAGTGTGGATGCTCAACGAAAATGACTGGAGCCTGAACGCTCAACGTAATAACCGGAGTCTGGATACCCAACGAAACTGACCGGAGCCTGAATGCTCAAGATAATAACCGAAGTCTGGATACCCAATGAAACTAACCGGAGCTTGAACGCTCAACGTAATAACCGGAGTCAGGATACCAAACGAAATTGACCGGAGCCTGAACGCTTAAAATAATAACCGGAGTCTAGATACCGAACAAAACTGACCGGAGCCTGAACGCCTAACGTAATAACCAGAGTCTGGATATGCAACGAAAATGACCAGACCCTGAATGCTCAACGTAATAACCGGAGTCTGGATACCCAACAAAACTGACCGGAGCCTGAATGTTCAACTTAATAACCGAAGTCTGGATACCAAACGAAACGGACCGGAGCCTGAGCGCTCAACGTAATAACCAGATTCTGGATACCTAACGAAATTAACTGGAGCCTGAACGCTCAACATAATAACCGGAGTCTGGATACCCAACAAAACTGACCGGAGCCTGAAGGCTCAACTTAAAAACCGGAGTCTGGATACCCAACGAAACAGACCAGAGCCTGAATGCTCAACGTAATAACCGGAGTCTGGATACCCAACGAAACTGACCGGAGCCTGAACGTTCAACGTAATAACCGGAGTCTGGATACCCAACGAAATTGACCGGAGCCTGAAGGCTCAACGTAATAACCGGAATCTGGATACTCAATGAAACAGACCGGAGCCTTAACGCTCAACGTAATAACCGGAGTCTGGATACCAAACAAAATTGACCGGAGCCTGAACGCTTAATGTAATAAGCTGAGTCTAGATACCGAACGAAACTGACCGGAGCCTGAACGCCTAACGTAATAACCAGAGTCTGGATATGCAACGAAACTGACCGGAGCCTGAACGCTCAACGTAATAACCGGAGTCTGGATACCCAATAAAACTGACCGGAGCCTGAACGCTCAACGTAATAACCGAAGTCTGGATACCAAACGAAACTGACCGGATCCTGAACGCTCAACATAATAACCGGAGTCTGGATACCCAACGAAATTGGCCGGAACCTGAACGCTCAACGTAATAACCGGAGTCTGGATACCCAACGAAACTGAACGGAGCCTGAACGCTCAACGTAATAACCGGAGTCTAGATACTCAATGAAACTGACCGGACCCCGAACGCACAACGTAATAACTAGAGTGTGGATGCTCAACGAAAATGACTGGAGCCTGAACGCTCAACGTAATAACCGGAGTCTGGATACCCAACGAAACTGACCGGAGCCTGAATGCTCAAGATAATAACCGAAGTCTGGATACCCAATGAAACTAACCGGAGCTTGAACGCTCAACGTAATAACCGGAGTCAGGATACCAAACGAAATTGACCGGAGCCTGAACGCTTAAAATAATAACCGGAGTCTAGATACCGAACAAAACTGACCGGAGCCTGAACGCCTAACGTAATAACCAGAGTCTGGATATGCAACGAAAATGACCAGACCCTGAATGCTCAACGTAATAACCGGAGTCTGGATACCCAACAAAACTGACCGGAGCCTGAATGTTCAACTTAATAACCGAAGTCTGGATACCAAACGAAACGGACCGGAGCCTGAGCGCTCAACGTAATAACCGGAGTCTGGATACCTAACGAAATTAACTGGAGCCTGAACGCTCAACATAATAACCGGAGTCTGGATACCCAACAAAACTGACCGGAGCCTGAACGCTCAACTTAAAAACTGGAGTCTGGATACCCAACGAAACAGACCAGAGCCTGAATGCTCAACGTAATAACCGGAGTCTGGATACCCAACGAAACTGACCGGAGCCTGAACGTTCAACGTAATAACCGGAGTCTGGATACCCAACGAAATTGACCGGAGCCTGAAGGCTCAACGTAATAACCGGAATCTGGATACTCAACGAAACAGACCGGAGCCTTAACGCTCAACGTAATAACCGGAGTCTGGATACCAAACAAAATTGACCGGAGCCTGAACGCTTAACGTAATAAGCTGAGTCTAGATACCGAACGAAACTGACCGGAGCCTGAACGCCTAACGTAATAACCAGAGTCTGGATATGCAACGAAACTGACCGGAGCCTGAACGCTCAACGTAATAACCGGAGTCTGGATACCCAATAAAACTGACCGGAGCCTGAACGCTCAACGTAATAACCGAAGTCTGGATACCAAACGAAACTGACCGGAGCCTGAACGCTCAACATAATAACCGGAGTCTGGATACCCAACGAAATTGGCCGGAACCTGAACGCTCAACGTAATAACCGGAATCTGGATACTCAACGAAACTAACCGGAGCCTGAACGCTCAACGTAATAACCGGAGTCTGGATACTCAACAAAACTGAATAGAGCCTGAACGATCAATGTAATAATCGGAGTCTGGATACACAACGAAACTGACCGGAGTCTGAAGGCTCAACGTAATAACCGGAATCTGGATACTCAACGAAACTGACCGGAGCCTGAACGCTCAACGTAATAACCGGAGTCTGGATACCAAACGAAATTGACCGGAGCCTGAACGCTTAACGTAATAAGCTGAGTCTAGATACCGAACAAAACTGACCGGAGCCTGAACGCCTAACGTAATAACCAGAGTCTGGATATGCAACGAAATAGACCGGATCCTGAACGCTCAACGTAATAATCGGAGTCTGGATACCCAACAAAACTGACCGGAGCCTGAACGCTCAACGTAATAACCGAAGTGTAGATACCAAACGAAACTGACCGGAGCCTGAACGCTCAACGTAATCACCGGAGTCTGGATACCCAACGAAATTGACCGGAGCCTGAACGCTCAACGTAATAACCGGAGTCTGGATACTCAACGAAACTAACTGGAGCTAGAACGATCAATTTAATAACCGGAGTCTGGATACACAACGAAACTGACCGGAGCCTGAACGCTCAACGTAATAACCGGAGTCTTGATACCCAACGAAACTGACCGGTGCCTGAACGCTCAATGTAATAACCGGAGTCTGGATACCCAACGAAACTGCTCGGAGCCTGAACCCTCAACGTAATAACCGGAATCTGGATACCCAAGAAAACTGACCGGAGCCTGAACGCTCAACGTAAAAACCGGAGTCTGGATACCTAACGAAACTGACCGGAGCCTGAATGCTCAACGTAATAACCAGAGTCTGGATACCCAATGAAACTGACCGGAGCCTGAACGCTCAACGTAATAACCGGAGTCTGGATACCCAACGAAATTGACCGGAGCCTGAAGGCTCAACGTAATAACCGGAATCTGGATACACAACGAAACTGACCGGAGCCTGAACGCTCAACGTAATAACCGGAGTTTGGATACTCAACGAAACTGACTGGAGCGTGAACGATCAACGCAATAACCGGTGTCTGGATACACAACGAAATTGACCGGAGCCTGATCGCTCAGCGTAATAACCGGAGTCTGGATACACAACGAAACTGACCGGAGCCTGATCGCTCAACGTAATAACCGGATTCTAGATACCCAACAAAACTGACCGGAGCCTGAACGCTCAATGTAAAAACCGGAGTCTAGATACCCAACGAAACTGACCGGAGCCTGAACGCTCAACATAATAACGAGAGTCTGGATAAACAACGAAACTGACCGGAGCCTGAACGCTCAACGTAATAACCGGAGTCTGGATACCCAACGAAACTGAACGGAGCCTGAACGCTCAACGTAATAACCGGAGTCTAGATACTCAATGAAACTGACCGGACCCCGAACGCACAACGTAATAACTAGAGTGTGGATGCTCAACGAAAATGACTGGAGCCTGAACGCTCAACGTAATAACCGGAGTCTGGATACCCAACGAAACTGACCGGAGCCTGAATGCTCAAGATAATAACCGAAGTCTGGATACCCAATGAAACTGACCGGAGCCTGAACGCTCAACGTAATAACCGCAGTCAGGATACCAAACGAAATTGACCGGAGCCTGAACGCTTAAAATAATAACCGGAGTCTAGATACCGAACAAAACTGACCGGAGCCTGAACGCCTAACGTAATAACCAGAGTCTGGATATGCAACGAAAATGACCAGACCCTGAATGCTCAACGTAATAACCGGAGTCTGGATACCCAACAAAACTGACCGGAGCCTGAATGTTCAACTTAATAACCGAAGTCTGGATACCAAACGAAACGGACCGGAGCCTGAGCGCTCAACGTAATAACCAGATTCTGGATACCTAACGAAATTAACTGGAGCCTGAACGCTCAACATAATAACCGGAGTCTGGATACCCAACAAAACTGACCGGAGCCTGAAGGCTCAACTTAAAAACCGGAGTCTGGATACCCAACGAAACAGACCAGAGCCTGAATGCTCAACGTAATAACCGGAGTCTGGATACCCAACGAAACTGACCGGAGCCTGAACGTTCAACGTAATAACCGGAGTCTGGATACCCAACGAAATTGACCGGAGCCTGAAGGCTCAACGTAATAACCGGAATCTGGATACTCAATGAAACAGACCGGAGCCTTAACGCTCAACGTAATAACCGGAGTCTGGATACCAAACAAAATTGACCGGAGCCTGAACGCTTAATGTAATAAGCTGAGTCTAGATACCGAACGAAACTGACCGGAGCCTGAACGCCTAACGTAATAACCAGAGTCTGGATATGCAACGAAACTGACCGGAGCCTGAACGCTCAACGTAATAACCGGAGTCTGGATACCCAATAAAACTGACCGGAGCCTGAACGCTCAACGTAATAACCGAAGTCTGGATACCAAACGAAACTGACCGGATCCTGAACGCTCAACATAATAACCGGAGTCTGGATACCCAACGAAATTGGCCGGAACCTGAACGCTCAACGTAATAACCGGAGTCTGGATACCCAACGAAACTGAACGGAGCCTGAACGCTCAACGTAATAACCGGAGTCTAGATACTCAATGAAACTGACCGGACCCCGAACGCACAACGTAATAACTAGAGTGTGGATGCTCAACGAAAATGACTGGAGCCTGAACGCTCAACGTAATAACCGGAGTCTGGATACCCAACGAAACTGACCGGAGCCTGAATGCTCAAGATAATAACCGAAGTCTGGATACCCAATGAAACTAACCGGAGCTTGAACGCTCAACGTAATAACCGGAGTCAGGATACCAAACGAAATTGACCGGAGCCTGAACGCTTAAAATAATAACCGGAGTCTAGATACCGAACAAAACTGACCGGAGCCTGAACGCCTAACGTAATAACCAGAGTCTGGATATGCAACGAAAATGACCAGACCCTGAATGCTCAACGTAATAACCGGAGTCTGGATACCCAACAAAACTGACCGGAGCCTGAATGTTCAACTTAATAACCGAAGTCTGGATACCAAACGAAACGGACCGGAGCCTGAGCGCTCAACGTAATAACCGGAGTCTGGATACCTAACGAAATTAACTGGAGCCTGAACGCTCAACATAATAACCGGAGTCTGGATACCCAACAAAACTGACCGGAGCCTGAACGCTCAACTTAAAAACTGGAGTCTGGATACCCAACGAAACAGACCAGAGCCTGAATGCTCAACGTAATAACCGGAGTCTGGATACCCAACGAAACTGACCGGAGCCTGAACGTTCAACGTAATAACCGGAGTCTGGATACCCAACGAAATTGACCGGAGCCTGAAGGCTCAACGTAATAACCGGAATCTGGATACTCAACGAAACAGACCGGAGCCTTAACGCTCAACGTAATAACCGGAGTCTGGATACCAAACAAAATTGACCGGAGCCTGAACGCTTAACGTAATAAGCTGAGTCTAGATACCGAACGAAACTGACCGGAGCCTGAACGCCTAACGTAATAACCAGAGTCTGGATATGCAACGAAACTGACCGGAGCCTGAACGCTCAACGTAATAACCGGAGTCTGGATACCCAATAAAACTGACCGGAGCCTGAACGCTCAACGTAATAACCGAAGTCTGGATACCAAACGAAACTGACCGGAGCCTGAACGCTCAACATAATAACCGGAGTCTGGATACCCAACGAAATTGGCCGGAACCTGAACGCTCAACGTAATAACCGGAATCTGGATACTCAACGAAACTAACCGGAGCCTGAACGCTCAACGTAATAACCGGAGTCTGGATACTCAACAAAACTGAATAGAGCCTGAACGATCAATGTAATAATCGGAGTCTGGATACACAACGAAACTGACCGGAGTCTGAAGGCTCAACGTAATAACCGGAATCTGGATACTCAACGAAACTGACCGGAGCCTGAACGCTCAACGTAATAACCGGAGTCTGGATACCAAACGAAATTGACCGGAGCCTGAACGCTTAACGTAATAAGCTGAGTCTAGATACCGAACAAAACTGACCGGAGCCTGAACGCCTAACGTAATAACCAGAGTCTGGATATGCAACGAAATAGACCGGATCCTGAACGCTCAACGTAATAATCGGAGTCTGGATACCCAACAAAACTGACCGGAGCCTGAACGCTCAACGTAATAACCGAAGTGTAGATACCAAACGAAACTGACCGGAGCCTGAACGCTCAACGTAATCACCGGAGTCTGGATACCCAACGAAATTGACCGGAGCCTGAACGCTCAACGTAATAACCGGAGTCTGGATACTCAACGAAACTAACTGGAGCTAGAACGATCAATTTAATAACCGGAGTCTGGATACACAACGAAACTGACCGGAGCCTGAACGCTCAACGTAATAACCGGAGTCTTGATACCCAACGAAACTGACCGGTGCCTGAACGCTCAATGTAATAACCGGAGTCTGGATACCCAACGAAACTGCTCGGAGCCTGAACCCTCAACGTAATAACCGGAATCTGGATACCCAACAAAACTGACCGGAGCCTGAACGCTCAACGTAAAAACCGGAGTCTGGATACCTAACGAAACTGACCGGAGCCTGAATGCTCAACGTAATAACCAGAGTCTGGATACCCAATGAAACTGACCGGAGCCTGAACGCTCAACGTAATAACCGGAGTCTGGATACCCAACGAAATTGACCGGAGCCTGAAGGCTCAACGTAATAACCGGAATCTGGATACACAACGAAACTGACCGGAGCCTGAACGCTCAACGTAATAACCGGAGTTTGGATACTCAACGAAACTGACTGGAGCGTGAACGATCAACGCAATAACCGGTGTCTGGATACACAACGAAATTGACCGGAGCCTGATCGCTCAGCGTAATAACCGGAGTCTGGATACACAACGAAACTGACCGGAGCCTGATCGCTCAACGTAATAACCGGATTCTAGATACCCAACAAAACTGACCGGAGCCTGAACGCTCAATGTAAAAACCGGAGTCTAGATACCCAACGAAACTGACCGGAGCCTGAACGCTCAACATAATAACGAGAGTCTGGATAAACAACGAAACTGACCGGAGCCTGAACGCTCAACGTAATAACCGGAGTCTGGATACCCAACGAAACTGAACGGAGCCTGAACGCTCAACGTAATAACCGGAGTCTAGATACTCAATGAAACTGACCGGACCCCGAACGCACAACGTAATAACTAGAGTGTGGATGCTCAACGAAAATGACTGGAGCCTGAACGCTCAACGTAATAACCGGAGTCTGGATACCCAACGAAACTGACCGGAGCCTGAATGCTCAAGATAATAACCGAAGTCTGGATACCCAATGAAACTGACCGGAGCCTGAACGCTCAACGTAATAACCGCAGTCAGGATACCAAACGAAATTGACCGGAGCCTGAACGCTTAAAATAATAACCGGAGTCTAGATACCGAAAAAAACTGACCGGAGCCTGAACGCCTAACGTAATAACCAGAGTCTGGATATGCAACGAAAATGACCAGACCCTGAATGCTCAACGTAATAACCGGAGTCTGGATACCCAACAAAACTGACCGGAGCCTGAACGTTCAACTTAATAACCGAAGTCTGGATACCAAACGAAACGGACCGGAGCCTGAATGCTCAACGTAATAACCGGAGTCTGGATACCTAACGAAATTAACTGGAGCCTGAACGCTCAACATAATAACCGGAGTCTGGATACCCAACAAAACTGACCGGAGCCTGAACGCTCAACTTAAAAACCGGAGTCTGGATACCCAACGAAACTGACCAGAGCCTGAATGCTCAACGTAATAACCGGAGTCTGGATACCCAACGAAACTGACTGGAGCCTGAACGTTCAACGTAATAACCGGAGTCTGGATACCCAACGAAATTGACCGGAGCCTGAAGGTTCAACGTAATAACCGGAATCTGGATACTCAATGAAACAGACCAGAGCCTTAACGCTCAACGTAATAACCGGAGTCTGGATACAAAACGAAATTGACCGGAGCCTGAACGCTTAACGTAATAAGCTGAGTCTAGATACTGAACGAAACTGACCGGAGCCTGAACGCCTAACGTAATAACCAGAGTCTGGATATGCAACGAAACTGACCGGAGCCTGAACGCTCAACGTAATAACCGGAGTCTGGATACCCAATAAAACTAACCGGAGCCTGAACGCTCAACATAATAACCGAAGTCTGGATACCCAACGAAATTGACCGGAGCCTGAACGCTCAACGTAATAACCGGAATCTGGATACTCAACGAAACTAACCGGAGCCTGAACGCTCAACGTAATAACCGGAGTTAGGATACCAAACGAAATTGACCGGAGCATGAACGCTTAACGTAATAAGCTAAGTCTAGATACCGAACGAAACTGACCGGAGCCTGAACGCCTAATGTAATAACCAGAGTCTGGATATGCAACGAAACTGACCGGAGCCTGAACGCTCAACGTAATAACCAGAGTCTGGATACCCAACAAAACTGACTGGAGCCTGAACGCTCAACGTAATAACCGAAGTCTGGATACCAAACGAAACTGACCGGAGCCTGAACGCTCAACGTAATAACCGGAGTTTGGAAACCCAACGAAATTGACCGGAGCCTGAACGCTCACCGTAATAACCGGAATCTGGATACTCAACGAAACTAACCGGAGCCTGAACGCTCAACGTAATAACTGGAGTTTGGATACTCAACGAAACTGACTCGAGCCTGAACGATCGATGTAATAACCGGAGTCTGGATACACAACGAAACTGACCGGATCCCGAACGCACAACGTAATAACTGGAGTGTGGATGCTCAACGTAATAACCGGAGTCTGGATACCCAACGAAACTGACCGGAGCCTGAATGCTCAAGATAATAACCGAAGTCTGGATACCCAATGAAACTGACCGGAGCCTGAACGCTCAACGTAATAACCGGAGTCAGGATACCAAACGAAATCGACCGGAGCCTGAACGCTTAAAATAATAACCGGAGTCTAGATACCGAAAAAAACTGACCGGAGCCTGAACGCCTAACGTAATAACCAGAGTCTGGATATGCAACGAAAATGACCAGACCCTAAATGCTCAACGTAATAACCGGAGTCTGGATACCCAACAAAACTGACCGGAGCCTGAACGCTCAACTTAATAACCGAAGTCTGGATACCAAACGAAACGGACCGGAGCCTGAACGCTCAACGTAATAACCGGAGTCTGTATACCTAACGAAATTAACTGGAGCCTGAACGCTCAACATAATAACCGGAGTCTGGATACCCAACAAAACTGACCGGAGCCTGAACGCTCAACGTAATAACCGGAGTCTAGATACTCAATGAAACTGACCGGACCCCGAACGCACAACGTAATAACTGGAGTGTGGATGCTCAACGAAAATGACTAGAGCCTGAACGCTCAACGTAATAACCGGAGTCTGGATACCCAACGAAACTGACCGGAGCCTGAATGCTCAAGATAATAACCGAAGTCTGGATACCCAATGAAATTGACCGGAGCCTGAACGCTCAACGTAATAACCGGAGTCAGGATACCAAACGAAATTGACCGGAGCCTGAACGCTTAAAATAATAACCGGAGTCTAGATACCGAACAAAACTGACCGGAGCCTGAACGCCTAACGTAATAACCAGAGTCTGGATATGCAACGAAAATGACCAGACCCTGAATGCTCAACGTAATAACCGGAGTCTGGATACCCAACAAAACTGACCGGAGCCTGAACGCTCAACGTAATAACCGGTGTCTAGATACCCAACGAAACTGACCTTAGCCTGAACGCTCAATGTAATAACCGGAGTCTGGATACCCAACGAAACTGACCAGAGCCTAAACCCTCAATGTAATAACTGGAGTCTAAATACCCAACAAAACTGACCGGAGCCTGAACACTCAACTTAAAAACCGGAGTCTGGATACCCAACGAAACTGACCAGAGCCTGAATGCTCAACGTAATAACCGGAGTCTGGATGCCCAACGAAACTGACCGGAGCCTGAACGTTCAACGTAATAACCGGAGTCTGGATACCCAACGAAATTGACCGGAGCCTGAAGGCTCAACGTAATAACCGGAATCTGGATACTCAACGAAACAGACCGGAGCCTTAACGCTCAACGTAATAATCGGAGTCTGGATACAAAACGAAATTGACCGGAGCCTGAACGCTTGACGTTATAAGCTGAGTCTAGATACTTAACGAAACTGACCGGAGCCTGAACGCCTAACGTAATAACCAGAGTCTGGATATGCAACGAAACTGACAGGAGCCTGAACGCTCAACGTAATAACCGGAGTCTGGATACCCAATAAAACTGACCGGAGCCTGAACGCTCAACGTAATAACCGAAGTCTGGATACCAAACGAAACTGACCGGAGCCTGAACGCTCAACATAATAACCGGAGTCTGGATACCCAACGAAATTGACCGGAGCCTGAACGCTCAACGTAATAACTGGAATCTGGATACTCAACGAAACTAACCGGAGCCTGAACGCTCAACGTAATAACCGGAGTCAGGATACCAAACGAAATTGACCGGAGCATGAACGCTTAACGTAATAAGCTGAGTCTAGATACCGAACGAAACTGACCGGAGCCTGAACGCCTAATGTAATAACCAGAGTCTGGATATGCAACGAAACTGACCGGAGCCTGAACGCTCAACGTAATAACCAGAGTCTGGATACCCAACAAAACTGACTGGAGCCTGAACGCTCAACGTAATAACCGAAGTCTGGATACCAAACGAAACTGACCGGAGCCTGAACGCTCAACGTAATAACCGGAGTCTGGAAACCCAACGAAATTGACCGGAGCCTGAACGCTCATCGTAATAACCGGAATCTGGATACTCAACGAAACTAACCGGAGCCTGAACGCTCAACGTAATAACTGGAGTTTGGATACTCAACGAAACTGACTCGAGCCTAAACGATCGATGTAATAACCGGAGTCTGGATACACAACGAAACTGAATGGAGCCTGAACGCTCAACGTAATAACCGAAGTCTGGATACCCAACGAAACTGACCGGAGCCTGAACGCTCAATGTAATAACCGAAGTCTGGATACAAAACAAATGTGACCGGAGCCTGAACGCTCAACGTAATAACCGTAGTCTGGATACCCAATGAAACTGACCAGAGCCTGAACCCTCAACGTAATAACCGGCGTCTGGATACCCAACAAAACTGACCGGAGCCTGAACGCTCAACTTAAAAACCGGAGTCTGGATACCCAACGAAACTAAGCAGAGCCTGAATGCTCAACGTAATAACCGGAGTCTGGATACCCAACAAAACTGACCGGAGCCTGAACGCTCAACTTAATAACCGAAGTCTGGATACCAAACGAAACGGACCGGAGCCTGAACGCTCAACGTAATAACCGGAGTCTGTATACCTAACGAAATTAACTGGAGCCTGAACGCTCAACATAATAACCGGAGTCTGGATACCCAACAAAACTGACCGGAGCCTGAACGCTCAACGTAATAACCGGAGTCTAGATACTCAATGAAACTGACCGGACCCCGAACGCACAACGTAATAACTGGAGTGTGGATGCTCAACGAAAATGACTAGAGCCTGAACGCTCAACGTAATAACCGGAGTCTGGATACCCAACGAAACTGACCGGAGCCTGAATGCTCAAGATAATAACCGAAGTCTGGATACCCAATAAAATTGACCGGAGCCTGAACGCTCAACGTAATAACCGGAGTCAGGATACCAAACGAAATTGACCGGAGCCTGAACGCTTAAAATAATAACCGGAGTCTAGATACCGAACAAAACTGACCGGAGCCTGAACGCCTAACGTAATAACCAGAGTCTGGATATGCAACGAAAATGACCAGACCCTGAATGCTCAACGTAATAACCGGAGTCTGGATACCCAACAAAACTGACCGGAGCCTGAACGCTCAACGTAATAACCGGTGTCTAGATACCCAACGAAACTGACCTTAGCCTGAACGCTCAATGTAATAACCGGAGTCTGGATACCCAACGAAACTGACCAGAGCCTAAACCCTCAATGTAATAACTGGAGTCTGGATACCCAACAAAACTGACCGGAGCCTGAACACTCAACTTAAAAACCGGAGTCTGGATACCCAACGAAACTGACCAGAGCCTGAATGCTCAACGTAATAACCGGAGTCTGGATGCCCAACGAAACTGACCGGAGCCTGAACGTTCAACGTAATAACCGGAGTCTGGATACCCAACGAAATTGACCGGAGCCTGAAGGCTCAACGTAATAACCGGAATCTGGATACTCAACGAAACAGACCGGAGCCTTAACGCTCAACGTAATAATCGGAGTCTGGATACAAAACGAAATTGACCGGAGCCTGAACGCTTAACGTTATAAGCTGAGTCTAGATACTGAACGAAACTGACCGGAGCCTGAATGCCTAACGTAATAACCAGAGTCTGGATATGCAACGAAACTGACCGGAGCCTGAACGCTCAACGTAATAACCGGAGTCTGGATACCCAATAAAACTGACCGGAGCCTGAACGCTCAACGTAATAACCGAAGTCTGGATACCAAACGAAACTGACCGGAGCCTGAACGCTCAACATAATAACCGGAGTCTGGATACCCAACGAAATTGACCGGAGCCTGAACGCTCAACGTAATAACTGGAATCTGGATACTCAACGAAACTAACCGGAGCCTGAACGCTCAACGTAATAACCGGAGTCAGGATACCAAACGAAATTGACCGGAGCATGAACGCTTAACGTAATAAGCTGAGTCTAGATACCGAACGAAACTGACCGGAGCCTGAACGCCTAATGTAATAACCAGAGTCTGGATATGCAACGAAACTGACCGGAGCCTGAACGCTCAACGTAATAACCAGAGTCTGGATACCCAACAAAACTGACTGGAGCCTGAACGCTCAACGTAATAACCGAAGTCTGGATACCAAACGAAACTGACCGGAGCCTGAACGCTCAACGTAATAACCGGAGTCTGGAAACCCAACGAAATTGACCGGAGCCTGAACGCTCATCGTAATAACCGGAATCTGGATACTCAACGAAACTAACCGAAGCCTGAACGCTCAACGTAATAACTGGAGTTTGGATACTCAACGAAACTGACTCGAGCCTGAACGATCGATGTAATAACCGGAGTCTGGATACACAACGAAACTGAATGGAGCCTGAACGCTCAACGTAATAACCGAAGTCTGGATACCCAACGAAACTGACCGGAGCCTGAACGCTCAATGTAATAACCGAAGTCTGGATACAAAACAAATGTGACCGGAGCCTGAACGCTCAACGTAATAACCGTAGTCTGGATACCCAATGAAACTGACCAGAGCCTGAACCCTCAACGTAATAACCGGAGTCTGGATACCCAACAAAACTGACCGGAGCCTGAACGCTCAACTTAAAAACCGGAGTCTGGATACCCAACGAAACTAACCAGAGCCTGAATGCTCAACGTAATAACCGGAGTCTGGATACCCAACGAAACTAACCGGAGCCTGAACGTTCAACGTAATAACCGGAGTCTGGATACCCAACGAAATTGACCGGAGCCTGAAGGTTCAACGTAATAACCAGAATCTGGATACTCAACGAAACAGACCGGAGCCTTAACGCTCAACGTAATAACCGGAGTCTGGATACCAAACGAAATTGACCGGAGCCTGAACGCTTAACGTAATAAGCTGAGTCTAGATACCGAACGAAACTGACCGGAGCCTGAACGGCTAACGTAATAACCAGAGTCTGGATATGCAACGAAACTGACCGGAGCCTGAACGCTCAACGTAATAACCGGAGTCTGGATACTCAATAAAACTGACCGGAGCCTGAACGCTCAACGTAATAACCGAAGTCTGGATACCAAACGAAACTGACCGGAGCCTGAACGCTCAACATAATAACCGGAGTCTGGATACCCAACGAAATTGGCCGGAGCCTGAACGCTCAACGTAATAACCGGAATCTGGAAACTCAACGAAACTAACCGGAGCCTGAACGCTCAACGTAATAACCGGAGTCTGGATACTCAACGAAACTGAATGGAGCCTGAACGATCAATGTAATAATCGGAGTCTGGATACACAACGAAACTGATCGGAGTCTGAAGGCTCAACGTAATAACCGGAATCTGGATACTCAACGAAACTGACCGGAGCCTGAACGCTCAACGTAATAACCGGAGTCTGGATACCAAACGAAATTGACCGGAGCCTGAACGCTTAACGTAATAAGCTGAGTCTAGATACCGAACGAAACTGACCGGAGCCTGAACACCTAACGTAATAACCAGAGTCTGGATATGCAACGAAACTGACCGGAGCCTGAACGCTCAACGTAATAATCGGAGTCTGGATACCCAACAAAACTGACCGTAGCCTGAACGCTCAACGTAATAACCGAAGTGTAGATACCAAACGAAACTGACCGGAGCTTGAACGCTCAACGTAATCACCGGAGTCTGGATACCCAACGAAATTGACCGGAGCCTGAACGCTCAACGTAATAACCGGAGTCTGGATACTCAACGAAACTGACTAGAGCCAGAACGATCAATTTAATAACCGGAGTCAGGATACACAACGAAACTGACCGGAGCCTGAACGCTCAACGTAATAACCGGAGTCTTGATACCCAACGAAACTGACCGGTGCCTGAACGCTCAATGTAATAACCGGAGTCTGGATACCCAACGAAACTGCTCGGAGCCTGAACCCTCAACGTAATAACCGGAATCTGGATACCCAACAAAACTGACTGGAGCCTGAACGCTCAATGAATAACCGAAGTCTGGATACCAAACAAAACTGACCGGAGCCTGAACGCTCAACGTAATAACCGGAGTCTGGAAACCCAACGAAATTGACCGGAGCCTGAACGCTCATCGTAATAACCGGAATCTGGATACTCAACGAAACTAACCGGAGCCTGAACGCTCAACGTAATAACTGGAGTTTGGATACTCAACGAAACTGACTCGAGCCTGAATGATCGATGTAATAACCGGAGTCTGGATACACAACGAAACTGAATGGAGCCTGAACGCTCAACGTAATAACCGAAGTCTGGATACCCAACGAAATTGACCGGAGCCTGAACGCTCAATGTAATAACCGAAGTCTGGATACAAAACAAATGTGACCGGAGCCTGAACGCTCAACGTAATAACCGTAGTCTGGATACCCAATGAAACTGACCAGAGCCTGAACCCTCAACGTAATAACCGGAGTCTGGATACCCAACAAAACTGACCGGAGCCTGAAAGCTCAACTTAAAAACCGGAGTCTGGATACCCAACGAAACTAACCAGAGCCTGAATGCTCAACGTAATAACCGGAGTCTGGATACCCAACGAAACTAACCGGAGCCTGAACGTTCAACGTAATAACCGGAGTCTGGATACCCAACGAAATTGACCGGAG
The DNA here is from genome assembly GCA_963859935.3 of Lathyrus sativus. Taxonomy (NCBI): domain Eukaryota; kingdom Viridiplantae; phylum Streptophyta; class Magnoliopsida; order Fabales; family Fabaceae; genus Lathyrus; species Lathyrus sativus. The sequence continues at coordinate 383,960 of CAWUDS030000773.1, forward strand.
CCTGAAGGTTCAACGTAATAACCAGAACCTGGATACTCAACGAAACAGACCGGAGCCTTAACGCTCAACGTAATAACCGGAGTCTGGATACCAAACGAAATTGACCGGAGCCTGAACGCTTAACGTAATAAGCTGAGTCTAGATACCGAACGAAACTGACCGGAGCCTGAACGCCTAACGTAATAACCAGAGTCTGGATATGCAACGAAACTGACCGGAGCCTGAACGCTCAACGTAATAACCGGAGTCTGGATACTCAATAAAACTGACCGGAGCCTGAACGCTCAACGTAATAACCGAAGTCTGGATACCAAACGAAACTGACCGGAGCTTGAACGCTCAACGTAATCACCGGAGTCTGGATACCCAACGAAATTGGCCGGAACCTGAACGCTCAACGTAATAACCGGAATCTGGATACTCAACGAAACTAACCGGAGCCTGAACGCTCAACGTAATAACCGGAGTCTGGATACTCAACGAAACTGACCGGAGCCTGAACGCTCAACGTAATAACCGGAGTCTTGATACCTAACGAAACTGACCGGTGCCTGAACGCTCAATGTAATAACCCGAGTCTGGATACCCAACGAAACTGCTCGGAGCCTGAACCCTCAACGTAATAACCGGAATCTGGATACCCAACAAAACTGACCGGAGCCTGAACGCTCAACGTAAAAACCGGAGTCTGGATACCTAACGAAACTGACCGGAGCCTGAATGCTCAACGTAATAACCGGAGTCTGGATACCCAACGAAACTGACTGGAGCCTGAATGTTCAACGTAATAACCGGAGTCAGGATACTCAACGAAATTGACCGGAGCCTGAAGTCTCAACGTAATAACCGGAATCTGGATACTCAACAAAACTGACCGGAGCCTGAACGCTCAACTTAATAACCGGAGTCTGGATACCCAATGAAACTGACCGGAGCCTGAACGCTCAACATAATAACCGGAGTCTGGATACCCAACAAAACTGTCCGGAGCCTGAACGCTCCACGTAAAAACCGGAGTCTGGATACCCAACAAAATTGACCGGAGCTTGAAGGCTTAACGTAATAACCAGAATCTGGATACTCAACGAAACAGACCGGAGCCTTAACGCTCAACGTAATAACCGGAGTCTGGATACAAAACGAAATTGAACGGAGCCTGAACGCTTAACGTAATAAGCTGAGTCTAGATACTGAACGAAACTGACCGGAGCCTGAACGCCTAACGTAATAACCAGAGTCTGGATATGCAACGAAACTGACCGGAGCCTGAACGCTCAACGTAATAACCGGAGTCTGGATACCCAATAAAACTGACCGGAGCCTGAACGCTCAACGTAATAACCGAAGTCTGGATACCAAACGAAACTGACCGGAGCCTGAACGCTCAACATAATAACCGGAGTCTGGATACTCAACGAAACTGACTCGAGCCTGAACGATCGATGTAATAACCGGAGTCTGGATACACAACGAAACTGACCGGAGCCTGAACGCTCAACGTAATAACCGAAGTCTGGATACCTAACGAAACTGACCGGAGCCTGAACGCTCAATGTAATAACCGAAGTCTGGATACCCAACGAAACTGACCGGAGCCTGAACCCTCAACGTAATAACCGGAGTCTGGATACCCAACAAAACTGACCGGAGCCTGAACGCTCAACTTAAAAACCGGAGTCTGGATACCCAACGAAACTGACCGGAGCTTGAATGCTCAACGTAATAACCGGAGTCTGGATACCCAACGAAACTAACCGGAGCCTGAATGTTCAACGTAATAACCGGAGTCTGGATACCCAACGAAATTGACCGGAGCCTGAAGGCTCAACGTAATAACCGGAATCTGGATACTCAACGAAACAGACCAGAGCCTTAACGCTCAACGTAATAACCGGAGTCTGGATACCAAACGAAATTGACCGGAGCCTGAATGCTTAACGTAATAAGCTGAGTCTAGATACCGAACGAAACTGACCGGAGCCTGAACGCCTAACGTAATAACCAGAGTCTGGGTATGCAACGAAACTGACCGGAGCCTGAACGCTCAACGTAATAACCAGAGTCTGGATACCCAACAAAACTGATTGGAGCCTGAACGCTCAACGTAATAACCGAAGTCTGGATACCAAACGAAACTGACCGGAGCCTGAACGCTCAACGTAATAACTGGAGTCTGGAAACCCAACGAAATTGACCGGAGCCTGAACGCTTATCGTAATAACCGGAATCTGGATACTCAACGAAACTAACCGGAGCCTGAACGCTCAACGTAATAACTGGAGTTTGGATACTCAACGAAACTGACTCGAGCCTGAACGATCGATGTAATAACCGGAGTCTGGATACACAACGAAACTGAATGGAGCCTGAACGCTCAACGTAATAACCGAAGTCTGGATACCCAACGAAACTGACCGGAGCCTGAACGCTCAATGTAATAACCGAAGTCTGGATACAAAACAAATGTGACCGGAGCCTGAACGCTCAACGTAATAACCGTAGTCTGGATACCCAATGAAACTGACCAGAGCCTGAACCCTCAACGTAATAACCGGAGTCTGGATACCCAACAAAACTGACCGGAGCCTGAACGCTCAACTTAAAAACCGGAGTCTGGATACCCAACGAAACTAACCAGAGCCTGAATGCTCAACGTAATAACCGGAGTCTGGATACCCAACGAAACTAACCGGAGCCTGAACGTTCAACGTAATAACCGGAGTCTGGATACCCAACGAAATTGACCGGAGCCTGAAGGTTCAACGTAATAACCAGAATCTGGATACTCAACGAAACAGACCGGAGCCTTAACGCTCAACGTAATAACCGGAGTCTGGATACCAAACGAAATTGACCGGAGCCTGAACGCTTAACGTAATAAGCTGAGTCTAGATACCGAACGAAACTGACCGGAGCCTGAACGCCTAACGTAATAACCAGAGTCTGGATATGCAACGAAACTGACCGGAGCCTGAACGCTCAACGTAATAACCGGAGTCTGGATACTCAATAAAACTGACCGGAGCCTGAACGCTCAACGTAATAACCGAAGTCTGGATACCAAACGAAACTGACCGGAGCCTGAACGCTCAACATAATAACCGGAGTCTGGATACCCAACGAAATTGGCCGGAGCCTGAACGCTCAACGTAATAACCGGAATCTGGAAACTCAACGAAACTAACCGGAGCCTGAACGCTCAACGTAATAACCGGAGTCTGGATACTCAACGAAACTGAATGGAGCCTGAACGATCAATGTAATAATCGGAGTCTGGATACACAACGAAACTGATCGGAGTCTGAAGGCTCAACGTAATAACCGGAATCTGGATACTCAACGAAACTGACCGGAGCCTGAACGCTCAACGTAATAACCGGAGTCTGGATACCAAACGAAATTGACCGGAGCCTGAACGCTTAACGTAATAAGCTGAGTCTAGATACCGAACGAAACTGACCGGAGCCTGAACACCTAACGTAATAACCAGAGTCTGGATATGCAACGAAACTGACCGGAGCCTGAACGCTCAACGTAATAATCGGAGTCTGGATACCCAACAAAACTGACCGTAGCCTGAACGCTCAACGTAATAACCGAAGTGTAGATACCAAACGAAACTGACCGGAGCTTGAACGCTCAACGTAATCACCGGAGTCTGGATACCCAACGAAATTGACCGGAGCCTGAACGCTCAACGTAATAACCGGAGTCTGGATACTCAACGAAACTGACTAGAGCCAGAACGATCAATTTAATAACCGGAGTCAGGATACACAACGAAACTGACCGGAGCCTGAACGCTCAACGTAATAACCGGAGTCTTGATACCCAACGAAACTGACCGGTGCCTGAACGCTCAATGTAATAACCGGAGTCTGGATACCCAACGAAACTGCTCGGAGCCTGAACCCTCAACGTAATAACCGGAATCTGGATACCCAACAAAACTGACTGGAGCCTGAACGCTCAATGAATAACCGAAGTCTGGATACCAAACAAAACTGACCGGAGCCTGAACGCTCAACGTAATAACCGGAGTCTGGAAACCCAACGAAATTGACCGGAGCCTGAACGCTCATCGTAATAACCGGAATCTGGATACTCAACGAAACTAACCGGAGCCTGAACGCTCAACGTAATAACTGGAGTTTGGATACTCAACGAAACTGACTCGAGCCTGAACGATCGATGTAATAACCGGAGTCTGGATACACAACGAAACTGAATGGAGCCTGAACGCTCAACGTAATAACCGAAGTCTGGATACCCAACGAAATTGACCGGAGCCTGAACGCTCAATGTAATAACCGAAGTCTGGATACAAAACAAATGTGACCGGAGCCTGAACGCTCAACGTAATAACCGTAGTCTGGATACCCAATGAAACTGACCAGAGCCTGAACCCTCAACGTAATAACCGGAGTCTGGATACCCAACAAAACTGACCGGAGCCTGAAAGCTCAACTTAAAAACCGGAGTCTGGATACCCAACGAAACTAACCAGAGCCTGAATGCTCAACGTAATAACCGGAGTCTGGATACCCAACGAAACTAACCGGAGCCTGAACGTTCAACGTAATAACCGGAGTCTGGATACCCAACGAAATTGACCGGAGCCTGAAGGTTCAACGTAATAACCAGAACCTGGATACTCAACGAAACAGACCGGAGCCTTAACGCTCAACGTAATAACCGGAGTCTGGATACCAAACGAAATTGACCGGAGCCTGAACGCTTAACGTAATAAGCTGAGTCTAGATACCGAACGAAACTGACCGGAGCCTGAACGCCTAACGTAATAACCAGAGTCTGGATATGCAACGAAACTGACCGGAGCCTGAACGCTCAACGTAATAACCGGAGTCTGGATACTCAATAAAACTGACCGGAGCCTGAACGCTCAACGTAATAACCGAAGTCTGGATACCAAACGAAACTGACCGGAGCTTGAACGCTCAACGTAATCACCGGAGTCTGGATACCCAACGAAATTGGCCGGAACCTGAACGCTCAACGTAATAACCGGAATCTGGATACTCAACGAAACTAACCGGAGCCTGAACGCTCAACGTAATAACCGGAGTCTGGATACTCAACGAAACTGACCGGAGCCTGAACGCTCAACGTAATAACCGGAGTCTTGATACCTAACGAAACTGACCGGTGCCTGAACGCTCAATGTAATAACCCGAGTCTGGATACCCAACGAAACTGCTCGGAGCCTGAACCCTCAACGTAATAACCGGAATCTTGATACCCAACAAAACTGACCGGAGCCTGAACGCTCAACGTAAAAACCGGAGTCTGGATACCTAACGAAACTGACCGGAGCCTGAATGCTCAACGTAATAACCGGAGTCTGGATACCCAACGAAACTGACTGGAGCCTGAATGTTCAACGTAATAACCGGAGTCAGGATACTCAACGAAATTGACCGGAGCCTGAAGTCTCAACGTAATAACCGGAATCTGGATACTCAACAAAACTGACCGGAGCCTGAACGCTCAACTTAATAACCGGAGTCTGGATACCCAATGAAACTGACCGGAGCCTGAACGCTCAACATAATAACCGGAGTCTGGATACCCAACAAAACTGTCCGGAGCCTGAACGCTCCACGTAAAAACCGGAGTCTGGATACCCAACAAAATTGACCGGAGCTTGAAGGCTTAACGTAATAACCAGAATCTGGATACTCAACGAAACAGACCGGAGCCTTAACGCTCAACGTAATAACCGGAGTCTGGATACAAAACGAAATTGAACGGAGCCTGAACGCTTAACGTAATAAGCTGAGTCTAGATACTGAACGAAACTGACCGGAGCCTGAACGCCTAACGTAATAACCAGAGTCTGGATATGCAACGAAACTGACCGGAGCCTGAACGCTCAACGTAATAACCGGAGTCTGGATACCCAATAAAACTGACCGGAGCCTGAACGCTCAACGTAATAACCGAAGTCTGGATACCAAACGAAACTGACCGGAGCCTGAACGCTCAACATAATAACCGGAGTCTGGATACTCAACGAAACTGACTCGAGCCTGAACGATCGATGTAATAACCGGAGTCTGGATACACAACGAAACTGACCGGAGCCTGAACGCTCAACGTAATAACCGAAGTCTGGATACCTAACGAAACTGACCGGAGCCTGAACGCTCAATGTAATAACCGAAGTCTGGATACCCAACGAAACTGACCGGAGCCTGAACCCTCAACGTAATAACCGGAGTCTGGATACCCAACAAAACTGACCGGAGCCTGAACGCTCAACTTAAAAACCGGAGTCTGGATACCCAACGAAACTGACCGGAGCTTGAATGCTCAACGTAATAACCGGAGTCTGGATACCCAACGAAACTAACCGGAGCCTGAATGTTCAACGTAATAACCGGAGTCTGGATACCCAACGAAATTGACCGGAGCCTGAAGGCTCAACGTAATAACCGGAATCTGGATACTCAACGAAACAGACCAGAGCCTTAACGCTCAACGTAATAACCGGAGTCTGGATACCAAACGAAATTGACCGGAGCCTGAATGCTTAACGTAATAAGCTGAGTCTAGATACCGAACGAAACTGACCGGAGCCTGAACGCCTAACGTAATAACCAGAGTCTGGGTATGCAACGAAACTGACCGGAGCCTGAACGCTCAACGTAATAACCAGAGTCTGGATACCCAACAAAACTGATTGGAGCCTGAACGCTCAACGTAATAACCGAAGTCTGGATACCAAACGAAACTGACCGGAGCCTGAACGCTCAACGTAATAACTGGAGTCTGGAAACCCAACGAAATTGACCGGAGCCTGAACGCTTATCGTAATAACCGGAATCTGGATACTCAACGAAACTAACCGGAGCCTGAACGCTCAACGTAATAACTGGAGTTTGGATACTCAACGAAACTGACTCGAGCCTGAACGATCGATGTAATAACCGGAGTCTGGATACACAACGAAACTGAATGGAGCCTGAACGCTCAACGTAATAACCGAAGTCTGGATACCCAACGAAACTGACCGGAGCCTGAACGCTCAATGTAATAACCGAAGTCTGGATACAAAACAAATGTGACCGGAGCCTGAACGCTCAACGTAATAACCGTAGTCTGGATACCCAATGAAACTGACCAGAGCCTGAACCCTCAACGTAATAACCGGAGTCTGGATACCCAACAAAACTGACCGGAGCCTGAACGCTCAACTTAAAAACCGGAGTCTGGATACCCAACGAAACTAACCAGAGCCTGAATGCTCAACGTAATAACCGGAGTCTGGATACCCAACGAAACTAACCGGAGCCTGAACGTTCAACGTAATAACCGGAGTCTGGATACCCAACGAAATTGACCGGAGCCTGAAGGTTCAACGTAATAACCAGAATCTGGATACTCAACGAAACAGACCGGAGCCTTAACGCTCAACGTAATAACCGGAGTCTGGATACCAAACGAAATTGACCGGAGCCTGAACGCTTAACGTAATAAGCTGAGTCTAGATACCGAACGAAACTGACCGGAGCCTGAACGCCTAACGTAATAACCAGAGTCTGGATATGCAACGAAACTGACCGGAGCCTGAACGCTCAACGTAATAACCGGAGTCTGGATACTCAATAAAACTGACCGGAGCCTGAACGCTCAACGTAATAACCGAAGTCTGGATACCAAACGAAACTGACCGGAGCCTGAACGCTCAACATAATAACCGGAGTCTGGATACCCAACGAAATTGGCCGGAGCCTGAACGCTCAACGTAATAACCGGAATCTGGAAACTCAACGAAACTAACCGGAGCCTGAACGCTCAACGTAATAACCGGAGTCTGGATACTCAACGAAACTGAATGGAGCCTGAACGATCAATGTAATAATCGGAGTCTGGATACACAACGAAACTGATCGGAGTCTGAAGGCTCAACGTAATAACCGGAATCTGGATACTCAACGAAACTGACCGGAGCCTGAACGCTCAACGTAATAACCGGAGTCTGGATACCAAACGAAATTGACCGGAGCCTGAACGCTTAACGTAATAAGCTGAGTCTAGATACCGAACGAAACTGACCGGAGCCTGAACACCTAACGTAATAACCAGAGTCTGGATATGCAACGAAACTGACCGGAGCCTGAACGCTCAACGTAATAATCGGAGTCTGGATACCCAACAAAACTGACCGTAGCCTGAACGCTCAACGTAATAACCGAAGTGTAGATACCAAACGAAACTGACCGGAGCTTGAACGCTCAACGTAATCACCGGAGTCTGGATACCCAACGAAATTGACCGGAGCCTGAACGCTCAACGTAATAACCGGAGTCTGGATACTCAACGAAACTGACTGGAGCCAGAACGATCAATTTAATAACCGGAGTCAGGATACACAACGAAACTGACCGGAGCCTGAACGCTCAACGTAATAACCGGAGTCTTGATACCCAACGAAACTGACCGGTGCCTGAACGCTCAATGTAATAACCGGAGTCTGGATACCCAACGAAACTGCTCGGAGCCTGAACCCTCAACGTAATAACCGGAATCTGGATACCCAACAAAACTGACTGGAGCCTGAACGCTCAATGAATAACTGAAGTCTGAATACCAAACAAAACTGACCGGAGCCTGAACGCTCAACGTAATAACCGGAGTCTGGAAACCCAACGAAATTGACCGGAGCCTGAACGCTCATCGTAATAACCGGAATCTGGATACTCAACGAAACTAACCGGAGCCTGAACGCTCAACGTAATAACTGGAGTTTGGATACTCAACGAAACTGACTCGAGCCTGAACGATCGATGTAATAACCGGAGTCTGGATACACAACGAAACTGAATGGAGCCTGAACGCTCAACGTAATAACCGAAGTCTGGATACCCAACGAAATTGATCGGAGCCTGAACGCTCAATGTAATAACCGAAGTCTGGATACAAAACAAATGTGACCGGAGCCTGAACGCTCAACGTAATAACCGTAGTCTGGATACCCAATGAAACTGACCAGAGCCTGAACCCTCAACGTAATAACCGGAGTCTGGATACCCAACAAAACTGACCGGAGCCTGAACGCTCAACTTAAAAACCGGAGTCTGGATACCCAACGAAACTAACCAGAGCCTGAATGCTCAACGTAATAACCGGAGTCTGGATACCCAACGAAACTAACCGGAGCCTGAACGTTCAACGTAATAACCGGAGTCTGGATACCCAACGAAATTGACCGGAGCCTGAAGGTTCAACGTAATAACCAGAACCTGGATACTCAACGAAACAGACCGGAGCCTTAACGCTCAACGTAATAACCAGAGTCTGGATACCAAACGAAATTGACCGGAGCCTGAACGCTTAACGTAATAAGCTGAGTCTAGATACCGAACGAAACTGACCGGAGCCTGAACGCCTAACGTAATAACCAGAGTCTGGATATGCAACGAAACTGACCGGAGCCTGAACGCTCAACGTAATAACCGGAGTCTGGATACTCAATAAAACTGACCGGAGCCTGAACGCTCAACGTAATAACCGAAGTCTGGATACCAAACGAAACTGACCGGAGCTTGAACGCTCAACGTAATCACCGGAGTCTGGATACCCAACGAAATTGGCCGGAACCTGAACGCTCAACGTAATAACCGGAATCTGGATACTCAACGAAACTAACCGGAGCCTGAACGCTCAACGTAATAACCGGAGTCTGGATACTCAACGAAACTGACCGGAGCCTGAACGCTCAACGTAATAACCCGAGTCTTGATACCCAACGAAACTGACCGGTGCCTGAACGCTCAATGTAATAACCCGAGTCTGGATACCCAACGAAACTGCTCGGAGCCTGAACCCTCAACGTAATAACCGGAATCTGGATACCCAACAAAACTGACCGGAGCCTGAACGCTCAACGTAAAAACCGGAGTCTGGATACCTAACGAAACTGACCGGAGCCTGAATGCTCAACGTAATAACCGGAGTCTGGATACCCAACGAAACTGACTGGAGCCTGAATGTTCAACGTAATAACCGGAGTCTGGATACTCAACGAAATTGACCGGAGCCTGAAGTCTCAACGTAATAACCGGAATCTGGATACTCAACAAAACTGACCGGAGCCTGAACGCTCAACTTAATAACCGGAGTCTGGATACCCAATGAAACTGACCGGAGCCTGAACGCTCAACATAATAACCGGAGTCTGGATACCCAACAAAACTGTCCGGAGCCTGAACGCTCCACGTAAAAACCGGAGTCTGGATACCCAACAAAATTGACCGGAGCTTGAAGGCTCAATGTAATAACCAGAATCTGGATACTCAACGAAACAGACCGGAGCCTTAACGCTCAACGTAATAACCGGAGTCTGGATACAAAACGAAATTGAACGGAGCCTGAACGCTTAACGTAATAAGCTGAGTCTAGATACTGAACGAAACTGACCGGAGCCTGAACGCCTAACGTAATAACCAGAGTCTGGATATGCAACGAAACTGACCGGAGCCTGAACGCTCAACGTAATAACCGGAGTCTGGATACCCAATAAAACTGACCGGAGCCTGAACGCTCAACGTAATAACCGAAGTCTGGATACCAAACGAAACTGACCGGAGCCTGAACGCTCAACGCAATAACCGGAGTCTGGATACTCAACGAAACTGACTCGAGCCTGAACGATCGATGTAATAACCGGAGTCTGGATACACAACGAAACTGACCGGAGCCTGAACGCTCAACGTAATAACCGAAGTCTGGATACCCAACGAAACTGACCGGTGCCTGAACGCTCAATGTAATAACCGGAGTCTGGATACCCAACGAAACTGCTCGGAGCCTGAACCCTCAACGTAATAACCGGAATCTGGATACCCAACAAAACTGACCGGAGCCTGAACGCTCAACGTAAAAACCGGAGTCTGGATACCTAACGAAACTGACCGGAGCCTGAATGCTCAACGTAATAACCGGAGTCTGGATACCCAACGAAACTGACTGGAGCCTGAATGTTCAACGTAATAACCGGAGTCTGGATACTCAACGAAATTGACCGGAGCCTGAAGTCTCAACGTAATAACCGGAATCTGGATACTCAACAAAACTGACCGGAGCCTGAACGCTCAACTTAATAACCGGAGTCTGGATACCCAATGAAACTGACCGGAGCCTGAACGCTCAACATAATAACCGGAGTCTGGATACCCAACAAAACTGTCCGGAGCCTGAACGCTCAACGTAAAAACCGGAGTCTGGATACCCAACGAAATTGACCGGAGCTTGAAGGCTCAACGTAATAACCGGAATCTGGATACTCAACGAAACAGACCGGAGCCTTAACGCTCAACGTAATAACCGGAGTCTGGATACAAAACGAAATTGAACGGAGCCTGAACGCTTAACGTAATAAGCTGAGTCTAGATACTGAACGAAACTGACCAGAGCCTGAACGCCTAACGTAATAACCAGAGTCTGGATATGCAACGAAACTGACCAGAGCCTGAACGCTCAACGTAATAACCGGAGTCTGGATACCAAACGAAACTGACCGGAGCCTGAACGCTCAACGTAATAACCGGAGTCTGGAAACCCAACGAAATTGACCGGAGCCTGAACGCTTATCGTAATAACCGGAATCTGGATACTCAACGAAACTAACCGGAGCCTGAACGCTCAATGTAATAACTGGAGTTTGGATACTCAACGAAACTGACTCGAGCCTGAACGATCGATGTAATAACCGGAGTCTGGATACACAACGAAACTGAATTAAGCCTGAACGCTCAACGTAATAACCGAAGTCTGGATACCCAACGAAACTGACCGGAGCCTGAACACTCAATGTAATAACCGAAGTCTGGATACAAACCGAATGTGACCGGAGCCTGAACGCTCAACGTAATAACCGTAGTCTGGATACCCAATGAAACTGACCAGAGCCTGAACCCTCAACGTAATAACCGGAGTCTGGATACCCAACAAAACTGACCGGAGCCTGAACGCTCAACTTAAAAACTGGAGTCTGGATACCCAACGAAACTAACCAGAGCCTGAATGCTCAACGTAATAACCGGAGTCTGGATACCCAACGAAACTAACCGGAGCCTGAATGTTCAACGTAATAACCATAGTCTGGATACCCAACGAAATTGACCGGAGCCTGAAGGTTCAACGTAATAACCAGAATCTGGATACTCAACGAAACAGACCGGAGCCTTAACGCTCAACGTAATAACCGGAGTCTGGATACCAAACGAAATTGACCGGAGCCTGAACGCTTAACGTAATAAGCTGAGTCTAGATACTGAACGAAACTGACCGGAGCCTGAACGCCTAACGTAATAACCAGAGTCTGGATATGCAACGAAACTGACCGGAGCCTGAACGCTCAACGTAATAACCGGAGTCTGGATACTCAATAAAACTGACCGGAGCCTGAACGCTCAACGTAATAACCAAAGTCTGGATACCAAACGAAACTGACCGGAGCCTGAACGCTCAACATAATAACCGGAGTCTGGATACCCAACGAAATTGGCCGGAGCCTGAACGCTCAACGTAATAACCGGAATCTGGATACTCAACGAAACTAACCGGAGCCTGAACGCTCAACGTAATAACCGGAGTCTGGATACTCAACGAAACTGAATGGAGCCTGAACGATCAATGTAATAATCGGAGTCTAGATACACAACGAAACTGATCGGAGTCTGAAGGCTCAACATAATAACCGGAATCTGGATACTCAACGAAACTGACCGGAGCCTGAACGCTCAACGTAATAACCGGAGTCTGGATACCAAACGAAATTGACCGGAGCCTGAACGCTTAACGTAATAAGCTGAGTCTAGATACCGAACGAAACTGACCGGAGCCTGAACACCTAACGTAATAACCAGAGTCTGGATATGCAACGAAACTGACCGGAGCCTGAACGCTCAACGTAATAATCGGAGTCTGGATACCCAACAAAACTGACCGTAGCCTGAACGCTCAACGTAATAACCGAAGTGTAGATACCAAACGAAACTGACCGGAGCTTGAACGCTCAACGTAATCACCGGAGTCTGGATACCCAACGAAATTGACCGGAGCCTGAACGCTCAATGTAATAACCGGAGTCTGGATACTCAACGAAACTGACTGGAGCCAGAACGATCAATTTAATAACCGGAGTCAGGATACACAACGAAACTGACCGGAGCCTGAACGCTCAACGTAATAACCGGAGTCTTGATACCCAACGAAACTGACCGGTGCCTGAACGCTCAATGTAATAACCGGAGTCTGGATACCCAACGAAACTGCTCGGAGCCTGAACCCTCAACGTAATAACCGGAATCTGGATACCCAACAAAACTGACCGGAGCCTGAACGCTCAACGTAAAAACCGGAGTCTGGATACCTAACGAAACTGACCGGAGCCTGAATGCTCAACGTAATAACCGGAGTCTGGATACCCAACGAAACTGACTGGAGCCTGAATGTTCAACGTAATAACCGGAGTCTGGATACTCAACGAAATTGACCGGAGCCTGAAGTCTCAACGTAATAACCGGAATCTGGATACTCAACAAAACTGACCGGAGCCTGAACGCTCAACTTAATAACCGGAGTCTGGATACCCAACAAAACTGTCCGGAGCCTGAACGCTCAACGTAAAAACCGGAGTCTGGATACCCAACGAAATTGACCGGAGCTTGAAGGCTCAACGTAATAACCGGAATCTGGATACTCAACGAAACAGACCGGAGCCTTAACGCTCAACGTAATAACCGGAGTCTGGATACAAAACGAAATTGAACGGAGCCTGAACGCTTAACGTAATAAGCTGAGTCTAGATACTGAACGAAACTGACCAGAGCCTGAACGCCTAACGTAATAACCAGAGTCTGGATATGCAACGAAACTGACCAGAGCCTGAACGCTCAACGTAATAACCGGAGTCTGGATACCCAATAAAACTGACCGGAGCCTGAACGCTCAACGTAATAACCGAAGTCTGGATACCAAACGAAACTGACCGGAGCCTGAACGCTCAACATAATAACCGGAGTCTGGATACCCAACGAAATTGACCGGAGCCTGAACGCTCAACGTAATAACCGGAATCTGGATACTCAACGAAACTGACCGGAGCCTGAACGCTCAACGTAATAACCGGAGTCAGGATACCAAACGAAATTGACCGGAGCATGAACGCTTAACGTAATAAGCTGAGTCTAGATACCGAACGAAACTGACCGGAGCCTGAACGCCTAATGTAATAATCAGAGTCTGGATATGCAACGAAACTGACCGGAGCCTGAACGCTCAACGTAATAACCAGAGTCTGGATACCCAACAAAACTGACTGGAGCCTGAACGCTCAACGTAATATTCGAAGTCTGGATACCAAACGAAACTGACCGGAGCCTGAATGCTCAACGTAATAACCGGAGTCTGGAAACCCAACGAAATTGACCGGAGCCTGAACGCTCACCGTAATAACCGGAATCTGGATACTCAACGAAACTAACCGGAGCCTGAACGCTCAACGTAATAACTGGAGTTTGGATACTCAACGAAACTGACTCGAGCCTGAACGATCGATGTAATAACCGGAGTCTGGATACACAACGAAACTGACCGGAGCCTGAACGCTCAACGTAATAACCAAAGTCTGGATACCTAACGAAACTGACCGGAGCCTGAACGCTCAATGTAATAACCGAAGTTTGGATACCCAACGAAACTGACCGGAGCCTGAACCCTCAACGTAATAACCGGAGTCTGGATACCCAACAAAACTGACCGGAGCCTGAACGCTCAACTTAAAAACCGGAGTCTGGATACCCAACGAAACTGACCAGAGCCTGAATGCTCAACGTAATAACCGGAGTCTGGATACCCAACGAAACTAACCGGAGCCTGAATGTTCAACGTAATAACCGGAGTCTGGATACCCAACGAAATTGACCGGAGCCTGAAGGCTCAACGTAATAACCGGAATCTGGATACTCAACGAAACAGACCAGAGCCTTAACGCTCAACGTAATAACCGGAGTCTGGATACCAAACGAAATTGACCAGAGCCTGAATGCTTAACGTAATAAGCTGAGTCTAGATACCGAACGAAACTGACCGGAGCCTGAACGCCTAACGTAATAACCAGAGTCTGGATATGCAACGAAACTGACCGGAGCCTGAACGTTCAACGTAATAACCGGAGTCTGGATACCCAATAAAACTGACCGGAGCCTGAACGCTCAAAGTAATAACCGAAGTCTGGATACCAAACGTAACTGACCGGAGCCTGAACGCTCAACATAATAACCGGAGTCTGGATACCTAACAAAATTGGCCGGAGCCTGAACGCTCAACGTAATAACCGGAATCTGGATACTCAACGAAACTAACCGGAGCCTGAACGCTCAACGTAATAACCGGAGTTTGGATACTCAACGAAACTGAATGGAGCCTGAACGATCAATATAATAGTCGGAGTCTGGATACACAATGAAACTGACCGGAGTCTGAAGGCTCAACGTAATAACCAGAATCTGGATACTCAACGAAACTGACCGGAGCCTGAACGCTCAACGTAATAACCGGAGTCTGGATACCAAACGAAATTGACCGGAGCCTGAACGCTTAACGTAATAAGCTGAGTCTAGATACCGAACGAAACTGACCGGAGCCTGAACGCCTAACGTAATAACCAGAGTCTGGATATGCAACGAAACTGACCGGAGCCTGAACGCTCAACGTAATAATCGGAGTCTGGATACCCAACAAAACTGACCGGAGCCTGAACGCTCAACGTAATAACCGAAGTGTAGATACCAAACGAAACTGACCGGAGCCTGAACGCTCAACGTAATCACCGGAGTCTGGATACCCCACGAAATTGACCAGAGCCTGAACGCTCAACGTAATAACCGGAATCTGGATACTCAACGAAACTGACTGGAGCCAGAACGATCAATTTAATAACCGGAGTCTGGATACCCAACGAAACTGCTCGGAGCCTGAACCCTCAACGTAATAACCGGAATCTGGATACCCAACAAAACTTACCGGAGCCTGAACGCTCAACGTAAAAACCGGAGTCTGGATACCTAACGAAACTGACCGGAGCCTGAATGCTCAACGTAATAACCGGAGTCTGGATACTCAACGAAACTGACTGGAGCCTGAACGTTCAACGTAATAACCGGAGTCTGGATACTCAACGAAATTGACCGGAGCCTGAAGGCTCAACGTAATAACCGGAATCTGGATACTCAACAAAACTGACCGGAGCCTGAACGCTCAACTTAATAACCGGAGTCTGGATACCCAATGAAACTGACCGGAGTCTGAACGCTCAACATAATAACCGGAGTCTGGATACCCAACAAAACTGACCGGAGCCTGAACGCTCAACGTAAAAACCGGAGTCTGGATACCCAACGAAACTGACCGTAGCCTGAACGCTCAATGTAACGCCCCGATTCTGAATTCCCATTATTGGTTGAGTCTTTTAATTTATTTAATTGATGTTTGTTTAAATTGAGAAATTATATATTGTTATTATGTTGTGTTTGCTTATTTTATCTATTTTACCGATTCAGAGAGTTTTCGGGGAATTAGAGTAAAAAGGGCATTTTAGACATTTAGCACTTTAGTGTGAGAATTGATTGGTAAGTGTTGGAAAGAATTTGAGAGGAAAGAAATAGGGATAGAAATAGAATAAGAGAGGAAAAGGAAGAAAGATAGTAACATAAGAAGAAAAACAAGAGAAAGAAAAGAGGAGAAGAGAAAGAGAAGAGAAAGTGGAGAGGAAAACCTAGAATCATCAAGAGATCATCACCAAAGCTTGCAATCGATCGGTAAGGGTGTGAAACTCCATCATCTCTTTAATGTATATGATTGTATGTGTATGTGTGTGGAATTTGTAGAGTTTCTACTCTTTTTCCACTTAGGTTAGAAGTTGGTTGTGTGAGTAGAATGAGGTTTTAATCGGTTAGAAATCGGATTAGATGATGTAGTTTAGTCGGGTGATGGTTGGGTTGTGCTACTGTGACTGGTTTGGGTTTAATCGGTGGGTTGTGGAGTTTGGGCTTTGAGGCAGCCATGGAAGTTCTGTCTTCGCAAGTTCGCCAGGCGAATGGCAGCGAAGCTTCGCCAGGCGAAGCCCAGCGAGCTGTAGCGAAGCAAGTCAGAAGCTAATACCCTGTATTCGCTGGAGAGTTCGCCAGGCGAGGTGAGTTGGCGAAGGTTCGCCAGGCGAGTGGGTAGCGAGCCTCAGCGAGTAATTCCAGAATTACTCCCAGTGGACTTCGCTGGAGAGTTCGCCAGGCGAAGGCCAGCGAGCATTCGCTGCGTGGCTTCGCCAGGCGAAGGTTGGCGAACCTGGCAGTGTTATTTTGTTTTGCTGTTTGTTCATAGCATGATGTTTGGTTGATTCAATTATGATTAATGCCTATATGAATGATTGATGTGTGAACTGTTTCAACATGTTGTGTTGTGGGTGGCCGAAAGGCGTGAATCCTAGATTGTGGAGCCGATTGTGAATCTTAATCGTTTGATAATGTTGTGCGTTTGCTCGAATTAGGTAGAAATGCATTGATGGATTAATAGGTATGTAAACCTTGTGTGAAATGGTGTATAATGTGAATGCATGATAGATATATGCTATGTATGTGATAAATGCAATGAATATGTTTGTGAGCATAGTATGCATTTTGTGTCGATTGATCCCTCGGAGGATTTGCAGAACCTCGTATGATACGATGGTTATATTTGATTCCTTGGAGAATCGGTTGCATTGTGTGATTCCGCGGAGAATCGGTCATAACATGTAATCCCGTGGAGGATTGGTTAGAGTATTTGATTCCGTGGAGAATCTGCTGAGTACTTGATCCCGTGGAGGATCTGCTGAATATTCGATTCCGTGGAGAATCTGATGAATATTTGATTCCGTGGAGAATCTGCTGAGTACTTGATCCCGTGGAGGATCTGCTGAATACTCGATTCCTTAGGGAATTTGTTGAATGAGTCGGTACCGCATTTGCATCTGCATAGAGTCGTGTGTCGGTCTCTATGAGTTGCATGAGTCATCTGTGTATGATGCATTGGTTGTGTGAATATAACTGTGTATGTTATATATGATTGTTTGGAGGAAAATGTAGTGAATGTTCATGTGTATGTGTAGAGACATGATTATTTGTATATGCTTAATGTGGTGAGAACATAATTTGAGTATAACTTGTACCAATGTGAGTATATGTATATATACAATTTTATGCATTAACTGTTATGATGTTGTTTCTCACCCTTCTGCTGTTTTATGATGCTCTATGAGGCATTGCAGAGTAGGAAGCTGGAGGTTCTTTTTGTGAAGCGATGTCTTCATTCTTTTTGGTCAATGGCTCTGATATGTAACATCTGGGTAGTTAGGAAGCCTTTGACTCTTTTGGAGTTACATTCGTTTTGATTCTTTTGTGATACATATGTGTATGTATCTGCTGTGGATATGTTGTAAAACATGAATTAACTGATGGTTGTATATACTTTTATGAATGAGATCGATTCAATATTTGGATGTTTCCGCTTTATTCTAAATATTGAGATGTGGGTTACCCATTGTTGCATATCTATTTTGAGCAGGTATCGTATGTGTTTAATTTCATGATAATGTGATGCGCCTCTTTTATACCATGATTTAATCAAACTCTGATGAAATAAATTTTCTATGTGCCTAATTGATTTATCTAATTTATTTGGGGTATAAAAAGGGGGTGTTACATTAAGTGGTATCAGAGCCAGTGTTGAGTCAGTCGTGTCTGTCTTGTTGTTGTGTTGGTTGAACGGTTGTTTAACCTTGTTGTTATTTTTGGGAATCCTCAGAATATGGAAGGTCGTAATGACAATGCTATGGCAGCGGCGTTAGAGGCTATGGCCAGAGCTGTGCAGGGTGCACCTAACGTGAATGCGAATGATGAGTTCAGGAAGAACCAACCACCGGTGTTCAAAGGGAGATTTGATCCGGATGGTGCTCAGATATGGTTAAAGGAAATTGAGAGGATCTTTAGGGTGATGGATTGTGCTGAAGGGATCAAGGTGAGACTAGGGACTCACATGCTGAGAGAAGAGGCTGATGACTGGTGGGTCAGCATGAGGCAAGTTCTTGAGGTCGACGACGAGGAGATTACGTGGGATTTATTTCGTGCTGAGTTTCTAAGGAAGTATTATCCCGAAAGTGTTAAAGGGAAGAGAGAAATGGAATTTCTGGAGTTGAAACAAGGTAATATGTCGGTGGTGGACTACACCGCTAAGTTTACTGAGTTAGTGAAGTTTCACTCTCACTATGATGCGGTTACGGCGGAATTTTCCAAATGTATCAAGTATGAGAATGGCTTGCGTCCGGAGATAAAGCAAGCGGTGGGGTATCAAAGGATAAGAAGATTTTCGGATTTGACCGAGTGCTGTAGGATTTATGAAGAAGATAGTAGAGCTCGTTCTACTCATTATAAGGGTTTGAGCGAGAGGAGAGGGAAGCAGTAAGTACGAAGCGGACCTTATGTGACGCCTGCTGATAAGGGCAAACATAGGGGAAACCTTGATAGGAGACTCGGAGGAGGTTCCGGTGCGATCAAATGTTTTAAGTGTGGCGTGATGGGCCACAAGTCTTATGATTGTGGAAAGTTCAAGGCGAAGTGTTCCAACTGTGGACTCCTTGGACATGATGCAGCAGAGTGTAGAAAGAATGCTGTGAAGTGTTTTAATTGTGGCGAGGTGGGTCACATTAGCCCGAATTGTACCAAACCGAAGCAAGCTCCGGCGGGCGGGAAAGTATTCGCATTAGCAGGTTCAGACGCCACTAATGCGGCAGATCGTTTGATTAAAGGTACATGCTTTATTAATGATATGCCTTTAGTTGCTATTATTGATACTGGAGCGACTCACTCGTTCATTTCTCTTTCGTGTGCTAAGCGGTTGGATTTGTGTATGGTTTCTTTGGGTAGTGGTATGGTTATTGGGACTCCCGCTTCGGGGTCGGTAACTACTTCTTTGGTGTGTGCAAGTTGTCCTTTGACCATGTATGGTAAGGACTTCGTTATGGATTTAGTGTGTTTACCGTTGGAAGGTTTGGACGTAATCTTGGGTATGAACTGGTTGCAATTTAATAGAGTTCATTTGGATTGCTATCACAAGTTAGTAAGGTTTCCTTCTTTGGAAGATGGTGAAAACGAGAGTTTTCTTTCCACTAAAGAGTTGAAGAAACTTTTAGCGGACGAAGCTCAGTTGTTTGGTTTGTTTGCATCGTTGTCGGTGGAGAGCAAAGTTGAGCTCGACGTGTTTCCTGTGGTTTGTGAATTTCCTGAAGTGTTTCCGGAAGATGTTGCGGATGTGCCGCCAAAGAGAGAGGTTGAATTTTCTATTGATCTAGTTCCGGGTACTAGACCGATTTCGATGGCCCCGTATCGGATGTCGGCATCGGAATTGGTGGAATTGAAGAAGCAGTTGAATGATTTGTTGGATAAGAGATTTGTAAGACCAAGTGTTTCTCCTTGGGGTGCGCCGGTATTGTTGGTAAAGAAGAAGGATGGTAGTATGCGATTGTGTATTGATTATCGGCAGTTGAATAAGGTAACAATTAAGATCAAGTATCCGCTTCCAAGAATTGATGATTTGATGGATCAATTGGTTGGAGCCCGTGTTTTTAGTAAGATTGATTTGAGATCCGGTTATCACCAGATTCGGGTTAAGGAAGAAGATATTTCGAAGACGGCTTTTAGAACACGATATGGTCACTACGAGTATACGGTGATGCCATTCGGAGTTTCTAATGCGCCGGGTGTTTTCATGGAATATATGAACCGTATCTTCCACGAGCAGTTGGATCGTTTTGTGGTGGTGTTTATCGATGACATTTTGATTTATTCTAAGTCTCGAGAGGAACACGAAGAACATTTAAGGATTGTGTTGCGGATTTTGAAAGAGAAGAAGTTGTATGCAAAGTTGTCTAAGTGTGAGTTTTGGTTGTCGGAGGTGAGTTTTCTTGGGCATATTATTTCCGACAATGGTATTAGTGTGGATCCATCCAAGATCGATGCGGTAATGCAATGGGAGACTCCAAGATCGGTTACGGAAATTCGAAGCTTTTTGGGCTTGGCCGGTTACTACCGGAGGTTTATCGAAGGATTTTCAAAGTTAGCACTTCCGTTAACGCAGTTGACTTGTAAAGGAAAGGCTTTTATTTGGGATGTTAATTGTGAAGAGAGTTTCATGGAATTAAAGAGAAGGTTAACAACAGCGCCAGTTTTGATTCTGCCGAATCCTACAGAACCTTTTGTGGTTTATTGCGATGCTTCTTTGTCAGGATTGGGTGGTGTATTAATGCAAGATGGGAAGGTCGTGGCGTATGCTTCTAGACAGTTGAGAGTGCATGAAAAGAATTATCCTACTCATGATTTGGAGTTAGCGGCCGTAGTGTTCGTTTTGAAAATTTGGAGGCACTATCTTTCTGGTGCAAGATTTGAAGTTTTTAGCGATCACAAGAGTTTGAAGTATTTGTTTGATCAAAAGGAATTGAATATGAGGCAAAGGAGATGGCTAGAACTTTTGAGGGACTATGATTTTGGTTTAAATTATCATCCGGGTAAGGCGAATGTAGTAGCCGATGCCTTAAGTTGGAAGTCGATGCACGTGTCCACTTTGATGGTTAGAGAGTGGGAACTTTTGGAGAACTTTAGAGATTTGAGTTTGGTTTGTGAGTTAACACCGAGTAGTGTGAAGCTGGGTATGTTGCATGTCACGAATGATTTCCTTGCTACGGTGTGTGAAAAGCAAAAGTTGGATTTGAAATTTGTGGATTTGATGACGAATGGAAATGAAGATTTCAAAGTTGATGAATTAGGAGTTTTAAGGTTTCGAGGTCGTATTTGTATTCCCGATGATGCGGATTTGAAAAAGATGATATTGGAAGAGGGACATCGGAGTAACTTAAGTATTCATCCGGGAGCGAATAAGATGTATCAGGATTTGAAGAAGATCTTTTGGTGGTCTGGATTGAAAAGCGATGTTGCTCGTTTTGTGTACTCGTGTTTGACTTGCCAGAAGTCTAAGGTGGAGCATCAGAAGCCTAGTGGATTGATGCAACCGTTGGATATTCCAGAATGGAAATGGGATAGTATATCGATGGATTTTGTTACGGGATTGCCGAATACGCAAAGAGGACATAATGCTATTTGGGTGATTGTTGATAGGCTTACTAAATCGGCTCACTTTATTCCGATTGATGTTACTTATTCTTTGGAAAGGTTAGACGAGATTTATGTTGGCACTATTGTGAAGCTTCATGGAGTTCCTAAGAGTATTGTGTCGGATAGAGATCCTAGATTTACTTCAAGATTTTGGGAGAGTTTGTAAGGTGCCTTGGGTTCTAAGTTGAGATTTAGTTCGGCATATCATCCGCAAACGGATGGTCAAACCGAGAGGACGATTCAATCGTTAGAAGATCTGTTGCGTGCTTGTGTGCTTGAACAAGGTGGTGCGTGGGACGGTTATTTAGCGTTGATTGAGTTCACCTATAATAACAGTTTCCATTCGAGTATTGGCATGGCGCCATTTGAGGCTTTATATGGTCGGAGATGTCGAACACCTCTGTGTTGGCATGAGACGGGTGAAAGGTCGGTAGTTGGTCCTGAAATGGTACAGCAAACGACGGAAAAGGTGAAATTTATTCGGGAAAAGATGAGAGCTTCTCAGAATAGACAGAAAAGTTATCATGATAAAAGGAGAAAGGATCTCGAGTTTCAAGAGGGAGACCATGTGTTTTTGAGAGTTACACCGGTTGCGGGTGTGGGTCGTGCTTTGAAGTCGAGAAAGTTGACTTCTCGTTTTATTGGTCCGTATCAGATTGTCGCACGGGTTGGTGCTGTGGCGTATCGTATGGCGTTGCCTCCGAACCTTTCGAATTTGCATGATGTATTCCATGTCTCGCAACTTCGAAAGTATGTTCCGGATCCGTCACATGTGATCCCGATGGATGAAGTGGAAGTAAGAGATAACCTTACAGTTGAAGTTTTACCGGTTAGTATTTTGGACCGTGAAGTTAAGAAACTGAGAGGCAAGGATATTGCGCTTGTGAAAGTGTCCTGGGGAGGTGCCGCGGAAGGCAAAATGACTTGGGAATTGGAGAGCAAGATGCGAGAGTCGCATCCGGAGTTGTTTGAATAAGGTAATATTTTCGAGGACGAAAATTTCTAAAGTGGGGGAGAGTTGTAACGCCCCGATTCTGAATTCCCATTATTGGTTGAGTCTTTTAATTTATTTAATTGATGTTTGTTTAAATTGAGAAATTATATATTGTTATTATGTGGTGTTTGCTTATTTTATCTATTTTACCGATTCAGAGAGTTTTCGGGGAATTAGAGTAAAAAGGGCATTTTAGACATTTAGCACTTTAGTGTGAGAATTGATTGGTAAGTGTTGGAAAGAATTTGAGAGGAAAGAAATAGGGATAGAAATAGAATAAGAGAGGAAAAGGAAGAAAGATAGTAACATAAGAAGAAAAACAAGAGAAAGAAAAGAGGAGAAGAGAAAGAGAAGAGAAAGTGGAGAGGAAAACCTAGAATCATCAAGAGATCATCACCAAAGCTTGCAATCGATCGGTAAGGGTGTGAAACTCCATCATCTCTTTAATGTATATGATTGTATGTGTATGTGTGTGGAATTTGTAGAGTTTCTACTCTTTTTCCACTTAGGTTAGAAGTTGGTTGTGTGAGTAGAATGAGGTTTTAATCGGTTAGAAATCGGATTAGATGATGTAGTTTAGTCGGGTGATGGTTGGGTTGTGCTACTGTGACTGGTTTGGGTTTAATCGGTGGGTTGTGGAGTTTGGGCTTTGAGGCAGCCATGGAAGTTCTGTCTTCGCAAGTTCGCCAGGCGAATGGCAGCGAAGCTTCGCCAGGCGAAGCCCAGCGAGCTGTAGCGAAGCAAGTCAGAAGCTAATACCCTGTATTCGCTGGAGAGTTCGCCAGGCGAGGTGAGTTGGCGAAGGTTCGCCAGGCGAGTGGGTAGCGAGCCTCAGCGAGTAATTCCAGAATTACTCCCAGTGGACTTCGCTGGAGAGTTCGCCAGGCGAAGGCCAGCGAGCATTCGCTGCGTGGCTTCGCCAGGCGAAGGTTGGCGAACCTGGCAGTGTTATTTTGTTTTGCTGTTTGTTCATAGCATGATGTTTGGTTGATTCAATTATGATTAATGCCTATATGAATGATTGATGTGTGAACTGTTTCAACATGTTGTGTTGTGGGTGGCCGAAAGGCGTGAATCCTAGATTGTGGAGCCGATTGTGAATCTTAATCGTTTGATAATGTTGTGCGTTTGCTCGAATTAGGTAGAAATGCATTGATGGATTAATAGGTATGTAAACCTTGTGTGAAATGGTGTATAATGTGAATGCATGATAGATATATGCTATGTATGTGATAAATGCAATGAATATGTTTGTGAGCATAGTATGCATTTTGTGTCGATTGATCCCTCGGAGGATTTGCAGAACCTCGTATGATACGATGGTTATATTTGATTCCTTGGAGAATCGGTTGCATTGTGTGATTCCGCGGAGAATCGGTCATAACATGTAATCCCGTGGAGGATTGGTTAGAGTATTTGATTCCGTGGAGAATCTGCTGAGTACTTGATCCCGTGGAGGATCTGCTGAATATTCGATTCCGTGGAGAATCTGATGAATATTTGATTCCGTGGAGAATCTGCTGAGTACTTGATCCCGTGGAGGATCTGCTGAATACTCGATTCCTTAGGGAATTTGTTGAATGAGTCGGTACCGCATTTGCATCTGCATAGAGTCGTGTGTCGGTCTCTATGAGTTGCATGAGTCATCTGTGTATGATGCATTGGTTGTGTGAATATAACTGTGTATGTTATATATGATTGTTTGGAGGAAAATGTAGTGAATGTTCATGTGTATGTGTAGAGACATGATTATTTGTATATGCTTAATGTGGTGAGAACATAATTTGAGTATAACTTGTACCAATGTGAGTATATGTATATATACAATTTTATGCATTAACTGTTATGATGTTGTTTCTCACCCTTCTGCTGTTTTATGATGCTCTATGAGGCATTGCAGAGTAGGAAGCTGGAGGTTCTTTTTGTGAAGCGATGTCTTCATTCTTTTTGGTCAATGGCTCTGATATGTAACATCTGGGTAGTTAGGAAGCCTTTGACTCTTTTGGAGTTACATTCGTTTTGATTCTTTTGTGATACATATGTGTATGTATCTGCTGTGGATATGTTGTAAAACATGAATTAACTGATGGTTGTATATACTTTTATGAATGAGATCGATTCAATATTTGGATGTTTCCGCTTTATTCTAAATATTGAGATGTGGGTTACCCATTGTTGCATATCTATTTTGAGCAGGTATCGTATGTGTTTAATTTCATGATAATGTGATGCGCCTCTTTTATACCATGATTTAATCAAACTCTGATGAAATAAATTTTCTATGTGCCTAATTGATTTATCTAATTTATTTGGGGTATAAAAAGGGGGTGTTACATTAAGTGGTATCAGAGCCAGTGTTGAGTCAGTCGTGTCTGTCTTGTTGTTGTGTTGGTTGAACGGTTGTTTAACCTTGTTGTTATTTTTGGGAATCCTCAGAATATGGAAGGTCGTAATGACAATGCTATGGCAGCGGCGTTAGAGGCTATGGCCAGAGCTGTGCAGGGTGCACCTAACGTGAATGCGAATGATGAGTTCAGGAAGAACCAACCACCGGTGTTCAAAGGGAGATTTGATCCGGATGGTGCTCAGATATGGTTAAAGGAAATTGAGAGGATCTTTAGGGTGATGGATTGTGCTGAAGGGATCAAGGTGAGACTAGGGACTCACATGCTGAGAGAAGAGGCTGATGACTGGTGGGTCAGCATGAGGCAAGTTCTTGAGGTCGACGACGAGGAGATTACGTGGGATTTATTTCGTGCTGAGTTTCTAAGGAAGTATTATCCCGAAAGTGTTAAAGGGAAGAGAGAAATGGAATTTCTGGAGTTGAAACAAGGTAATATGTCGGTGGTGGACTACACCGCTAAGTTTACTGAGTTAGTGAAGTTTCACTCTCACTATGATGCGGTTACGGCGGAATTTTCCAAATGTATCAAGTATGAGAATGGCTTGCGTCCGGAGATAAAGCAAGCGGTGGGGTATCAAAGGATAAGAAGATTTTCGGATTTGACCGAGTGCTGTAGGATTTATGAAGAAGATAGTAGAGCTCGTTCTACTCATTATAAGGGTTTGAGCGAGAGGAGAGGGAAGCAGCAAGTACGAAGCGGACCTTATGTGACGCCTGCTGATAAGGGCAAACATAGGGGAAACCTTGATAGGAGACTCGGAGGAGGTTCCGGTGCGATCAAATGTTTTAAGTGTGGCGTGATGGGCCACAAGTCTTATGATTGTGGAAAGTTCAAGGCGAAGTGTTCCAACTGTGGACTCCTTGGACATGATGCAGCAGAGTGTAGAAAGAATGCTGTGAAGTGTTTTAATTGTGGCGAGGTGGGTCACATTAGCCCGAATTGTACCAAACCGAAGCAAGCTCCGGCGGGCGGGAAAGTATTCGCATTAGCAGGTTCAGACGCCACTAATGCGGCAGATCGTTTGATTAAAGGTACATGCTTTATTAATGATATGCCTTTAGTTGCTATTATTGATACTGGAGCGACTCACTCGTTCATTTCTCTTTCGTGTGCTAAGCGGTTGGATTTGTGTATGGTTTCTTTGGGTAGTGGTATGGTTATTGGGACTCCCGCTTCGGGGTCGGTAACTACTTCTTTGGTGTGTGCAAGTTGTCCTTTGACCATGTATGGTAAGGACTTCGTTATGGATTTAGTGTGTTTACCGTTGGAAGGTTTGGACGTAATCTTGGGTATGAACTGGTTGCAATTTAATAGAGTTCATTTGGATTGCTATCACAAGTTAGTAAGGTTTCCTTCTTTGGAAGATGGTGAAAACGAGAGTTTTCTTTCCACTAAAGAGTTGAAGAAACTTTTAGCGGACGAAGCTCAGTTGTTTGGTTTGTTTGCATCGTTGTCGGTGGAGAGCAAAGTTGAGCTCGACGTGTTTCCTGTGGTTTGTGAATTTCCTGAAGTGTTTCCGGAAGATGTTGCGGATGTGCCGCCAAAGAGAGAGGTTGAATTTTCTATTGATCTAGTTCCGGGTACTAGACCGATTTCGATGGCCCCGTATCGGATGTCGGCATCGGAATTGGTGGAATTGAAGAAGCAGTTGAATGATTTGTTGGATAAGAGATTTGTAAGACCAAGTGTTTCTCCTTGGGGTGCGCCGGTATTGTTGGTAAAGAAGAAGGATGGTAGTATGCGATTGTGTATTGATTATCGGCAGTTGAATAAGGTAACAATTAAGATCAAGTATCCGCTTCCAAGAATTGATGATTTGATGGATCAATTGGTTGGAGCCCGTGTTTTTAGTAAGATTGATTTGAGATCCGGTTATCACCAGATTCGGGTTAAGGAAGAAGATATTTCGAAGACGGCTTTTAGAACACGATATGGTCACTACGAGTATACGGTGATGCCATTCGGAGTTTCTAATGCGCCGGGTGTTTTCATGGAATATATGAACCGTATCTTCCACGAGCAGTTGGATCGTTTTGTGGTGGTGTTTATCGATGACATTTTGATTTATTCTAAGTCTCGAGAGGAACACGAAGAACATTTAAGGATTGTGTTGCGGATTTTGAAAGAGAAGAAGTTGTATGCAAAGTTGTCTAAGTGTGAGTTTTGGTTGTCGGAGGTGAGTTTTCTTGGGCATATTATTTCCGACAATGGTATTAGTGTGGATCCATCCAAGATCGATGCGGTAATGCAATGGGAGACTCCAAGATCGGTTACGGAAATTCGAAGCTTTTTGGGCTTGGCCGGTTACTACCGGAGGTTTATCGAAGGATTTTCAAAGTTAGCACTTCCGTTAACGCAGTTGACTTGTAAAGGAAAGGCTTTTATTTGGGATGTTAATTGTGAAGAGAGTTTCATGGAATTAAAGAGAAGGTTAACAACAGCGCCAGTTTTGATTCTGCCGAATCCTACATAACCTTTTGTGGTTTATTGCGATGCTTCTTTGTCAGGATTGGGTGGTGTATTAATGCAAGATGGGAAGGTCGTGGCGTATGCTTCTAGACAGTTGAGAGTGCATGAAAAGAATTATCCTACTCATGATTTGGAGTTAGCGGCCGTAGTGTTCGTTTTGAAAATTTGGAGGCACTATCTTTCTGGTGCAAGATTTGAAGTTTTTAGCGATCACAAGAGTTTGAAGTATTTGTTTGATCAAAAGGAATTGAATATGAGGCAAAGGAGATGGCTAGAACTTTTGAGGGACTATGATTTTGGTTTAAATTATCATCCGGGTAAGGCGAATGTAGTAGCCGATGCCTTAAGTTGGAAGTCGATGCACGTGTCCACTTTGATGGTTAGAGAGTGGGAACTTTTGGAGAACTTTAGAGATTTGAGTTTGGTTTGTGAGTTAACACCGAGTAGTGTGAAGCTGGGTATGTTGCATGTCACGAATGATTTCCTTGCTACGGTGTGTGAAAAGCAAAAGTTGGATTTGAAATTTGTGGATTTGATGACGAATGGAAATGAAGATTTCAAAGTTGATGAATTAGGAGTTTTAAGGTTTCGAGGTCGTATTTGTATTCCCGATGATGCGGATTTGAAAAAGATGATATTGGAAGAGGGACATCGGAGTAACTTAAGTATTCATCCGGGAGCGAATAAGATGTATCAGGATTTGAAGAAGATCTTTTGGTGGTCTGGATTGAAAAGCGATGTTGCTCGTTTTGTGTACTCGTGTTTGACTTGCCAGAAGTCTAAGGTGGAGCATCAGAAGCCTAGTGGATTGATGCAACCGTTGGATATTCCAGAATGGAAATGGGATAGTATATCGATGGATTTTGTTACGGGATTGCCGAATACGCAAAGAGGACATAATGCTATTTGGGTGATTGTTGATAGGCTTACTAAATCGGCTCACTTTATTCCGATTGATGTTACTTATTCTTTGGAAAGGTTAGCCGAGATTTATGTTGGCACTATTGTGAAGCTTCATGGAGTTCCTAAGAGTATTGTGTCGGATAGAGATCCTAGATTTACTTCAAGATTTTGGGAGAGTTTGTAAGGTGCCTTGGGTTCTAAGTTGAGATTTAGTTCGGCATATCATCCGCAAACGGATGGTCAAACCGAGAGGACGATTCAATCGTTAGAAGATCTGTTGCGTGCTTGTGTGCTTGAACAAGGTGGTGCGTGGGACGGTTATTTAGCGTTGATTGAGTTCACCTATAATAACAGTTTCCATTCGAGTATTGGCATGGCGCCATTTGAGGCTTTATATGGTCGGAGATGTCGAACACCTCTGTGTTGGCATGAGACGGGTGAAAGGTCGGTAGTTGGTCCTGAAATGGTACAGCAAACGACGGAAAAGGTGAAATTTATTCGGGAAAAGATGAGAGCTTCTCAGAATAGACAGAAAAGTTATCATGATAAAAGGAGAAAGGATCTCGAGTTTCAAGAGGGAGACCATGTGTTTTTGAGAGTTACACCGGTTGCGGGTGTGGGTCGTGCTTTGAAGTCGAGAAAGTTGACTTCTCGTTTTATTGGTCCGTATCAGATTGTCGCACGGGTTGGTGCTGTGGCGTATCGTATGGCGTTGCCTCCGAACCTTTCGAATTTGCATGATGTATTCCATGTCTCGCAACTTCGGAAGTATGTTCCGGATCCGTCACATGTGATCCCGATGGATGAAGTGGAAGTAAGAGATAACCTTACAGTTGAAGTTTTACCGGTTAGTATTTTGGACCGTGAAGTTAAGAAACTGAGAGGCAAGGATATTGCGCTTGTGAAAGTGTCCTGGGGAGGTGCCGCGGAAGGCAAAATGACTTGGGAATTGGAGAGCAAGATGCGAGAGTCGCATCCGGAGTTGTTTGAATAAGGTAATATTTTCGAGGACGAAAATTTCTAAAGTGGGGGAGAGTTGTAACGCCCCGATTCTGAATTCCCATTATTGGTTGAGTCTTTTAATTTATTTAATTGATGTTTGTTTAAATTGAGAAATTATATATTGTTATTATGTGGTGTTTGCTTATTTTATCTATTTTACCGATTCAGAGAGTTTTCGGGGAATTAGAGTAAAAAGGGCATTTTAGACATTTAGCACTTTAGTGTGAGAATTGATTGGTAAGTGTTGGAAAGAATTTGAGAGGAAAGAAATAGGGATAGAAATAGAATAAGAGAGGAAAAGGAAGAAAGATAGTAACATAAGAAGAAAAACAAGAGAAAGAAAAGAGGAGAAGAGAAAGAGAAGAGAAAGTGGAGAGGAAAACCTAGAATCATCAAGAGATCATCACCAAAGCTTGCAATCGATCGGTAAGGGTGTGAAACTCCATCATCTCTTTAATGTATATGATTGTATGTGTATGTGTGTGGAATTTGTAGAGTTTCTACTCTTTTTCCACTTAGGTTAGAAGTTGGTTGTGTGAGTAGAATGAGGTTTTAATCGGTTAGAAATCGGATTAGATGATGTAGTTTAGTCGGGTGATGGTTGGGTTGTGCTACTGTGACTGGTTTGGGTTTAATCGGTGGGTTGTGGAGTTTGGGCTTTGAGGCAGCCATGGAAGTTCTGTCTTCGCAAGTTCGCCAGGCGAATGGCAGCGAAGCTTCGCCAGGCGAAGCCCAGCGAGCTGTAGCGAAGCAAGTCAGAAGCTAATACCCTGTATTCGCTGGAGAGTTCGCCAGGCGAGGTGAGTTGGCGAAGGTTCGCCAGGCGAGTGGGTAGCGAGCCTCAGCGAGTAATTCCAGAATTACTCCCAGTGGACTTCGCTGGAGAGTTCGCCAGGCGAAGGCCAGCGAGCATTCGCTGCGTGGCTTCGCCAGGCGAAGGTTGGCGAACCTGGCAGTGTTATTTTGTTTTGCTGTTTGTTCATAGCATGATGTTTGGTTGATTCAATTATGATTAATGCCTATATGAATGATTGATGTGTGAACTGTTTCAACATGTTGTGTTGTGGGTGGCCGAAAGGCGTGAATCCTAGATTGTGGAGCCGATTGTGAATCTTAATCGTTTGATAATGTTGTGCGTTTGCTCGAATTAGGTAGAAATGCATTGATGGATTAATAGGTATGTAAACCTTGTGTGAAATGGTGTATAATGTGAATGCATGATAGATATATGCTATGTATGTGATAAATGCAATGAATATGTTTGTGAGCATAGTATGCATTTTGTGTCGATTGATCCCTCGGAGGATTTGCAGAACCTCGTATGATACGATGGTTATATTTGATTCCTTGGAGAATCGGTTGCATTGTGTGATTCCGCGGAGAATCGGTCATAACATGTAATCCCGTGGAGGATTGGTTAGAGTATTTGATTCCGTGGAGAATCTGCTGAGTACTTGATCCCGTGGAGGATCTGCTGAATATTCGATTCCGTGGAGAATCTGATGAATATTTGATTCCATGGAGAATCTGCTGAGTACTTGATCCCGTGGAGGATCTGCTGAATACTCGATTCCTTAGGGAATTTGTTGAATGAGTCGGTACCGCATTTGCATCTGCATAGAGTCGTGTGTCGGTCTCTATGAGTTGCATGAGTCATCTGTGTATGATGCATTGGTTGTGTGAATATAACTGTGTATGTTATATATGATTGTTTGGAGGAAAATGTAGTGAATGTTCATGTGTATGTGTAGAGACATGATTATTTGTATATGCTTAATGTGGTGAGAACATAATTTGAGTATAACTTGTACCAATGTGAGTATATGTATATATACAATTTTATGCATTAACTGTTATGATGTTGTTTCTCACCCTTCTGCTGTTTTATGATGCTCTATGAGGCATTGCAGAGTAGGAAGCTGGAGGTTCTTTTTGTGAAGCGATGTCTTCATTCTTTTTGGTCAATGGCTCTGATATGTAACATCTGGGTAGTTAGGAAGCCTTTGACTCTTTTGGAGTTACATTCGTTTTGATTCTTTTGTGATACATATGTGTATGTATCTGCTGTGGATACGTTGTAAAACATGAATTAACTGATGGTTGTATATACTTTTATGAATGAGATCGATTCAATATTTGGATGTTTCCGCTTTATTCTAAATATTGAGATGTGGGTTACCCATTGTTGCATATCTATTTTGAGCAGGTATCGTATGTGTTTAATTTCATGATAATGTGATGCGCCTCTTTTATACCATGATTTAATCAAACTCTGATGAAATAAATTTTCTATGTGCCTAATTGATTTATCTAATTTATTTGGGGTATAAAAAGGGGGTGTTACACTCAACGTAATAACCGGAGTCTGAATACCCAACGAAACTGACCGGAGCCTGAACGCTCAACGTAATAACCGGAGTCTGGATACCAAACGAAACTGACCGGAGCTTGAACGCTCAACGTAATAACCGGAGTCTGGATACCCAACGAAATTGACCGGAGCCTGAAGGCTCAACGTAATAACCGGAATCTGGATACACAACGAAACTGACCGGAGCCTGAACGCTCAACGTAATAACCGGAGTCTGGATACTCAACGAAACTGACTGGAGCCTGAACGATCATCGCAATAACCGGTGTCTGGATACACAACGAAATTGACCGGAGCCTGATCGCTCAGCGTAATAACCGGAGTCTGGATACACAACGAAACTGATCGGAGCCTGATCGCTCAACGTAATAACCGGATTCTAGATACCCAACAAAACTGACCGAAGCCTGAACGCTCAATGTAAAAACCGGAGTCTAGATACCCAACGAAACTGACCGGAGTCTGAACGCTCAACATAATAACGAGAGTCTGGATAAACAACGAAACTGACCGGAGCCTGAACGCTCAACGTAATAACCGGAGTCTGGATACCCAACGAAACTGAACGGAGCCTGAACGCTCAACGTAATAACCGGAGTCTAGATACTCAATGAAACTGACTGGACCCCGAACGCACAACGTAATAACTGGAGTCTGGATGCTCAACGAAAATGACTGGAGCCTGAACGCTCAACGTAATAACCGGAGTCTGGATACCCAACGAAACTGACCGGAGCCTGAATGCTCAAGATAATAACCGAAGTCTGGATACCCAATGAAATTGACCGGAGCCTGAACGCTCAACGTAATAACCGGAGTCAGGATACCAAACGAAATTGACCGGAGCCTGAACGCTTAAAATAATAACCGGAGTCTAGATACCGAACAAAACTGACCGGAGCCTGAACGCCTAACGTAATAACCAGAGTCTGGATATGCAACGAAAATGACCAGACCCTGAATGCTCAACGTAATAACCGGAGTCTGGATACCCAACAAAACTGACCGGAGCCTGAACGTTCAACTTAATAACCGAAGTCTGGATACCAAACGAAACGGACCGGAGCCTGATCGCTCAACGTAATAACCGGAGTCTGGATACCTAACGAAATTGACCGGAGCCTGAACGCTCAACATAATAACCGGAATCTGGATACCCAACAAAACTGACTGGAGCCTGAACACTCAACGTAAAAACCGGAGTCTGGATACCCAAGGAAACTGACCGGAGCCTGAACGATCAACGTAATAACTGAAGTCTGGATACGCAACGAAACTGACCGGAGCCTAAACGCTCAACGTAATAACCGGAGTCTGGATACCCAACGAAACTGACCGGAGCCTGAACGCTCAATGTAATAACCGGAGTCTGGATACCCAACGAAATTGACCGGAGCCTGAAGGCTCAACGTAATAACCGAAATCTGGATACTCAACGAAAATGACTGGAGCCTGAACGCTCAACGTAATAACCGGAGTCTGGATACTCAACGAAACTGACTGGAGCCTGATCGATCAATGTAATAAACGGAGTCTGGATACACAACGAAACTGACCGGAGCCTGAACGCTCAACGTAATAACCGAAATCTGGATACTCAACGAAACTAACCGGAGCCCGAACGCTCAACGTAATATCCGGAGTCTGAATACTCAACGAAACTGACTGGAGCCTGAACGATCAACGTAATAACCGGAGTCTGGATACACAACGAAACTGACCGGAGCCTGAATGCTAAACGTAATAACCGGAGTCTGGATACCCAACAAAACTGACCGGAGCCTGAACGCTGAATGTAATAACCGGAGTCTGGATACCCAACGAAACTGAACAGAGTCTGAACCCTCAACGTAATAACCAGAGTCTTGATACCCAACAAAACTGACCGGAGCCTGAACGCTCAATGTAGAAATCGGAGTCTGGATACCCAACGAAACTGACCAGAGCCTGAACCCTCAACGTAATAACCGGAGTCTAGATACCCAACGAAACTGACCGGAGCCTGAACGTTCAACGTAATAACCGGAGTCTGGATACCCAACGAAATTGACCGGAGCCTGAAGGCTCAACGTAATAACCGGAATCTGGATACTCAACGAAACTGACCGGAGCCTGAACGCTCAACGTAATAACCGGAGTCTGGATACCAAACGAAATTTACCGGAGCCTGAACGCTTAACGTAATAAGCTGAGTCTAGATACCGAACGAAACTGACCGGAGCCTGAACGCCTAATGTAATAACCAGAGTCTGGATATGCAACGAAACTAACCGGAGCCTGAACGCTCAACGTAATAACCGGAGTCTGGATACCCAACAAAACTGACCAGAGCCTGAACGCTCAACGTAATAACCGAAGTCTGGATACCAAACGAAACTGACCGGAGCCTGAATGCTCAACGTAATCACCGGAGTCTGGATACCCAACGAAATTGACCAGAGCCTGAACGCTCAACGTAATAACCGGAATCTGGATACTCAACGAAACTAACCGGAGCCTGAACGCTAAACGTAATAACCGGAGTCTAGATACTCAACGAAACTGACTGGAGCCAGAATGATCAATGTAATAATCGGAGTTTGGATACACAACGAAACTGACCGGAGCCTAAACGCTCAACGTAATAACCGGTGTCTGGATACCCAACGAAACTGACCTTAGCCTGAACGCTCAATGTAATAACCGGAGTCTGGATACCCAACGAAACTGACCAGAGCCTGAACCCTCAATGTAATAACTGGAGTCTGGATACCCAACAAAACTGACCGGAGCCTGAACGCTCAACGTAAAAACCGGAGTCTGGATACCCAACGAAACTGACCAGAGCCTGAATGCTCAACGTAATAACCGGAGTCGGGATACCCCACGAACTTGACCGGAGCCTGAATGTTCAACGTAATAACCGGAGTTTGGATACCCAACGAAATTGACCGGAGTCTGAAGGCTCAACGTAATAACCGGAACCTGGTGTTGCACCCTAAAATTTGCCCAACCTTATTCACTTGGTTTATGTTTCAATGTCATTAGCATTTGCATATAGAGTCATGTACATAGACTAACCATCTGCATAGCATAAGCATAGCAAGTCATTCAACAGGGGACCAATCATTATTCTCATCTCTAGAAGCCTATCAAGAGGTTATTATCCCAATTCAATCTTATTCAAGTCATCAGGAAAGAATTTGAAAGCAAAGAGCTCAGCAGATCAAGCCTTGAGTCCATCTCCTAGCTGAGGGTATCTGAGGGTCAACAAGAGGGTTGTGAGCTGTGAGTTGAAGACATGGAGAGTATCTAGACATTATGAGAGACTTAGAAAGTCATTTAAAGAAGGAGACAAGTCATTGATGAGAGCACAAGAGCTATAGCTGAAGGCAGTCAACTAGGGTTTCATCTGGGTCAACCCTAGGTCAACCCTAGGTCAATTGACTGATTTAAGGGGCATTCAAGTCTAGTGGAGAGATGTGGGGTTCATCATTGAACATATAAAGAAGGATATGGAGATATGCCAAGGAGAATTCAAGAGAAATCAAGGAGAAGAGGAGTTTCTAAATTAGGGTTTCTGTGTAAAATCCCCTAGTTTAGGTCAAATTTCCAAGCAAGATAAGTCAAAATGCTAGCTTCAAATGGCTCCTTGGCCAACATGAAACTTGTAGAGGATCTCAATACCTTTAAGTTTAGTGGTGGAAGACATCAAGGAGATTTATAGAACTCAAGTTATGGTCCTTGCAAGTTACAGGTCATCTGAGGTATCTGAAATTTTGTCTGTGAAAGTGACTTGACTTCCAAGCAATTTTTACCCCTCAAGGAGATTTCAAATGAACTCCTGGTCAACATAAGAATTGTTCCTCATTGTCTTAGCTTTCTAGAATGGTATGGCATGCCCTCATATGATGTGTGGAACTCAACTTATGGTCTTGGCAAGCAAAGGGTATTTTGGTCATTTGTGAATTACAGGTCATTTTAACCTATGTCCAAAACTCATACAAGGAGGCCTCAAATGGAAAAACTTACAACATTAAACTTGCTCCAAATGACATTTTGAGTCTAGAAAGAAGGTCACAAATTTTTGGAAAAGCTCATAACATGAAGTTGCATGATTGGTTAAATTTGAACTAAAATGGCTTATAACTTAAAGAAAGTCAAAGTGAAAAATGGTTTGGGAGATTTATAAGTCCAAATGGAGACTTCCAATATATGATTTTGGGTCCAAAAGACATTCTAGAGACAATGGTTCAAACACTGTTTTGAGCTTAGTGGAAAAAATCAAAGTTATTCATGGTTACTTGCATTTGAAGAAACATTTCAAAATCAACCAATGTGGAATGCAAGGGAATGTGGCAAGATGGTTCTAGAAAGTTCATGTGAGCCCTATATATTCATGAAATCAGAATTGAGCAAGGGTTGGATTCATTTTTCACCAAAAATCTCCCAAAGTTTCTCATTCTTCCTCTTGCAAATTCTTTTCAAACTTCATCAATTCTCCATCAATTCTCATAATCCTTGATTCTACTCCACTCCATAATCATCAAAGATCAAAGATCACTCAATATCTGGCTGGCTTTGATCCATTTTCATGTGCTGTTATCATCCTCTTCAAAAGTGAAAAATCAATCGGTTAGCAAGATCCAAGGCCAAGAAACAAGAGGTGTTGCATACAGAAGCAAGAGCTTCACTCATTGATCAAGATCTGAGCATTGGTGGTGGTGGATTCACGAGTTTCCATAGCTGTTTTCAAGCTTTTGCATCAGGTGCGTTTTCATTCAAATTGATTAGTTCAGTTAGTTTAGCATGGTTTTATTAGTTTAGATGTGATCTAGGTTGTTAGTAGATCAATTAGGATGAGTTTGGTGCTGTTTGGTGATGATTGTTAGCAGGTTGTTAGAACTGTTAGGATGTAGAACTCGTGGCATAGTGCATTATAATCTTAGGTTGATAGCGCAGAATGATCACCATTAGTCATAAAGGAGATTAGTCTAGGTTTGATTGAGAATTATGCTGGTAAGTTGCAGAGTATTTTCATGGAGTCAGAACTTGCCTCGATCGGTTTGAGTGATTTGTTGAGTTTCAAAGCAAACTTTGACCATAGGCGTATAGAGGGAGAGATTTAGAGTATTTTTCATGTTTATATCGTGGCGTTTCATGGACTGTGGAGTGAGAACCGAGAGCTTGAAGTGATTAGTGCATGGAGCTTTCATGGAAGTTGAAACCCTAGCTTCATGGCGCAAGGAAGAAGAAGCAATCGTGTCTGTCCCTTTCGTGTTGGACTTTTGACCTCAGAGCCCATCGTGTGGCTCTCATTTGATTCTGAGATTTGGAGGGAAGCTGTAGGTGCCCTAAACGCACCGTTTCATTTAATGAAACGGGCGGGCCTGAGTGTGTTTTGATATCCCCACCCCCGTGACCTGAGCCCAATTCAGTTTACACGTGAAACTCCTGCTATTTTCACCCCCTGCGTCCTTTTTATTTTTCATTGTTTCTGACTTTGTTCTGGGCCTAGTGCAACTTGCTACGCGCACCCCACCACTGCCTGGCCCATCCAATATGAACTGAGCGTGTTTGCTGAATGAACCCCCCCTCCACTTTGTTTCATTATATTCTTTTATATTCTTTAATTTTTTTTATGCATTTTCCAAAATTCATAATAAATAGATAAAAAATCATTTTTAATTCATTCTTTTTACATCATTTTCATTAGAATGTGTAGAAAATTGTCATTAAATAAAATTGCATTTTCATTTTTATTTGATATTTTTTCCATATTTTCTAAATAAATGGCATTTTAAATAGCTTCATTTCATGCATGATTTTATTAATTTTTGTTCTATTAGATGTTTTCATATTTTTTGTTCATTCTTTTTAGGTTGTTTAGATTAGATATTAAACTTGTAGAAACAATTTAATTCCCATTTTTTGAAATTAATTTTAGGTGCTTAATGTAGGTTTGAACAACATGAACAAATTAGGGTTTTTAGGTGATGACTTAAGAAGTTTGATTCTTTCCCTTAGGACTTAGGGTTTGACTAGATTAGTTATGGGACTATAGGGGCTATGGGTAGTTATTAGATCCCTTAGAGAAAAGTTAGGATTCCCCTACTGCTATTAATATTCTGTGTATGTCTGATTGACTGGTGTGGTGTGCCCTCTGGGGATTATTGCTTGCTTGTTTGGGTATTGGGATTGTCTGGGGACTTGGGAGAGCTGAAGACTTGAGGAGATGAAGACCATTGGAGATCCAAAGATTGAAGATCAACTGCCAGAGTTGGAGAGGAGGTTCTTGCTAGCAGCTGCTGAGGAGACTAGGGTTTAGGAGCTAGGCAGAGCTTTAGGTTAGAAAGTTTGTTTCTCAAACATGGATTGCCTTGTCTGCATCCATTCTTCTCTGTGATTCAGAGTCTCTCTAAGACACTCACCCCCTTCCTTTGGAAGGCTTGGTGATAGTGTCTAAGAGATAGAACTCTTGAGAGAAAATGTCTTTTGTGTTAGAAGCAGTCTGTTCACCACCCTTGGTAGTCAACTGATTGCTTAACACCCAATTCACTCTTGTGACTAATCCCTCATCCTGGAGGTTTGAGCTTGAAGAAAAGCCATTGCAGATAGAAGACTGATGATCAAAGCCCTTGCCTGAAGGTCATGAAGATGGAGATTGATGCTTGTTGAAGCCTGTAGCTGATTGGAGATTACTTGAAGCCAGATGTTGATTCAGAGCTGCTGATGCTGTTTTTTTATTGCTGTATTTCATTGCTGATGTATTGATTGGTTTTCTGGACTGTATTGTTTGCTGTCTACCCTGCTGGGTTGAAAGTGAAGTCTGTTCACTTTTGCCTATTGTTTTCTAGGTTCGAGGTTGAGTGGGACTCCCTTGCCTCGCTTGTACTGTTGCATCCATGCATTTTACTGCTTTACTGTATATATCTGGTATTGTTTCTGTTTCTGCCTATCCCGTAGGATCTCTGTTTCTCTCTGTGCAAGAGAGGAGCATGATAGACACTAGGTCTTAACCCATGCATGATAATATTAGGTTAGTTTATTTCCCTTCGCAACCGTAGGTTAGAGTTCTGTCTCTTTCTTTCTCAAAACAAACAGAAAAACACATAAAGATTTCAAACACCATAAAAGACACTTCTTTCGTAAAAGAATGTGAACTCATCAAAACGTCATTTTTGTCCGCCGGGACCGCTAATCAGAAAACCTTTTTCAGAAGGAATAAAATCAACCAAGGCAAGCTTGTGTCGTACGTGGCCCGAACTACGTTTGCTCTGATCTTTCATGCCGTGTGAAAGTACGTAGGCATAGGATGCGATATCCTAGCGAGCAACCTTCCCCTCCTTTCCCGTAGGTATGCGAACTACGTTGACTCTGATTTCTCGTTCCAGGCGGGAATACGTAGGCATAAAGTGCGATACTTTGCCGAGTCATTTTATTTTCATTCTCTTTTCTTTTTAACCCCTGACCTTTAGAGTAGATAGAATAACAATCCATACCCGAAAACAAGCGTGGATCCCGTCGAGTACGACGGAGGTGAGGGGTGCTAATACCTTCCCCTTGCGTAACCGACTCCCGAATCCAGGTTTTGGTTGCGACGACCATACCTTTCCCGTGTTGTGCGAGGTTTACTCTGAGCGTTTCCTTTCCCTCCCGTGGGATAAATAACGCACGGTGGCGACTCTTCTGTTCAGCCGGCGCCGATTTTCGCAGTAGCGACACCTGGATACTCAACGAAACTGACCGGAGCCTGAACGCTCGAAGTAATAACCGGAATCTGGATACTCAACGAAACTGACCGGAGCCTGAACGCTCGAAGTAATAACCGGAACCTGGATACTCAACGAAACTGACCGGAGCCTGAACGCTCGAAGTAATAACCAGAGTCTGGATACCCAATGAAATTGACCGGAGCCTGAACGCTCAACATAATAACCGGAGTCTGGATACCCAACAAAACTGACTTGAGCCTGAACGCTCAACGTAAAAACCGAAGTCTGGATACCCAACGAAATTGACCGGAACCTGAAGGCTCAACATAATAACCGGAATCTGGATACTCAACGAAAGTGACCAGAGCCTAAACGCTCAATGTAATAACCGAAGTCTGGATACCCAACGAAACTGACCGGAGCCTGAACGCTCAACGTAAAAACCGGAGTCTGGATACCCAACAAAACTGACCGGAGCCAGAACGCTCAACGTAATAACCGAAGTCTGGATACCAAACGAAACTGACCGGAGCCTGAACGCTCAACGTAATAACCTGAGTTTGGATACCCAACGAAACTGACCGAAGCCTGAATGCTCAACGTAATAACCGGAGTCTGGAAACCAAACAAAACTGACCGGAGCCTGAATGCTCAATGTAAAAACCGGAGTCTGGATACCCAACGAAACTGACCGGAGCCTGAACGCTCAACGTAATAACGGGAGTCCGAATACACAACGAAACTGACCGGGGCCTGAACGCTCAACGTAATAACCGGAGTCTGGATACCCAACGAAACTGAACGGAGCCTGAACGCTCAATGTAATAACCAGAGTCTAGATACTCAACGAAACTGACCGGAGCTTGAACGCACAAAGTAATAATTGGAGTCAGGATGCTCAACGAAAATGACTGGAGCCTGAACGCTCAACGTAATAACCGGAGTCTGGATACCCAACGAAACTGACCGGAGCCTGAATGCTCAAGATAATAACCGAAGTCTGGATACCCAATGAAACTGACCGGAGCCTGAACGCTCAACGTAATAACCGGAGTCAGGATACCAAACGAAATTGACCGGAGCCTGAACGCTTAAAATAATAACCGGAGTCTAGATACCGAACGAAACTGACCGGATCCTGAACGCCTAACGTAATAACCAGAGTCTGGATATGCAACGAAACTGACCGAACCCTGAACGCTCAACGTAATAACCGGAGTCTGGATACCCAACAAAACTGACCGGAGCCTGAACGCTCAACGTAATAACCGAAGTCTGGATACCAAACGAAACGGACCGGAGCCTGAACGCTCAACGTAAGAACCGGAGTCTGGATACCCAATGAAATTGACCGAAGCCTGAACGCTCAATGTAATAACCGGAATCTGGATACTCAACGAAACTAACCGGAGCCTGAATGCTCAATGTAATAACCAGAGTCTGGATACTCAACGAAACTGACTGGAGCCTGAACGCTCAACGTGATAAACGGAGTCTGGATACACAAAGAAAC
The DNA here is from genome assembly GCA_963859935.3 of Lathyrus sativus. NCBI lineage: Eukaryota > Viridiplantae > Streptophyta > Magnoliopsida > Fabales > Fabaceae > Lathyrus > Lathyrus sativus. The sequence continues at coordinate 425,537 of CAWUDS030000773.1, forward strand.
TGACCGGAGCCTGAACGCTCAACGTGATAACCGGAGTCTGGATACCCAACGAAACTAACCGGAGCCTGAACGCTCAATGTAATAATCGGAGTCTGGATACTCAACGAAACTGACCGGAGCCTGAACCCTCAACGTAATAACCGGAGTCTGGATACCCAACAAAACTGACCGGAGCCTGAACGCTCAACGTAAAAACCGGAGTCTGGATACCCAACGAAATTGACCGGAGCCTGAACGCTCAACGTAATAACCGGAGTCTGGATACACAACAAAACTGACCGGAGCCTGAACGCTCAACGTAATAACTGGAGTCTGGATACCCAACGAAACTGAACAGAGCCTGAACGCTCAACGTAATAACCAGAGTCTGGATACTCAACAAAAATGACCGGAGCCTGAACGCACAACGTAATAACCGGAGTCTGGGTACTCAACCAAACTGACCGGACCCTGAACGCACAACGTAATAACTGGAGTCTGGATCCTCAACAAAAATGACCGGAGCCTGAACGCTAACTTAATAACCGGAGTCTGGATACCCAACGAAACTGACCGGAGCCTGAACGCTGAATGTAATAATCGGAGTTTGGATACCCAACAAAACTGACCGGAGCCTGAACGCTCAACGTAATAACCGGAGTCTGGATACCCAATGAAACTGACCGGAGCCTGAACCCTCAACATAATAATCGGAGTCTGGATACCCAAAAAAACTGACCGGAGCCTGAACGCTCAACGTGAAAACCGGAGTCTGGATACCCAATGAAACTGACCGGAGCCTGAACGATCAACGTAATAACGGGAGTCCGGATACACAACGAAACTGACTGGGGCCTGAACGCTTAACGTAATAACCGGAGTCTGGATACCCAACGAAACTGAACGGAGCCTGAATGCTCAATGTAATAACCAGAGTCTAGATACTCAACGAAACTGACCGGAGCTTGAACGCACAAAGTAATAATTGGAGCCAGGATGCCCAACGAAAATGACCGGAGCCTGAACGCTCAATGTAATAACCGGAGTCTGGATACCCAACGAAACTGACCGGAGCCTGAACGCTCAACGTAATAACCGGAGTCTGGATACTCAACGAAACTGACTAGAGCCTGAACGATCAACATAATAACAAGTGTCTGGATACACAACGAAATTGACCGGAGCCTGATCGCTCAACGTAATAACTGGAGTCTGGATACACAACGAAACTGACCGGAGCCTGAACACTCAACGTAATAACCGGAGTCTGGATACCCAACGAAACTGACCTTAGCCTAAACGCTCAACGTAATAATCGGAGTCTGGATACCCAACGAAACTGACCGGAGCCTGCTCGCTCAACGTAATAACCGGAGTCTGGATACCCAACAAAACTGACCGGAGCCTGAACGCTCAACGTAAAAACCGGAGTCTGGATACCCAACAAAACTGACCGGAGCCTAAACGCTCAACGTAATAACCGAAGTCTGGATACCAAACGAAACTGACCGGAGCCTGAACGCTCAACGTAATAACCTGAGTCTGGATACCCAATGAAACTGACTAAAGCCTGAATGCTCAACGTAATAACCGGAGTCTGGATACCCAACGAAACTGACCGAAGCCTGAATGCTCAACGTAATAACCGGAGTCTGGAAACCCAACAAAACTGACCGGAGCCTGAATGCTCAATGTAAAAACCGGAGTCTGGATACCCAACGAAACTGACCGGAGCCTGAACGCTCAACGTAATAACGGGAGTCCGAATACACAACGAAACTGACCGGGGCCTGAACGCTCAACGTAATAACCGGAGTCTGGATACCCAACGAAACTGAACGGAGCCTGAACGCTCAATGTAATAACCAGAGTCTAGATACTCAACGAAACTGACCGGAGCTTGAACGCACAAAGTAATTATTGGAGTCAGGATGCTCAACGAAAATGACCGGAGCCTGAACGCTCAACGTAATAACCGGAGTCTGGATACCCAACGAAACTGACCGGAGCCTGAATGCTCAAGATAATAACCGAAGTCTGGATACCCAATGAAACTGACCGGAGCCTGAACGCTCAACGTAATAACCGGAGTCAGGATACCAAACGAAATTGACCGGAGCCTGAACGCTTAAAATAATAACCGGAGTCTAGATACCGAACGAAACTGACCGGATCCTGAACGCCTAACGTAATAACCAGAGTCTGGATATGCAACGAAACTGACCGAACCCTGAACGCTCAACGTAATAACCGGAGTCTGGATACCCAACAAAACTGACCGGAGCCTGAACGCTCAACGTAATAACCGAAGTCTGGATACCAAACGAAACGGACCGGAGCCTGAACGCTCAACGTAATAACCGGAGTCTGGATACCCAACGAAATTGACCGAAGCCTGAACGCTCAATGTAATAACCGGAATCTGGATACTCAACGAAACTAACCGGAGCCTGAATGCTCAATGTAATAACCAGAGTCTGGATACTCAATGAAACAGACTGGAGCCTGAACGCTCAATGTGATAAACGGAGTCTGGATACACAAAGAAACTGACCGGAGCCTGAACGCTCAACGTGATAACCGGAGTCTGGATACCCAACGAAACTAACCGAAGCCTGAACGCTCAATGTAATAATCGGAGTCTGGATACCCAACAAAACTGACCGGAGCCTGAACGCTCAACGTAAAAACCGGAGTCTGGATACCCAACGAAATTGACCGGAGCCTGAACGCTCAACGTAATAACCGGAGTCTGGATACACAACAAAACTGACCGGAGCCTGAACGCTCAACGTAATAACTGGAGTCTGGATACCGAACGAAACTGAACAGAGCCTGAACGCTCAACGTAATAACCAGAGTCTGGATACTCAACAAAAATGACCGGAGCCTGAACGCACAACGTAATAACCGGAGTCTGGGTACTCAACCAAACTGACCGGACCCTGAACGCACAACGTAATAACTGGAGTCTGGATCCTCAACAAAAATGACCGGAGCCTGAACGCTAACTTAATAACCGGAGTCTGGATACCCAACGAAACTGACCGGAGCCTGAACGCTGAATGTAATAATCGGAGTTTGGATACCCAACAAAACTGACCGGAGCCTGAACGCTCAACGTAATAACCGGAGTCTGGATACCCAATGAAACTGACCGGAGCCTGAACGCTCAACATAATAATCGGAGTCTAGATACCCAAAAAAACTGACCGGAGCCTGAATGCTCAACGTAAAAACCGGAGTCTGGATACCCAATGAAACTGACCGGAGCCTGAACGATCAACGTAATAACGGGAGTCCGGATACACAACGAAACTGACTGGGGCCTGAACGCTTAACGTAATAACCGGAGTCTGGATACCCAACGAAACTGAACGGAGCCTGAACGCTCAATGTAATAACCAGAGTCTAGATACTCAACGAAACTGACCGGAGCTTGAACGCACAAAGTAATAATTGGAGCCAGGATGCCCAACGAAAATGACCGGAGCCTGAACGCTCAATGTAATAACCGGAGTCTGGATACCCAACGAAACTGACCGGAGCCTGAACGCTCAACGTAATAACCGGAGTCTGGATACTCAACGAAACTGACTAGAGCCTGAACGATCAACATAATAACAAGTGTCTGGATACACAACGAAACTGACCGGAGCCTGAACACTCAACGTAATAACCGGAGTCTGGATACCCAACGAAACCGACCTTAGCCTAAACGCTCAACGTAATAATCGGAGTCTGGATACCCAACGAAACTGACCGGAGCCTGCTCGCTCAACGTAATAACCGGAGTCTGGATACCCAACAAAACTGACCGGAGCCTGAATGCTCAACGTAAAAACCGGAGTCTGGATACCCAACAAAACTGACCGGAGCCTAAACGCTCAACGTAATAACCGAAGTCTGGATACCAAACGAAACTGACCGGAGCCTGAACGCTCAACGTAATAACCTGAGTCTGGATACCCAATGAAACTGACTAAAGCCTGAATGCTCAACGTAATAACCGGAGTCTGGATACCCAACAAAACTGAACGGAGCCTGAACGCTCAATGTAAAAACCGGAGTCTGGATACCCAACGAAACTGACCGGAGCCTGAACGCTCAACGTAATAACCGGAGTCTGGATACCCAACGAAACTGAACGGAGCCTGAACGCTCAACGTAATAACCAGAGTCTAGATACTCAACGAAACTGACCAGAGCCTGAACGCACAAAGTAATAACTAGAGTCTGGATGCTCAACGAAAATGACCGGAGCCTGAACGCTCAACGTAATAACCGGAGTCTGGATACCCAACGAAACTGACCGGAGCCTGAATGCTCAAGATAATAACCGAAGTCTGAATACCCAATGAAACTGACCAGAGCATGAACGCTCAACGTAATAACCGAAGTCAGGATACCAAACGAAATTGACCGGAGCCTGAACGCTTAAAATAATAACCAGAGTCTAGATACCGAACGAAACTGACCGGAGCCTGAACGCCTAACGTAATAACCAGAGTCTGGATATGCAACGAAACTGACCGGACCCTGAACGCTCAACGTAATAACCGGAGTCTGGATACACAACAAAACTGAACAGAGCCTGAACGCTCAACGTAATAACCAGAGTCTGGATACTCAACAAAACTGACCGGAGCCTGAACGCACAATGTAATAACCGGAGTCTGGGTACTCAACCAAACTGACCGGACCCTGAACGCACAACGTAATAACTGGAGTCTGGATCCTCAACAAAAATGACCGGAGCGTGAACGCTAACGTAATAACCGGAGTCTGGATACCCAACAAAACTGACCAGAGCCTGAACGCTGAATGTAATAATCGGAGTTTGGATACCCAACAAAACTGACCGGAGCCTGAATGCTCAACGTAATAACCGGAATCTGGATACCCAATGAAACTGACCGGAGCCTGAACGCTCAACATAATAATCGGAGTCTGGATACCCAAAAAAACTGACCGGAGCCTGAACGCTCAACGTAAAAACCGGAGTCTGGATACCCAATGAAACTGACCGGAGCCTGAACGATCAACGTAATAACGGGAGTCCGGATACACAACGAAACTGACCGGGGCCTGAACGCTTAACGTAATAACCGGAGTCTGGATACCCAACGAAACTGAACGGAGCCTGAACGCTCAATGTAATAACCAGAGTCTAGATACTCAATGAAACTGACCGGAGCTTGAACGCACAAAGTAATAATTGGAGCCAGGATGCCCAACGAAAATGACCGGAGCCTGAACGCTCAATGTAATAACCGGAGTCTGGATACCCAACGAAACTGACCGGAGCCTTAACGCTCAACGTAATAACCGGAGTCTGGATACTCAACGAAACTGACTAGAGCCTGAACGATCAACATAATAACTGGTGTCTGGATACACAACGAAATTGACCGGAGCCTGATCGCTCAACGTAATAACCGGAGTCTGGATACACAACGAAACTGACCGGAGCCTGAACACTCAACGTAATAACCGGAGTCTGGATACCCAACGAAACTGACCTTAGCCTAAATGCTCAACGTAATAACCGGAGTCTGGATACCCAACGAAACTGACCGGAGCCTGCTCGCTCAACGTAATAACCGGAGTCTGGATACCCAACAAAACTGACCGGAGCCTGAACGCTCAACGTAAAAACCGGAGTCTGGATACCCAACAAAACTGACTGGAGCCTAAATGCTCAACGTAATAACCGAAGTCTTGATACCAAACGAAACTGACCGGAGCCTGAACGCTCAAAGTAATAACCTGAGTCTGGATACCCAACGAAACTGACTAAAGCCTGAATGCTCAACGTAATAACCGGAGTCTGGATACCCAACAAAACTGACCGGAGCCTGAACGCTCAATGTAAAAACCGGAGTCTGGATACCCAACGAAACTGACCGGAGCCTGAACGCTCAACGTAATAACCGGAGTCTGGATACCCAACGAAACTGAACGGAGCCTGAACGCTTAACGTAATAACCAGAGTCTAGATACTCAACGAAACTGACCAGAGCCTGAACGCACAAAGTAATAACTAGAGTCTGGATGCTCAACGAAAATGACCGGAGCCTGAACGCTAAACGTAATAACCGGAGTCTGGATACCCAACGAAACTGACCGGAACCTGAATGCTCAAGATAATAACCGAAGTCCGGATACCCAATGAAACTGACCTGAGCTTGAACGCTCAACGTAATAACCTAAGTCAGGATACCAAACGAAATTGACCGGAGCCTGAACGCTTAAAATAATAACCAGAGTCTAGATACCGAACGAAACTGACCGGAGCCTGAACGCCTAACGTAATAACCAGAGTCTGGATATGCAACGAAATTGACCGGACCCTGAACGCTCAACGTAATAACCGGAGTCTGGATACCCAACAAAACTGAACAGAGCCTGAACGCTCAACGTAATAACCAGAGTCTGGATACTCAACAAAACTGACCGGAGCCTGAACGCACAATGTAATAACCGGAGTCTGGGTACTCAACCAAACTGACCGGACCCTGAACGCACAACGTAATCACTGGAGTCTGGATCCTCAACAAAAATGACCGGAGCGTGAACGCTAACGTAATAACCGGAGTCTGGATACCCAACAAAGCTGACCGGAGCCTGAACGCTGAATGTAATAATCGGAGTTTGGATACCCAACAAAACTGACCGGAGCCTGAACGCTCAACGTAATAACCGGAATCTGGATACCCAATGAAACTGACCGGAGCCTGAACGCTCAACATAATAATCGGAGTCTGGATACCCCAAAAAACTGACCGGAGCCTGAACGCTCAACGTAAAAACCGGAGTCTGGATACCCAATGAAACTGACCGGAGCCTGAACGATCAACGTAATAACGGGAGTCCGGATACACAACGAAACTGACCGGGGCCTGAACGCTTAATGTAATAACCGGAGTCTGGATACCCAACGAAACTGAACGGAGGCTGAACGCTCAATGTAATAACCAGAGTCTAGATACTCAACGAAACTGACCGGAGCTTGAACGCACAAAGTAATAATTGGAGCCAGGATGCCCAACGAAAATGACCGGAGCCTGAACGCTCAATGTAATAACCGGAGTCTGGATACCCAACGAAACTGACCGGAGCCTTAACACTCAACGTAATAACCGGAGTCTGGATACTCAACGAAACTGACTAGAGCCTGAACGATCAACATAATAACTGGTGTCTGGATACACAACGAAATTGACCGGAGCCTGATCGCTCAACGTAATAACCGGAGTCTGGATACACAACGAAACTGACCGGAGCCTGAACACTCAACGTAATAACCGGAGTCTGGATACCCAACGAAACTGACCTTAGCCTAAATGCTCAACGTAATAACCGGAGTCTGGATACCCAACGAAACTGACCGGAGCCTGCTCGCTCAACGTAATAACCGGAGTCTGGATACCCAACAAAACTGACCGGAGCCTGAACGCTCAACGTAAAAACCGGAGTCTGGATACCCAACAAAACTGACTGGAGCCTAAATGCTCAACGTAATAACCGAAGTCTGGATACCAAACGAAACTGACCGGAGCCTGAACGCTCAAAGTAATAACCTGAGTCTGGATACCCAACGAAACTGACTAAAGCCTGAATGCTCAACGTAATAACCGGAGTCTGGATACCCAACAAAACTGACCGGAGCCTGAACGCTCAATGTAAAAACCGGAGTCTGGATACCCAACGAAACTGACCGGAGCCTGAACGCTCAACGTAATAACCGGAGTCTGGATACCCAACGAAACTGAACGGAGCCTGAACGCTCAACGTAATAACCAGAGTCTAGATACTCAACGAAACTGACCAGAGCCTGAACGCACAAAGTAATAACTAGAGTCTGGATGCTCAACGAAAATGACCGGAGCCTGAACGCTAAACGTAATAACCGGAGTCTGGATACCCAACGAAACTGACCGGAGCCTGAATGCTCAAGATAATAACCGAAGTCCGGATACCCAATGAAACTGACCTGAGCCTGAATGCTCAACGTAATAACCTAAGTCAGGATACCAAACGAAATTGACCGGAGCCTGAACGCTTAAAATAATAACCAGAGTCTAGATACCGAACGAAACTGACCGGAGCCTGAACGCCTAACGTAATAACCAGAGTCTGGATATGCAACGAAACTGACCGGACCCTGAACACTCAACGTAATAACCGGAGTCTGGATACCCAACGAAACTGAACAGAGCCTGAACGCTCAACGTAATAACCAGAGTCTGGATACTCAACAAAACTGACCGGAGCCTGAACGCACAACGTAATAACCGGAGTCTGGGTACTCAACCAAACTGACCGGACCCTGAACGCACAACGTAATAACTGGAGTCTGGATCCTCAACAAAAATGACCGGAGCGTGAACGCTAACGTAATAACCGGAGTCTGGATACCCAACAAAACTGACCGGAGCCTGAACGCTGAATGTAATAATCGGAGTTTGGATACCCAACAAAACTGACCGGAGCCTGAACGCTCAACGTAATAACCAGAATCTGGATACCCAATGAAACTGACCGGAGCTTGAACGCTCAACATAATAATCGGAGTCTGGATACCCAAAAAAACTGACCGGAGCCTGAACGCTCAACGTAAAAACCGGAGTCTGGATACCCAATGAAACTGACCGGAGCCTGAACGATCAACGTAATAACGGGAGTCCGGATACACAACGAAACTGACCGGGGCCTGAACGCTTAACGTAATAACCGGAGTCTGGATACCCAACGAAACTGAACGGAGCCTGAACGCTCAATGTAATAACCAGAGTCTAGATACTCAATGAAACTGACCGGAGCTTGAACGCACAAAGTAATAATTGGAGCCAGGATGCCCAACGAAAATGACCGGAGCCTGAACGCTCAATGTAATAACCGGAGTCTGGATACCCAACGAAACTGACCGGAGCCTTAACGCTCAACGTAATAACCGGAGTCTGGATACTCAACGAAACTGACTAGAGCCTGAACGATCAACATAATAACTGGTGTCTGGATACACAACGAAATTGACCGGAGCCTGATCGCTCAACGTAATAACCGGAGTCTGGATACACAACGAAACTGACCGGAGCCTGAACACTCAACGTAATAACCGGAGTCTGGATACCCAACGAAACTGACCTTAGCCTAAATGCTCAACGTAATAACCGGAGTCTGGATACCCAACGAAACTGACCGGAGCCTGCTCGCTCAACGTAATAACCGGAGTCTGGATACCCAACAAAACTGACCGGAGCCTGAACGCTCAACGTAAAAACCGGAGTCTGGATACCCAACAAAACTGACTGGAGCCTAAATGCTCAATGTAATAACCGAAGTCTTGATACCAAACGAAACTGACCGGAGCCTGAACGCTCAAAGTAATAACCTGAGTCTGGATACCCAACGAAACTGACTAAAGCCTGAATGCTCAACGTAATAACCGGAGTCTGGATACCCAACAAAACTGACCGGAGCCTGAACGCTCAATGTAAAAACCGGAGTCTGGATACCCAACGAAACTGACCGGAGCCTGAACGCTCAACGTAATAACCGGAGTCTGGATACCCAACGAAACTGAACGGAGCCTGAACGCTCAACGTAATAACCAGAGTCTAGATACTCAACGAAACTGACCAGAGCCTGAACGCACAAAGTAATAACTAGAGTCTGGATGCTCAACGAAAATGACCGGAGCCTGAACGCTAAACGTAATAACCGGAGTCTGGATACCCAACGAAACTGACCGGAGCCTGAATGCTCAAGATAATAACCGAAGTCCGGATACCCAATGAAACTGACCTGAGCCTGAACGCTCAACGTAATAACCTAAGTCAGGATACCAAACGAAATTGACCGGAGCCTGAACGCTTAAAATAATAACCAGAGTCTAGATACCGAATGAAACTGACCGGAGCCTGAACGCCTAACGTAATAACCAGAGTCTGGATATGCAACGAAACTGACCGGACCCTGAACGCTCAACGTAATAACCGGAGTCTGGATACCCAACAAAACTGAACAGAGCCTGAACGCTCAACGTAATAACCAGAGTCTGGATACTCAACAAAACTGACCGGAGCCTGAACGCACAATGTAATAACCGGAGTCTGGGTACTCAACCAAACTGACCGGACCCTGAACGCACAACGTAATAACTGGAGTCTGGATCCTCAACAAAAATGACCGGAGCGTGAACGCTAACGTAATAACCGGAGTCTGGATACCCAACAAAACTGACCGGAGCCTGAACGCTGAATGTAATAATCGGAGTTTGGATACCCAACAAAACTGACCGGAGCCTGAACGCTCAATGTAATAACCGGAATCTGGATACCCAATGAAACTGACCGGAGCCTGAACGCTCAACATAATAATCGGAGTCTGGATACCCAAAAAAACTGACCGGAGCCTGAACGCTCAACGTAAAAACCGGAGTCTGGATACCCAATGAAACTGACCGGAGCCTGAACGATCAACGTAATAACGGGAGTCCGGATACACAACGAAACTGACCGGGGCCTGAACGCTTAACGTAATAACCGGAGTCTGGATACCCAACGAAACTGAACGGAGCCTGAACGCTCAATGTAATAACCAGAGTCTAGATACTCAACGAAACGGACCGGAGCTTGAACGCACAAAGTAATAATTGGAGCCAGGATGCCCAACGAAAATGACCGGAGCCTGAACGCTCAATGTAATAACCGGAGTCTGGATACCCAACGAAACTGACCGGAGCCTTAACGCTCAACGTAATAACCGGAGTCTGGATACTCAACGAAACTGACTAGAGCCTGAACGATCAACATAATAACTGGTGTCTGGATACACAACGAAATTGACCGGAGCCTGATCGCTCAACGTAATAACCGGAGTCTGGATACACAACGAAACTGACCGGAGCCTGAACACTCAACGTAATAACCGGAGTCTGGATACCCAACGAAACTGACCTTAGCCTAAATGCTCAACGTAATAACCGGAGTCTGGATACCCAACGAAACTGACCGGAGCCTGCTCGCTCAACGTAATAACCGGAGTCTGGATACCCAACAAAACTGACCGGAGCCTGAACGCTCAACGTAAAAACCGGAGTCTGGATACCCAACAAAACTGACTGGAGCCTAAATGCTCAACGTAATAACCGAAGTCTGGATACCAAACGAAACTGACCGGAGCCTGAACGCTCAAAGTAATAACCTGAGTCTGGATACCCAACGAAACTGACTAAAGCCTGAATGCTCAACGTAATAACCGGAGTCTGGATACCCAACAAAACTGACCGGAGCCTGAACGCTCAATGTAAAAACCGGAGTCTGGATACCCAACGAAACTGACCGGAGCCTGAACGCTCAACGTAATAACCGGAGTCTGGATACCCAACGAAACTGAACGGAGCCTGAACGCTCAACGTAATAACCAGAGTCTAGATACTCAACGAAACTGACCAGAGCCTGAACGCACAAAGTAATAACTAGAGTCTGGATGCTCAACGAAAATGACCGGAGCCTGAACGCTAAACGTAATAACCGGAGTCTGGATACCCAACGAAACTGACCGGAGCCTGAATGCTCAAGATAATAACCGAAGTCCGGATACCCAATGAAACTGACCTGAGCCTGAATGCTCAACGTAATAACCTAAGTCAGGATACCAAACGAAATTGACCGGAGCCTGAACGCTTAAAATAATAACCAGAGTCTAGATACCGAACGAAACTGACCGGAGCCTGAACGCCTAACGTAATAACCAGAGTCTGGATATGCAACGAAACTGACCGGACCCTGAACACTCAACGTAATAACCGGAGTCTCGATACCCAACGAAACTGAACAGAGCCTGAACGCTCAACGTAATAACCAGAGTCTGGATACTCAACAAAACTGACCGGAGCCTGAACGCACAACGTAATAACCGGAGTCTGGGTACTCAACCAAACTGACCGGACCCTGAACGCACAACGTAATAACTGGAGTCTGGATCCTCAACAAAAATGACCGGAGCCTGAACGCTAACGTAATAACCGGAGTCTGGATACCCAACGAAACTGACCGGAGCCTGAACGCTGAATGTAATAATCGGAGTTTGGATACCCAACAAAACTGACCGGAGCCTGAACGCTCAATGTAATAACCGGAGTCTGGATACCCAATGAAACTGACCGGAGCCTGAACGCTCAACATAATAATCGGAGTCTAGATACCCAAAAAAACTGACCGGAGCCTGAACGCTCAACGTAAAAACCGGAGTCTGGATACCCAATGAAACTGACCGGAGCCTGAACGATCAACGTAATAACGGGAGTCCGGATACACAACGAAACTGACCGGGGCCTGAACGCTTAACGTAATAACCGGAGTCTGGATACCCAACGAAACTGAACGGAGCCTGAACGCTCAATGTAATAACCAGAGTCCAGATACCTAACGAAACTGACCTGAGCTTGAACGCACAAAGTAATAATTGGAGCCAGGATGCCCAACGAAAATGACCGGAGCCTGAACGCTCAATGTAATAACCGGAGTCTGGATACCCAACGAAACTGACCGGAGCCTTAACGCTCAACGTAATAACCAGAGTCTGGATACTCAACGAAACTGACTAGAGCCTGAACGATCAACATAATAACAGGTGTCTGGATACACAACAAAATTGACCGGAGCCTGATCGCTCAACGTAATAACCGGAGTCTGGATACACAACGAAACTGACCGGAGCCTGAACACTCAACGTATAAACCGGAGTCTGGATACCCAACGAAACTGACCTTAGCCTAAACGCTTAACGTAATAACCGGAGTCTGGATACCCAACGAAACTGACCGGAGCCTACTCGCTCAAAGTAATAACCGGAGTCTGGATACCCAACAAAACTGACCGGAGCCTGAACGCTCAACGTAAAAACCGGAGTCTGGATACCCAACAAAACTGACTGGAGCCTAAATGCTCAACGTAATAACCGAAGTCTGGATACCAAACGAAACTGACCGGAGCCTGAACGCTCAAAGTAATAACCTGAGTCTGGATACCCAACGAAACTGACTAAAGCCTGAATGCTCAACGTAATAACCGGAGTCTGGATACCCAACAAAACTGACCGGAGCCTGAACGCTCAATGTAAAAACCGGAGTCTGGATACCCAACGAAACTGACCGGAGCCTGAACGCTCAACGTAATAACCGGAGTCTGGATACCCAACGAAACTGAACGGAGCCTGAACGCTCAACGTAATAACCAGAGTCTAGATACTCAATGAAACTGACCAGAGCCTGAACGCACAAAGTAATAACTAGAGTCTGGATGCTCAACGAAAATGACCGGAGCCTGAACACTCAACGTAATAACCGGAGTCTGGATACCCAACGAAACTGACCGGAGCCTGAATGCTCAAGATAATAACCGAAGTCTGAATACCCAATGAAACTGACCAGAGCATGAACGCTCAACGTAATAAATGAAGTCAGGATACCAAACGAAATTGACCGGAGCCTGAACGCTTAAAATAATAACCAGAGTCTAGATACCGAACGAAACTGACCGGAGCCTGAACGCCTAACGTAATAACCAGAGTCTGGATATGCAACGAAACTGACCGGACCCTGAACACTCAACATAATAACCGGAGTCTGGATACCCAACGAAACTGAACAGAGCCTCAACGCTCAACGTAATAACCAGAGTCTGGATACTCATCAAAACTGACCGGAGCCTGAACGCACAACGTAATAACCGGAGTCTGGGTACTCAACCAAATTGACCGGACCCTGAACGCACAACGTAATAACTGGAGTCTGGATCCTCAACAAAAATGACCGGAGCCTAAACGCTAACGTAATAACCGGAGTCTGGATACCCAACGAAACTGACCGGAGCCTGAACGCTGAATGTAATAATCGGAGTTTGGATACCCAACAAAACTGACCGGAGCCTGAACGCTCAATGTAATAACCGGAGTCTGGATACCCAATGAAACTGACCGGAGCCTGAACGCTCAACATAATAATCGGAGTCTGGATACCCAAAAAAACTGACCGGAGCCTGAACGCTCAACGTAAAAACCGGAGTCTGGATACCCAATGAAACTGACCGGAGCCTGAACGATCAACGTAATAACGGGAGTCCGGATACACAACGAAACTGACCGGGGCCTGAACGCTTAACGTAATAACCGGAGTCTGGATACCCAACGAAACTGAATGGAGCCTGAACGCTCAATGTAATAACCAGAGTCTAGATACCTAACGAAACTGACCGGAGCTTGAACGCACAAAGTAATAATTGGAGCCAGGATGCCCAACAAAAATGACCGGAGCCTGAACGCTCAATGTAATAACCGGAGTCTGGATACCCAACGAAACTGACCGGAGCCTGAACGCTCAACGTAATAACCGGAGTCTGGATACTCAACGAAACTGACTAGAGCCTGAACGATCAACATAATAACAGGTGTCTGGATATACAACGAAATTGACCGGAGCCTGATCGCTCAACGTAATAACCGGAGTCTGGATATACAACGAAACTGACCGGAGCCTGAACACTCAACGTAATAACCGGAGTCTGGATACCCAACGAAACTGACCTTAGCCTAAACGCTCAACGTAATAACCGGAGTCTGGATACCCAACGAAACTGACCGGAGCCTGCTCGCTCAACGTAATAACCGGAGTCTGGATACCCAACAAAACTGACCGGAGCCTGAACGCTCAACGTAAAAACCGGAGTCTGGATACCCAACAAAACTGACCGGAGCCTAAACGCTCAACGTAATAACCGAAGTCTGGATATCAAACGAAACTGACCGGAGCCTGAACGCTCAACGTAATAACCTGAGTCTGGATACCCAACGAAACTGACTAAAGCCTGAATGCTCAACGTAATAACCGGAGTCTGGATACCCAACAAAACTGACCGGAGCCTGAACGCTCAATGTAAAAACCGGAGTCTGGATACCCAACGAAACTGACCGGAGCCTGAACGCTCAACATAATAACCGGAGTCTGGATACCCAACGAAACTGAACGGAGCCTGAACGCTCAACGTAATAACCAGAGTCTAGATACTCAACGAAACTGACCAGAGCCTGAACGCACAAAGTAATAACTAGAGTCTGGATGCTCAACGAAAATGACCGGAGCCTGAACGCTCAACGTAATAACCGGAGTCTGGAAACCCAACGAAACTGACCGGAGCCTGAATGCTCAAGATAATAACCGAAGTCTGAATACCCAATGAAACTGACCAGAGCATGAACGCTCAACGTAATAAATGAAGTCAGGATACCAAACGAAATTGACCGGAGCCTGAACGCTTAAAATAATAACCGGAGTCTAGATACCGAACGAAACAGACCGGAGCCTGAACGCCTAACGTAATAACCAGAGTTTGGATATGCAACGAAACTGACCGGACCCTGAACGCTCAACGTAATAACCGGAGTCTGGATACCCAACGAAACTGAACAGAGCCTGAACGCTCAACGTAATAACCAGAGTCTGGATACTCAACAAAACTGACCGGAGCCTGAACGCACAACGTAATAACCGGAGTCTGGGTACTCAACGAAACTGACCGGACCCTGAATGCACAACGTAATAACTGGAGTCTGGATGCTCAACAAAAATGACCGGAGCCTGAACGCTGACGTAATAACCGGAGTCTGGATACCCAACGAAACTGACCGGAGCCTGAACGCTGAATGTAATAACCGGAGTTTGGATATCCAACAAAACTGGACTAGGCCTGAACGCTCAACGTAATAACCGGAGTCTGGATACCCAATGAAACTGACTGGAGCCTGAACGCTCAACATAATAATCGGAGTTTGGATACCCAACAAAACTGACCGGAGCCTGAATGCTCAACGTAAAAACCGGAGTCTGGATACCCAATGAAACTGACCGGAGCCTAAACGATCAACGTAATAACCGAAGTCTGGATACGCAACGAAACTGGCCGGAGCCTGAACGCTCAACGTAATAACCGGAGTCTGGATACCCAACGAAACTGACCGGAGCCTGAACGCTCAACGTAATAACCAGAGTCTGGATACCCAACGAAACTGGTCGGAGCCTGAATGCTCAACGTAATAACCGGAGTCTGGATACCCAACGAAATTGACCGGAGCCTGAAGGCTCAATGTAATAACCGGAATCTGGATACTCAACGAAACTGACCAGAGCCTGAACGCTCAACATAATAACCGGAGTCTGGATACTCAACGAAACTGACTGGAGCCTGAAGGATCAACATAATAACCGGTGTCTGGATACACAACGAAATTGACCGGAGCCTGATCGCTCAACGTAATAACCGGAGTCTGGATACACAACGAAACTGACCGGAGCCTGAACGCTTAACGTAATAACTGGAGTCTAGATACCCAGCGAAACTGACCGTAGCCTAAACGCTCAACGTAATAACCGGAGTCTGGATACCCAAAGAAACTGACCGGAGCCTGCTCCCTCAACGTAATAACCGGAGTCTGGATGCCCAACAAAACTGACTAGAGCCTGAACGCTCAACGTAAAAACCGGAGTCTGGATAACCAACAAAACTGACCGGAGTCTGAACGCTCAACGTAATAACCGAAGTCTGTGTTGCACCCCAAAATTTGACTAACATTGATTTACCTAGCTTGTGTTCACTAGCATTATCATCTGCTTCTGATTGATATGGGGGCAATAGACCAAGAGGTATGACTACCCATCAAGAGTTATATGAGACTTTGAAGCTAGCCAAGAAGGTTATTCAAGTGTGCAAAGGTTGATATCTTTGTCAGAGAATTTAAGAGATCCTCAGAGAGATTGGTTGAAACCAAGGTTGTGTGCCTCATAACTTGAGAGTTGTGGGGGCTCCTCAGATGATTCTGAGGCTATGAGGATGGACTTAAAGCTTTGAGAGAGCTTATAAGATGTCTTGAAAGCCATCATGAGGCCTAGAGAGGTCATTGTACAAGAATAAGAAGACTCAGCCATGAGTGGTATAATTAGGGTTTGACTGGGTCAACCCTAGGTCAATTGATGATTTGGAGAGGGTTGAGACCTAATCCAAGAAGCCATGTGATCATGGATTGATGCATTGAGATGCTATAAAGATGATTCATAGACCAACTCATCATGATTGAGGAGTTTGATAAGTTTCAAGCTAGGGTTTCTAAGGCTTGACAGTGTAAAATCCCCTAGTTTGATCCCTATCTTCAAGGCAGTTTAGCTCAAGATGGGATTGTCATCTCATCTTACCCCCAACATGAATGTTGTATAGCTTGCTCTTAGCTTTAATTTTAGTACTAGAAGTCCTTGATAGGATTTGTAGAGCTCATGTTATGACTTTGACAAGTTACAGGTCATCTGAGGTATGTGAATTTGGGGCTTTGAAAGTCACCCAACTTGCATCCAACCTTTGCCCAAGAAGGATGATTCCTATGAACTTTTGAACAACATGAATGTTGTTCCTCATCTTCTTAGCTTTCTAGAGAGTACTAGAAGTCCTTGATAGGATTTGTAGAACTCAAGTTATGGCTTTGACAAGTCAAGGGCATTTTGGTCATTTGGAGATTATAGGTCATTTCAAGCATAAGGCCATATCTCCTATTTCCAAGCTTCAAATGGAAAAATCTTCAACATCAAACTTGCTTAGAATGATGTTTTAAGGCTAGTAGGGTGGTCATGAGATGTTGAAAAGGCTTGTAGCAAAAAGTGATAAAAATGACCTAAAATGGAGGCATAAGTTAAATAAGTTCAAGTTGGAAATTAAAATTTCCAAGTTACACATCCAAACCATGGCATATAATAGGTCATTTTGACTCTAAAAGACATTCTAAAAACAAAGGTTCAGCCACTTTTTTGAATTGAGGCCTAGATCATGGGGTTGCTTTGGAAAATGCTTGCTTGCATAATAAGGCACAAATGCAAAACTTAAGGAAAGGCAATGTATAAGCTGGTAAAGGGTTTTAACACATCCTATATCTCATTTAGGGAGAATTTCAAGTCAGTTACAAGGGCTGCAAGGGTTATGGCATGAGATGGCATATGAGATGAGATGAATCCATAAACTCATGACATGAGAATTCCAATTTCTCATTGGATGATTCCAGATGGTTAGAGATGAGTCTAAACCATCCTATATATGATTTAGAACTTGCTCAGATGCAAGGTTGGTGAGAGATTTGAGAGAAGAGAGAGATAGCCATTTCACTTGCTTCCATTGCAAGTTGAAATCAAATTCTACATTCTGATTCATTTCCATTCCTTCTTTCAATCAAAACACATTCCCTTGATCACACTGAAGCTGTGCAGACCAAATTGAAGGCAAAACCATGGAGAATTGAAGAGATAGCACTTGGATTTTGAAGGTTGCAAGTCACCATCGGGTTTGGAGATTCAAGCTTTCTTGGTCCAATCTTTTGCAAACAGTAGCAAGATCATCATTCAAGGATTGATTCTGAAGAGTTTGAGAGCTTGAAGTGAAGGTTTACCCCATCTGTTAATCAAGATTCGACAGGTTAGTAAATTTTCTTCTACACCATGATTTAGGCATAATTAGCAAGAATTGTTAGGTTAGAACGGTTAGAGACAATTAGGTGATGGATTCTGGGAAGTTTGGGATCAATTGGTGAGGTTTCAGTTGGTGACACCATTTTTGTTTTGACCAAGAACATGAGATATAGTGAGCTATAGCATGAATTTGATATCAAGAATTAACTAGTGTGAAGTGGTGATCATTCTGAGGTAGTTAATTTCAAGAATGGTTAGAACTGAAGTTTGAGCATATCTTTGATCTTGGATCGGGTTTGGAGAATTAGGGCATTTCAATTGATTTCAAGGCCATGGTTAGATTCAGGGTGAAATTCTAGATGAACTAGGGTTTTAAATTGTAGTTTTTCATGGAGAATCGAGGTGATACGATTGGGGTGAAGATTCACTTTGAAGCTCTGTTCATGGAGCTTTCCCTCCATTTCCATGGCTGAAGGAAGAAGACGAAGTGTTGGCCGTTTGATCAGGCGTGGACTCATTGACTAGGGTCAGATCTGAGGGCTGTGGTTTAATCTCACGTGTGAAAGGGGAGTCTGAAGACAACCAAAACGTGTTGTTTCATTAAAAGGGAGATTGGGCTTGATTGATATTCACACCCCACTCTCATGGCCCATTGGATTTTGAACTGTATTTCTTTGCTTTTTACACCGTTTCTTTTTCTTTTTCTTTATGATTTTAATTGATTTTCTGATTAAATAACTGGGCCTAGCGCGCCTTACTAATTGTACCCCCATTTTAAGCCCATTTGGAAAATGAATTGTCTGGCATTGCTATTCACACCAAGCATTTCTCATTTTAATTTCTTTTTCTCCATTTTTTATTAATCTTTAAAAAATCATAATAAATAGGAAATTAATGATTTTTGCATGGGGATTTTCTCTCCCATTTCATGTTCATGTCTAGAAAATTATAAAATCAAAATATTTGCATTTCATGCATTTTTAATATTTTTTGTGTATTTTCTCTTTTAATAGCATTTTGATTCTTTTATGTTGATGCATAGATTTGTAGAATTTTGTTTAGCTAGTTCCCTTTGAATTTTTAGGCCATTCTTTTTAGGATAGTTAGATTAGGACTTTAGCTCCCCTCTGGATTTATTCCATAATTTTGTGATTTGTGCAGAATTAGGTCAATCCTTAACATAGGTCCACAATAACCTTAGAATTTTGGGTTTCTAGGTCAAGTTAGACATTGGGACATATAGGGTATTAAGGGTAGGTATATAGGATCCCCTAGAAATTATATTAAATTTTAATATAATAGTATACTATTTTTAAATGATTTTTGTAGTTGATGGTTGTTTGTGTTGCCCTTGTGGGCTTGTATTTTTGTTTGCCTTGCTTTGTGGGCTTGGTGGGCTTGGTTTTGCTTTGAGGAGCATGGAGGAGCATCCTAGAAGACTTGAGGATTGAAGAAGGAGCTTGAGAGCTTGAGAATCTTGTTTGTTTTTTTGTTGTTTTAGGGTTAGGAATTAGGAAGAGTTTAGACCTAGTTAACTCCTTTCTCAAACATGGATGGTATCTTTCACCTCCATTCCTCCCTGTGATTCAGGGTCCTTCCATGGTATTCACCTCTCTCCTTAGGAGGGATAAGTGATGGTACCTAGGAAGTAGAACCTTTGAGGGAACCATTCCCTTGATGTTAAACCCTTATAGGTCACCTTGGGTGATCAATAAGCAGTTTAACACCCCAGCTTATCCAGTTAAGTGATTTCCTCTGGTTTGAGTATCTTGAGAGATGTTGAGCTTGAGTGTGAAGATGAAGACTTCATTGAAGAGTATGGAAGAGGATGATTCCCTGAGCATTGCCATTCCAGCTGAAGCTTGAAGAGCAAGATCAAGTTGATACTTGAAGACCCAATGAAGATCCAGTAAAGACTGAATGAAGAGCTGAGGCTTAAAGACTGAAGGATGAAGTTGATACTTCTAAGTGATTGAAGATTACTCTGAGAAACTGAAGCTTGCAGTAAGAGAAGACCAAGTTGAGACTGGTAAAGCAAAGAGAGCTTGAGATCTTGAAGAATAAGTTGATACTTAGGAAGAGGATTCAATTGAGATTGACTGAAGAGCTGAAGCTTGAAGAACAAAGGATAAGTTGATACTTACTTTGAAGCTTGGAGATCCTGAAGGAATCAAGTTGATACTTGTGGTTAAGAGTGAAGCCTAAAGGTGGAACTGATTAAGGAGATGAAGCTTAGAGAAGAGAGAATAAGTTGAAACTTATGTTGAAGGGTTGAAACCTGGAGAAGCAAATTGACATTTGTCTAGAGTGATTGAGGTCTGAAGACTGAGTTGCTGTTGGAAGAGCTGAAGCTTGGAGTTGAGAGAGGAGTTGATCTGCTTTCTTTTCTGCTTTCTTTTCTGTTTTCTCTTCTATATTGATGTGCCTTGTTTGACTTGCTTGATGCATTAGAATAAGTTCATATCTAGACAAGGTAGAATCTAGGAGCATGATTGCACTAGAGGTTGAGTTGCTCCCTCTGCTTGTACTGTTACTGTATGGCTTTGCTTGCGGGTATTCAGTAGAGCCCTGCTCCCTTGCCCATGTGGTTTGTTTTGCTTGATAGCATGATTTTATTCCTTCTGTATGATTGCAGTCTCCTGTATTTTGCTTGATAGCATGTTTTATTTCGGTATGATTACTGTTATTCATTCTGGCTTGAGGTTGAGATGAGCTTGTGGAGGCCGATGCCCCACACACATTTCCTCCCTCACTTGCATTGCATGCATTTTACTGTATATCTGTTTACTGTTTGAGCTGATGCTTTATCTGTTTCTGTGTATCATTGATATGATCCCTTAGGACTCTCATTTCCTTTGATAAGGAATTGATGATAGAACTTTAGGTTGAAACCTATGCATGATAACTTCTAGGAGTTCCCTGTTTCAAACCTCAACCATAGGATGAATCCTTGGCATGCCAACATTAGGACTTGATAGTCTCCCTTTAGTTGGGCCTGTTCTCTTCTCATCTCAAAACAGCTTAAGATACAGTAATCATGAATGGTTTCTTTCGTACGTTACGAGCCTTAAGCTATCTGAGAAAGGATTGTGGGAGAGTTTCTTTTACACAGTCTGGATGTTTAGTATGGTACCCTTTGGGTGACATGCGACGCATTCACTCTCAGGTCATAGTCTCTAGTACGATTGAGATTGCAAAAACAATAAAAAACACTTCTTCCGTAAAAGACAGAAAATAATGCGTAGTGTCTCGAACTACGTAAGCTCTGATCTCCCATACTTGTTGAGAGTACGTAGGCACAATACTGATGTATTGGCGAGCTACCTTCCCCATAACCCGTCGTAGGTCGAACTACGTTGACTCTGATTTCTCGTTCTCTGATGAGAATACGTAGGCATAAAGTGCGACGCTTTGCCGAGTCATTTTCTTTTCTGTTTTAAGCCAGCCTTGATAGGTAGATAGATAAAACCAACCTGTCCAGTAAACACAACAAGCGTGGATCCCGTCGAGTACGACGGACGTGAGGGGTGCTAATACCTTCCCCTTGCGTAACCGACTCCCGAACGCAGACAACAGTTGCGACGACCTTGTCTTATTCCTTTTCGTCAGGTTTTTTCCGATTGTTTCCTTTCCCGTTCTGAGGGATAAATAACGAAAGGTGGCGACTCTTCTGTTGTGCCGGCACCTTATTTTCGCGAAAGCGACAACTGGCGACTCTGCTGGGGATCGAACCCAGAATCTCTGGTTCTCCGGTTCCCCTGCGAGAGTCAATCCTAGCGCTTGTATGATTACTTGTTGGGTTGTGGTTATTTATCGCATTTTATTTATCGCATTTTATTTCCCGCACTTTATTTTCAGTATGATATGATTATCTGTGCTGTTATGGGAGGGGCATTCTGATGAGTGAGAAGCCAGACCCAGGCTTGAGTGAACATAGCATTAGTTGTGGAAATTAGTGGGCGCGTGCTTGCGTTGCAGGCACTAGTGTCTCATGAAATCCACGCTCAGACGAGGTTCTCCCGGTTGGCTTCTCTTTCAACCCTTTGGATTGAGACGGTTGCTGGTTTGGTGGATTGTCGACTCTGGGGACCGATCATTTGTGATTCAGCCGAGTGAGGCCGCTTCATGAGCTGGTGATGCCACACCTTCTGGGTATCGTATCACCCCTCTTGAATGTCTGTGACGCTGATGAACGCATAGGATGCCAAACTTGAGTCAGTTTAGGTCCATACCTGTGAGCAGGGTTGGGTTTATTGCAGGAAACTTTGACATTCATACTACCTGGTTTTCTTGATAGTGGATCAGTTTTGTTGGGATCTGAGGATCTCATATGCAAATATATGTTTGTTCTTGATAGAGCAGGTTTTGATCAGAGGATCTTATCATCAGATGTGTATTTGTTCTTGATAGAGAAGATTGAGATCAGAGGATCTTATCAGCAGATGTATATTTGTTCTTGACAGAGCAGATTTATGATTGGGGTCTGAAGATCTCATCAGCAGATGTATGTTTGTTCTTGATAGAGAAGATTTATGATTGGGGTCTAAGATCTCATCAGCAGTTGTATGTTTGTTCTGGATAGAACATAGTTTCATGATTAGATGATTGTTCTTGATAGAGCAGAATTATGATCTTGTGTATATGGCCATATCAGATGGTTGTTCTTGACAGAGCAGATTTGTGGTCCGATACCGGGGTTCTCTTCTTATCAGTGGTTGTTCTTGATAGAGCAGCGTTATGGTTTTGTTGATACAAAATCTCCACAGCACAGTTGCCTTGATCTCCTGTTGCATGATTACATTTTACATTATTTTGCATACATTTGCATTCCATTAACGTGTGTCTGTGTTGCAGGTACCGTTTTCCCCGATCCAGGATTTCTTGCCTCCTATTGTGTGTTATGGGTTCTCTGAGGAAGACCGTGGCTTACAAGTTCCCTGCCCCTGATGTGGTTAAGTTGACTGGTTTGATAGCTTTAGCAGATGATTCTGTGAGGGATGAGTTCAGAAAATCTTACGGCAGGTTGCTCAGTTTGGTTCATAAACCTTCTGCGTTCGAGGTGAATGGGTTGCACGCTCTGCTGCAGTTCTACGACCCTCCGTTGAGATGTTTCACTTTCCAGGATTTTGTTCTCGCACCCACGCTGGAAGAGTATGTTGATTTGCTAGGTGTGCCTATCAAGAGGCAGATGCCTTTTGTTCACATGGATGTTGAGCCTGATCTGGCTGGTTTAGCTCCTTCACTTCATCTGGATGCCTCCGAGTTGGTGTTGTCTAGTTGGAACAAGGTTCCCGGGTTCTCCTTGCAGTTTCTAGTGGGTAAGGCTCAGCAGTGCGCCAAGGACGGATGTTGGGTCGCATTCAACGCCATCCTTGCTCTGTGCATATATGGCATCATTCTGTTCCCCAACATGCCCGATTTTGTAGACTTGGATGCATTTCACATCTTTGCTTCAGGGAATCCAATCCCTACCTTGATAGGAGATGTCTACCATTCTATCCACTACAAAAACGAGAACAGGATGGGCAAGAATGTTTCATGCTGCGTACCCTTGCTTTACAAATGGCTTGATAGTCATCTACCCAAGAGTGGTCCTTTTGTCTCGTCTGCAGCCACAGCTGAGTGGTCCGAGCGTCTGATGAGTTTATCTGCAGAGGATATTGACTGGTTTGACAGAGATAGGTTGGGTACTGAGGTGATCTTCAGTTGCAGCAGGTTTCCAAACGTGCCTTTGATAGGCAGGAAGGGCTGTATAAACTACAATCCGTCGTTGTTGGTCCGACAGTTCGCATATGCTTTGAGAGCTCCGCCAAAGGATGAAGAGGTGCAGGAATCTCTGTACCTCACTGGTCTTCTAGAGGGGGATCTGTTATCCAAGCTTCAGCGCGCCTGGAATGGTATCAGTAAGCGAGGAAAGCCATTGCTGGGGAGAAGCAACAATCAAGCCTACCCTCCGTATGCAACTTGGATCAGAGCCAGAGCAGGTGCTATAGGGATGCCGTTTCCTCATGCCAAGTCAGAAATCCCTCCAATGATTGAAGAGCCTACTATTGTGTCTATTCAGCAGCATAATCAGGTGTTGGCTGAGCGAGATGAATTGAAGAGGGCAAATGAGGAACTGGAGAAAGAGTTGGCTCAGCTCCGAAGCGAGAGGAACGAAGCCGTTCATTCCTTCAAAAGGCAGACAGAGCTGGTGAACCGGCTGGGGACAGACCTGACTAAGCAGATAGCCGAGCGTGAACGCATGGGTCAGGACTTCAAGGCTGTCAACGACGTACTGGCTACGAAGAAGCAGCACTTGGACTAGGCATATCGGAGGATATCCAAGTTCAACCAGCACTGGAAGGCTTCCCTAGCCACCAGGAAAGAGAGGGAGGATAAGCTGATGCTACAGATCTCCAGGCTGGAAGCCCAGGTGAAGGATAGTGAGAAGAGGTTTGATGAAGAAACTGCCCGCAGATACGCCGCCGAAGGCCAGCTCAACAAAGCCCTCGCTAACCTGAAGGAGCGCAAACTGACGTTTGAGTCCAAGAAACGGAAGTTAGAAGACTGCTTCGGCGAAGGAGCATGGGAAGGTTTGGTCGAAGGACTTCAGTACACCATTGTGCAGAGGGAGTTACTCGTCGAGGGGTTACTCACGCTGCCTGATCATCCGGAAACAAAGGAGTTGTTGGAAGAGTATCGCGCCCGTGGCCGTACTTGACTATTTGTGTTCCTTTTGTTTTGATCATTGTTGTATGCTGACCATCACCAGGCTTGTTGGCTGAGGTCATGCTATTGATTCATCTTGTACCCGCTGATGTTATGTACTACCTTGATGGGTTTTCTTTATATATGAGATTGTTATTGCCATGATTGGACTCAGACGTCTTATTATTATCAGCACTGGCACTCAGGCACTAGGATCGGGGAGATCTCCCTAACGCACTGACACATGTTTGCATTTGCATGAAGCATTCGCATAACGAGCACTTTGTTGTTTTTCCTAACCCTTTTGTGTTTTACAGGTTGTCGCAGGTTTTTTCAGGTCTTTCAGGTTGTTTCAGGTTGTTCCAGGATTGATCAGAGACCTATTCACCGCTATCCGACTAGAGCTAATCAGACCAGGATCATGGAGCAAGTGCAAACTGATGTTCAGGAACTCCGCGAAAGGATGGATCGCTTCATGGAGCTCATGCAGGCGGTCGCCAATGGCCAGGATCAGCTCAGAACTTTGGTTCAGCCTTTGATTTCCAGGGTTGATAGCAACGGCGTACTCCATGGTGGGACTGTGCCTACTCCTCCACCAGTTGAAACTCCACAGAATGGTGTTCCCGTGACCGGGGGCAACGGCAGTGCTAACGGCAATGTGATGGCCAACATCGGACTCAATACGACGGGCGTCGGTAATGGAAGTCTGGGAGCTAATGTCAATGTCGGGCCGGGCAACGACAATGCAGGCGTCGGGAATCTGTTTGTGCCTCAGCCATGGTTAGAGGATCGTCAGGATGATGTGTTCTCTCAGAGAGGTGTTGAAGGGGAGCTGAATGCTGAAGCACGGCTTAGATTCAAGGCACTTGAAGATAAGATGAGAGATATCGAGAATCAGAATACTTTGGGCGTTGATATGTCCAAGCTGGGATTAATTGCTGATTTCAAGGTGCCCCCAAGTTCAAGGTACCTGACTTTGAAAAGTATAAGGGCACCACTTGCCCTCGTGTCCACCTGAGATCGTACTACAGGAAGATGTCTGCTCATTTCGAAGACGAGAAGTTGCTGATGCACTTCTTCCAAGACAGTCTTTCCGGGCCATCCCTTGAGTGGTACATGAGTCTGGAGCCCACTAATGTGCGCACATGGAAGGACCTTGCTGAAGCATTTGTGCACCACTACCAATACAATAGCGACTTGGCCCCGAATCGAGTTCAACTGCAGAATCTGTCGCAGAGGAACAATGAAGGGTTTAAGGAATACGCCCAGCGGTGGCGTGAGTTGGCAGCCAGGGTTCAGCCGCCGATGGTTGAACGAGAGCTCGTGCAGATGTTTGTAGCCACCCTCCCAAGGGTTTACTATGAGAAGTTAGTCAGCAGTATGTCTGGGACGTTCTCAGATCTCATTATCACGGGTGAGCACGTCGAAAATGGGATCAAGATCGGGAAAATTCAAGGTGAGTCATCCTCAGCTGGGGGAGGCGGAAAGAAACCTTATGCTGGCAAAAGGCGAGAAGGAGAAGCGAGCGCTGTGACCAACGCTCGAAGGAAGGGTAAAGGTCCTCACCAGCAGGTGGCCAGTATAAATATCCCAGCGGCTCCGCAGCAGCAGCAACCGAATCAACAGGGATACAAAAAGTAACAGAATTGGGCACCTTTGGCGAACCGTCACTTCGAGACACCGCCCATGTCGTACGCGCAACTGTTACAGACTTTGCTTCAGCTACAGTTGATCCAGAAGAGGATGCTGGCTCCCTTGACAGGGGCACCTCCGCCAGGGTATGACGCGAATGCCACTTTTGAGTTCCACTCAGGGGCACCCGGCCACACAATCGAGAACTGCAAAGCCTTCAAGCATAAGGTGCAGGACATGGTGGATGCCAAGATCATCAACTTCTCCGATAATGTGCCCAATGTCACGAAGAATCCTATGCCGAATCATAGGGGAGGCGGAGTGAACGCCATTATCAAAGACGAGAGTGCAGATTTGTTGACTGACGTCAGAGATCTAAAGACGCCGCTTAGCTTCGTTAAAGCTAAGTTGCTGAAAAGAGGGTTCTTTCCAGGTTGCGGAGAGCTATGTATGGACTGTGCCACACGTTCTGATGGATGTGAGCAGTTGGTAGAAGGAATTCAAAGTCTGATGACTGAAGGGATTCTGCAGTTTAGCCGGAGGGCTGAAAGTGGATCAGGAGAGGTAGTGCTGAAGCAGGCCGATGAAGTCGCCACCATCACCAACCCTCGCCGACCGATAACCATTTCTGCGCCCAGATCGCCCATAATTACCATTACCAAAGCTGGACCGATACCCTTCGAGAGCACTAACGTCGTTCCGTGGCATTATGAGGCTGAAGTCTACTGCAACGGACAGAGGTTGGAGCTGGAACCGTTTGGGTCGACCGGGGAGAATCTTGCGGGAATCAGTGGTATTACTCGCAGCGGAAGAGTGTTTGCACCACCAGAGGTCGTGGCGGATAAAGCGGTCAGAGCTGATGTGGCCGATAAAGGTAAAATTAAAGTCGTTGAAGAGGTCCCGTGTGGGGTAGAAAAAGACTTGCTTGTTAAAGATGCCGAGGAGTTTATGCGGTTGATTAAAAAGAGTGACTACAAGATTGTAGACCATCTCCATCAGACGCCCTCGAAGATTTCCATCTTGAACCTGTTGCTGTGTTCTGAAGCGCACCGCAACGCGTTGCTGAAGGTGTTGAACGCCGCGTATGTACCGCAAGAAATATCGGTGAATCAGCTAGAAGAGGTTGTAGCCCACGTAAATGCTGGAAATGGGCTAGGTTTCACAGACTTGGAGCTGACGCCAAAAGGGAGGAATCACAATAGCCCCCTGCACATCTCGATAGAGTGTAGGGGCACAATCATGTCGCGCGTGTTGGTGGTCACGGGTTCGTCACTTAATGTTCTTCCGAAGAAGGCATTAATGAAGTTGGATACTCGTGGAGTGATCTGCACACCCAGTGATCTGGTTGTGAAGGCGTTCGATGGGACTAAACTCCATGTTTTCGGGGAGGTGACCCTGCCAATCCAAGTCGGGCCAGAAACGTTCGACGCGGTTTTTTATATTATGGACATCATGCCTGCCTACAGTTGTCTCTTGGGCCGGCCATGGATCCATGCTGCTGGTGCCGTGACCTCCACGTTGCACCAAAAGCTCAAATATGTTGTCGGAGGTAGCATCGTAACCGTGTGTGGCGAGGAAGACATAATGGTGAGCCATTTGTCGTCCTTCAAGTATGTGGAGATGGATGGCGAAATCCATGAGACTTTATGCCAAGCGTTCGAAGCTGTCAAAGTGAAGGACGTAGCTCCTGTAGTCACAGAAAAGCCAGAGATGACTCTCTCCTCGTTCAAGGAAGCTCGGGCCGCTGTCCAAGCCGGACCTACCCCAGGCTGGGGGCGAATTTTGGAGATACCCAACAAGCAAGATAAGTTTGGGTTGGGATATTCTCCTGGAGCTGAAGCTTCTTCTTCTTCTAGCAGTGCGTCTCGAGGTAAAGGGCCGATCCAGTTTACCAGTGGCGGGATGATTTTCGAAAGCATCAACGCGATGTCTGAAGACAGTGGAGATAGCGACTGTGACCTCGACTCTTGGATCCGGCCAAGCAAGCCAGGCGAGGGCCTCAACAATTGGTCCGTCAAGGATATCATCCAGATGACAAGCGAAGAGTAATGACTTACATTTTCCAATCATTGTACAACCCTATGTCCTACCCGGGGCATAGTGGTTTTATTGTCAGGGCCTTGTTGGATTATGTACATGCATTTTGTTAATAAATCAAAGGCGTTTTCTTCGTATTCAAATATTGTGATCTCTGTTATTCCTGTTTTATATTTGTTTTGAAAAACAATAAAATGGCAATGGGGTTTGTGCTAACCTGCACATCCTTGTTTAAACTTAACCCTTGTTATTGCAGGATCCACATAACAGATGACATCGACTCTGGACCTTCTTCGGCTCACTTCGACTTCGATTGCCCGATCTATCAAGCCGAAGAAGAGATTGATGAAGACGAAGACCTTCCTGAAGAGTTGGCCCGCTTGTTGAAACAAGAGGAGAAAGTTATTCTGCCTCATGAGGAGGAGATCGAGATCGTGAATCTGGGTTCTGAAGAACTCGTCAGAAACGTCAGGATAGGGGCCGCATTGAAGAATGATGTCAAGCAGAGATTAGTCGAGATGCTGAGAGAGTATAGTGACGTCTTTGCTTGGTCATACGAAGATATGCCCGGACTTGACACTGACATCGTGGTCCACCACTTGCCGCTGCGAGAAGATTGCCCTCCCGTTAAGCAGAAGCTTAGGAGGACGAGACCAGATATGGCCGTTAAGATCAAAGAAGAAGTGCAGAAACAGCTTGATGCTGGCTTCTTAGCGGTCACTACTTACCCTCCGTGGGTCGCCAACATAGTGCCTGTACCGAAGAAGGACGGTAAGGTACGCATGTGCGTCAATTATCGGGATTTGAATAGGGCGAGCCCTAAAGATGATTTCCCGCTGCCTCATATCGATGTGTTGGTCGACAGCACAGCCCAGTTCTCCGTGTTTTCGTTCATGGATGGCTTCTCCGGTTACAACCAGATCAAGATGGCGCCGGAGGACATGGAGAAAACGACGTTTATCACTCCTTGGGGAACATTTTGCTACAAGGTAATGCCTTTCGGTCTGAAGAACGCAGGGGCCACTTACCAACGAGCAACGGTAACTTTGTTTCATGACATGATTCATCACGAGATTGAAGTCTATGTTTATGACATGATTGCGAAGTCCCAAACGGAGGAGGGACATCTGGTCAATTTGCTGAAGCTTTTTGAGAGGCTTAGGAAGTTCAGGTTGAGGCTGAATCCTAACAAATGTACTTTCGGAGTAAGGTCCGGAAAGTTACTGGGGTTTATTGTGAGCGAAAGAGGCATCGAGGTTGATCCTGCAAAAATAAAAGCCATACAAGAAATGCCAGTGCCAAAAACAGAAAAAGAAGTTCGTGGTTTCTTGGGCAGAATAAACTACATTGCAAGGTTTATCTCTCAGCTCACGGCCACGTGTGAACCGATATTCAAGCTTTTAAAGAAAGATCAGGCGATTATCTGAAACGAGGATTGCCAGAAGGCATTCGACAAGATAAAGCAGTATCTTCAGGAACCTCCAATCTTGATACCCCCAGTGGCTGGACGGCCACTAATCATGTACTTGACAGTTCTTGAGAATAGTATGGGGTGTGTTCTCGGTTAGCACGACGAGACGGGCAGAAAGGAGCATGCCATTTACTACTTGAGTAAAAAGTTCACTGACTATGAATCTCGATACTCGATGCTGGAGAAGACGTGTTGCGTACTAGCCTGGGCTGCCAAACGTTTATGACAGTACATGCTCAATCACACCACCATGCTAATTTCGAAGATGGATCCAATCAAGTACGTCTTCGAGAAGCAGGCTCTTTCGGGCAAGATTGCCAGATGGCAAATGGTGTTGACGGAATATGACATTCAGTATATTTCCCAGAAGGCCATCAAGGGAAGCGTATTGTCTGATTACCTTGCCGAACAGCCGATCGAGGATTACCAGCCGATGAAATTTGAATTCCCTGATGAGGATATCATGTTTCTCAAAGCGAATGATTGCGATGAACCGTTGCCCGACGAGGGGCCAGATAGGAAATCCCAGTGGAAATTGATATTCGATGGGGCGGTTAATTCTTACGGAAGTGGTATCGGGGCGATCATCACGACTCCCCACGGATCCCACATCCCGTTTACTGTGAGACTGACGTTTCCGGTCACCAATAATGAGGCGGAGTACGAAGCATGCATTATGGGTCTAGAAGAGGCAATTGATTTGAGAATCAAGAACCTAGACGTATATTGTGACTCGGCGCTTGTGATAAACCAAATTAAAGGGGAGTGGGAGACTCGTCAATCGAATTTGGTGCCGTACATGAACTATGCCAGAAGGCTGCTTCCGTTCTTTGATCGAGTGGAACTCCATCATGTGCCCAGAGAAGAAAATCAGATGGCTGATGCCTTAGCCACGTTGGCTTCGATGTATAAGGTCAATTTTTGGAATGAGGCTCCAAGAATTGTCCTTTCTCGTCTTGATAGACCTGCATTTGTCTTTGCGATCGAGGAAGCCGCCGACGGCAAGCCATGGTTCCATGACATCCAGACTTTCCTTATGACTAAGGAGTATCCCGCGGGAGCGTCAACCTAGGATAAGAAGACTCTGATGAGGCTGTCTGGAAATTTTTATCTCAATCCTGATGGAGTGTTGTATAAAAGAAACCACGATCTCGTGCTACTCAGATGTGTAGATGAGAAAGAGGCGAATATGCTCATGGAAGAACTCCATGAAGGCGCATTTGGTACGCACGCCGGCGGGCATGCTATGACGAGAAAGATCCTGAGAGTAGGATATTACTGGCTGACGATGGAGTCAGATTGCTTTAAATTCGCGAAGAGATGTCAGAAATGCCAGATTTATGCTGATAAAGTTCATGTGCCGCCGTGCCCGTTAAATGTCATGTCCTCCCCGTGGCCGTTCTCCATGTGGGGCATCGACATGATAGGCAAGATCGAGCCCACTGCATCCAACGGTCATCGCTTCATTCTAGTAGCTATCGACTACTTCACCAAGTGGGTGGAGGCAGCCTCATATGCTAACATGACCAAGCAGGTGGTGGCTAAATTCATAAAAAGGGACATCATCTGTCGTTACGGAATTCCCGAGCGGATCATTACTGATAATGGTTCGAATCTGAATAACAAGATGATGAAGGAGCTGTGCCAGAGTTTCAAGATTGAACACCACAACTCATCTCCTTACCGGCCGAAGATGAATGGCACCGTTGAAGCGGCCAATAAGAACATAAAGAAGATTGTTTAGAAGATGGTTGTGACCTACAAAGATTGGCACGAGATGTTGCCATTTGCACTGCACGGTTATTGTACGATGGTACGTACTTCAACTGGGGCAACTCCTTTCTCCTTGGTGTACGGTATGGAAGCAGTCCTACCGTTAGAAGTGGAGATCCCTTCTTTGCGAGTTTTGGTTGATGTGAAACTCGACGAGGCAGAATGGATTACGAACCAACTGAACCAACTCAGCCTAATGGACGAGAAGAGGTTGGCATCGATTGCACATGGTCGTCTATACCAAAGCCGAATGAAGAAAGCTTATGATAAGAAGGTGCGTCCTAGAAGCTTTCAGACGGGTGATCTCGTCCTGAAGAAGATTCTTCCTCCACACTCCGATCACCGGGGCAAGTGGACTCCGAATTATGAAGGTCCGTACATCGTCAGCAAGGTCTTCTCGGGAGGAGCTTTGTTGTTATCCACGATGGATGGTGAAGATTTTGCATCCCCGGTAAACGCGGACGCAGTTAAAAAATACTTTGCTTGAAAGCAACCCGCTGGACAGTAAAAAGAGAGTCCATGCAAAAATGGGGCATCCTGGCGAACCATAAAAAAGGAAAAAGGTTCGGGCAAAAATTAGGGATATAAATTGAAAAAATGTACACCCGCAAAGTCGAAAACCCGGATGGGCGACTTCGGCAAAAAAGGGTATCCCGGTGAACTGAAACCCCGCAAAGGGCGGTTCACACAAAAGTTAGGGATTTAAAAAAGCAAATGACTGCGTTCCGCGTGTGGACCTTCTTTGTTTAGTGGTTTGGAAGACCTGAGGGCCGTTTATCTGAATCAATCTCTTCTGAAGCTGAAGCGTCAGAGAAGTATCGAAGTCGAGTGGGTCATAGAGGGATCAACTCATGGTGTTCGTCTATGCCTCGTTGCCGACATTTGTATATACTGATGTATATTTATGTTTTATTTTTGTGCGGCTTCCTCATTCCAGGAGCTTGCATCTGTTGTAAAACGTTTTTACCCATTCAGGGGTTCGTTATCAATAAAATATATACTATTCAGCAATTCTGTTTTTCTGTTTAGCATTTATCTGTTTTGTTTGCGAAAAAGAACGCCGATGTTTTTGATAAAATGAGCATACATAAACTTACTGGCCTAGGCCACTGATTGTTGAAACAATGAATTACTTGAACATTGTCACAAGATGATAACCTTGATAGATTCCTTTGAGAAAGGTATCTTGTCTGTTTGTTTGTGTTGTTACAGGTGTAGCATATTCCAGACAGTGCACCGTGCGTATCTCCAAGCAGGATGATTCCTCTTTCTCCAGCAAAGTTCAGCAGCCTCTCCCCGCAGAGTCCGAACGTGAGATTGTAAGGCATTGATATGTCTCCCCGGGCAGAGAAGATTCTCTCCCCAATCAGACGCATCCTGAAGGAACGTCATCTCCTCAGCTGAGTCATACCGAAGTGTGTAGCAACTGATGGTGCCAGACTGAAGTCTCCAGCGGAATTGAGATTCCCCCACAGAGTCGTACTCTCCCCCGAAGCAGGATGATTCCTTCTTCCCCAGCGAAATTGAGATTCCCCCCACAGAGTCGTACTCTCCCCAGCAAGCAGAATGATTTCTCCTTCCTCAGCCGAGTTTGCAGATACCCAAGAGAGCCGAGTCCTTGGAAGCCGCTCGGGCCATGATTGGTTTTCCCTAGTGGAATGTTGAATAGCTGATGCTGTGTTTCCCTGCCGAAGTCGGTATTCCCAGGGAAGTAGCCGTGAAGGCCGTGCAGTCTATTCCCGCGATTGATATCGCTTTCCCTCAGCAGGTCCAGGTTCTCGTAGAGCTTCGTTCCCCCGCAGCAGTCAACTGAAGTTGTGTCTCCTGCGGAGTCCAATTGAGATTGGCGGGACCCTTGCTCTCCTCAGCAGGATGATTCCTCTATCTGAGTGGTTCTTTCTCCTCGACAGGAAGATTCTCCCTTCAGCATTTATTTTGCTGACAGGATCGCACCATTTTGCATGACTGCATAGCATTTATCATAAACGCGTAGCATTTCCACCCTGTGGAGCATTGCGCCATTGCCAAAGCATATGCATAATAAGCATGATACAGGTTGTTACCGTTCTTGTTTTGCAGGTGTTCCGCCGCAGAATTGATTGCTCAGGATGATTCCTGAAATTCTCCCCAACGAAGTCGCTTGCTCAAGATGATTCTTGAAGCCCCCAACGAAGTCTTCTGGCTCAAGATGATTCTTGAATTCCCCAGCGAGAGTCGCTTGCTTGAGATGATTCTTAAGACCCCAGTACAGTCGCCAGAGTGGTTGCTCAAGTTGATACTTAGAGTCCCTGACAGAGTGTCTGCTCAGGATGATTCCTGAAAGCTCCAGCATGGTTATCGGTTCAAGATGATTCTTGAAGTCCCCGACGGAGTTATTTGTCCAAGACGATTCTTGAAGTCCTCAGCAAAGTTGATTCATCCAGAATGATTTCTGGATCCCCGAAGCGGAGTTACTTGATAGTTCTCTAGAATCCCCAACGGAGATGCGTCATCCCCAGCCAGTTTCTGAACAGCGAAGTTGAAACTTCCCCTGAAGACTTCATGATTGAAGTCCGACCGTGTTAACGAAGCAGTTCTCTCAGCTGATGCGGAGTGCCTGATGGCAGAAGTTTGGGTATCCCCAATTGGTTCATGATTGACCGAGAATCCTACTCCCGACTTGCTGATGAAGTCCGGCTGATGCCCGAAAGTTTTCTTCGAATGCCCGATGGTATGATCAATATGATTGTTGACCTGATGAGTCCCGAGGAATCTTGATGCCTGATGGCATGATCGACCATGTATTACCGGTTACCGTGTGACCAATTCTCCAGCTAGCTGCTGTGCAGCTATTATTTCAGTTCTCGAAGATTTGATCCCAGCAGAGTACCGTGTACTTGTGCAGTTGGCAAATTTCCGGGTTTATCGGTATTCAACCGTCTTGCACCTTAATTGTTTGAGAGTCATTCGCTTCTCACCCAGTCAGGTTCAAGCCGTTTGAATAGGGGCAGCTGTTGCACCCCAAAATTTGACCAACATTGATTTACCTAGCTTGTGTTCACTAGCATTATCATCTGCTTCTCATTGATATGGGGGCAATAGATCAAGAGGTATGACTACCCATCAAGAGTTATATGAGACTTTGAAGCTATCCAAGAAGGTTATTCAAGTGTGCAAAGGTTGATATCTTTGTCAGAGAAGTTAAGAGATCCTCAGAGAGATTGGTTGAAACCAAGGTTGTGTGCCTCATAACTTGAGAGTTGTGGGGGCTCCTCAGATGATTCTGAGGCTATGAGGATGGACTTAAAGCTTTGAGAGAGCTTATAAGATGTCTTGAAAGCCATTATGAGGCCTAGAGAGGTCATTGTACAAGAATAAGAAGACTCAGCCATGAGTGGTATAATTAGGGTTTGACTGGGTCAACCCTAGGTCAACTGATGATTTGGAGAGGGTTGAGACCTAATCCAAGAAGCCATGTGATCATGGATTGATGCATTGAGATGCTATAAGGATGATTCCTAGACCAACTCATCATGATTGAGGAGTTTGAGAAGTTTCAAGCTAGGGTTTCTAAGGCTTGACAGTGTAAAATCCCCTAGTTTGATCCCTATCTTCAAGGCAGTTTAGCTCAAGATGGGATTGTCATATCATCTTACCCCCAACATGAATGTTGTAGAGCTTGCTCTTAGATTTAATTTGAGTACTAGAAGTCATTGATAGGATTTGTAGAGCTCAAGTTATGACTTTGACAAGTTACAGGTCATCTGAGGTATGTGAATTTGGGGCCTTGCAAGTCACCCAACTTGCATCCAACTTTTTCCCATGAAGGATGATTCCTATGAACTTTTGGTCAACATGAATGTTGTTCCTCATCTTCTTATCTTTCTAGAGAGTACTATAAATCCTTGATAGGATTTGTAGAACTCAAGTTATGGCTTTGACAAGTCAAGGGCATTTTGGTCATTTGGAGATTATAGGTCATTTCAAGCATAAGGCCATATCTCCTATTTCCAAGCTTCAAATGGAAAAATCTTCAACATAAAACTTGCTTAGGATGATGTTTTAAGGCTAGTAGGGTGGTCATGAGATGTTGAAAAGGCTTGTAGCAAAAAGTGATAAAAATGACCTAAAATGGAGGCATAAGTTAAATAAGTTCAAGTTGGAAATTAAAATTTCCAAGTTACACATCCAAACCATGGCATATAATAGGTCATTTTGACTCTGAAAGACATTCTAAAAACAAAGGTTCAGCCACTTTTTTGAATTGAGGCCTAGATCATGGGGTTGCTTTGGAAAATGCTTGCTTGCATAATAAGGCACAAATGCAAAACTTAAGGAAAGGCAATGTATAAGCTGGTAAAGGGTTTTAACACATCCTATATCTCATTTAGGGAGAATTTCAAGTCAGTTACAAGGGCTGCAAGGGCTATGGCATGAGATGGCATGTGAGATGAGATGAATCCATAAACTCATGACATGAGAATTCCAATTTCTCATTGGATGATTCCAGATGGTTCTAGATGAGTCTAAACCATCCTATATATGATTTAGAACTTGCTCAGATGCAAGGTTGGTGAGAGATTTGATAGAAGAGAGAGATAGCCATTTCACTTGCTTCCATTACAAGTTGAAATCAAATTCTACATTCTGATTCATTTCCATTCCTTCTTTCAATCAAAACACATTCCCTTGATCACACTGAAGCTGTGCAGACCAAATTGAAGGCAAAACCATGGAGAATTGAAGAGATAGCACTTGGATTTTGAAGTTTGCAAGTTACCATCGGGTTTGGAGATTCAAGCTTTCTTGGTCCAATCTTTTGCAAACAGTAGCAAGATCATCATTCAAGGATTGATTCTGAAGAGTTTGAGAGCTTGAAGTGAAGGTTTGCCCCATCTGTTAATCAAGATTCGACAGGTTAGTAACTTTTCTTCTACACCATGATTTAGGCATAATTAGCAAGAATTGTTAGGTTAGAACGGTTAGAGACAATTAGGTGATGGATTCTGGGAAGTTTGGGATCAATTGGTGAGGTTTCAGTTGGTGACACCATTTTTGTTTTGACCAAGAACATGAGATATAGTGAGCTATAGCATGAATTTGATATCAAGAATTAATCAGTGTGAAGTGGTGATCATTCTGAGGTAGTTAATTTCAAGAATGGTTAGAACTGAAGTTTGAGCATATCTTTGATCTTGGATCGGGTTTGGAGAATTAGGGCATTTCAATTGATTTCAAGGCCATGGTTAGATTCAGGGTGAAATTCTGGATCAACTAGGGTTTTGAATTGTAGTTTTTCATGGAGAATCGAGGTGATACGATTGGGGTGAAGATTCACTTTGAAGCTCTGTTCATGGAGCTTTCCCTCCATTTCCATAGCTGAAGGAAGAAGACAAAGTGCTGGCCGTTTGATCAGGCGTGGACTCATTGACTAGGGTCAGATCTGAGGGCTGTGGTTTAATCTCACGTGTGAAAGGGGAGTCTGAAGACAACCAAAACGCGTCGTTTCATTAAAAGGGAGATTGGGCTTGATTGATATTCACACCCCACTCTCATGGCCCATTGGATTTTGAACTGTATTTCTTTGCTTTTTACACCGTTTCTTTTTCTTTTTCTTTATGATTTTCAATGATTTTCTGATTAAATAACTGGGCCTAGCGCGCCTTACTAATTGTACCCCCATTTTAAGCCCATTTGGAAAATGAACTGTCTGGCATTGCTATTCACACCAAGCATTTCTCATTTTAATTTCTTTTTCTCCATTTTTCATTAATCTTTAAAAAATCATAATAAATAGGAAATTAATGATTTTTGCATGGGGATTTTTTCTCCCATTTCATGTTCATGTATATAAAATTATAAAATCAAAATATTTGCATTTCATGCATTTTTAATATTTTTTTGTGTATTTTCTCTTTTAATAGCATTTTGATTCTTTTATGTTGATGCATAGATTTGTAGAATTTTGTTTAGCTAGTTCCCTTTGAATTTTTAGGCCATTCTTTTTAGGATAGTTATATTAGGACTTTAGCTCCCCTCTGGATTTATTCCATAATTTTGTGATTTGTGTAGAATTAGGTCAATCCTTAACATAGGTCCACAATAACCTTAGAATTTTGGGTTTCTAGGTCAAGTTAGACATTGGGACATATAGGGTATTAAGGGTAGGTATATAGGATCCCCTAGAAATTATATTAGATTTTAATATAATAGTATACTATTTTTAAATGATTTTTGTAGTTGATGGTTGTTTGTGTTGCCCTTGTGGGCTTGTATTTTTGTTTGCCTTGCTTTGTGGGCTTGGTTTTGCTTTGAGGAGCATGGAGGAGCATCCTAGAAGACTTGAGGATTGTAAAAGGAGCTTGAGAGGTTGAGAATCTTGTTTGTTTTGTTGTTGTTTTAGGGTTAGGAATTAGGAAGAGTTTAGACCTAGTTAACTCCTTTCTCAAACATGGATGGTATCTTTCACCTCCATTCCTCCCTGTGATTCAAGGTCCTTCCATGGTATTCACCTCTCTCCTTAGGAGGGATAAGTGATGGTACCTAGGAAGTAGAACCTTTGAGGGAACCATTCCCTTGATGTTAAACCCTTATAGGTCACCTTGGGTGATCAATAAGCAGTTTAACACCCCAGCTTATCCAGTTAAGTGATTTCCTCTGGTTTGAGTATCTTGAGAGATGTTGAGCTTGAGTGTGAAGATGAAGACTTCATTGAAGAGTATGGAATAGGATGATTCCCTGAGCATTGCCATTCCAGCTGAAGCTTGAAGAGCAAGATCAAGTTGATACTTGAAGACCCAATGAAGATCCAGTAAAGACTGAATGAAGAGCTGAGGCTTAAAGACTGAAGGATGAAGTTGATACTTCTAAGTGATTGAAGATTACTCTGAGAAGCTGAAGCTTGCAGTAAGAGAAGACCAAGTTGAGACTGGTAAAGCAAAGAGAGCTTGAGATCTTGAAGACTAAGTTGATACGTAGGAAGAGGATTCAATTGAGATTGACTGAAGAGCTGAAGCTTGAAGAACAAAGGATAAGTTGATACTTACTTTGAAGCTTGGAGATCCTGAAGGAATCAAGTTGATACTTGTGGTTAAGAGTGAAGCCTGAAGGTGGAACTGATTAAGGAGCTGAAGCTTAGAGAAGAGAGAATAAGTTGAAACTTACGTTGAAGGGTTGAAACCTGGAGAAGCAAATTGACTTTTGTCTAGAGTGATTGAGGTCTGAAGACTGAGTTGCTGTTGGAAGAGCTGAAGCTTGGAGTTGAGAGAGGAGTTGATCTGCTTTCTTTTCTGCTTTCTTTTCTGTTTTCTTTTCTGTATTGATGTGCCTTGTTTGACTTGCTTCATGCATTAGAATAAGTTCATATCTAGACTAGGTAGAATCTAGGAGCATGATTGCACTAGAGGTTGAGTTGCTCCCTCTGCTTGTACTGTTACTGTATGGCTTTGCTTGCGGGTATTCGGTAGAGCCCTGCTCCCTTGCCCATGTGGTTTGTTTTGCTTGATAGCATGATTTTATTCCTTCTGTATGATTGCAGTCTCATGTATTTTGCTTGATAGCATGTTTTATTTCAGTATGATTACTGTTATTTCAGTATGATTACTGGGTCCTTGAAAGTCACTCAACTTGCAGACAACTTTTGCCCTAGTAGGATGATTCCTATGGATTCTTGGTCAACATGAATGTTGAAGAGCATCTTCTTAGCTTTCTAGAGAGTACTAGAAGTCCTTGATAGGATTTGTAGAACTCAACTTATGGCTTTGACAAGCCAAGGGCATTTTGGTCATTTGGAGGTTATAGGTCATTTCAAGCATAAGGCCATATCTCCTAGTTCCAAGCTTCAAATGGAAAAATCTTCAACATCAAACTTGCTTAGAATGATGTTTTAAGGCTAGTAGGGAGGTCATGAGATGTTGAAAAGGCTCATATCAAAAAGTGATAAAAATGGCCTAAAAATGAGGCATAAGTTAAATAAGTTGAATTTGAAAAATGGAAATCCCAAGTTATAAGTCCAAACCATGTCATGTAATAGGTCATTTTGACTCCAAGTGAAATTCTAAGAACAATGGTTCAGCCACAATTTTGATTTGAGGCTTGCATCATAGGGCTGCTTTGGAATTTGATTACTTGCATCTTAAGGTACCAAACCAAAACAAGGCAAAACTCAATAAACAAGGAAGTTATGCATTGTATCTCATCTTAAATCTCATGTGGGGATAAATTCAAGTCAGAAACCAAAGTTACAAGGGATATGGCATGAGATACCATGTAAGGAGAATGAGAAATCAAAATACCATGACATGAAAACTTCAATTTCTCATTGGATTGTTCTAGGGGGTTCTAGATGATTCTAAACCACTCTATAAGATGATTGTAACTTGCTCAGATGCCAGGTTGGTGTTAATTGGTATAGACAAGAGAGAGTGAGATCCAAAATCTTCCATTGCAAGTCACATTCAATTTCTTCATTCTTCTTCATTGCCATCCCTTTTTTCTTCACAAACCTTTTCCATAGATCCTTCTGAGTGTGTGCATGCTGAATTGAAGCTCCATTGATGGAAGATTGAAGGTGTTCCAATTGAATTTGCAAGAAGGCAATTACCATCGAATCTTGAAGTACAAGCTCTCTCCCTCAGAATTTTTGCAAACAGTAGAAGTTTCATCATCCAAGGATTATTCTTGAAGAGTTTCAAGCCTTGAAAGCAAGGATTTCATCATCTACCATATCAAGAAGCCAGGTTTGCAAAATCTCTTTCACCTCATAATCTAGGCATGGTTAGGTTAAGTTATTAGTGTAGAATTGTTAGAGACAACTAGGTGATCAATTCTGAAGAGTTTGAAAGCATTTGATGAAGTTTCAGTGGTGGATACCATTTCTTGATGGAGTAAGAACTAGTGATATAGTGAGTTTCAATGCTAGATTGGTAGCTTGTTTTAATCAGTGGAATGTGAGGATCATTTTGATATAAAGAAATCTAAGTTTGGTTGAGGTCGAGTATGGATCATATTTTGAGATTAAGTTGGTTGCACCATCGGGTTGCATGCTAGAGGCTCTTTCAATGAAAACCAAGGCTAGGATCATGATCAGGGTGAAAAATGGATCAACTTAGGGTTTTAAACGGTTGAATTTGATACTGAAATGAAGGAGCACGAGTTGGTGGAAGTTGAGTGCATGGAAGCTGTGTTTTAATGGAGTTTCTGAAAACCCTAGGTTGGGTGAGGAAGACGAAGTCTCGTCCCTTGGATGATTGCTTGACTTTTTGACTTTTCCATGATCCAACGCGCCACATTTGATTTCAGTTTTGGGAGGGAATCAAAAATGCAATGAAACGCCGCGTTTCATTAAA
Organism: Lathyrus sativus; assembly: GCA_963859935.3. NCBI lineage: Eukaryota > Viridiplantae > Streptophyta > Magnoliopsida > Fabales > Fabaceae > Lathyrus > Lathyrus sativus. Next base: position 466,950 of record CAWUDS030000773.1, read on the forward strand.
AGGAAGTCTGGGCTTTAGTGGATCCAATTTCTATCAACACCCCCAAGTGAGGCCCAATGGCATAATGAACTGATTTTCTTTGATATTTGCACCGAATCTGTCTCAATTTATTTATGTTTATTCATTGTTTTTTCTGATTTTAATTGGGCCCAGACGCTTTACTTTCTGCACCCCACGTTTTGAGCCCATCAATAAAATGAACTGTGTATTGTTACTATCTGCACCCATGCTTCATTTTTCATTTTATTTTTATTCCATTTTATTCCAAACTTTATAAATTCATATTAAATGGAAAAATAATGTTTTTTTCATGGGAGTTTTTTCTCCACTTCATATTTTTGTCTAGAAAAATATAAAATAAAAACATTTTCCATATCATGCATTTTGATATTTTTTGCATATTTTCCATTTTAATTGCATATTATTTCTTTTATGTTGATATATGATTTTGTAGAATTTAGTTTAGGTAGCTCCCTTAGTATTTTTAGGTCATTCTTTTTAGGATAGTTAGATATATGTTTTAGCCTCCCCCTGAATTTATTCCATATTTTTGTGATGATTTTTAGGTTAGTTTTGATTAGTTGATTCTAGGTTGTGTAGAATTAGGTTAAACTTCAACATAGGTCCATAATAACTTTAGATTTTTGAGTTTTAGGACAATTTAGACTATGGGACATATATGGGTGTTAAGGGTAGGTATGTAGGATCCCTTAGAAATTATATTAGGATTTAATATAGTAGTATACTATTTTTAGTTGATTTTTGTATTGGTTGATTGTTTGTGCTGCCTTTAGGGCATGTTTGCTTTTGTTTGCTTTGCTTTGTGGCCTTGGAGAGCTTGATCTTGTTCTAAGGAGCATTGAGGAGCATAGTAGAAGCCTTGAAGATGGATTGAGGAGCTTGGGAGCTTGATCTTCTTTTCTTTTTGTTGTTTTAGGGTTAGGGATTAGGAAGAGTTTAGACTTAGATAACTTCTTTCTTAAACATGGATGGTATCTATCACCTCCATCTCTCCCTGTGATTCAAAGTCCTTCCCTGGTATACACCTCTCTCCTTTGGAGGGATAAGTGAGGTACCTAGGAAGTAGAACTTTTGAGGGAACCATTCCTTTGATGTTGAACCCTTATAGGTCACCCTTGGTGGTCAAATAAGCAGTTCAATATCCCCCAGCTTATCCAGCAAGTGATTTCTCTGGTTTGATTGTCTTGAGAGATGTTGAGCTTGAGTTTGAAGATGAAGACTTCAATGAAGAGTGTTGAAGAGGATGAATCCTTGAGTATCGCCATTCCAGCTGAAGCTTGAGGAGCAACAAGAGCAAGTTGATACTTGGAGATCCCTGAAGATAGTGAAGCCTGAAGGTGGAGCTGATCAAGAAGCTGAAGCTTAAGGGAGAAGATAAGTTGAAACTTATGTTGAAGGGTTGAAACCTGGAAAAGCAATTGATATGTGTCAAGAGTGATTGAAGTCTGAAGACTGGATTGCTGTTGGAAGAGCTGAAGCTTGGAGTTGAGAGAGGAGTTGGTCAGCTTTCCTCTGTTTTTCTTTTCTGTATTGCTGTGTTTTGTTTGACTTGTTTGATGCATTAGAATAAGTTCATATCTAGAATAGGTAGAATCTAGGAGCATGATTGCACTAGAGGTTGAGTTGCTCCCTCTGCTTGTATTGTTATTGTATGGCTTTGCGTGCGGGTATTCGGTAGAGCCCAGCTCCCTTGCCCATGTGGTTTGTTTGCCTGATGGCATTTTATTTCATTTTATCTGTATGATTGCAGTTTACTGTTATTGCTTGATAGCATGTTGTTTATCTTTCAGTATGATTACTGTTATCCATTCTGGCTTGAGGTTGAGATGAGCTTGTGGAGGCTGAAGCCCCACACACATTTCCTTCCTCACTTGCATTGCATGCATTTTACTGTTAAGCTGATGCTTTGTCTGTTTTGGTGTATCATTGACATGATCCCTTAGGACTCTCATTTCTTTTAATAAGGACTTGATGATAGAATTTTAGGTTGAAACATATGCATTACAACTTCTAGGAGTTCCCTGTTCAAACCTCAACCATAGGATGAATCCATGGCATGATAACAGTAGGACTTGATAGTCTCCCTTCTAGTTGGGCCTGTTCTCTTCTCATCTCAAAACAGTTTAAGATACAGTAATCATGAATGATTTCTTTCGTACGTTACGAGCCTTAAGCTATCTGAGAAAGGATTGTGGGAGAGTTTCTTTTCCACAATCTGGATGTTTAGTATGGTACCCTTTGGGTGACATGCGACGCATTCACTCTCAGGTCATAGTCTCTAGTGCGATTGAAATCGCAAACACAATAAAAAACACTTCTTTCGTAAAAGACAGGAAATAAACCGTAGTTTCCCGAACTACGTGAGCTCTGATCTCTCATGCCTGTTGAGAGTACGTAGGCACAAGATGGCGATGTCTTGGCGAGCTACTTTCCCCCGTAACCCTTCGTAGGCCGAACTACGTTGACTCTGATTTCTCATTCTCTGATGAGAATACGTAGGCATAAAGCGCGACGCTTTGCCGAGTCATTTTTCTTTTCTATTTCAGCCAGCCTTGATAGGTAGATAGAATAAAACCAACCCGTCCAAGTAAACACAACAAGCGAGGATCCCGTCGAGTACGACGGACGTGAGGGGTGCTAATACCTTCCCCTTGCGTAACCGACTCCCAAATCCAGACAACGGTTGCGACGACCTTGTCTTACCTTTTTTCGTCAGGTTTTTCCGATTGTTTCCTTTCCCGCTCTAAGGGATAAATAACGAAAGGTGGAGACTCTTCTGTCATGCCGGCACCTTATTTTCGCGCAAGCGACAGCTGGCGACTCTGCTGGGGACTTCAACGGTTCCCTGAGAGTCAATCCTAACGCTTGCATGATTACTTGTTGGGGTGCGTTTATTTATCGCATTTTACTTCTCGCACTTTATTTCCCGCATTTTATTTTCAGTATAATATGATTATTTGTGCTGTTGTGGGATGGGAGTTCTGATGAGTGAGAAGCCAGACCCAGGCTTGAGTGCACTATAGACTTAGAGTGGAAATTAGTGGGCGCGTGCTTGCTTTGCAGGCACTAGTGTCTCATGAAATCCACGCTCAGACGAGGTTCATCCGGTTGGCTTCCCTTTCAACCCTTTGGGTTGAGACAGTTGCTGGTTTGGTGGATTGTCGACTCTAGGGACCGATCATTTGTGATTCAGCTAAGTGAGGCCGCTTCATGAGCTGGTGATGCCACACCTTCTGGGTATCGTATCACCCCTCTTGAAAGTCTGTGATGCTGATGAACGCATAGGATGCCGTACCTTGAGTCAGTTTAGGTCCATACCTGTGAGCAGGGTTGGGTTCATTGCAGGAAACTTTGACCTTCAAACTACCTGGGCTTCTTGACAGTGGATCAGTTTTGTTGGTATCAGGGTTTCTCAGTTGCAGATTTGTCTGTTCTTGATAGAGCAGGTTTTGATCAGAGGATCTTATCATCAGGTGTTTGTCTGTTCTTGATAGAGCAGGTTTTAATCAGAGGATCTTATCATCAGGTGTATGGCTGTTCTTGATAGAGCAGAGTATTGTCATCAGTTGTTTGTTCTTGATAGAGCAAATTTTTGAGTGGGGTCTGAAGATCTCATCAGCATCAGTTGTTTGTTCTTGATAGAGCAGATTTTTGGGTCTGAGGATCTCATCAGCAGATGTTGTTTGTTCTTGATAGAGCAGATTTTTGAGTGGGGTCTGAAGATCTCATCAGCAGCTGTATGTTTGTCTTTGATAGGGCAGATTTTTGATCTGGGGTCTGAAGACTTCATCAGCAGATATTTCTTGATCCTACATCCGAGGTCCTTATTATCAGACATTTGTTCTTGACAGAACAGAATTATGATCCTATGTATACGGTCCTATCAGATGGTTGTTCTTGGCAGATCAGATTTGTGGTCCTACACCGAGGTTTTCTTCTCATCAGTGGTTGTTGATACAAAATCTCCACAGCAGCAGTTGCCTGGATATCTTATTGCATGATTGCATTTTGCATTAGTTTGCATATTCATTTGCATTTCATTAACGTATGTCTGTGTTGCAGGTACCGTTTTCCCCGATCCAGGATTTCTTGCCTCCTATTGTATTGTTATGGGCTCTCTGAGGAAGACCGTGGCTTACAAGTTCCCTACCCCATATGTGGTTAAGCTGACTGGTTTGATAGCTCTGGCAGATGATTCTGTGAAGGATGAGTTCAGGAAATCTTACGGCAGGTTGCTCAGTTTGGTTTGCAAGCCTTCTACGTTCGAGTTGAATGGGTTGCACGCTCTGCTGCAGTTCTACGACCCTCCACTGAGATGTTTCACTTTTCAGGACTTTGTTCTCGCGCCGACGCTAGAAGAGTATGCTGATTTGCTAGGTGTGCCTATCAAGAGGCAGATGCCTTTTGTCCACATGGATGTTGAGCCTGATCTGGCTGGTTTAGCTCCTTCACTTTATCTGGACGCCTCCGAGTTAGTTTTGACTAGTTGGAACAAGGTTCCTGGGTTTTCATTGCTGTTTCTAATGGGTAAAGCTCAACAGTGTGCCAAGGACGGATGTTGGGACGCGTTCAATGCCATCCTCGCTCTATGCATATATGGCATTATCCTGTTCCCCAACATGCCCGATTTTGTAGACTTTGATGCGTTTCACATCTTTGCTTCAGGGAATCCAGTCCCTACCCTGATAGGAGATGTCTATCACTCAGTCCACTACAAGAATGAGAACAGGAGGGGGAAGAATGTCTCGTGCTGCGTACCCATGCTGTACAAATGGCTTGAAAGTCATCTGCCCAAGAGGGGTCCTTTTGTCTTGTCTGCAGCCACAGTTGAGTGGCCTGAGCGTCTGATGAGTTTATCTGCAGAGGATATTGATTGGTTCGACAGAGACAGGTTGGGTACTGAGGTGATCTTCAGTTGCAGCGGGTTTCCAAATGTACCTTTGATAGGTAGGAAGGGTTGTATAAACTACAATCCGTCGTTGTTGGTCCGCCAGTTCGCGTATGCTTTGAGGAGTCCGCAGAAGGATGAAGAGGTACAGGAATCTCTGTATCTCACTGGTACTCTAGAGGGGGATCTGCTGTCCAAGCTTCAGCGCGCGTGGAACAGTATCAGTAAGCGAGGAAAGCCTTTGCTGGGAAAAAGCAACAGTCAAGCCTACCCTCCGTACAGGACTTGGATCAGAGCCAGGGCCAACGCTATTGGGATGCCGTTTCCTCATGCCAAGCCAGAAAGTCCTCCAACAATCGAAGAGCCTACTACTGTGCCCATTCATCAGCATAACCAGGTATTAGCTGAGCGGGATGAATTGAAGCGGGCGAACGAAGAACTGGAGAAGGAGTTAGCTCAGCTTCGGAGTGAGAGGAACGAAGCCGTTCATTATTTCAAAAGGCAAACAGAGTTGGTGAACCAGCTAGGTACAGACCTGACTAAGCAGATGGCCGAGCGTGAACACATGGGTCAAGACTTTAGGGCTGTCAACGACGTACTGGCTACGAAGAAGCAGCACTTAGACGAGGCATATCGGAGGATATCCAAGTTCAACCAGCACTGGAAGGCTTCCCTGGCCACCAGGAAGGAGCGGGAGGATAAGCTGATGCTGCAGATCTCCAAGCTGGAAGCCGAGGTGAAGGACAGTGAACAGAGGTTTGATGAAGAAACCGCCTGCAGATACGCCGCCGAAGGCCAGCTCAACAAAGCTCTTGCTAACCTGAAGGAGCGCAAGCTGACGTTTGAGTCTAAGAAGCGGAAACTGGAAGATTGCTTCGGCGAAGGAGCATGGGAAAGTTCAGTTCAGGGACTTCAGTATACCATTGTGCAGAGGGAATTGCTCGTTGAGGGGTTGCTCACTCTGCCGGATCATCCAGAGACGAAGGAGTTGTTAGAAGAGTATCGCGCCCGTGGTCGTACTTGACTAGTTGTATTCCTTTTGTTTTGATCTTTGTTGTATGCTGACCATCACCAGGCTTGTTGGCTGAGGTCACGCTGTTGATTTGTCTTGTACTCGCTAACGCTATGTACTGCCTTGATAGGCTTTCTTTATATATGAGATTGATGTTTCCATGATTGGGCTCAGACTTCTTCTTATTATTATTATCAGCACTGGCACTAAGGCACTAGGATCGGGGGAGATCTCCCAAAAACACAGACACACGCATGCATCTGCATGAAGCATTTGCATGACGTACATTTTGTTGTTTTTCCTAACCTTTGGTGTTTGCAGGTTTTTTAGGTTTACAGGTCCCAGGCTGTTCTCGGTAACTCCAAGATTGATCGGAGACTAATTCACCATTATCCAACTAGAGCTAATCAGACCAGGATCATGGATCAGGTGCAGACAGATGTCCAGGAGCTCCGCGAGGGGATGGATCGCTTTATGGAACTGATGCAGGTGGTCGCCAATGGTCAGGACCAGCTCAGGACTTTGGTTCAGATTTTGATCTCCAGGGTTGATAGCAACGACATACTCCATGGCGGGGCTGTGCCTACTCCTCCACCAGTTGATACTCCGCAGAATGGTGTCCCCGTGGCCGGGGGCAACGGCAGTGCTAATGGCAATGTGATGGCCAACATCAGACTCAATACGACGGGCGTCGGTAACGGGAGTCTGGGAGCTAATGTCAACATTGGGCCGGTCAACGGCAATACAGGCGTCGGGAATCTGTTGGTGCCTCAACCATGGCTTGAGGATCATCAAGATGATGTGTTCTCTCAAAGGGGTGCAGAAGGGGAGCTGAATGCTGAAGCGCGGCTCAGATTCAAAGCACTGGAAGATAAAAGGAGAGATATTGAGAATCAGAATACTTTGGGCGTTGATATGTCCAAGCTGGGGTTAATTGCTGATTTCAAGGTACCTCCTAAGTTCAGGGTGCCTGACTTTGAGAAATATAAGGGTACTACTTGCCCTCGTGTCCACCTCCGATCGTACTACAGGAAGATGTCTGCCTATTCAGAGGAATGGAAGTTGCTGATGCACTTCTTCCAAGATAGCCTTTCCGGACCATCCCTCGAGTGGTACATGGGTTTGGAGCCCACTAGCGTGCGCACATGGAAGGATCTCGCTGAAGCGTTTGTCCACCACTATCAGTACAATAACGACTTGGCCCCGAACCGAATTCAGCTCCAGAACCTGTCGCAAAGGAATAATGAAGGATTTAAAGAGTATGCCCAGCGGTGGCGTGAGTTGGCCGCTCGGGTTCAGCCGCCGATGGTTGAACGCGAGCTCGTGCAGATGTTTGTGGCTACCCTCCCAGGGGTCTACTATGAAAAGTTAGTCAGCGGTATGTCTGGGACGTTCTCAGCTCTCATTACCATGGGCGAGCACGTCGAGAATGGTATCAAGATCGGGAAAATTCAAGGTGAATCATCCTCAGCTGGAGGAGGTGGAAAGAAACCTTACGCTGGCAAACGACGAGAAGGCGAAGCGAGCGCTGTGACCAACGCTCGAAGGAAGGGCAAGGCCCCTCAGCAGCAGATAGCCAGTATAAATATCCCAGCAGCTCCGCAACCGCAGCAGCAGCAACCGAATCAACAGGGATATAGAAAGTACTAGAATCGGGCAGCTTTGACAAATCGTCACTTTGAGGCACCGCCCATGTCGTACGCGCAACTCTTGCAGACTTTGCTTCAGCTTCAGTTGGTTCAGAAGAGGACGATGGCTCCCTTGACAGGGGCACCTCCACCGGGGTATGACGCAAATGCCACTTGCGATTTCCACACAGGGGCACCAGGCCACACAATCGAGAACTGCAAAGCCTTTAAGCACAAGGTGCAGGATTTGGTAGATGCCAAGATCATTAACTTCTCCGATAATGTGCCCAATGTCACGAAAAACCCTATGCCGAATCATAGGGGAGGCGGAGCGAACACCATTATCTAAGAAGAGAATACAGATCTGTTGACTGATGTCAGAGACCTAAAGACGCCACTTAGCTTCGTCAAAGCTAAGTTGTTGAAGAAAGGGTTCTTTCCAGGATGCGGAGAACTATGCATGGACTGTGCTACACATTCTGATGGGTGTGAGCAGCTGGTAGAAGGAATCCAAAGTCTGATGACTGAGGGGATTCTGCAGTTTAGCCGGAGGGCTGAAAGTGTATCAGGAGAGGTCGTGTTGAAGCAAGCCGATGAAGTCGCCACCATCACCATCCCTCGCCGGCCAATAACCATTTCTGCGCCCAGACCGCCTACAATCACTATTACTAAAGCCGGGCCGATACCATTCGAGAGCACTAACACCGTGCCGTGGTATTATGGAGCTGAAGTCTATTGCAACGGTCAGAAGTTGGAGCTGGAACCGTATGGGTCGACTGTGAAGAGTCTCGCAGGAATCAGTGGTATTACCCGCAGCGGAAGAGTATTCGCACCGCCAGAGGTCGTGGCAGAGAAAGCGGTTAGAGCTGATACAGCCGATAAGGGTAAAAGCAAAGTCGTCGAAGAGGCCCCGTGTGGGGTAGAGAAAGATTTGCTTGTCAAAGATGCCGAGGAGTTTATGCGGTTGATCAAAAAGAGCGACTACAAGATTGTAGACCATCTCCATCAGACGCCTTCGAAGATTTCTATTCTCAACCTGTTGTTGTATTCTGAAGCACACCGCAACGCGCTACTGAAGGTATTGAACGCTGCCTACGTACCACAAGAGATATCGTTGAATCAGCTAGAAGAGGTGGTAGCCCACGTTAATGCTGGTAACGGGCTAGGTTTCACAGATTTAGAGCTGACGCCAAAAAGGAGGAATCACAACAGCGCCTTGCACATCTCGATAGAGTGTAGAGGCACGATCATGTCGCATGTCCTGGTGGACACGGGTTCGTCGCTTAATGTGCTTCCGAAGAAGGCATTAATGAAGTTGGACACTCGTGGATTGCTTTGCACGCCCAGTGATCTGGTGGTGAAAGCATTTGACGGAACTAAGCGCCACGTTTTCGGGGATTTGACCCTGCCGATCCAAGTTGGTCCTGAAACGTTCGACACGGTCTTTTATATCATGGACATCATGCCTGCCTACAGTTGTCTCTTGGGCCGGCCATGGATCCATGCTGCTGGTGCCGTGACCTCCACGTTGCATCAAAAGCTCAAATATGCTGTCGGAGGAAGCATAGTAACCGTATGTGGTGAGGAGGACATAATGGTGAGCCATTTGTCATCCTTTAAGTATGTTGAAATGGATGGCGAAATCCATGAAACTCTCTGCCAGGCATTCGAAGCCGTCAAAGTGAAAGAGGTAGCTCCTGTAGTCACAGAGATGCCAGAGATGAATCTCTCCTCATTCAAAGAAGCTCGGGCCGTCGTCAAACGATCAAGCAGGATAAGTTTGGGCTGGGGTATTCTCCTGAAGCTGAAGCTTCGTCTTCTTCGTCTAGCAGTTCGTCTCGAGGTAAGGGGCCGATCCTATTTACCAGTGGCGGAGTGATTTTCGAAAGCATCAACGCGGCGTCTGAAGACAGCGGGGATAGCGATTGTGATCTCGACTCGTGGATTCAGCCAAACAAGCCGGGCAAGGGCCTCAACAATTGGACCATCAAGGATATCATCCAGCTGACAAGTGAAGAGTAATGATTTACTTTTTTCAATCATTGTACAACCCTATGTCCTACCCGGGGCATAGCGGTTTTATTGTCAGGGCCTTGTTGGATTATGTACATGCATTTTGTTAATAAATCAAAGGCGTTTTCTTCGTACTCAAATATTGTGTTCTCTGTTATTCCTGTTTTATGTTTGTTTTGAAAAACAGTAAAATGGCAACGGGGTTTGTGCTAACCTGCATATTCTTGTTTTAAACTTAACCCTTGTTATTGCAGGATCCACATAACAGATGACATCGACTCTGGACCTTCTACGGCTCACTTCGACTTTGATTGCCCGATCTATCAAGCCGAAGAAGAGATTGATGAAGACGAAGACCTTCCTGAAGAGTTGGCCCGCTTGTTGAAACAAGAGGAAAAGGTTATTCTGCCTCATGAGGAGGAGATCGAGATCGTAAATCTGGGTTCTGAAGAGCTCGTCAGAAATGTCAGGATAGGGGCAGCGCTGCAGAATGATGTCAAGCAGAGACTGGTCGAGATGCTTCGAGAGTATAGTGACGTCTTTGCTTGGTCATACAAAGATATGCCCGGACTTGACACGGACATCGTGGTCCACCACTTGCCGCTACGAGAAGATTGCCCTCCCGTCAAGCAGAAGCTTAGGAGGACGAGACCAGATATGGCTGTTAAGATCAAAGAAGAAGTGCAGAAACAGCTCGATGCTGGCTTCTTAGCGGTCACCACTTACCCTTCGTGGGTCGCCAACATAGTGCCTGTACCGAAGAAGGACGGTAAGGTACGCATGTGCGTCGATTATCGGGATTTGAATAGGGCGAGCCCTAAAGATGATTTCCCGTTGCCTCATATCTATGTGTTGGTCGACAACACAGCCCAGTTCTCCGTGTTTTTGTTCATGGATGGCTTCTCCGGTTACAACCAGATCAAGATGGCGCCGGAGGACATGGAGAAAACGACGTTTATCACCCCCTGGGGAACGTTTTGCTATAAGGTAATTCCCTTCGGTATGAAGAACGCAGGGGCCACTTACCAACGAGCAATGGTAACTTTGTTTCATGATATGATTCATCATGAGATCGAGGTCTATGTTGATGACATGATCGCAAAGTCCCAAACGGAGGAAGAGCATCTAGTCAACTTATTGAAGCTGTTTGAGAGGCTTAGGAAGTTCAGGCTGAGGCTGAATCCTAACAAGTGCACTTTCGGAGTGCGGTCCGGAAAGTTGTTGGGGTTTATCGTTAGTGAACGAGGTATCGAGGTTGATCCTGTGAAAATAAAAGCCATTCAAGAAATGCCAGCGCCGAAAACAGAAAAAGAAGTTCGTGGTTTCTTGGGCAGAATAAACTACATTGCAAGGTTTATCTCTCAGCTCATGGCCACTTGTGAACCGATGTTCAAGCTTTTAAAGAAAGATCAGGCGATTACTTGGAATGAGGATTGCCAGAAGGCATTTGACAAGATAAAGCAGTATCTCCAAGAACCTCCAATCTTGATACCCCCAGTGTCTGGACGACCATTAATCATGTACTTGACTGTTCTTGAGAATAGTATGGGGTGTGTTCTCGGTCAGCACGACGAGACTGGACGGAAAGAGCATGCAATTTACTACTTGAGTAAAAAGTTCACTGACTGTGAATCTCGATACTCGATGCTGGAGAAGACGTGTTGTTCACTAGCCTGGGCTGCTAAACGTCTACGACAGTACATGCTCGATCACACCATTATGCTAATTTCGAAGATGGATCCGATCAAGTACGTCTTCGAGAAGCAGGCTCTTTCAGGCAGGATTTCCAGATGGCAAATGGTGTTAACGGAATATGATATTCAGTACGTGTCCCAGAAGGCCATCAAGGGAAGCGTATTGTCTGATTACCTTGCCGAACAGCCGATCGAGGATTACCAGCCGATGAAGTTTGAATTCCCTGACGAGGATATTATGTTTCTCAAAGCGAAGGATCGCGATGAGCCGTTGCCCGACGAGGGGCCAGATAGGAAATCCCAGTGGAAATTGATATTCGATGGGGCGGTTAATTCCTATGGAAGTGGCACCGGGGCTATCATCACGACTCCCCACGGATCCTACATCCCGTTTACTGCGAGACTGACGTTTCTAGTCACCAACAATGAGGCGGAGTACGAAGCCTGCATCATGGGTCTAGAAGAGGCAATTGATTTGAGAATCAAGAACCTAGACGTATATGGTGACTCAGCGCTTGTGATCAACCAGATTAAAGGGGAGTGGGAGACTCGTCAATCGAATTTGGTGTCGTACATGAATTATGCCAGAAGGCTACTTCCGTTCTTCGATCGAGTGGAACTCCATCATGTGCCCAGGGCTGAAAATCAGATGGCTGATGCCTTAGCCACGTTGGCTTCAATGTATAAAGTCAATTTTTGGAATGAGGCTCCAAGAATTGTACTATCCCGTCTTGATAGGCCGGCATTTGTCTTTGCAATCGAGGCAGCCGCCGACGGCAAGCCATGGTTCCATGACATCCAGACTTTCCTTATGACTAAGGAATATCCTGCGGGTGCGTCAACCCAGGATAAGAAGACTCTGAGGAGGCTGTCTGGAAATTTTTATCTCAATCCTGATGGAGTTCTGTATAAGAGAAACCACGATCTCGTGCTACTCAGATGTGTAGATGAGAAAGAGGCGAGTATGCTCATGGAGGAAGTCCATGAAGGCACATTTGGTACGCACGCCGGCGGGCATGCTATGATGAGAAAGATCCTGAGAGCAGGATACTACTAGCTGACGATGGAGTCGGATTGCTTCAGATTCGCGAAGAGATGTCATAAATGCCAGATTTATGCTGATAAAGTTCATGTGCCGCCGTGCCCGTTGAATGTCATGTCCTCCCCGTGGCCGTTCTCCATGTGGGGCATCGACATGATAGGCAAGATCGAGCCCACTGCATCCAACGGTCATCGTTTCATTCTGGTAGCTATCGACTACTTCACCAAGTGGGTGGAGGCAGCCTCGTAAGCTAATGTGACCAAGCAGGTGGTGGCTAAATTCATAAAGAGGGACATCATCTGTCGTTATGTAATTCCCGTGCGGATCATTACTGATAATGGTTCGAATCTGAATAACAAGATGATGAAGGAGCTGTACCAGAGCTTCAAGATTGAACACCACAACTCATCTCCTTACCGGCCGAAGATGAATGGCACCGTCGAAGCCGCCAACAAGAACATAAAGAAGATTGTTCAGAAGATGGTTGTGACATACAAAGATTGGCACGAGATGCTGCCGTTTGCGCTGCACGGTTATCGTACGACGGTGCGTACATCAACCGGGGCAACTCCTTTCTCCTTGGTGTACGGTATGGATGTTGTCCTACCGTTAGAAGTGGAGATCCCTTCTTTGCGAGTTTTGGTTGATGTGAAACTCGACGAGGCAGAATGGATTACGAATCGTCTGAACCAACTCAGCCTGATGGACGAGAAGAGGTTAGCATCGATTGCGTTTGGTTGTCTGTACCAAAGCCGAATGAAGAAAGCTTATGATAAGAAGGTGCGTCCTAGAAGCTTTCAGACGGGTGATCTCGTCCTGAAGAAGATTCTTCCGCCACACACCGATCACCGGGGCAAGTGGACTCCGAATTACGAAGGTCCGTACGTCGTCAGCAAGGTCTTCTCGGGAGGAGCTTTGTTGTTATCCACGATGGATGGCGAAGATTTTGCATCCCCGGTGAACGCGGACGCAGTTAAAAAATACTTTGCTTGAAAGTGACCCGCTGGACAAAAAAAAAGAGAGTCCAGGCAAAAAAGGGGCATCCCGGCGAACCAAAAACAGAATAAAAGGTTCGGGCAAAAATTAGGGATATATTGAAAAAATGTACACCCGCGAAGTCGAAAACCTACACTGGGCGGCTTCGGCAAAAAAGGGTATCCCGGTGAACTGAAAACCCGTAAAGGGCGGTTCACGCAAAAGTTAGGGATTTGAATAAGCAAATGGCTGCGTTCCGCGTGTGGACTTTCTTTGTTTAGTGGTTTGGAGGACCTGAAGGCCGTTCATCTGAATCAATCTCTTCTGAAGCTGAAGCGTCGGAGAAGTATCGAAGTCGAGTGGGTCTTAGAGGGATCAACTCATGGTGTTTGTCTACGCCTCGTTGCCGACATTTGTATATACTGATGTATATTTATGTTTTATTTTGCGCGGCTTCCTCATTCCAGGAGCTTGCCTCTGTTGTAAAACATTTTTACCCATTCAGGGGTTCGTTATCAATAAAATGCATACTATTCAGCAATTCTGTTTGTCTGTTTAGCATTTACCTGTTTTGTTTGCGGAAAAAACGCCGATGTTTTTGATAAAATGCGCATACATAAACTTACTGGCCTAGGCCACTGATTGTTGAAACAATTAATTACTTGAATATTGTCACGAGACAATAACCTTGATAGGCCCCTTTGAGAAGGGTATCTTGTCTGTTTGGTTGTGTTGTTACAGGTGTAGCATATTCCAGACAGTGCACCGTGCGCATCCCCGAAGCAGGATGATTCCTCCTTCTCCAGCAGAGTTCAGTAGCTTCTCCTCGCAGAGTCTGAACGCAAGATCGTGAGCATTGATATGTCTCCCCAGGTAGAGATGATTCTCTCCCCAAGCAGATGCATCCTGAAGGAACGTCATCTCCCTCAGCTGAGTCAGGCGCCGAAGCTCGTGCTCACCCCCCAGCACCGGGTCACAAGTGCAGGTTCGTAGGAAACTATTCGTACGTCGAAGTATGCAGCAACTGATGGTGCCATACTAAAGTCTCCAGCGGAATTGAGATTCCCCACCAGAGTTGTACTCTCCCCCGAAGTCAGATGATTCTTTCTTCCCCAACGGAATTGAAATTCCTCCTCAGAGTCGTACCCTCTCCAGTGAAGCAGTTGGGACCATGATTGGATTTCCCCAGCCGAGCGTTGAACAGCTGATGCTGTATTTTCCCCCAGAGTCGTACTCTCTAGCGAAGCAGAATGATTTCTCCTTCCTCAGCCGAGTTTGCAGACACCCCAAGAGAGCCGAATCCTTGGAAGTTGTTCAGACCATGATTGGTTTTTTCCCCAGTAGAGTGTTGAACAGCTGAAGTTGTTTCTCCACATAGATCTTATCCCCAGAAGAGTAGCCAAGACGGCCATGCAGTTTATTCTCGCGATTGACATCGCTTTCCTTCAGCAGGTCCAGGTTCTCGTAGAGCTTCGTTCCCCTGCAGTAGTCAACTGAAGATGTTTCCCCTGCAGCAGTCAACTGAGGTTGTGTCCCCTGCGGAGTCCAATTGATATTGGCGTGACCACGTCCTCCTCAGCAGGATGATTCCTCTATCTGAGTAGTTCTTTCTCCTCGACAGGAGGATTCCCCCTCGGCATTTATTTTGCTGACGGGATCGCATCATTGTGCATGATTGCATAACATTTATCATAAACGCATAGCATTTCCACCGTGTGGAGCATTGTGCCACTGCCGAAGCATATGCATATCAAACATGATCTAGGTTGCTATCGTTCTTGTTTTGCAGATGTTCCGCCGTAGAATCGACTGCTAAGGATGACTCCTGACATTCTCCCCGACGAAGTCGCTTGCTCAAGATGATTCTTGAGATCCCCAGTGAAGTCTTCAGTTCAAGATGATTCTTGAATTCCTCATCAGGGCCGTTTGCTTAAGATGATTCTTAAGCTCCCCAGTAGTGTCCCCAGTGAAGGTTGCCCAGGATGATTCCTGAAGCCCCAAGAGAGCCGAATCCTTGGAAGCTGCTCAAGCCATGATTGGTTTGTCCCCAGCAAGAGTTGCCCAGGATGATTCCTGAAATCCCCAACAGAGTGTTCGCTCAGGATGATTCTTGAAGTCTCCAGAATGGTTATCGGTTCAAGATGATTCTTGAAGGTCCCCGATGGAGTTATTTGTCCAAGATGATTCTTGAAGTCCTCAGCAGAGTTGATTCATTCAGAATGATTTCTGGACCCCCGGAGCGGAGTTACTTGATAGTTCTCCAGATTCCTCAGCGGCGAAGCGTCCTCGCCAGCAGGTTTTCTAACGGCGAAGTTGAAATCTCCCTTGAAGACTCCATGATTGAAGTCTGACCGTGTTAATGAAGCAGTTCTCTCAGTTGATACGGAGTGCCTGATGGAAGTGGTTTAGATATTCCCAGTTGGCTCATGATTGACCAAGAATTCTATTCCCGACTTGCTGATGAAGTCTGGCTGATGCCCGACAGTAATGCGGAGTGCCTGACGGCATGATCAACCTGATGGTTGAAGTCCAGCTGAAGCCCGACAATTCCTTTGGAATGCCTGATGGCATGGTCAACCTGATGGTTGAAGTCCGGCTGATGCCCGACAGTGTTCTTTGAATGCCTGATGGCATGATCGACTATGTATTACCGGTTACCATGTGACCAATTCCCCAATGGATTTCCTTCATCTTGACGGCGAGGTCAGTTTATCTTGAGTTCTCCAGCGGCGATGTTGGACGTGGGTTTCTGGCGGCGATGTCAGATGATGTCAATTCTCCAGCGACGATGTTGGATGTTTGCTTCTGGCGGCGATGTCAGGCGATTCTTAGTTTTCCAGCGGCGATGTTGGATGTTTGTGTATGACGGCGATGTCAAATCCTTTGTAGCTCCAGCGGCGATGTTGGATGTTTGTGTTTGACGGCGAGGTCAGATTAGGTTGAGTACTTCACGACGATGTCGGGTGTTTCCCAGAGTTACAATTTGTTTCTGGCGGCGATGTCAGGTTCTTCAGTTCTCCAGTGGCGATGTTGGATGTTTGTTAACGGTGATGTCAAACTCTTTAGCTTCCCCAGCGGCGATGTTGGATATTTGTTGTCCGACGACGATGTCAGATTCTTTGTTTCTCCAGCGGCGATGTTGTGTGTTTTGTTTCCGACGGCGATGTCAGATTCTTTGTTTCTCCAGCGGCGATGTTGGGTGTTTTGTTTCTGGCGGCGATGTTAGGTGATTCAGTTCTCCAGCGGCGATGTTGGGTGTTTCTCAGTTGATTTAGTTTTCCAGCGACGATGTTAGGTGTTTTGTTTCCGACGGCGATGTCAGATTCTTCAGTTTTCCAGCGCAGAGGTTGGGTATGTCCGATTCTTCAGTTTTCCAGCGGCGATGTTGGGTATGTCAGATTCTTTAGTTTTCCAGCGGCGATGTTGGGTGTTTTGATTGTCCGACGGCGATGTCAGATCAGTATGTCTTCAGCTAGTTGTCGTGCAGCTACTATTCCAGTTCGAAGATTTGTTCCCACCAGAGTACCGTGTGCTCGTGCTGTTGGCAAATTTCTGGGTTTATCGGTATTCAACCGTCTCGCACCTTGATTGGCTGAGAGCCGTTCGCTCCTCACCCAGTCGGGTTCAAGCCGTTTGAATAGGGGCAGCTGTTGCACCCCAAAATTTGACCAACATTTATTTATCCATCAAGAGTTGTATGAGACTTTGAAGCTAGCCAAGGAGGTTATTCAAATGTTCAAAGGTTGATACCTTTGTCAGAGAACTCAAGAGATCCTCAGAGATTGGTTGAAACCAAGGTTGTGTGCCTCATAACTTGAGAGTTGTGGGAGCTCCTCAGATGATTCTGAGACTATGAGGATGAACTTGAAGCTTTGAGAAAGCTTATGAGATGTCTTGAAAGCCATCATGAAGCCTAGAGAGGTCATTGTACAAGAATTCAGAAGATTCAGCCATGAGTGGTGGGATTAGGGTTTGACTGGGTCAACCCTAGGTCAACTGATGATTTGGAGAGGGTTGAGACCTAATCCAAGAGCCATGTGATCATGGAATGATGTATTGAGATGTTATAAGGATTATTCCTAGACCAACTCATCATTATTGAGGAGTTTGAGAAGTTTTAAGCTAGGGTTTCTAAGGATTGACAGTGTAAAATCCCCTAGTTTGATCCCTATCTTCCAGACAGTTTTAGCTCAAGATGTGATTGTCATCTCATCTTCCCCACAACATGAATGTTGTAGAGCTTGTTCTTAGCTTTAATTTGAGTAGTAGAAGTCCTTGATAGGATTTATTTAGTTCAAGTTATGACTTTGACAAATTACAGGTCATCTGAGGTATGTGAATTTGGGTCCTTGAAAGTCACCCAACTTGCAGACAACTTTTGCCCTAGTAGGATGATTCCTATGGATTCTTGGTCAACATGAATGTTGAATAGCATATTCTTAGCTTTCTAGAGAGTACTAGAAGTACTTGATAGGATTTGTAGAACTCAACTTATGGCTTTGACAAGCCAAGGGCATTTTGGTCATTTGGAGGTTATAGGTCATTTCAAGCATAAGGCCATATCTCCTAGTTCCAAGCTTCAAATGGAAAAATCTTCAACATAAAACTTGCTTAGAATGATGTTTTAAGGCTAGTAGGGAGGTCATGAGATGTTGAAAAGGCTCATATCAAAAAGTGATAAAAATGGCCTAAAAATGAGGCATAAGTTAAATAAGTTGAATTTGAAAAATGGAAATCCCAAGTTATAAGTCCAAACCATGTCATGTAATAGGTCATTTTGACTCCAAATGACATTCTAAGAACAATGGTTCAGCCACAATTTTGATTTGAGGCTTGCATCATAGGGCTGCTTTGGAATTTGATTACTTGCATCTTAAGGTACCAAACCAAAACAAGGCAAAACTCAATAAATAAGGAAGTTATGCATTGTATCTCATCTTAAATCTCATGTGGGGATAAATTCAAGTCAGAAACCAAAGTTACAAGGGATATGGCATGAGATACCATGTAAGGAGAATGAGAAATCAAAATACCATGACATGAAAACTTCAATTTCTCATTGGATTGTTCTAAGGGGTTCTAGATGATTCTAAACCACTCTATAAGATGATTGTAACTTGCTCAGATGCAAGGTTGGTGTTAATTGGTGTAGAGAAGAGAGAGTGAGATCCAAAATCTTCCATTGCAAGTCACATTCAATTTCTTCATTCTTCTTCATTGCCATCCCTTTTTTCTTCACAAACCTTTTCCATAGATCCTTCTGAGTGTGTGCATGCTGAATTGAAGCTCCATTGATGGAAGATTGAAGGTGTTCCAATTGAATTTGCAAGAAGGCAATTACCATCGAATCTTGAAGTACAAGCTCTCTCCCTCAGAATTTTTGCAAACAGTAGAAGTTTCATCATCCAAGGATTATTCTTGAAGAGTTTCAAGCCTTGAAAGCAAGGATTTCATCATCTACCATATCAAGAAGCCAGGTTTGCAAAATATCTTTCACCTCATAATCTAGGCATGGTTAGGTTAAGTTATTAGTGTAGAATTGTTAGAGACAACTAGGTGATCAATTCTGAAGAGTTTGAAAGCATTTGATGAAGTTTCAGTGATGGATACCATTTCTTGATGGAGTAAGAACTAGTGATATAGTGAGTTTCAATGCTAGATTGATAGCTTGTTTTAATCAGTGGAATGTGAGGATCATTTTGATATAAAGAAATCTAAGTTTGGTTGAGGTCGAGTATGGATCATATTTTGAGATTAAGTTGGTTGCACCATCGGGTTGCATGCTAGAGGATCTTTCAATGAAAACCAAGGCTAGGATCATGATCAGGGTGAAAAATGGATCAACTTAGGGTTTTAAACGGTTGAATTTGATGCTGAAACGAAGGAGCACGAGTTGGTGGAAGTTGAGTGCATGGAAGCTGTGTTTTAATGGAGTTTCTGAAAACCCTAGGTTGGGTGAGGAAGACGAAGTCTCGTCCCTTGGATGATTGCTTGACTTTTTGACTTTTCCATGATCCAACGCGCCACATTTGATTTCAGTTTTGGGAGGGAATCAGAAATGCAATGAAACGCCGTGTTTCATTAAAAGGAAGTCTGGGCTTTAGTGGATCCAATTTCTATCAACACCCCCAAGTGAGGCCCAATGGCATAATGAACTGATTTTCTTTGATATTTGCACCGAATCTTTCTCAATTTATTTATGTTTATTCATTGTTTTTTCTGATTTTAATTGGGTCCAGGCGCTTTACTTTCTGCACCCCACGTTTTGAGCCCATCAATAAAATGAACTGTGTATTGTTACTATCTGCACCCATGCTTCATTTTTCATTTTATTTTTATTCCATTTTATTCCAAACTTTAGAAATTCATATTAAATGGAAAAATAATGTTTTTTTCATGGGAGTTTTTTCTCGACTTCATATTTTTGTCTAGAAAAATATAAAATAAAAACATTTTCCATATCATGCATTTTGATATTTTTTGCATATTTTCCATTTTAATTGCATATTATTTCTTTTATGTTGATATATGATTTTGTAGAATTTAGTTTAGGTAGCTCCCTTAGTATTTTTAGGTCATTCTTTTTAGGATAGTTACATATATGTTTTAGCCTCCCCCTGGATTTACTCCATATTTTTGTGATGATTTTTAGGTTAGTTTTGATTAGTTGATTCTAGGTTGTGTAGAATTAGGTTAAACTTCAACATAGGTCCATAATAACTTTAGATTTTTGAGTTTTAGGACAATTTAGACTATGGGACATATATGGGTGTTAAGGGTAGGTATGTAGGATCCCTTAGAAATTATATTAGGATTTAATATAGTAGTATACTATTTTTAGTTGATTTCTGTATTGGTTGATTGTTTGTGCTGCCTTTAGGGCATGTTTGCTTTTGTTTGCTTTGCTTTGTGGGCTTGGAGAGCTTGATCTTGTTCTAAGGAGCATTGAGGAGCATAGTAGAAGCCTTGAATATGGATTGAGGAGCTTGGGAGCTTGATCTTCTTTTCTTTTTGTTGTTTTAGGGTTAGGGATTAGGAAGAGTTTAGACTTAGATAACTTCTTTCTTAAACATGGATGGTATCTATCACCTCCATTCCTCCCTGTGATTCAAAGTCCTTACCTGGTATACACCTCTCTCCTTTGGAGGGATAAGTGAGGTACCTAGGAAGTAGAACTTTTGAGGGAACCATTCCCTTGATGTTGAACCCTTATAGGTCACCCTTGGTGGTCAAATAAGCAGTTCAATATCCCCCAGCTTATCCAGCAAGTGATTTCTCTGGTTTGATTGTCTTGAGAGATGTTGAGCTTGAGTTTGAAGATGAAGACTTCATTGAAGAGTGTTGAAGAGGATGAATCCTTGAGTATCTCCATTCCAGCTGAAGCATGAGGAGCAACAAGAGCAAGTTGATACTTGGAGATCCCTGAAGATAGTGAAGCCTGAAGGTGGAGCTGATCAAGAAGCTGAAGCTTAAGGGAGAAGATAAGTTGAAACTTATGTTGAAGGGTTGAAACCTGGAAAAGAAATTGATATGTGTCAAGAGTGATTGAAGTCTGAAGACTGGATTGCTGTTGGAAGAGATGAAGCTTGGAGTTGAGAGAGGAGTTGGTCAGCTTTCCTCTGTTTTTCTTTTCTGTATTGCTGTGTTTTGTTTGACTTGTTTGATGCATTAGAATAAGTTCATATCTAGAATAGGTAGAATCTAGGAGCATGATTGCACTAGAGGTTGAGTTGCTCCCTCTGCTTGTATTGTTACTGTATGGCTTTGCTTGCGGGTATTCGGTAGAGCCCAACTCCCTTGCCCATGTGGTTTGTTTGCCTGATGGCATTTTATTTCATTTTATCTGTATGATTGCAGTTTACTGTTATTGCTTGATAACATGTTGTTTATCTTTCAGTATGATTACTGTTATCCATTCTGGCTTGAGGTTGAGATGAGCTTGTGGAGGCTGAAGCCCCACACACATTTCCTCCCTCACTTGCATTGCATGCATTTTACTGTTAAGCTGATGCTTTGTCTGTTTTGGGGTATCATTGACATGATCCTTTAGGACTCTCATTTCCTTTGATAAGGACTTGATGATAGAATTTTAGGTTGAAACCTATGCATGACAACTTCTAGGAGTTCCCTGTTCAAACCTCAACCATAGGATGAATCCATGGCATGATAACAGTAGGACTTGATAGTCTCCCTCCTAGTTGGGCCTGTTCTCTTCTCATCTCAAAACAGTTTAAGATACAGTAATCATGAATGATTTTATTCGTACGTTACGAGCCTTAAGCTATCTGAGAAAGGATTGTGGGAGAGTTTCTTTTCCACAGTCTGGATGTTTAGTATGGTACCCTTTGGGTGACATGCGACGCATTCACTCTCAGGTCATAGTCTCTAGTGCGATTGAAATCGCAAACACAATTAAAAACACTTCTTTCGTAAAAGACAGGAAATAAACTGTAGTTTCCCGAACTACGTGAGCTCTGATCTCTCATGCCTGTTGAGAGTACGTAGGCACAAGATGGCGATGTCTTGGCGAGCTACCTTCCCCCATAACCCTTCGTAGGCCGAACTACATTGACTCTGATTTCTCATTCTCTGATGAGAATACGTAGGCATAAAGCGCGACGCTTTGCTGAGTCATTTTTCTTTTCTGTTTCAGCCAGCCTTGATAGGTAGATAGAATAAAACCAACTCGTCCAAGTAAACACAATAAGCAAGGATCCCGTTGAGTACGACGGACGTGAGGGGTGCTAATACCTTCCCCTTGCGTAACCGACTCCCGAATCCAGACAACGGTTGCGATGACCTTGTCTTACCTTTTTTCGTCAGGTTTTTCCGATCGTTTCCTTTCCCGCTCTGAGGGATAAATAACGAAAGGTGGTGACTCTTCTGTCATGCCGGCACCTTATTTTCGCGCAAGCGACATAAGTGATTGAAGATTACTCTGAGAAGCTGAAGCTTGCAGTAAGAGAAGACCAAGTTGAGACTGGTAAAGCAAAGAGAGCTTGAGATCTTGAAGACTAAGTTGATACTTAGGAAGAGGATTCAATTGAGATTGACTGAAGAGCTTAAGCTTGAAGAACAAAGGATAAGTTGATACTTACTTTGAAGCTTGGAGATCCTGAAGGAATCAAGTTGATACTTGTGGTTAAGAGTGAAGCCTGAAGGTAAAAACTGATTAAGGAGCTGAAGCTTAGAGAAGAGAGAATAAGTTGAAACTTATGTTGAAGGGTTGAAACCTGGAGAAGCAAATTGACATTTGTCTAGAGTGATTGAGGTCTGAAGACTGAGTTGCAATTGGAAGAGCTGAAGCTTGGAGTTGAGAGAGGAGTTGATCTGCTTTCTTTTCTGCTTTCTTTTCTGTTTTCTTTTCTGTATTGATGTGCCTTGTTTGACTTGCTTGATGCATTAGAATAAGTTCATATCTAGACTAGGTAGAATCTAGGAGCATGATTGCACTAGAGGTTGAGTTGCTCCCTCTGCTTGTACTGTTACTGTATGGCTTTGCTTGCGGGTATTCGGTAGAGCCCTGCTCCCTTGCCCATGTGGTTTGTTTTGCTTGATAGCATGATTTTATTCCTTCTGTATGATTGCAGTCTCCTGTATTTTGCTTGATAGCATGTTTTATTTCAGTATGATTACTGTTATTCATTCTGGCTTGAGGTTGAGATGAGCTTGTGGAGGCCGATGCCCCACACACATTTCCTTTCTCACTTGCATTGCATGCATTTTACTGTATATCTGTTTACTGTTTGAGCTGATGCTTTATCTGTTTCTGTGTATCATTGATATGATCCCTTAGGACTCTCATTTCCTTTGATAAGGAATGGATGATAGAACTTTAGGTTGAAACCTATGCATGATAACTTCTAGGAGTTCCCTGTTTCAAACCTCAACCATAGGATGAATCCTTGGCATGACAACATTAGGACTTGATAGTCTCCCTTTAGTTGGGCCTGTTCTCTTCTCATCTCAAAACAGCTTAAGATACAGTAATCATGAATAGTTTCTTTCGTACGTTACGAGCCTTAAGCTATCTGAGAAAGGATTGTGGGAGAGTTTCTTTTCCACAGTCTGTATGTTTAGTATGGTACCCTTTGGGTGACATGCGACGCATTCACTCTTAGGTCATAGTCTCTAGTGCGATTGAGATTGCAAAAACAATAAAAAACACTTCTTCCGTAAAAGACAGAAAATAATGCGTAGTGTCCCGAACTACGTAAGCTCTGATCTCTCATACCTGTTGAGAGTACGTAGGCACAATACTGATGTATTGGCGAGCTACCTTCCCCATAACCCGTCGTAGGTCGAACTACGTTGACTCTGATTTCTCGTTCTCTGATGAGAATACGTAGGCATAAAGTGCGACGCTTTGCCGAGTCATTTTCTTTTCTGTTTTAAGCCAGCCTTGATAGGTAGATAGATAAAACCAACCCGTCCAATAAACACAACAAGCGTGGATCCCGTCGAGTACGACGGACGTAAGGGGTGCTAATACCTTCCCCTTGCGTAACCGACTCCCGAACCCAGACAACGGTTGCGACAACCTTGTCTTATTCCTTTTCGTCAGGTTTTTTCCGATCGTTTCCTTCCCCGTTCTGAGGGATAAATAACGAAAGGTGGGGACTCTTCGGTTGTGTCGGCACCATATTTTCGCGAAAGCGACAGTCTGGATACCAAACGAAACTGACCGGAGCCTGAACGCTCAACGTAATAACCTGAGTCTAGATACCCAACAAAACTGACCGGAGCCTGAATGCTCAACGTAATAACCAGAGTCTGGATACCCAACAAAACTGACTGGAGCCTGAATGCTCAACGTAATAACCTGAATCTGGATACCCAACGAAACTGACCGGAGCCTGAACGCTCAACGTAATAACCGGAGTCTGGATACCCAACCAAACTGACCGGAGCCTGAACGCTCAATGTAAAAACCGGAGTCTGGATACCCAACGAAGCTGACCAGAGCCTGAACGCTCAACGTAATAACGGGAGTCTAGATAAACAACGAAACTGACCAGAGCCTGAACGCTCAACGTAATAACCGGAGTATGGATACCCAACGAAACTGAACGGAGCCTGAACGCTCAACGTAATAACCGGAGTCTAGATACTCAACGAAACTGACCGGGCCCTGAACGCACAACGTAATAACTGGAGTCTGGATGCTCAACGAAAATGACTGGAGCCTGAACGCTCAACGTAATAACCGGAGTCTGGATACCCAACGAAACTGACCGGAGCCTGAATGCTCAAGATAATAACCGAAGTCTGGATACCCAATGAAACTGATCGGATCCTGAACGCTCAACGTAATAACCGGAGTCAGGATACCAAACAAAATTGACCGGAGCCTCAACGCTTAAAATAATAACCGGAGTCTAGATACCGAACGAAACTGACCGGAGCCTGAACGCCTAACGTAATAACCAGAGTCTGGATATGCAACGAAACTGACCGGACCCTGAACGCTCAACGTAATAACCGGAGTCTGGATACCCAATAAAACTGACCGAAGCCTGAACGCTCAACGTAATAACCGAAGTCTGGATACCAAACGAAAAGGACCGGAGCCTGAACAATCAACGTAATACCCGGAGTCTGGATACCCAACAAAATTGACCGGAGCCTGAACGCTAAACATAATAACCGGAGTCTGGATACCCAACAAAACTGACCAGAGCCTGAACGCTCAACGTAATAACCGGAGTATGGATACCCAACGAAACTGACCGGAGCCTGAACGCTCAACGTAATAACCGGAGTCTGGATACGCAACGAAACTGACCGGAGCCTGAACGCTCAGCGTAATAACCGGAGTCTGGATACCCAACGAAATTGACCGGAGCCTGAAAGCTCAACGTAATAACCGGAGTCTGGATACCCAACGAAACTGACCGGAGCCTGAACGCTCAACGTAATAACCGGAGTCTGGATACCCAACGAAATTGACCGGAGCCTGAAGGCTCAACGTAATAACCGGAATCTGGATACTCAACGAAACTGACCGGAGCCTGAACACTTAACGTAATAACCAGAGTCTGGATACTCAACGAAACTGACTGGAGCCTGAACGATCAACGTAATAACCGGTGTCTGGATACACAACGAAATTGACCGGAGCCTGATCGTTCGATGTAATAACCGGAGTCTGGATACACAACGAAACTGACCGGAGCCTGAACGCTCAACGTAATTAACGGAGTCTGGATACCCAACAAAACTGACCGGAGCCTGCTCGCTCAACGTAATAATCGAAGTCTGGATACCCAACAAAACTGACCAGAGCCTGAACGCTCAACGTACAAACCGGAGTCTGGATACCCAACAAAACTGACCGGAGCCTGAACGCTCAACGTAATAACCGAAGTCTGGATACCAAACGAAACTGACCGGAGCCTGAACGCTCAACGTAATAACCTGAGTCTGGATACCTAACGAAACTGACCGGAGCCTGAATGCTCAACTTAATAACCGGAGTCTGGATACCCAACAAAACTGACCGGAGCCTGAACGCTCAATGTAATAACCAGAGTCTGGATACCCAACAAAACTGACCGGAGCCTGAACGCTCAATGTAAAAACCGGAGTCTGGATACCCAACGAAGCTGACCAGAACCTGAACGCTCAATGTAATAACGGGAGTCTAGATAAACAACGAAACTGACCAGAGCCTGAACGCTCAACGTAATAACCGGAGTATGGATACCCAACGAAACTGAACGAAGCCTGAACGCTCAACGTAATAACCGGAGTCTAGATACTCAACGAAACTGACCGGGCCCTGAACGCACAACGTAATAACTGGAGTCTGGATGCTCAACGAAAATGACTGGAGCCTGAACGCTCAACGTAATAACCGGAGTCTGGATACCCAACGAAACTGACCGGAGCCTGAATGCTCAAGATAATAACCGGAGTCTGGATACCCAACGAAATTGACCGGAGCCTGAAGGCTCAACGTAATAACCGGAATCTGGATACTCAACGAAACTGACCGGAGCCTGAACACTTAACGTAATAACCAGAGTCTGGATACTCAACGAAACTGACTGGAGCCTGAACGATCAACGTAATAACCGGTGTCTAGATACACAACGAAATTGACCGGAGCCTGATCGTTCGATGTAATAACCGGAGTCTGGATACACAACGAAACTGACCGGAGCCTGAACGCTCAACGTAATTAACGGAGTCTGGATACCCAACAAAACTGACCGGAGCCTGTTCGCTCAACGTAATAATCGAAGTCTGGATACCCAACAAAACTGACCAGAGCCTGAACGCTCAACGTAAAAACCGGAGTCTGGATACCCAACAAAACTGACCGGAGCCTGAACGCTCAACGTAATAACCGAAGTCTGGATACACAACGAAACTGACCGGAGCTTGAACGCTCAACGTAATAACCGGAGTCTGGATACCCAACAAAACTGACCGGAGCCTGCTCGCTCAACGTAATAATCGGAGTCTGGATACCCAACAAAACTGACCAGAGCCTGAGCGCTCAACGTAAAAACCGGAGTCTGGATACCCAACAAAACTGACCGGAGCCTGAACGCTCAACGTAATAACCGAAGTCTGGATACCAAACGAAACTGACCGGAGCCTGAACGCTCAACGTAATAACCTGAGTCTGGATACCCAACGAAACTGACCGGAGCCTGAATGCTCAACGTAATAACCGGAGTCTGGATACCCAACAAAACTGACTGGAGCCTGACCGCTCAATGTAATAACCAGAGTCTAGATACTCAACGAAACTGACCGGACCCTGAACGCACAAAGTAATAACTAGAGTCGGGATGCTCAACGTAAATGACCGGAGCCTGAACGCTCAACGTAATATCGGAGTCTGGATACCCAACGAAACTGACCGGAGCCTGAACGCTCAACGTAATAACCGGAGTCTGGATACCCAACGAAATTGACCGGAGCCTGAAGGCTCAACGTAATAACCGAAATCTGGATACTCAACGAAACTGACCGGAGCCTGAACACTTAACGTAATAACCAGAGTCTGGATACTCAACGAAACTGACTGGAGCCTGAACGATCAACGTAATAACCGGTGTCTGGATACACAACGAAATTGACCGGAGCCTGATCGTTCGATGTAATAACCGGAGTCTGGATACACAACGAAACTGACCGGAGCCTGAACGCTCAACGTAATTAACGGAGTCTGGATACCCAACAAAACTGACCGGAGCCTGCTCGCTCAACGTAATAATCGAAGTCTGGATACCCAACAAAACTGACCAGAGCCTGAACGCTCAACGTAAAAACCGGAGTCTGGATACCCAACAAAACTGACCGGAGCCTGAACGCTCAACGTAATAACCGAAGTCTGGATACCAAACGAAACTGACCCGAGCCTGAACGCTCAACGTAATAACCTGAGTCTGGATACCTAACGAAACTGACCGGAGCCTGAATGCTCAACTTAATAACCGGAGTCTGGATACCCAACAAAACTGACCGGAGCCTGAACGCTCAATGTAATAACCAGAGTCTGGATACCCAACAAAACTGACCGGAGCCTGAACGCTCAATGTAAAAACCGGAGTCTGGATACCCAACGAAGCTGACCAGAGCCTGAACGCTCAACGTAATAACGGGAGTCTAGATAAACAACGAAACTGACCAGAGCCTGAACGCTCAACGTAATAACCGGAGTATGGATACCCAACGAAACTGAACGAAGCCTGAACGCTCAACGTAATAACCGGAGTCTAGATACTCAACGAAACTGACCGGGCCCTGAACGCACAACGTAATAACTGGAGTCTGGATGCTCAACGAAAATGACTGGAGCCTGAACGCTCAACGTAATAACCGGAGTCTGGATACCCAACAAAACTGACCGGAGCCTGAATGCTCAAGATAATAACCGGAGTCTGGATACCCAACGAAATTGACCGGAGCCTGAAGGCTCAAAGTAATAACCGGAATCTGGATACTCAACGAAACTGACCGGAGCCTGAACACTTAACGTAATAACTAGAGTCTGGATACTCAACGAAACTGACTGGAGCCTGAACGATCAACGTAATAACCGGTGTCTGGATACACAACGAAATTGACCGGAGCCTGATCGTTCGATGTAATAACCGGAGTCTGGATACACAACGAAACTGACCGGAGCCTGAACGCTCAACGTAATTAACGGAGTCTGGATACCCAACAAAACTGACCGGAGCCTGTTCGCTCAACGTAATAATCGAAGTCTGGATACCCAACAAAACTGACCAGAGCCTGAACGCTCAACGTAAAAACCGGAGTCTGGATACCCAACAAAACTGACCGGAGTCTGAACGCTCAACGTAATAACCGAAGTCTGGATACACAACGAAACTGACCGGAGCCTGAACGCTCAACGTAATAACCGAAGTCTGGATACCCAACAAAACTTACCGGAGCCTGCTCGCTCAACGTAATAATCGGAGTCTGGATACCCAACAAAACTGACCAGAGCCTGAGCGCTCAACGTAAAAACCGGAGTCTGGATACCCAACAAAACTGACCGGAGCCTGAACGCTCAACGTAATAACCGAAGTCTGGATACCAAACGAAACTGACCGGAGCCTGAACGCTCAACGTAATAACCTGAGTCTGGATACCCAACGAAACTGACCGGAGCCTGAATGCTCAACGTAATAACCGGAGTATGGATACCCAACGAAACTGAACGAAGCCTGAACGCTCAACGTAATAACCGGAGTCTAGATACTCAACGAAACTGACCGGGCCCTGAACGCACAACGTAATAACTGGAGTCTGGATGCTCAACGAAAATGACTGGAGCCTGAACGCTCAACGTAATAACCGGAGTCTGGATACCCAACGAAACTGACCGGAGCCTGAATGCTCAAGATAATAACCGGAGTCTGGATACCCAACGAAATTGACCGGAGCCTGAAGGCTCAACGTAATAACCGGAATCTGGATACTCAACGAAACTGACCGGAGCCTGAACACTTAACGTAATAACCAGAGTCTGGATACTCAACGAAACTGACTGGAGCCTGAACGATCAACGTAATAACCGGTGTCTGGATACACAACGAAATTGACCGGAGCCTGATCGTTCGATGTAATAACCGGAGTCTGGATACACAACGAAAATGACCGGAGCCTGAACGCTCAACGTAATTAACGGAGTCTGGATACCCAACAAAACTGACCGGAGCCTGTTCGCTCAACGTAATAATCGAAGTCTGGATACCCAACAAAACTGACCAGAGCCTGAACGCTCAACGTAAAAACCGGAGTCTGGATACCCAACAAAACTGACCGGAGCCTGAACGCTCAACGTAATAACCGAAGTCTGGATACACAACGAAACTGACCGGAGCCTGAACGCTCAACGTAATAACCGGAGTCTGGATACCCAACAAAACTTACCGGAGCCTGCTCGCTCAACGTAATAATCGGAGTCTGGATACCCAACAAAACTGACCAGAGCCTGAGCGCTCAACGTAAAAACCGGAGTCTGGATACCCAACAAAACTGACCGGAGCCTGAACGCTCAACGTAATAACCGAAGTCTGGATACCAAACGAAACTGACCGGAGCCTGAACGCTCAACGTAATAACCTGAGTCTGGATACCCAACGAAACTGACCGGAGCCTGAATGCTCAACGTAATAACCAGAGTCTGGATACCCAACAAAACTGACCGGAGCCTGACCGCTCAATGTAATAACCAGAGTCTAGATACTCAACGAAACTGACCGGACCCTGAACGCACAAAGTAATAACTAGAGTCGGGATGCTCAACGAAAATGACCAGAGCCTGAACGCTCAACGTAATATCGGAGTCTGGATACCCAACGAAACTGACCGGAGCCTGAACGCTCAACGTAATAACCGGAGTCTGGATACCCAACGAAATTGACCGGAGCCTGAAGGCTCAACGTAATAACCGGAATCTGGATACTCAACGAAACTGACCGGAGCCTGAACACTTAACGTAATAACCAGAGTCTGGATACTCAACGAAACTGACTGGAGCCTGAACGATCAACGTAATAACCGGTGTCTGGATACACAACGAAATTGACCGGAGCCTGATCGTTCGATGTAATAACCGGAGTCTGGATACACAACGAAACTGACTGGAGCCTGAACGCTCAACGTAATTAACGGAGTCTGGATACCCAACAAAACTGACCGGAGCCTGCTCGCTCAACGTAATAATCGAAGTCTGGATACCCAACAAAACTGACCAGAGCCTGAACGCTCAACGTAAAAACCGGAGTCTGGATACCCAACAAAACTGACCGGAGCCTGAACGCTCAACGTAATAACCGAAGTCTGGATACACAACGAAACTGACCGGAGCCTGAACGCTCAACGTAATAACCGGAGTCTGGATACCCAACAAAACTGACCGGAGCCTGCTCGCTCAACGTAATAATCGGAGTCTGGATACCCAACAAAACTGACCAGAGCCTGAGCGCTCAACGTAAAAACCGGAGTCTGGATACCCAACAAAACTGACCGGAGCCTGAACGCTCAACGTAATAACCGAAGTCTGGATACCAAACGAAACTGACCGGAGCCTGAACGCTCAACGTAATAACCTGAGTCTGGATACCCAACGAAACTGACCGGAGCCTGAATGCTCAACGTAATAACCGGAGTCTGGATACCCAACAAAACTGACCGGAGCCTGACCGCTCAATGTAATAACCAGAGTCTAGATACTCAACGAAACTGACCGGACCCTGAACGCACAAAGTAATAACTAGAGTCGGGATGCTCAACGAAAATGACCGGAGCCTGAACGCTCAACGTAATATCGGAGTCTGGATACCCAACGAAACTGACCGCAGTCTGAATGCTCAAGAAAATAACCGAAGTTTGGATACCCAATGAAACTGACCGGAGCCTGAACGCTCAACGTAATAACCGGAGTCAGGATACCAAACGAAAATGACCGGAGCCTGAACGCTTAAAATAATAACCGGAGTCTAGATACCGAACGAAACTGACCGGTGTAACAGCCCAAATTTCATTAAATAATTAATTATAGTAATTAATTGATTTAGTGGGGTTTTTATTAATGTTGGAATTAATTTTTTTATTAATTGGTATGGATAGAAAATTAAGAAGGAATTGGAGAGGAAGGAAAATGAAGGAAATATATAAGAGAGAAAGAAAAGAAAAGAAAGATAGAAAACATTTGGAAAGAAAGAGGAAAGAAGAAGAAAGGAGAGAAAGAGAAGAGAAGAAGAGGAAAAGTGGAAATCATCAAGAACCAACATCAAAGCTCCGATTAATCGAGGTAAGGGTGAGAAATGTTTCTATTTGATCAATGTATGATGTTATGTATGTTGGGTTGGGGTTTTGGTAGAGTTTCCATCACTTTCCAATTAGGGAAAAAGTTGGAATAATCGGTAGATTGATGATTTAATCGGTTGAAATTGAGCAATAATGTCGTAGAATAGTCGGATAACATGTATTGATGCTATTTATACTGATTTGGGTGTGTAAGAGAAGGTTGATGATGGATTGGTGAAGGAGAAGACAGAATAGGGTTTTGTTCTGCGCAGGTTCGCTGGCTCTCGCCAGGCGAGCGAAGGCGAAGCTTCGCCAGGCGAAGCCTAGCGAATGTTGGCGAATAATTATATTTAAGTCCCAGTGGACTTCGCTGGTGGGTTCGCCAGGGGAAGTTGGATAGCGAAGGTTCGCCCAGCGAAGGTGCTGGCGAATGGTGGCGAATGAAGTCAGTAGCTACTGACTTGGGCTCGCTGGGAAGTCTCGCCAGGCGAAGCCTAGCAAGTGTTCGCTGAGAGAGTTCGCCAGGCGAAGGCCAGGCGAAGGTTCGCTGCGAGGGTTCGCCAGGCGAATGGAGGCGAATGTGACAGCATTTTTCCTTTGCTGTGTTGTTCATGTGGAGATGGTTTGGTTGCCTCTCATAGGTCAATACCTCTATGATGTGATATAGATATGATCTATTGTGATGATGTGTGTTGTGGGTAGCCTACGGGCGTGAATCCTAGTTTGAGGTGCGATGCGTATTAATTGTGATAAATAGAAATACATGTGAATACAATGATGAATGTATGTGTATTGTCTAATGAACTTGCGAATGTTTGATGTGTATACAATTATGTGATGAGTATGCATGAGAACATGGTGGATATGTGTGCATAACTTATAATTGTATGATTGGTATTGTGATGTGTATACCTTGTATGAGATGGCATGAGATAAAGAATAAACATACTATGAAAAATGTGTTGTGGATGCATATTGTTTATGTGCGATTGTATGTTAAAATACATGAAGAATGCATGAGAGCATAATGATGGGTATGCGTGCATTGCTTGCTAAATATGATGTTGTATCGAATTATGAATACATCGATGAATGTTATGTGAATATGTTGTGTGTGCAATCATAATGTAATTCTTGAAGAGATGAATTATTTGAATGCATGAGATTAAGATGTCAGTCTTAAGTGCATTTGTTGTGACTGATTGTACATGCATCATTTAGTCAAGAGGCAATGTCTGTTAGTTTCGTGGAAACTAGTGGCTTGTCCCAAACCTAGAAGAGTGGGTTTGAAGGCTTAGAGGACGGGCCTTTGTGGTTATCGGTCTAGAAGAGTGGACCCGGTTTAATGTAAAAACTGAAAAAAGATAACGGGTTATCGGTCTAGAAGAGTGAACCCGGTTTAATGTAAAAACCGAAAAAAAGATAACGAGAGTCGGTACCGCATTGCATGAGTTGCATTGAGTTATTGAGTCACATTGATATATGACATATGCATGAAGAGATGCTTATGTGTGAATGATGAGATTGTGGAAATTGTAAGTGTATGCATAATGTGGAAATGCTTTGTGAATATCCAGGTTTGTCTATATATGTGTGGTAAATATATATGACTAAGAGAATGAAGTGTGGTGAGAAATGTGAATATGTGTTATATGACTACCTATATATATAATCTTATGCTTTGATTATTATGGTTATATTTCTCACCCTTCTGCTGTTTTATAATGCTCTATGAGGCATTGCAGATTAGGATGCTGGAGTCCTTTTGTGAAGTTAGTCTTCATTCTTTTGAGTCGGCTGCTCTGATATGTAACACCGGGTAGTTAGACTAGTATAGTCATTCTTTTGTGATACATTGCGATGTATCAGCTGATGTGGTTTTGTAATCTAACTGATATGATGCATTAATCTGGATGACTTATGTGCATTTGAATTAATATTTTGGAACTGATCAAATGATGTTATCTTCCGCTCAAATTAAATGTTGAAATGTGAATTCTAAAACTACGAAATTGTTACATATTTTATGGAGCAAAATGTTAAAGAGTTTCGTTGGTGAAATTGTGGCATTCTTCTTTTATACCTTATTATAAAACCTTTTTACTCTGATAATTTGTATGTGCTTAATTGTTTTATATGCATTTATTTGGGGTATAGAAGGGGGTGTTACAACCGGAGCCTGAACGCCTAACGTAATAACCAGAGTCTGGATATGCAACGAAACTGAGCGGACCCTGATCGCTCAACGTAATAACTGGAGTCTGGATACCCAACGAAACTGACCGGAGCCTGAACGCTCAACGTAATAACCGGAGTCTGGATACCCAACGAAACTGACCGGAGCCTGAACGCTCAACGTAATAACCGGAGTCTGGATACCCAACGAAATTGACCGTAGCCTGAAGGCTCAATGTAATAACTGGAGTCTGGATACCCAACGAAACTGACCGGAGCCTGAACGCTCAACGTAATAACCGGAGTCTGGATACCCAACGAAACTGACCGGAGCCTGAACGCTCAACGTAATAACCGGAGTCTAGATACCCAACGAAATTGACCGGAGCCTGAAGGCTCAACGTAATAACCGGAATCTGGATACTCAACGAAACTGACCGGAGCCTGAACACTCAACGTAATAACCGGAGTCTGGATACTCAACGAAACTGACTGGAGCCTGAACGATCAGCGTAATAACCGGTGTCTGGATACACAACGAAATTGACCGGAGCCTGATCGTTCAACGTAATAACCGGAGTCTGGATACACAACGAAACTGACCGGAGCCTGAACGCTCAACGTAATAACTGGAGTCTAGATACCCAACGAAACTGACCGGAGCCTAAACGCTCCACGTAATAACCGGAGTCTGGATACCCAACGAAACTGACCGGAGCATGCTCGCTCAACGTAATAATCGGAGTCTGGATACCCAACAAAACTGACCAGAGCCTGAACGCTCAACGTAAAAACCGGAGTCTGGATACCCAACAAAACTGACCGGAGCCTGAACGCTCAACGTAATAAACGAAGTCTGGATACCAAACGAAACTGACCGGAGCCTGAACGCTCAACGTAATAACCTAAGTCTGGATACCCAACGAAACTGACCGGAGCCTGAATGCTCAACGTAAAAACCGGAGTCTGGATACCCAACAAAACTGACCGGAGCCTGAATGCTCAATGTAAAAACCGGAGTCTGGATACCCAAAGAAACTGACCGGAGCCTGAACGCTCAACGTAATAACGGGGGTCCGGATACACAACGAAATTGACCGGAGCCTGAACGCTCAACATAATAACGGGAGTCTGGATACCCAACGAAACTGAACGGAGCCTGAACGCTCAAAGTAATAACCAGAGTCTAGATACTCAACGAAACTGACCGGACCCTGAACGCACAAAGTAATAACTAGAGTTTGGATGCTCAACGAAAATAACCGGAGCCTGAACGCTCAACGTAATAACCAAAGTCTGGATACCCAACGAAACTGACCGCAGTCTGAATGCTCAAGATAATAACCGAAGTCTGGATACCCAATGAAACTAACCGGAGCCTGAACGCTCAACGTAATAACCGGAGTCAGGATATCAAACGAAAATGACCGGAGCCTGAACGCTTAAAATAAAAACCGGAGTCTAGATACCGAACGAAACTGACCGGAGCCTGAACGCCTAACGTAATAACCAGAGTCTGGATATGCAACGAAACTGACCGGACCCTTATCGCTCAACGTAATAACCGGAGTCTGGATACCCAACGAAACTAACCGGAGCCTGAACGCTCAACGTAATAACCGGAGTCTGGATACCCAACGAAATTGACCGGAGCCTGAACGCTCAACGTAATAACCGGAGTCTGGATACCCAACAAAATTGACCGGAGCCTGAAGGCTCAACGTAATAACCGGAATCTAGATACTCAACGAAACTGACCGGAGCCTGAACACTCAACATAATAACCGGAGTCTGGATACTCAACGAAACTGACTGGAGCCTGAACGATCAACGTAATAACCGGTGTCTGGATACACAACGAAATTGACCGGAGCCTGATCGTTCAACGTAATAACCGGAGTCTGGATACACAACGAAACTGACCGGAGCCTGAACGCTCAACGTAATAACCGGAGTCTAGATACCCAACGAAACTGACCGGAGCCTAAACGCTCAACGTAATAACCGGAGTCTGGATACCCAACGAAACTGACCGGAGCCTGCTCGCTCAACGTAATAATCGGAGTCTGGATACCCAACAAAACTGACCAGAGCCTGAACGCTCAACGTAAAAACCGGAGTCTGGATACCCAACGAAACTGACCGGAGCATGCTCGCTCAACGTAATAATCGGAGTCTGGATACCCAACAAAACTGACCAGAGCCTGAACGCTCAACGTAAAAACCGGAGTCTGGATACCCAACAAAACTGACCGGAGCCTGAACGCTCAACGTAATAAACGAAGTCTGGATACCAAACGAAACTGACCGGAGCCTGAACGCTCAACGTAATAACCTAAGTCTGGATACCCAACGAAACTGACCGGAGCCTGAATGCTCAACGTAAAAACCGGAGTCTGGATACCCAACAAAACTGACCGGAGCCTGAATGCTCAATGTAAAAACCGGAGTCTGGATACCCAAAGAAACTGACCGGAGCCTGAACGCTCAACGTAATAACGGGGGTCCGGATACACAACGAAATTGACCGGAGCCTGAACGCTCAACATAATAACGGGAGTCTGGATACCCAACGAAACTGAACGGAGCCTGAACGCTCAAAGTAATAACCAGAGTCTAGATACTCAACGAAACTGACCGGACCCTGAACGCACAAAGTAATAACTAGAGTTTGGATGCTCAACGAAAATAACCGGAGCCTGAACGCTCAACGTAATAACCAAAGTCTGGATACCCAACGAAACTGACCGCAGTCTGAATGCTCAAGATAATAACCGAAGTCTGGATACCCAATGAAACTAACCGGAGCCTGAACGCTCAACGTAATAACCGGAGTCAGGATATCAAACGAAAATGACCGGAGCCTGAACGCTTAAAATAAAAACCGGAGTCTAGATACCGAACGAAACTGACCGGAGCCTGAACGCCTAACGTAATAACCAGAGTCTGGATATGCAACGAAACTGACCGGACCCTTATCGCTCAACGTAATAACCGGAGTCTGGATACCCAACGAAACTAACCGGAGCCTGAACGCTCAACGTAATAACCGGAGTCTGGATACCCAACGAAATTGACCGGAGCCTGAACGCTCAACGTAATAACCGGAGTCTGGATACCCAACAAAATTGACCGGAGCCTGAAGGCTCAACGTAATAACCGGAATCTAGATACTCAACGAAACTGACCGGAGCCTGAACACTCAACATAATAACCGGAGTCTGGATACTCAACGAAACTGACTGGAGCCTGAACGATCAACGTAATAACCGGTGTCTGGATACACAACGAAATTGACCGGAGCCTGATCGTTCAACGTAATAACCGGAGTCTGGATACACAACGAAACTGACCGGAGCCTGAACGCTCAACGTAATAACCGGAGTCTAGATACCCAACGAAACTGACCGGAGCCTAAACGCTCAACGTAATAACCGGAGTCTGGATACCCAACGAAACTGACCGGAGCCTGCTCGCTCAACGTAATAATCGGAGTCTGGATACCCAACAAAACTGACCAGAGCCTGAACGCTCAACGTAAAAACCGGAGTCTGGATACCCAACAAAACTGACCGGAGCCTAAACGCTCAACGTAATAACCGAAGCCTGGATACCAAACGAAACTGACCGGAGCCTGAACGCTCAACATAATAACCTGAGTCTGGATACCCAACGAAACTGACCGGAGCCTGAATGCTCAACGTAATAACCGGAGTCTGGATACCCAACAAAACTGACCGGAGCCTGAACGCTCAATGTAAAAACCGGAGTCTGGATACCCAAAGAAACTGACCGGAGCTTGAACGCTAAACGTAATAAAGGGAGTCCGGATACACAACGAAACTGACCGGAGCCTGAACGCTCAACATAATAACGGGAGTCTGGATACCCAACGAAACTGAACGGAGCCTGAACGCTCAACGTAATAACCAGAGTCTAGATACTCAACGAAACTGACCGGACCCTGAACGCACAAAGTAATAACTAGAGTTTGGATGCTCAACAAAAATAACCGGAGCCTGAACGCTCAACGTAATAACCAGAGTCTGGATACCCAACGAAACTGACCGCAGTCTGAATGCTCAAGATAATAACCGAAATCTGGATACCCAATGAAACTGACCGGAGCCTGAACGCTCAACGTAATAACCGGAGTCAAGATACCAAACGAAAATGACCGGAGCCTGAACGCTTAAAATAATAACCGGAGTCTAGATACCGAACGAAACTGACCGGAGCCTGAACGCCTAACGTAATAACCAGAGTCTGGATATGCAATGAAACTGACCGGACCCTGATCGCTCAACGTAATAACCGGAGTCTGGATACCCAATGAAACTGACCGGAGCCTGAACGCTCAACGTAATAACCGGAGTCTGGATACCCAACGAAACTGACCGGAGCCTGAACGCTCAACGTAATAACCAGAGTCTGGATACCCAACGAAATTGACCGGAGCCTGAAGGCTCAACGTAATAACCGGAATCTGGATACTCAACGAAACTGACCGGAGCCTGAACACTCAACGTAATAACCGGAGTCTGGATACTCAACGAAACTGACTGGAGCCTGAATGATCAACGTAATAACCGGTGTCTGGATACACAACGAAATTGACCGGAGCCTGATCGTTCAACGTAATAACCGGAGTCTGGATACACAACGAAACTGACCGGAGCCTGAACGCTCAATGTAATAACCGGAGTCTAGATACCCAACGAAACTGACCGGAGCCTAAACGCTCAACGTAATAACCGGAGTCTGGATACCCAACGAAACTGACCGGAGCCTGCTCGCTCAACGTAATAATCGAAGTCTGGATACCCAACAAAACTGACCAGAGCCTGAACGCTCAACGTAAAAACCGGAGTCTGGATACCCAACAAAACTGACCGGAGCCTGAACGCTCAACGTAACAACCGAAGTCTGGATACCAAACGAAACTGACCGGAGCCTGAACGCTCAAAGTAATAACCTGAGTCTGGATACCTAACGAAACTGACCGGAGCCTGAATGCTCAACGTAATAACCGGAGTCTGGATACCCAACAAAACTGACCGGAGCCTGAACGCTCAATGTAAAAACCGGAGTCTGGATACCCAAAGAAACTGACTGGAGCCTGAACGCTCAACGTAATAACGGGAGTCCGGATACACAACGAAACTGACCGGAGCCTAAATGCTCAACATAATAACGGGAGTCTGGATACCCAACGAAACTGAACGGAGCCTGAACGCTCAACGTAATAACCAGAGTCTAGATACTCAACGAAACTGACCGGACCCTGAACGCAAAAAGTAATAACTAGAGTTTGGATGCTCAACGAAAATAACCGTAGCCTGAACGCTCAACGTAATAACAAGAGTCTGGATACCCAACGAAACTGACCGCAGTCTGAATGCTCAAGATAATAACTGAAGTCTGGATACCCAATGAAACTGACCGGAGCCTGAACGCTCAACGTAATAACCGGAGTCAGGATACCAAACGAAAATGACCGGAGCCTGAACGCTTAAAATAATAACCGGAGTCTAGATACCGAACGAAACTGACCGGAGCCTGAACGCCTAACGTAATAACTAGAGTCTGGATATGCAACGAAACTGACCGGACCCTGATCGCTCAACGTAATAACCGGAGTCTGGGTACCCAACGAAACTGACCGGAGCCTGAACGCTCAACGTAATAACCGGAGTCTGGATACCTAACGAAACTGACCGGAGCCTGAACGCTCAACGTAATAACCGGAGTCTGGATACCCAACGAAATTGACTGGAGCCTGAAGGCTCAACGTAATAACCGAAATCTGGATACTCAACGAACCTGACCGGAGCCTGAACACTCAACGTAATAACCGGAGTCTGGATACTCAACGAAACTGACTGGAGCCTGAACGATCAACCTAATAACCGGTGTCTGGATACACAACGAAATTGACCGGAGCCTGATCGTTCAACGTAATAACCGGAGTCTGGATACACAACGAAACTGACCGGAGCCTGAACGCTCAACGTAATAACCGGAGTCTAGATACCCAACGAAACTGAACAGAGCCTAAACGCTCAACGTAATAACCGGAGTCTGGATACCCAACGAAACTGACCGGAGCCTGCTCGCTCAACGTAATAATCGGAGTCTGGATACCCAACAAAACTGACCAGAGCCTGAACGCTCAACGTAAAAACCGGAGTCTGGATACCCAACAAAACTGACCGGAGCCTGAACGCTCAACGTAATAACCGAAGTCTGGATACCAAACGAAACTGACCGGAGCCTGAACGCTCAAAGTAATAACCTGAGTCTGGATACCTAACGAAACTGACCGGAGCCTGAATGCTCAACGTAATAACCGGAGTCTGGATACCCAACAAAACTGACCGGAGCCTGAACGCTCAATGTAAAAACCGGAGTCTGGATACCCAAAGAAACTGACCGGAGCCTGAACGCTCAATGTAATAACGGGAGTCCGGATAC
Organism: Lathyrus sativus; assembly: GCA_963859935.3. Lineage (NCBI taxonomy): Eukaryota > Viridiplantae > Streptophyta > Magnoliopsida > Fabales > Fabaceae > Lathyrus > Lathyrus sativus. The sequence continues at coordinate 507,157 of CAWUDS030000773.1, forward strand.
ACAACGAAACTGACCGGAGCCTAAATCCTCAACATAATAACGGGAGTCTGGATACCCAACGAAACTGAACGGAGCCTGAACGCTCAACGTAATAACCAGAGTCTAGATACTCAACGAAACTGACCGGACCCTGAACGCATAAAGTAATAACTAGAGTTTGGATGCTCAACGAAAATAACCGGAGCCTGAACGCTCAACGTAATAACAAGAGTCTGGATACCCAACGAAACTGACCGCAGTCTGAATGCTCAAGATAATAACCGAAGTCTGGATACCCAATGAAACTGACCGGAGCCTGAACGCTCAACGTAATAACCGGAGTCAGGATACCAAACGAAAATGACCGGAGCCTGAACGCTTAAAATAATAACCGGAGTCTAGATACCGAACGAAACTGACCGGAGCCTGAACGCCTAAAGTAATAACCAGAGTCTGGATATGCAACGAAACTGACCGGACCCTGATCGCTCAACGTAATAACCGGAGTCTGGATACCCAACGAAACTGACCGGAGCCTGAACGCTCAACGTAATAACCGGAGTCTGGATACCCAACGAAACTGACCGGAGCCTAAACGCTCAACGTAATAACCGGAGTCTGGATACCCAACGAAATTGACCGGAGCCTGAAGGCTCAACGTAATAACCGGAATCTGGATACTCAACGAAACTGACCGGAGCCTGAACACTCAACGTAATAACCGGAGTCTGGATACTCAACGAAACTGACTGGAGCCTGAACGATCAACGTAATAACCGGTGTCTGGATACACAACGAAATTGACCAGAGCCTGATCGTTCAACGTAATAACCGGAGTCTGGATACACAACGAAACTGACCGGAGCCTGAACGCTCAACGTAATAACCGGAGTCTAGATACCCAACGAAACTGACCAGAGCCTAAACGCTCAACGTAATAACCAGAGTCTGGATACCCAACGAAACTGACCGGAGCCTGCTCGCTCAATGTAATAATCGGAGTCTGGATACCCAACAAAACTGACCAGAGCCTGAACACTCAACGTAAAAACCGGAGTCTGGATACCCAACAAAACTGACCGGAGCCTGAACGCTCAACGTAATAACCGAAGTCTGGATACCAAACGACACTGACCGGAGCCTGAACGCTTAACGTAATAACCTGAGTCTGGATACCCAACGAAACTGACCGGAGCCTGAATGCTCAACGTAATAACCGGAGTCTGGATACCCAACAAAATTGACCGGAGCCTGAACGCTCAATGTAAAAACCGGAGTCTGGATACCCAAAGAATCTGACCGGAGCCTGAACGCTCAACGTAATAACGGGAGTCCAGATACACAACGAAACTGACCGGAGTCTGAACGCTCAACATAATAACGGGAGTCTGGATACCCAACGAAACTGAACGGAGCCTGAACGCTCAACGTAATAACCAGAGTCTAGATACTCAACGAAACTGACCGGACCTTGAACGCACAAAGTAATAACTAGAGTTTGGGTGCTCAACAAAAATAACCGGAGCCTGAATGCTCAACGTAATAACAAGAGTCTAGATACCCAACGAAACTGACCGCAGTCTGAATGCTCAAGATAATAACCGAAGTCTGGATACCCAATGAAACTGACCGGAGCCTGAACGCTCAACGTAATAACCGAAGTCAGGATACCAAACGAAAATGACCGGAGCCTGAACGCTTAAAATAATAACCGGAGTCTAGATACCGAACGAAACTGACCGGAGCTTGAACGCCTAACGTAATAACCAGAGTCTGGATATGCAACGAAACTGACCGGACCCTGATAGCTCAACGTAATAACCAGAGTCTGGATACCCAACGAAACTGACCGGAGCCTGAACGCTCAAAGTAATAACCGGAGTCTAGATACCCAACGAAACTGACCGGAGCCTGAACGCTCAACGTAATAACCGGAGTCTGGATACCCAACGAAATTGACCGGAGCCTGAAGGCTCAACGTAATAACCGGAATCTGGATACTCAACGAAACTGACCGGAGCCTGAACACTCAACGTAATATCGGAGTCTGGATACTCAACGAAACTGACTGGAGCCTGAACGATCAACGTAATAACCGGTGTCTGGATATACAACGAAATTGACCGGAGCCTGATCGTTCAATGTAATAACCGGAGTTTGGATACACAACGAAACTGACCGGAGCCTGAATGCTCAACGTAATAACCGGAGTCTAGATACCCAACGAAACTGACCGGAGCCTAAACGCTCAGCGTAATAACCGGAGTCTGGATACCCAACGAAACTGACCGGAGCCTGCTCGCTCAACGTAATAATCGGAGTCTGGATACCCAACAAAACTGACCAGAGCCTGAACGCTCAACGTAAAAACCGGAGTCTGGATACCCAGCAAAACTGACCGGAGCCTGAACGCTCAACGTAATAACCGAAGTCTGGATACCAAACGAAACTGACCGGAGCCTGAACGCTCAACGTAATAACCTGAGTCCGGATACCCAACGAAACTGACCGGAGCCTGAACGCTCAACGTAATAACCGGAGTCTGGATACCCAACAAAACTGACCGGAGCCTGAACGCTCAATGTAAAAACCGGAGTCTGGATACCCAAAGAAACTGACCGGAGCCTGAACGCTCAACGTAATAACGGGAGTCCGGATACACAACGAAACTGACCGGAGCCTGAACGCTCAACATAATAACGGGAGTCTGGATACCCAACGAAACTGAATGGAGCCTGAACGCTCAACGTAATAACCAGAGTCTAGATACTCAACGAAACTGACCGGACCCTGAACGCACAAAGTAATAACTAGAGTTTGGATGCTCAACGAAAATAACCGGAGCCTGAACGCTCAACGTAATAACCAGAGTCTGGATACCCAACGAAACTGACCGCAGCCTGAATACTCAAGATAATAACCGAAGTCTGGATACCCAATGAAACTGACCGGAGCCTGAACGCTCAACGTAATAACTGGAGTCAGGATACCGAACGAATATGACCGGAGCCTGAACGCTTTAAATAATAACCGGAGTCTAGATACCGAACGAAACTGATCGGAGCCTGAACGCCTAACGTAATAACCAGAGTCTGGATTTGCAACAAAACTGACCGGGCCCTGATCGCTCAATGTAATAACCGGAGTCTGGATACCCAACGAAACTGATCGGAGCCTGAACGCTCAACGTAATAACCGGAGTCTGGATACCCAACGAAACTGACCGGAGCCTGAACGCTCAACGTAATAACCGGAGTCTGGATACCCAACGAAATTGACCGGAGCCTGAAGGCTCAACGTAATAACCAAAATCTGGATACTCAACGAAACTGACCGTAGCCTGAACACTCAACTTAATAACCGGGGCCTGGATACTCAACGAAACTGACTGGAGCCTGAACGATCAACGTAATAACCGGTGTCTGGATACACAACGAAATTGACCGGAGCCTGATCGTTCAACGTAATAACCGGAGTCTGGATACACAACGAAACTGACCGGAGCCTGAACGCTCAACGTAATAACCGGAGTCTAGATACCCAACGAAACTGACCGGAGCCTGCTCGCTCAACGTAATAATCGGAGTCTGGATACCCAACAAAACTGACCATAGCCTGAACGCTCAACGTAAAAACCGGAGTCTGGATACCCAACGAAACTGACCGGAGCCTGAACGCTCAACGTAATAACCGGAGTCTGGATACACAACAAAACTGACCGGAGCCTGAACACTCAACGTAATAACTGGAGTCTGGATACCCAACGAAACTGAACGGAGCCTGAACGCTCAACGTAATAACCAGAGTCTGGATACTCAACAAAATTGACCGGAGTCTGAACGCACAACGTAATAACCGGAGTCTGGGTACTCAACGAAACTGACCGGACCCTGAACGCACAACGTAATAACTGGAGTCTGGATGCTCAACAAAAATGACCGGAGCCTGAACGCTAACGTAATAACCGGAGTCTGGATACCCAACGAAACTGACCGGAGCCTGAACGCTGAATGTAATAACCGGAGTTTAGATACCCAACAAAACTGACCGGAGCCTGAATGCTCAACGTAATAACCGGAGTCTGGATACCCAATGAAACTGACCGGAGCCTGAACGCTCAACATAATAATCGGAGTCTGGATACCCAACAAAACTGACCGGAGCCTGAACGCTCAATGTAAAAACCGGAGTCTGGATACCCAATGAAACTGACCGGAGCCTGAACGATCAACGTAATAACCGAAGTCTGGATACGCAACGAAACTGACCGGAGCCTGAACGCTCAACGTAATAACCGGAGTCTGGATACCCAACGAAACTGACCGGAGCCTGAACGCTCAACGTAATAACCGGACTCTGGACACCCAACGAAACTGACCGGAGCCTGAACGCTCAACGTAATAACCGGAATCAGGATACCAAACGAAATTGACCGGAGCCTGAACGCTCAATGTAATAACCGGAATTTGGTTACTCAACGAAACTGACCGGAGCCTGAACGCTCAATGTAATAATCGGAGTCTGGATACTCAACGAAACTGACTGGAGCCTGAACGATCAACGTAATAACCGGTGTCTGGATACACAACGAAATTGGTCGGAGCCTGATCGCTCAACGTAATAACTGGAGTCTGGATACACAACGAAACTGACCGGAGCCTGAACGCTCAACGTAATAACCAGAGTCTGGATACCCAACGAAACTGACCGGAGCCTAAACGCTCAACGTAATAACCGGAGTCTGGATACCCAACAAAATTGACCGTAGCCTGAACGCTCAATGTAATAACCGGAATCTGGATACTCAACGAAACTAACCAGAGCCTGAATGCTCAATGTAATAACCAGAGTCTGGATACTCAACGAAACTAACTTGAGCCTGAACGATCAACGTAATAACTGGAGTCTGGATACACAACTAAACTGACCAGAGCCTGAACGCTCAACGTGATAACCGGAGTCTAGATACCCAACGAAACTGACCGGAGCCTGAACGCTCCATGTAATAATCGGAGTCTGGATACCCAACGAAACTGACCGGAGCCTGAACCCTCAACGTAATAACGGGAGTCCGGATACACAACGAAACTGACCGGAGCGGCGGAGCCTGAACCCTCAACGTAAAAACCGGAGTCTGGATACCTAACGAAACTGAACGGAGCCAGAACGCTCAACGTAATAACCAGAGTCTAGATACTCAATGAAACTGACCGGACCCTGAACGCACAAAGTAATAACTAGAGTTTGGGTGCTCAACAAAAATAACCGGAGCCTGAATGCTCAACGTAATAACAAGAGTCTGGATACCCAACGAAACTGACCGCAGTATGAATGCTCAAGATAATAACCGAAGTCTGGATACCCAATGAAACTGACCGGAGGCTGAACGCTCAACGTAATAACCGAAGTCAGGATACCAAACGAAAATGACCGGAGCCTGAACGCTTAAAATAATAACCGGAGTCTAGATACCGAACGAAACTGACCGTAGCTTGAACGCCTAACGTAATAACCAGAGTCTGGATATGCAACGAAACTGACCGGACCCTGATCGCTCGACGTAATAACCAGAGTCTGGATACCCAAAGAAACTGACCGGAGCCTGAACGCTCAAAGTATTAACCGGAGTCTGGATACCCAACGAAACTGACCGGAGCCTGAACGCTCAACGTAATAACCGGAGTCTGGATACCCAACGAAATTGACCGGAGCCTGAAAGCTCAACGTAATAACCGGAATCTGGATACTCAACGAAACTGACCGGAGCCTGAACACTCAACGTAATAACCGGAGTCTGGATACTCAACGAAACTGACTGGAGCCTGAACGATCAACGTAATAACCGGTGTCTGGATACACAACGAAATTGACCGGAGCCTGATCGTTCAACGTAATAACCGGAGTTTGGATACACAACGAAACTGACTGGAGCCTGAATGCTCAACGTAATAACCGGAGTCTAGATACCCAACGAAACTGACCGGAGCCTAAACGCTCAACGTAATAACCGGAGTCTGGATACCCAACGAAACTGACCGGAGCCTGCTCGCTCAACGTAATAATCGGAGTCTGGATACCCAACAAAACTGACCAGAGCCTGAACGCTCAACGTAAAAACTGGAGTCTGGATACCCAACAAAACTGACCGGAGCCTGAACGCTCAACGTAATAACCGAAGTCTGGATACCCAACGAAACTGACCGGAGCCTGAACGCTCAACGTAATAACCTGAGTCTGGATACCCAACGAAACTGACCGGAGCCTGAATGTTCAACGTAATAACCGGAGTCTGGATACCCAACAAAACTGACCGGAGCCTGAACGCTCAATGTAAAAACTGGAGTCTGGATACCCAAAGAAACTGACCGGAGCCTGAACGCTCAACGTAATAACGGGAGTCCGGATACCCAACGAAACTGACCGGAGCCTGAACGCTCAACATAATAACGGGAGTCTGGATACCCAACGAAACTGAACGGAGCCTGAACGCTCAACGTAATAACCAGAGTCTAGATACTCAACGAAACTGACCGGACCCTGAACGCACAAAGTAATAACTAGAGTTTGGATGCTCAACGAAAATAACCGGAGCCTGAACGCTCAACGTAATAACAAGAGTCTGGATACCCAACGAAACTGACCGCAGTCTGAATGCTCAAGATAATAACCGAAGTCTGGATACCCAATGAAACTGACTGAAGCCTGAACGCTCAACGTAATAACCGGAGTCAGGATACCAAACGAAAATGACCGGAGCCTGAACGCTTAAAATAATAACCGGAGTCTAGATACCGAACGAAACTGACCGGAGCCTGAACGCCTAAAGTAATAACCAGAGTCTGGATATGCAACGAAACTGACCGGACCCTGATCGCTCAACGTATTAACCGGAGTCTGGATACCCAACGAAACTGACCGGAGCCTGAACGCTCAACGTAATAACCGGAGTCTGGATACCCAACGAAACTGACCGGAGCCTAAACGCTCAACGTAATAACCGGAGTCTGGATACCCAACGAAATTGACCGGAGCCTGAAGGCTCAACGTAATAACCGGAATCTGGATACTCAACGAAACTGACCGGAGCCTGAACACTCAACGTAATAACCGGAGTCTGGATACTCAACGAAACTGACTGGAGCCTGAACGATCAACGTAATAACCGGTGTCTGGATACACAACGAAATTGACCGGAGCCTGATCGTTCAACGTAATAACCGGAGTCTGGATACACAACGAAACTGACCAGAGCCTGAACGCTCAACGTAATAACCGGAGTCTAGATACCCAACGAAACTGATCGGAGCCTAAACGCTCAACGTAATAACCGGAGTCTGGATACCCAACGAAACTGACCGGAGCCTGCTCGCTCAACGTAATAATCGGAGTCTGGATACCCAACAAAACTGACCAGAGCTTGAACGCTCAACGTAAAAACCGGAGTCTGGATACCCAACAAAACTGACCGGAGCCTGAACGCTCAACGTAATAACCGAAGTCAGGATACCAAACGAAACTAACCGGAGCCTGAACGCTCAACGTAATAACCTGAGTCTGGATACCCAACGAAACTGACCGGAGCCTGAATGCTCAACGTAATAACCGGAGTCTGGATACCCAACAAAACTGACCGGAGTCTGAACGCTCAATGTAAAAACCGGAGTCTGGATACCCAAAGAAACTGACCGGAGCCTGAACGCTCAACGTAATAACGGGAGTCCGGATACACAACGAAACTGACCGGAGCCTGAACGCTCAACATAATAACGGGAGTCTGGATACCCAACGAAACTGAACGGAGCCTGAACGCTCAACGTAATAACCAGAGTCTAGATACTCAACGAAACTGACCGGACCCTGAACGCACAAAGTAATAACTAGAGTTTGGATGCTCAACGAAAATAACCGGAGCCTGAACGCTCAACGTAATAACCAGAGTCTGGATACCCAACGAAACTGACCGCAGCCTGAATGCTCAAGATAATAACCGAAGTCTGGATACCCAATGAAACTGACCGGAGCCTGAACGCTCAACGTAATAACCGGAGTCAGGATACCGAACGAATATGACCGGAGCCTGAACGCTTTAAATAATAACCGGAGTCTGGATACCCCACGAAACTGACCGGAGCCTGAACGCCTAACGTAATAACCAGAGTCTGGATATGCAACGAAACTGACCGGGCCCTGATCGCTCAATGTAATAACCGGAGTCTGGATACCCAACGAAACTGACCGGAGCCTGAACGCTCAACGTAATAACCGGAGTCTGGATACCCAACGAAACTGACCGGAGCCTGAACGCTCAACGTAATAACCGGAGTCTGGATACCTAGCAAAACTGACAGGAGCCTGAACGCTCAACGTAAAAACCAGAATCTGGATACCCAACGAAACTGACCGGAGCCTGAACGCTCAATGTAATAACCGGAGTCTGGATACACAACGAAACGCACCAGAGCCTGAATGCTCAACGTAATAACCGGAGTCTGGATACCCAACGAAACTGACCGGAGCCTGAAGGCTCAACGTAATAACCAGAATCTGGATACTCAACGAAACTGACCGTAGCCTGAACACACAACGTAATAAGCGGAGTCTGGATACTCAACGAAACTGACTGGAGCCTGAACGATCAACGTAATAACCGGGGTCTGGATACACAACGAAATTGATCGGAGCCTGATCGTTCAACGTAATAACCGGAGTCTGGATACACAACGAAACTGACCGGAGCCTGAACGCTCAACGTAATAACCGGAGTCTAGATACCCAACGAAACTGACCGGAGCCTGCTCGCTCAACGTAATAATCGGAGTCTGGATACCCAACAAAATTGACCATAGCCTGAACGCTCAACGTAAAAACCGGAGTCTGGATACCCAACCAAACTGACCGGAGCCTGAACGCTCAACGTAATAACCGGAGTCTGGATACACAACAAAACTGACCGGAGCCTGAACACTCAACGTAATAACTGGAGTCTGGATACCCAACGAAACTGAACGGAGCCTGAACGCTCAACGTAATAACCAGAGTCTGGATACTCAACAAAACTGACCGGAGTCTGAACGCACAACGTAATAACCGGAGTCTGGGTACTCAACGAAACTGACCGGACCCTGAACGCACAACGTAATAACTGGAGTCTGGATGCTCAACAAAAATGACCGGAGCCTGAACGCTAACGTAATAACCGGAGTCTGGATACCCAACGAAACTGACCGGAGCCTGAACGCTGAATGTAATAACCGGAGTTTAGATACCCAACAAAACTGACTGGAGCCTGAATGCTCAACGTAATAACCGGAGTCTGGATACCCAATGAAACTGACCGGAGCCTGAACGCTCAACATAATAATCGGAGTCTGGATACCCAACAAAACTGACCGGAGCCTGAACGCTCAATGTAAAAACCGGAGTCTGGATTCCCAATGAAACTGACCGGAGCCTGAACGATCAACGTAATAACCGAAGTCTGGATACGCAACGAAACTGACCGGAGCCTGAACGCTCAACGTAATAACCGGAGTCTGGATACCCAACGAAACTGACCGGAGCCTGAATGCTCAACGTAATAACCGGACTCTGGATACCCAACGAAACTGACCGGAGCCTGAACGCTCAACGTAATAACCAAAGTCTGGATACCTAACGAAATTGACCGGAGCCTGAACGCTCAATGTAATAACCGGAATTTGGATACTCAACGAAACTGACCGGAGCCTGAACGCTCAATGTAATAATCGGAGTCTGGATACTCAACGAAACTGACTGGAGCCTGAACGATCAACGTAATAACCGGTGTCTGGATACACAACGAAATTGACCGGAGCCTGATCGCTCAACGTAATAACTGGAGTCTGGATACACAACGAAACTGACCGGAGCCTGAACGCTCAACGTAATAACCAGAGTCTGGATACCCAACGAAACTGACCGGAGCCTAAACGCTCAACGTAATAACCGGAGTCTGGATACCCAACAAAATTGACCGTAGCCTGAACGCTCAATGTAATAACCGGAATCTGGATACTCAACGAAACTAACCAGAGCCTGAATGCTCAATGTAATAACCAGAGTCTGGATACTCAACGAAACTAACTTGAGCCTGAACGATCAACGTAATAACCGGAGTCTGGATACACAACTAAACTGACCAGAGCCTGAACGCTCAACGTGATAACCGGAGTCTAGATACCCAACGAAACTGACCGGAGCCTGAACGCTCCATGTAATAATCGGAGGCAGGATACCCAACGAAACTGACCGGAGCCTGAACCCTCAACGTAATAACCGGAGTCTGGATACCCAACAAAACTGACAGGAGCCTGAACCCTCAACGTAAAAACCGGAGTCTAGATACCTAACGAAACTGACCAGAGCCTGAACGCTCAACGTAATAACCGGAGTCTGGATACACAACAAAACTGACCGGAGCCTGAATGCTCAACGTAATAACCGGAGTCTGGATACCCAACGAAACTGAACGGAGCCTGAACGCTCAACGTAATAACCGGAGTCTGGATACTCAATGAAAATGACTAGAGCCTGAACACACAACGTAATAACTGGAGTCTGGATGCTCAACGAAACTGAACGGATCCTGAACGCTCAACGTAATAACCAGAGTCTGGGTACTCAACGAAACTGACAGGACCCTGAACGCACAATGTAATAACTGGAGTCTAGATGCTCAACAAAAATGACCGGAGCCTAAACTCTAACGTAATAACCAGAGTCTGGATACCCAACGAAACTGACCGGAGACTGAACGCTGAACGTAATAACCAGAGTTTGGATACCCAACAAAACTGACTGGAGCCTGAACGCTCAACGTAATAACCGGAGTTTGGATACCCAAAGAAGCTGACCGGAGCCTGAATGCTCAACGTAATAACGGGAGTCCGGATACACAACGAAATTGACCGGAGCCTGAACGCTCAACATAATAACGGGAGTGTGGATACCCAACGAAACTGAACGGAGCCTGAACGCTCAATGTAATAACCAGAGTCTAGATACTCAACGAAACTGACCGGACCCTGAACGCACAAAGTAATAACTAGAGTTTGGATGCTCAACAAAAATAACCGGAGCCTGAACGCTCAACGTAATAACCAGAGTCTGGATACCCAACGAAACTGACCGCAGTCTGAATGCTCAAGATAATAACCGAAGTCTGGATACCCAATGAAACTGACCGGAGCCTGAACGCTCAACGTAATAACCGGAGTCAGGATACCAAACGAAAATGACCGGAGCCTGAACGCTTAAAATAATAAACGGAGTCTAGATACCGAACGAAACTGACCGGAGCCTGAACGCCTAACGTAATAACCAGAGTCTGGATATGCAACGAAACTGACCGGACCCTGATCGCTCAACGTAATAACCGGAGTCTGGATACCCAACAAAACTGACCGGAGCCTGAACGCTCAACGTAATAACCAAAGTCTGGATACCGAACGAAACGGACCGGAGCCTGAACGCTCAACGTAATAACTGGAGTCTGGATACCCAACGAAATTGACCGGAGCCTGAACACTCAATGTAATAACCAGAATCTGGATACTCAACGAAACTAACCAGAGCCTGAATGCTCAATGTAATAACCAGAGTCTGGATACTCAACGAAATTGACTGGAGCCTGAACGATCAACGTAATAACCGTAGTTTGGATACACAACGAAACTGACCGGAGCCTGAACGCTCAACGTGATAATCGGAGTCTGGATACCCAACGAAACTGACCGGAGCCTGAACGCTCAATGTAATAATCGGAGTCTGGATACCCAACAAAACTGACCGGAGCCTGAACGCTCAACGTAAAAACCGGAGTCTGGATACCCAACGAAACTGACCGGAGCCTGAACGATCAACGTAATAACCGGAGTCTGGATACACAACAAAACTGACCGGAGCCTGAACGCTCAACGTAATAACCAGAGTCTGGATACTCAACAAAACTGACCGGAGTCTGAACACACAACGTAATAACCGGAGTCTGGGTACTCAACGAAACTGAACGGACACTGAACGCACAACGTAATAACTGGAGTCTGGATGCTCAACAAAAATGACCGGAGCCTGAACGCTAACGTAATAACCGGAGTCTGGATACCCAACGAAACCGACCGGAGCCTGAACGCTGAATGTAATAACCGGAGTTTGGATACCCAACAAAACTGACCGGAGCCTGAACGCTCAACGTAATAACCGGAGTCTGGATGCCCAATGAAACTGACCGGAGCCTGAACGCTCAACATAATAATCGGAGTCTGGATACCCAACAAAACTGACCGGAGCCTGAACGCTCAATGTAAAAACCGGAGTCTGGATACCCAATGAAACTGACCGGAGCCTGAACGATCAACGTAATAACCGAAGTCTAGATACGCAACGAAACTGACCGGAGCCTGAACGCTCAACGTAATAACCGGAGTCTGGATACCCAATGAAACTAGCCGGAGCCTGAACGCTCAACGTAATAACCGGAGTCTGGATACCCAACGAAACTGACCGGAGCCTGAACGCTCAACGTAATAACCGGAGTCTCGATACCGAACGAAATTAACCGGAGCCTGAACGCTCAATGTAATAACCGGAATTTGGATACTCAACGAAACTGACCGGAGCCTGAAGGCTCAATGTAATAACCAGAGTCTGGATACTCAACGAAACTCACTAGAGCCTAAACGATCAACGTAATAACCGGTGTCTGGATACACAACGAAATTGACCGGAGCCTGATCGCTCAACGTAATAACCGGAGTCTGGATACACAACGAAACTGACCGGAGCCTGAATGCTCAACGTAATAACCGGAGTCTGGATACCCAACGAAACTGACCGGAGCCTAAACGCTCAACGTGATAACCGGAGTCTAGATACCCAAAGAAATTGACCGGAGCCTGAACGCTCAATGTAATAACCGGAATCCGGATACTCAACGAAACTAACCAGAGCCTGAATGCTCAATGTAATAACCAGAGTCTGGATACTCAACGAAACTAACTTGAGCGTGAACGATCAACGTAATAACCGGAGTCTGGATACACAACGAAACTGACCAGAGCCTGAACGCTCAACGTAATAACCGGAGTCTGGATACCCAACGAAATTGACCGGAGCCTGAAGGCTCAACGTAATAACCGGAATCTGGATACTCAACAAAACTGACCGGAGCCTGAACACTCAACGTAATAACCGGAGTCTGGATACTCAACGAAACTGACTGGAGCCTGAACGATCAACGTAATAACCGGTGTCTGGATACACAACGAAATTGACCGGAGCCTGATCGTTCAACGTAATAACCGGAGTCTGGATACACAACGAAACTGACCGGAGCCTGAACGCTCAACATAATAACCGGAGTCTAGATACCCAACGAAACTGACCGGAGCCTAAACGCTCAACGTAATAACCGGAGTCTGGATACCCAACGAAACTGACCGGAGCCTGCTCGCTCAATGTAATAATCGGAGACTGGATACCCAACAAAACTGACCAGAGCCTGAACGCTCAACGTAAAAACCGGAGTCTGGATACCCAACAAAACTGACCGGAGCCTGAACGCTCAACGTAATAACCGAAGTCTGGATACCAAACGAAACTGACCGGAGCCTGAACGCTCAACGTAATAACCTGAGTCTGGATACCCAACGAAACTGACCGGAGCCTGAATGCTCAACGTAATAACCGGAGTCTGGATACCCAACAAAACTGACCGGAGCCTGAACGCTCAATGTAAAAACTGGAGTCTGGATACCCAAAGAAACTGACCGGAGCCTGAACGCTCAACATAATAACGGGAATCTGGATACCCAACGAAACTGACCGGAGCCTGAACGCTCAACGTAATAACCAGAGTCTAGATACTCAACGAAACTGACCGGACCCTGAACGCACAAAGTAATAACTAGAGTTTGGATGCTCAACGAAAATAATCGGAGCCTGAATGCTCAACGTAATAACAAGAGTCTGGATACCCAACGAAACTGACCGCAGTCTGAATGCTCAAGATAATAACCGAAGTCTGGATACCTAATGAAACTGACTGAAGCCTGAACGCTCAACGTAATAACCGGAGTCAGGATACCAAACGAAAATGACCGGAGCCTGAACGCTTAAAATAATAACCGGAGTCTAGATACCGAACGAAACTGACCGGAGCCTGAACGCCTAAAGTAATAACCAGAGTCTGGATATGCAACGAAACTGACCGGACCCTGATCGCTCAACGTAATAACCGGAGTCTGGATACCCAACGAAACTGACCGGAGCCTGAACGCTCAACGTAATAACCGGAGTCTGGATACCCAACGAAACTGACCGGAGCCTAAACGCTCAACGTAATAACCGGAGTCTGGATACCCAACGAAATTGACCGGAGCCTGAAGGCTCAACGTAATAACCGGAATCTGGATACTCAACGAAACTGACCGGAGCCTGAACACTCAACGTAATAACCGGAGTCTGGATACTCAACGAAACTGACTGGAGCCTGAATGATCAACGTAATAACCGGTGTCTGGATACACAACGAAATTGACCGGAGCCTGATCGTTCAACGTAATAACCGGAGTCTGGATACACAACGAAACTGACCGGAGCCTGAACGCTCAACGTAATAACCGGAGTCTAGATACCCAACGAAACTGACCGGAGCCTAAACGCTCAACGTAATAACCGGAGTCTGGATACCCAACGAAACTGACCGGAGCCTGCTCGCTCAACGTAATAATCGGAGTCTGGATACCCAACAAAACTGACCAGAGCTTGAACGCTCAACATAAAAACCGGAGTCTGGATACCCAACAAAACTGACCGGAGCCTGAACGCTCAACGTAATAACCGAAGTCTGGATACCAAACGAAACTGACCGGAGCCTGAACGCTCAACGTAATAACCTGAGTCTGGTTACCCAACGAAACTGACCGGAGCCTGAATGCTCAACGTAATAACCGGAGTCTGGATACCCAACAAAACTGACCGGAGCCTGAACGCTCAATGTAAAAACCGGAGTCTGGATACCCAAAGAAACTGACCGGAGCCTGAACGCTCAACGTAATAACGGGAGTCCGGATACACAACGAAACTGACCGGAGCCTGAACGCTCAACATAATAACGGGAGTCTGGATACCCAACGAAACTGAACGGAGCCTGAACGCTCAATGTAATAACCAGAGTCTAGATACTCAACGAAACTGACCGGACCCTGAACGCACAAAGTAATAACTAGAGTTTGGATGCTCAACGAAAATAACCGGAGCCTGAACGCTCAACGTAATAACCAGAGTCTGGATACCCAACGAAACTGACCGCAGCCTGAATGCTCAAGATAATAACCGAAGTCTGGATACCCAATGAAACTGACCGGAGACTGAACGCTCAACGTAATAACCGGAGTCAGGATACCAAACGAATATGACCGGAGCCTGAACGCTTTAAATAATAACCGGAGTCTATTTACCGAACGAAACTGACCGGAGCCTGAACGCCTAACGTAATAACCAGAGTCTGGATATGCAACGAAAATGACCGGGCCCTGATCGCTCAACGTAATAACCGGAGTCTGGATACCCAACGAAATTGACCGGAGCCTGAACGCTCAACGTAATAACCGGAGTCTGGATACCCAACGAAACTGACTGGAGCCTGAACGCTCAACGTAATAACCAAAGTCTGGATACCCAACGAATTTGACCGGAGCCTGAAGGCTCAACGTAAAAACCAGAATCTGGATACTCAACGAAACTGACCGTAGCCTGAACACTCAACGTAATAACCGGAGTCTGGATACTCAACGAAACTGACTGGAGGCTGAACGATCAACGTAATAACCGGGGTCTGGATACACAACGAAATTGACTGGAGCCTGATCGTTCAACGTAATAACCGGAGTCTGGATACACAACGAAACTGATCGGAGCCTGAACGCTCAACGTAATAACCGGAGTCTAGATACCCAACGAAACTGACCGGAGCCTGCTCGCTCAACGTAATAATCGGAGTCTGGATACCCAACAAAACTGACCATAGCCTGAACGCTCAACGTAAAAACCGGAGTCTGGATACCTAACGAAACTGACCGGAGCCTGAACGCTCAACGTAATAACCGGAGTCTGGATACACAACAAAACTGACCGGAGCCTGAACACTCAACGTAATAACCGGAGTCTGGATACCCAACGAAACTGAACGGAGCCTGAACGCTCAACGTAATAACCAGAGTCTGGATACTCAACAAAACTGACCGGAGTCTGAACGCACAACGTAATAACCGGAGTCTGGGTACTCAACGAAACTGACCGGACCCTGAACGCACAACGTAATAACTGGAGTCTGGATGCTCAACAAAAATGACCGGAGCCTGAACGCTAACGTAATAACCGGAGTCTGGATACCCAACGAAACTGACCGGAGCCTGAACGCTGAATGTAATAACCGGAGTTTAAATACCCAACAAAACTGACCGGAGCCTGAATGCTCAACGTAATAACCGGAGTCTGGATACCCAATGAAACTGACCGGAGCCTGAACGCTCAACATAATAATCGGAGTCTGGATACCCAACAAAACTGACCGGAGCCTGAACGCTCAATGTAAAAACCGGAGTCTGGATACCCAATGAAACTGACCGGAGCCTGAACGATCAACGTAATAACCGAAGTCTGGATATGCAACGAAACTGACCGGAGCCTGAACGCTCAACGTAATAACCGGAGTCTGGATACCCAACGAAACTGACCGGAGCCTGAATGCTCAACGTAATAACCGGAGTCTGGATACCCAACGAAACTGACCGGAGCCTGAACGCTCAACGTAATAACCAAAGTCTGGATACCGAACGAAATTGACCGGAGCCTGAACGCTCAATGTAATAACCGGAATTTGGATACTCAACGAAACTGACCGGAGCCTGAACGCTCAATTTAATAATCGGAGTCTGGATACTCAACGAAACTGACTGGAGCCTGAACGATCAACGTAATAACCGGTGTCTGGATACACAACGAAATTGACCGGAGCCTGATCGCTCAACGTAATAACTGGAGTCTGGATACACAACGAAACTGACCGGAGCCTAAACGCTCAACGTAATAACCAGAGTCTGGATACCCAACGAAACTGACCGGAGCCTAAACCCTCAACGTAATAACCGGAGTCTGGATACCCAACAAAATTGATCGTAGCCTGAACGCTCAATTTAATGACCGGAATCTGGATATTCAACGAAACTAACCAGAGCCTGAATGCTCAATGTAATAACCAGAGTCTGGATACTCAACGAAACTAACTTGAGCCTGAACGATCAACGTAATAACCGGAGTCTGGATACACAACTAAACTGACCAGAGCCTGAACGCTCAACGTGATAACCGGAGTCTAGATACCCAACGAAACTGACCGGAGCCTGAACGCTCCATGTAATAATCGGAGTCTGGATACCCAACGAAACTGACCGGAGCCTGAACCCTCAACGTAATAACCGGAGTCTGGATACCCAACAAAACTGACAGGAGCCTGAACCCTCAACGTAAAAACCGGAGTTTGGATACCTAACGAAACTGACCAGAGCCTGAACGCTCAACGTAATAACCGGAGTCTGGATACACAACAAAACTGACCGGAGCCTGAATGCTCAACGTAATAACCGGAGTCTGAATACCCAACGAAACTGAACGGAGCCTGAACGCTCAACGTAATAACCGGAGTCTGGATACTCAATGAAAATAACTAGAGCCTGAACACACAACGTAATAACTGGAGTCTGGATGCTCAACGAAACTGAACGGATCCTGAACGCTCAACGTAATAACCGGAGTCTGGGTACTCAACGAAACTGACCGGACCTTGAACGCACAACGTAATAACTAGAGTCTGGATGCTCAACAAAAATGACCGGAGCCTGAACGCTAACGTAATAACCGGAGTCTGGATACCCAACGAAACTGACCGGAGACTGAACGCTGAACGTAATAACCGGAGTTTGGATACCCAACAAAACTGACTGGAGCCTGAACGCTCAACGTAATAACCGGAGTTTGGATACCCAAAGAAGCTGACCGGAGCCTGAACGCTCAACGTAATAACTGGAGTCCGAATACACAACGAAACTGACAGGAGCCTGAACGCTCAATATAATAACGGGAGTGTGGATACCCAACGAAACTGAACGGAGCCTGAACGCTCAACGTAATAACCAGAGTCTAGATACTCAACGAAACTGACCGGACCCTGAACGCACAAAGTAATAACTAGAGTTTGGATGCTCAACGAAAATAACCGGAGCCTGAACGCTCAACGTAATAACCAGAGTCTGGATACCCAACGAAACTGACCGCAGTCTGAATGCTCAAGATAATAACCGAAGTCTGGATACCCAATGAAACTGACCGGAGCCTGAACGCTCAACGTAATAACCGGAGTCAGGATACCAAACGAAAATGACCAGTGCCTGAACGCTTAAAATAATAAACGGAGTCTAGATACCGAACGAAACTGACCGGAGCCTGAACGCCTAACGTAATAACCAGAGTCTGGATATGCAACATAACTGACCGGACCCTGATCGCTCAACGTAATAACCGGAGTCTGGATACCCAACAAAACTGACCGGAGCCTGAACGCTCAACGTAATAACCAAAGTCTGGATACCGAACGAAACGGACCGGAGCCTGAACGCTCAACCTAATAACTGGAGTCTGGATACCCAACGAAATTGACCGGAGCCTGAACACTCAATGTAATAACCGGAATCTGGATACTCAACGAAACTAAGCAGAGCCTGAATGCTCAATGTAATAACCAGAGTCTGGATACTCAACGAAATTGACTGGAGCCTGAACGATCAACGTAATAACCGGAGTCTGGATACACAACGAAACTGACCGGAGCCTGAACGCTCAACGTGATAACCAGAGTCTGGATCCCCAACGAAACTGACCGGAGCCTGAACGCTCAATGTAATAATCGGAGTCTGGATACCCTACAAAACTGACCGGAGCCTGAACGCTCAACGTAAAAACCGGAGTCTGGATACCCAACGAAACTGACCGGAGCCTGAACGATCAACGTAATAACCTGAGTCTGGATACACAACAAAACTGACCGGAGCCTGAACACTCAACGTAATAACCGGAGTCTGGATACCCAACGAAACTGAACGGAGCCTGAACGCTCAACGTAATAACCAGAGTCTGGATACTCAACAAAACTGACCGGAGTCTGAACGCACAACGTAATAACCGGAGTCTGGGTACTCAACGAAACTGACCGGACCCTAAACGCACAACGTAATAACTGGAGTCTGGATGCTCAACAAAAATGACCTGAGCCTGAACGCTAACGTAATAACCGGAGTCTGGATACCCAACGAAACTGACCGGAGCCTGAACGCTGAATGTAATAACCGGAGTTTGGGTACCCAACAAAACTGACCGGAGCCTGAACGCTCAACGTAATAACCGGAGTCTGGATGCCCAATGAAACTGACCGGAGCCTGAACGCTCAACATAATAATCGGAGTCTGGATACCCAACAAAACTGACCGGAGCCTGAACGCTCAATGTAAAAACCGGAGTCTGGATACCCAATGAAACTGACCGGAGCCTGAACGATCAACGTAATAACCGAAGTCTAGATACGCAACGAAACTGACCGGAGCCTGAACGCTCAACGTAATAACCGGAGTCTGGATACCCAACGAAACTGACCGGAGCCTGAACGCTCAACGTAATAACCGGAGTCTCGATACCGAACGAAATTGACCGGAGCCTAAACGCTCAATGTAATAACCGAAATTTGGATACTCAACGAAACTGACCGGAGCCTGAAGGCTCAATGTAATAACCGGAGTCTAGATACTCAACGAAACTGACTAGAGCCTGAACGATCAACATAATAACCGGTGTCTGGATACACAACGAAATTGACCGGATCCTGATCGCTCAACGTAATAACCGGAGTCTGGATACACAACGAAACTGACCGGAGCCTGAACGCTCAACGTAATAACCGGAGTCTGGATACCCAACGAAACTGACCGGAGCCTAAACGCTCAACGTAATAACCAGAGTCTAGATACGAAACGAAATTGACCGGAGCCTGAACGCTCAATGTAATAACCGGAATCCGGATACTCAACGAAACTAACCAGAGCCTGAATGCTCAATGTAATAACCAGAGTCTGGATACTCAACGAAACTAACTTGAGCCTGAACGATCAACGTAATAACCGGAGTCTGGATACACAACGAAACTGACCAGAGCCTGAACGCTCAACGTGATAACCGGAGTCTAGATACCCAACGAAACTGACCGGAGCCTGAACGCTCCATGTAATAATCGGAGTCTGGATACCCAACAAAACTGACAGGAGCCTGAACGCTCAACGTAAAAACCGGAGTCTGGATACCCAACAAAACTGACCGGAGCCTGAACGCTCAACGTAATAACCGGAATCTGGATACACAACAAAACTGACCGGAGCCCGAATGCTCAACGTAATAACCGGAGTCTGGATACCCAACGAAACTGAACGGAGCCTGAACGCTCAACGTAATAACCGGAGTCTGGATACTCAAAGAAACTGACTGGAGCCTGAACACACAACGTAATAACTGGAGTCTGGATGCTCAACGAAACTGAACGGATCCTGAACGCACAACGTAATAACCGGAGTCTGGGCACTCAACAAAAATGACCGGAGCCTGAACGCTAACGTAATAACCGAAGTCTGGATGCTCAACAAAAATTACCGGAGCCTGAACGCTAACGTAATAACCGGAGTCTGGATACCCAACGAAACTGACCGGAGACTGAACGCTGAACGTAATAACCGGAGTTTGGATACCCAACAAAACTGACCGGAGCCTGAACGCTCAACATAATAACCGGAGTATGGATACCCAACAAAACTGACCGGAGCCTGAACACTCAACATAATAACCGAAGTCTGGATACCCAACGAAACTGACCGGAGCCTGAACGCTCAACGTAATAACCAGAGTCTGGATACCCTACGAAACTGAACGGAGCCTGAACGCTCAACATAATAACCGGAGTATGGATACCCAACAAAACTGACCGGAGCCTGAACGCTCAACGTAAAAACCGGAGTCTGGGTACCCAACGAAACTGACCGGAGCCTGAACACTCAACGTAATAACCGGAGTCTGGATACCCAACGAAACTGACCGGAGCCTGCTCGCTCAACGTAATAACTGGAGTCTGGATACCCAATGAAACTGACCGGAGCCTGAACGCTCAACGTAATAACCGGAGTCTGGATACCCAACGAAACTGACCGGAGCCTGAACGCTCAACGTAATAACTGGAGTCTGGATACCCAACGAAACTGACCAGAGCCTGAACGCTCAATGTAATAACCGGAGTCTGGATACCCAACGAAACTGACCAGAGCCTGAACGCTCAACATAATAACCGGAGTCTGTATACCCAACGAAACTGACTAGAGCCTGAACGTTCAACGTAATAACCGGAGTCTGGATACCCAACGAAATTGACCTGAGCCTGAACACTCAACGTAATAACCGGAGTCTGGATACCCAACGAAACTGACCGGAGCCTGAACGTTCAACGTAATAACCGAAGTCTGGATACCCAACGAAATTGACCAGAGTCTGGATACCCAACGAAATTGACCGGAGCCTGACGGCTCAACGTAATAACTGGAATCTGGATACTAAACGAAACTGACCGGAGCCTGAACGCTCAACGTAATAACCGGAGTCTGGATACTCAATGAAACTGACTGGAGCCTGAAGGATCAACGTAATAATCGGAGTCTGGATACACAACAAAATTGATCGGAGCCTGATCGCTCAACGTAATAACCGGAGTCTGGATACACAATGAAACTGACCGGAGCCTAAACGCTCAACGTAATAACCGGAGTCTGGATACCCAACGAAACTGACCGGAGCCTAAACGCTCAACGTAATAACCGGAGTCTAGATACCTAACGAAATTGACCGGAGCCTGAACGCTCAATGTAATAACCGGAATCTGGATACTCAACGAAACTAACCAGAGCCTGAATGCTCAATATAACAACCAGAGTCTGGATACTCAACGAAACTAACTTGAGCCTGAACGATCAACGTAATAACCGGAGTCTGGATACACAACGAAACTGACCAGAGCCTGAACGCTCAACATGATAACCGGAGTCTAGATACCCAACGAAACTGACCGGAGCCTGAACGCTCCATGTAATAATCGGAGTCTGGATACCCAACGAAACTGACCGGAGCCTGAACCCTCAACGTAATAACCGGAGTCTGGATACCCAACAAAACTGACAGGAGCCTGAACCCTCAACGTAAAAACCGGAGTCTGGATACCCAACGAAACTGACCGGAGCCTGAACGCTCAACGTAATAACCGGAGTCTGGATACCCAACGAAACTGACCGGAGCCTGAATGCTCAACGTAATAACCGGAGTCTGGATACCCAACGAAACTGAACGTTGCCTGAACGCTCAACGTAATAACCAGAGTCTGGATACTCAAAGAAACTGACTGGAGCCTGAACACACAACGTAATAACTGGAGTCTGGGTACTCAACGAAACTGACCGGACCCTGAACGCGCAACGTAATAACTGGAGTCTGGATGCTCAACAAAAATGACCAGAGCCTGAACGCTAACGTAATAACCGGAGTCTGGATACCCAACGAAACTGACCGAAGACTGAACGCTGAACGTAATAACCGGGGTTTGGATACCCAACAAAACTGACCGGAGCCTGAACGCTCAACATAATAACCGGAGTCTGGATACCCAACAAAACTGACCGGAGCCTGAACGCTCAATGTCAAAACCGGAGTCTGTATAACCAATGAAACTGACCGGAGCCTGAATGATCAACGTAATAACCGAAGACTGGATACACAACGAAACTGACCGGAGTCTGAACGCTCAACGTAATAACCGGAGTCTGGATACCCAACGAAACTGACCGAAGCCTGAACGCTCAACGTAATAACCGAAGTCTGGATACCCAACGAAACTGACCGGAGCCTGAACGCTCAACGTAATAACCAGAGTCTGGATACCCTACGAAACTGAACGGAGCCTGAACGCTCAACATAATAACCGGAGTATGGATACCCAACAAAACTGACCGGAGCCTGAACGCTCAACGTAAAAACCGGAGTCTGGGTACCCAACGAAACTGACCGGAGCCTGAACACCCAACGTAATAACCGGAGTCTGGATACCCCACGAAACTGACCGGAGCCTGCTCGCTCAACGTAATAACTGGAGTCTGGATACCCAATGAAACTGACCGGAGCCTGAACGCTCAACGTAATAACCGGAGTCTGGATACCCAAAGAAACTGACCGGAGCCTGAACGCTCAACGTAATAACTGGAGTCTGGATACCCAACGAAACTGACCAGAGCCTGAACGCTCAACGTAATAACCGGAGTCTGGATACCCAACGAAACTGACCAGAGCCTGAACGCTCAACGTAATAACCAGAGTCTGGATACCCTACGAAACTGAACGGAGCCTGAACGCTCAACATAATAACCGGAGTATGGATACCCAACAAAACTGACCGGAGCCTGAACGCTCAACGTAAAAACCGGAGTCTGGGTACCCAACGAAACTGACCGGAGCCTAAACACCCAACGTAATAACCGGAGTCTGGATACCCCACGAAACTGACCGGAGCCTGCTCGCTCAACGTAATAACTGGAGTCTGGATACCCAATGAAACTGACCGGAGCCTGAACGCTCAACGTAATAACCGGAGTCTGGATACCCAAAGAAACTGACCGGAGCCTGAACGCTCAACGTAATAACTGGAGTCTGGATACCCAACGAAACTGACCAGAGCCTGAACGCTCAATGTAATAACCGGAGTCTGGATACCCAACGAAACTGACCAGAGCCTGAACGCTCAACGTAATAACCGAAGTCTGGATACCCAACGAAACTGACCAGAGCCTGAACGTTCAACGTAATAACCGGAGTCTGGATACCCAACGAAACTGACCTGAGCCTGAACGCTCAACCTAATAACCGGAGTCTGGATACCCAACGAAACTGACCGGAGCCTGAACGTTCAACGTAATAACCTGAGTCTGGATACCCAACGAAATTGACCGGAGTCTGGATACCCAACGAAATTGACCGGAGCCTGACGGCTCAACGTAATAACCGGAATCTGGATACTAAACGAAACTGACCGGAGCCTGAACGCTCAACGTAATAACCGGAGTCTGGATACTCAATGAAACTGACTGGAGCCTGAATGATCAACGTAATAATCGGAGTCTGGATACACAACAAAATTGATCGGAGCCTGATCGCTCAACGTAATAACCGGAGTCTGGATACACAACGAAACTGACCGGAGCCTGAACGCTCAACGTAATAACCGGAGTCTGGATACCCAACGAAACTGACCGGAGCCTAAACGCTCAACGTAATAACCGGAGTCTAGAAACCCAACGAAATTGATCGGAGCCTGAACGATCAATGTAATAACCGGAATTTGGATACTCAACGAAACTAACCAGAGCCTGAATGCTCAATGTAATAAACAGAGTCTGGATACTCAACGAAACTAACTTGAGCCTGAACGATCAACGTAATAACCGGAGTCTGGATACACAACGAAACTGACCAGAGCCTGAACGCTCAACATGATAACCGGAGTCTAGATACCCAACGAAACTGACCGGAGCCTGAACGCTCCATGTAATAATCGGAGTCTGGATACCCAACGAAACTGACCGGAGCCTGAACCCTCAATGTAATAACCGGAGTCTGGATACCCAACAAAACTGACAGGAGCCTGAACCCTCAACGTAAAAACCGGAGTCTGGATACCCAACTAAACTGACCGGAGCCTGAACGCTCAACGTAATAACCGGAGTCTGGATACACAACAAAACTGACCGGAGCCTGAATGCTCAACGTAATAACCGGAGTCTGGATACCCAACGAAACTGAACGGAGCCTGAACGCTCAACGTAATAACCAGAGTCTGGATACTCAAAGAAACTGACTAGAGCCTGAACACACAACGTAATAACTGGAGTCTGGGTACTCAACGAAACTGACCGGACCCTGAATGCACAACGTAATAACTAGAGTCTGGATGCTCAACAAAAATGACCAGAGCCTGAACGCTAACGTAATAACCGGAGTCTGGATACCCAACGAAACTGACCGGAGACTGAACGCTGAACGTAATAACCGGAGTTTGGATACCCAACAAAACTGACCGGAGCCTGAACGCTCAACATAATAACCGGAGTCTGGATACCCAACAAAACTGACCGGAGCCTGAACGCTCAATGTAAAAACCGGAGTCTGGATAACCAATGAAACTGACCGGAGCCTGAACGATCAACGTAATAACCGAAGTCTGGATACACAACGAAACTGACCGGAGTCTGAACGCTCAACGTAATAACCGGAGTCTGGATACCCAACGAAATTGACAGGAGCCTGAACGCTCAACGTAATAACCGAAGTCTGGATACCCAACGAAACTGACCGGAGCCTGAACGCTCAACGTAATAACCAGAGTCTGAATACCCTACGAAACTGAACGGAGCCTGCACGCTCAACATAATAACCGGAGTATGGATACCCAACAAAACTGACCGGAGCCTGAACGCTCAACGTAAAAACCGGAGTCTGGGTACCCAACGAAACTGACCAGAGCCTGAACACTGAACGTAATAACCGGAGTCTGGATACCCAGCGAAACTGACCGGAGCCTGAACGCTTAACGTAATAACCGGAGTCTGGATACCCAATGAAACTGACCGGAGCCTGAACGCTCAACGTAATAGCCGGAGTCTGGATACCAAAAGAAACTGACCGGAGCCTGAACGCTCAACGTAATAACTGGAGTCTGGATACCCAACGAAACTGACCAGAGCCTGAACGCTCAATGTAATAACCGGAGTCTGGATACCCAACAAAACTGACCAGAGCCTGAACGCTCAACGTAATAACCGGAGTCTGGATACCCAACGAAACTGACCAGAGCCTGAACGTTCAACGTAATAACCGGAGTCTGGATACCCAACGAAAATGACCTGAGCCTGAACGCTCAACGTAATAACCGGAGTCTGAATACCCAACGAAACTGACCGGAGCCTAAACGTTCAACGTAATAACCGGAGTCTGGATACCCAACGAAATTGACCGGAGTCTGGATACCCAACGAAATTGACCAGAGCCTGACGGCTCAACGTAATAACCGGAATCTGGATACTAAACAAAACTGACCGGAGCCTGAACGCTCAACGTAATAACCGGAGTCTGGATACACAACAAAACTGACCGGAGCCTGAATGCTCAACGTAATAACCGGAGTCTGGATATCCAACGAAACTGAACGGAGCCTGAACGCTCAACGTAATAACCAGAGTCTGGATACTCAAAGAAACTGACTGGAGCCTGAACACACAACGTAATAACTGGAGTCTGGGTACTCAACGAAACTGACCGGACCCTGAACGCACAACGTAATAACTGGAGTCTGGATGCTCAACAAAAATGACCAGAGCCTGAACGCTAACGTAATAACCGGAGTCTGGATACCCAACGGAACTGACCGGAGACTGAACGCTGAACGTAATAACCGGAGTTTGGATACCCAACAAAACTGACCGGAGCCTGAACGCTCAACATAATAACCGGAGTCTGGATACCCAACAAAACTGACCGGAGCCTGAACGCTCAATGTAAAAACCGGAGTCTGGATAACCAATGAAACTGACCGGAGCCTGAACGATCAACGTAATAACCGAAGTCTAGATACGCAACGAAACTGACCGGAGTCTGAACGCTCAACGTAATAACCGGAGTCTGGATACCCAACGAAACTGACCGGAGCCTGAACGCTCAACGTAATAACCGAAGTCTGGATACCCAACGAAACTGACCGGAGCCTGAACGCTCAACGTAATAACCAGAGTCTGGATACCCTACGAAACTGAACGGAGCCTGCACGCTCAACATAATAACCGGAGTATGGATACCCAACAAAACTGACCGGAGCCTGAACGCTCAACGTAAAAACCGGAGTCTGGGTACCCAACGAAACTGACCGGAGCCTGAACGCTCAACGTAAAAACCGGAGTCTGGGTACCCAACGAAACTGACCAGAGCCTGAACACTGAACGTAATAACCGGAGTCTGGATACCCAACGAAACTGACCGGAGCCTGAACGCTTAACGTAATAACCGGAGTCTGGATACCCAATGAACATGACCGGAGCCTGAACGCTCAACGTAATAGCCGGAGTCTGGATACCCAAAGAAACTGACCGGAGCCTGAACGCTCAACGTAATAAATGGAGTCTGGATACCCAACGAAACTGACCAGAGCCTGAACGCTCAATGTAATAACCGGAGTCTGGATACCCAACGAAACTGACCAGAGCCTGAACGCTCAACGTAATAACCGGAGTCTGGATACCCAACGAAACTGACCAGAGCCTGAACGTTCAACGTAATAACCGGAGTCTGGATACCCAACGAAACTGACCTGAGCCTGAACGCTCAACGTAATAACCGGAGTCTGAATACCCAACGAAACTGACCGGAGCCTGAACGTTCAACGTAATAACCGGAGTCTGGATACCCAACGAAATTGACCGGAGTCTGGATACCCAACGAAATTGACCGGAGCTTGACGGCTCAACGTAATAACCGGAATCTGGATACTAAACAAAACTGACCGGAGCCTGAACGCTCAACGTAATAACCGGAGTCTGGATACTCAATGAAACTGACTGGAGCCTGAACGATCAACGTAATAATCGGAGTCTGGATACACAACAAAATTGATCGGAGCCTGATCGCTCAACGTAATAACCGGAGTCTGGATACACAACAAACTGACCGGAGCCTGAACGCTCAACGTAATAACCGGAGTCTGGATACCCAACGAAACTGACCGGAGCCTAAACGCTTAACGTAATAACCGGAGTCTAGATACCCAACGAAATTGACCGGAGCCTGAACGCTCAATGTAATAACCGGAATCTGGATACTCAACGAAACTAACCAGAGCCTGAATGCTCAATGTAATAACCAGAGTCTGGATACTCAACGAAACTAACTTGAGCCTGAACGATCAACGTAATAACCGGACTCTGGATACACAACAAAACTGACCAGAGCCTGAACGCTCAACGTGATAACCGGAGTCTAAATACCCAACGAAACTGACCGGAGCCTGAACGCTCCATGTAATAATCGGAGTCTAGATACCCAACGAAACTGACCGGAGCCTGAACCCTCAACGTAATAACCGGAGTCTGGATACCCAACAAAACTGACAGGAGCCTGAACGCTCAACGTAAAAACCGGAGTCTGGATACCCAACGAAACTGACCGGAGCCTGAACACTCAACGTAATAACCGGAGTCTGGATACACAACAAAACTGACCGGAGCCTGAATGCTCAACGTAATAATCGGAGTATGGATACCCAACGAAACTGACCGGAGCCTGAACGCTCAACGTAATAACCGGAGTCTGGATACTCAATGAAACTGACCGGAGCCTGAACGATCAACGTAATAACCGAAGTCTGGATACGCAACGAAACTGACCGGAGTCTGAACGCTCAACGTAATAACCGGAGTCTGGATACCCAATGAAACTGTCCGGAGCCTGCTCGCTCAACGTAATAACTGGAGTCTGGATAGCCAATGAAACTGACCGGAGCCTGAACGCTCAACGTAATAACCGGAGTCTGGATACCCAAATAAACTGACCGGAGCCTGAACGCTCAACAAAATAACCGGAGTATGGAAACCCAACAAAACTGACAGGAGCCTGAACGCTCAACGTAAAAACCGGAGTCTGGGTACCCAACGAATCTGACCGGAGCCTGAACACTCAACGTAATAACCGGAGTCTGGATACCCAAAGAAACTGACCGGA
Source organism: Lathyrus sativus (assembly GCA_963859935.3). Taxonomy (NCBI): domain Eukaryota; kingdom Viridiplantae; phylum Streptophyta; class Magnoliopsida; order Fabales; family Fabaceae; genus Lathyrus; species Lathyrus sativus. Next base: position 536,101 of record CAWUDS030000773.1, read on the forward strand.
GCCTGCTCGCTCAACGTAATAACTGGAGTCTGGATACCCAATGAAACTGACCGGAGCCTGAACGCTCAACGTAATAACCGGAGTCTGGATACCCAAAGAAACTGACCGGAGCCTGAACGCTCAACGTAATAACTGGAGTCTGGATACCCAACGAAACTGACCAGAGCCTGAACGCTCAATGTAATAACCGGAGTCTGGATACCCAACGAAACTGACCAGAGCCTGAACACTCAACGTAATAACCGGAGATTGGATACCCAACGAAACTGACCAGAGCCTGAACGTTCAACGTAAAAACCGGAGTCTGGATACCCAACGAAACTGACCTGAGCCTGAACGCTCAACGTAATAACCGGAGTCTGGATACCCAACGAAACTGACCGGAGCCTGAACGTTCAACGTAATAACCGGAGTCTGGATACCCAACGAAATTGACCGGAGTCTGGATACCCAACGAAATTGACCGGAGCCTGACGGCTCAACGTAATAACCGGAATCTGGATACTAAACGAAACTGACCGGAGCCTGAACGCTCAACGTAATAACCGGAGTCTGGATACTCAATGAAACTGACTGGAGCCTGAACGATCAACGTAATAATCGGAGTCTGGATACACAACAAAATTGATCGGAGGCTGATCGCTCAACGTAATAACCGGAGTCTGGATACACAACGAACTGACCGGAGCCTGAACGCTCAACGTAATAACCGGAGTCTGGATACCCAACGAAACTGACCGGAGCCTAAACGCTAAACGTAATAACCGGAGTCTAGATACCCAACGAAATTGACCGGAGCCTGAACGCTCAATGTAATAACCGGAATCTGGATACTCAACGAAACTAACCAGAGCCTGAATTCTCAATGTAATAACCAGAGTCTGGATACTCAACGAAACTAACTTGAGCCTGAACGATCAACGTAATAACCGGAGTCTGGATACACAACGAAACTGACCAGAGCCTGAACGCTCAACGTGATAACCGGAGTCTAGATACCCAACGAAACTGACCGGAGCCTGAACGCTCCATGTAATAATCGGAGTCTGGATACCCAACGAAACTGACCGGAGCCTGAACCCTCAACGTAATAACCGGAGTCTGGATACCCAACAAAACTGACAGGAGCCTGAACGCTCAACGTAAAAACCGGAGTCTGGATACCCAACGAAACTGACCGGAGCCTGAACGCTCAACGTAATAACCGGAGTCTGGATACACAACAAAACTGACCGGAGCCTGAATGCTCAACGTAATAACCGGAGTCTGGATACCCAACGAAACTGAACGGAGCCTAAACGCTCAACGTAATAACCGGAGTCTGGATACTCAAAGAAACTGACTGGAGCCTGAACACACAACGTAATAACCGGAGTCTGGGTACCCAACGAAACTGACCAGAGCCTGAACACTGAACGTAATAACCGGAGTCTGGATACCCAACAAAACTGACCGGAGCCTGCTCGCTCAACGTAATAACTGGAGTCTTGATACCCAATGAAACTGACCGGATCCTGAACGCTCAACGTAATAACCGGAGTCTGGATACCCAAAGAAACTGACCGGAGCCTGAACGCTCAACGTAATAACTGGAGTCTGGATACCCAACGAAACTGACCAGAGCCTGAACGCTCAATGTAATAACCGGAGTCTGGATACCCAACGAAACTGACCAGAGCCTGAACGCTCAACGTAATAACCGGAGTCTGGATACCCAACGAAACTGACCAGAGCCTGAACGTTCAACGTAATAACCGGAGTCTGGATACCCAACGAAACTGACCTGAGCCTGAACGCTCAACGTAATAACCAGAGTCTGGATACCCAACGAAACTGACCGGAGCCTGAACGTTCAACGTAATAACCGGAGTCTGGATACCCAACGAAATTGACCGGAGTCTGGATACCCAACGAAATTGACCGGAGCCTGACGGCTCAACGTAATAACCGGAATCTGGATACTAAGCGAAACTGACCGGAGCCTGAACGCTCAACGTAATAACCGGAGTCTGGATACTCAATGAAACTGACTGGAGCCTGAACGATCAACGTAATAATCGGAGTCTGGATACACAACAAAATTTATCGGAGCCTGATCGCTGAACGTAATAACCGGAGTCTGGATACACAACGAAACTGACCGGAGCCTGAACGCTCAACGTAATAACCGGAGTCTGGATAACCAACGAAACTGACCGGAGCTTAAATGCTCAACGTAATAACCGGAGTCTAGATACCCAACAAAATTGACCGGAGCCTAAACGCTCAATGTAATAATCGGAATCTGGATACTCAACGAAACTAACCAGAGCCTGAATGCTCAATGTAATAACCAGAGTCTGGATACTCAATGAAACTAACTTGAGCCTGAACGATCAACGTAATAACCGGAGTCTGGATACAAAACGAAACTGACCAGAGCCTGAACGCTCAACGTGATAACCGGAGTCTAGATACCCAACGAAACTGACCGGAGCCTGAACGCTCCATGTAATAATCGGAGTCTGGATACCCAACGAAACTGACCGGAGCCTGAACCCTCAACGTAATAACCGGAGTCTGGATACCCAACAAAACTGACAGGAGCCTGAACGCTCAACGTAAAAACCGGAGTCTGGATACCCAACGAAACTGACCGGAGCCTGAACGCTAAACGTAATAACCGGAGTCTGGATACACAACAAAACTGACCGGAGCCTGAATGCTCAACGTAATAACCGGAGTCTGGATACCCAACAAAACTGAACGGAGCCTGAACGCTCAACGTAATAACCGGAGTCTGGATGCTCAAAGAAACTGACTGGAGCCTGAACACACAACGTAATAACTGGAGTCTGGGTACCCAACGAAACTGACCGGACCCTGAACGCACAACGTAATAACTGGAGTCTGGATGCTCAACAAAAATGACCGGAGCCTAAACGCTAACGTAATAACCGGAGTCTGGATACCCAACGAAACTGACCGGAGACTGAACGCTGAACGTAATAATCGGAGTTTGGATACCCAACAAAACTGACCGGAGCCTGAACGCTCAACATAATAACCGGAGTCTGGATACCCAACAAAACTGACCGGAGCCTGAACGCTCAATGTAAAAACCGGAGTCTGGATAACCAATGAAACTGACCGGAGCCTGAACGATCAACGTAATAACCGAAGTCTGGATACGCAACGAAACTGACCGGAGTCTGAACGCTCAACGTAATAACCGGAGTCTGGATACCCAACGAAACTGACCGGAGCCTGAACGCTCAACGTAATAACCGAAGTCTGGAGACCCAACGAAACTGACCGGAGCCTGAACGCTCAACGTAATAACCAGAGTCTGGATACCCTACGAAGTTGAACGGAGCCTGAACGCTCAACATAATAACCGGAGTATGGATACCCAACAAAACTGACCGGAGCCTGAACGCTCAACGTAAAAACCGGAGTCTAGGTACCCAACGAAACTGACCGGAGCCTGAACACTCAACGTAATAACCGGAGTCTGGATACCCAACGAAACTGACCGGAGCTTGCTCGCTCAACGTAATAACTGGAGTCTGGATACCCAATGAAACTGACCGGAGCCTGAACGCTCAACGTAATAACCGGAGTCTGGATACCCAAAGAAACTGACCGGAGCCTGAACGCTCAACGTAATAACTGGAGTCTGGATACCCAACGAAACTGACCAGAGCCTGAACGCTCAATGTAATAACCGGAGTCTGGATACCCAACGAAACTGACCAGAGCCTGAACGCTCAACGTAATAACCGGAGTCTGGATACCCAACGAAACTGACCAGAGCCTGAACGTTCAACGTAAGAACCGGAGTCTGGATACCCAACGAAACTGACCGGAGCCTGAACGTTCAACGTAATAACCAGAGTCTGGATACCCAACGAAATTGACCGGAGTCTGGATACCCAACGAAATTGACCGGAGCCTGACGGCTCAACGTAATAACCGGAATCTGGATACTAAACGAAACTGACCGGAGCCTGAACGCTCAACGTAATAACTGGAGTCTGGATACTCAATGAAACTGACTAGAGCCTGAACGATCAACGTAATAATCGGAGTCTGGATACACAACAAAATTGATCGGAGCCTGATCGCTCAACGTAATAACCGGAGTCTGGATACACAACGAAACTGACCGGAGCCTGAACGCTCAACGTAATAACCGGAGTCAGGATACCAAACGAAATTGACCGGAGCCTAAACACTCAACGTAATAGCCGGAGTCTGGATACCCAACGAAACTGACCGGAGCCTGCTCGCTCAATGTAATAACCGGAGTCTGGATACCCAACAAAACTGACCAGAGCCTGAACGCTCAACGTAAAAACCGGAGTCTGGATACCCAACAAAACTGACCGGAGCCTGAACGCTCAACGTAATAACCGAAGTCTGGATACCAAACGAGACTGACCGGAGCCTGAACGCTCAACGTAATAACCTGAGGGTGGATACCCAACGAAACTGACCGGAGCCTGAACACTCAACGTAATAACTGGAGTCTGGATACCCAACGAAACTGACCGGAGCCTGAGGGCTCAACGTAATAACGGGAGCCTGGATACACAACGAAACTGACCGGAGCCTGAACGCTCAACGTAATAACCGGAGTCTGGATACCCAACGAAGCTGACCGGAGCCTGAACGCTCAAGATAATAACCGAAGGCTGGATACCCAATGAAACTGACCGGAGCCTGAATGCTCAACGTAATAACTGGAGTCAGGATACCAAACGAAATTGACCGGAGCCTGAACGCCTAACGTAATAACCAGAGGCTGGATATGCAACGAAACTGACCGGATCCTGAACGCTCAACGTAATAACCGGAGTCTGGATACCCAACAAAACTGACTGGAGCCTGAACGCTCAACGTAATAACCGGAGTCTGGAAACCAAACGAAACTGACCGGAGCCTGAACGCTCAACGTAATAACCGAAATTTGGATACTCAACGAAACTAACCGTAGCCTGAACACTCAACGTAATAACCGGAGTCTGGATACTCAACGAAACTGACTGGAGCCTGAACGATCAATGTAATAATCGGAGTCTGAATACACAACGAAATTGACCGGAGCCTGAATGCTCAACGTAATAATCGGAGTCTGGATACCCAACGAAACTGACCGGAGCCTGAACGCTCAATGTAATAACCGGAGTCTGGATACCCAACAAAACTGACCGGAGCCTGAACCCTCAACGTAATAACCGGAGTCTGGATACCCAACAAAATTGACCGGAGCCTGAACCCTCAACATATAAACCGGAGTCTGGATACCCAATGAAACTGACCAGAGCCTGAATGCTCAACGTGATAACCGGAGTCGGGATACCCAACGAAAGTGACCGGAGCCTGAACGCTCAACGTAATAACTGGAGTCTGGATACCCAACGAAACTGACCAGAGCCTGAACGCTCAATGTAATAACCGGAGTCTGGATACCCAACGAAACTGACCAGAGCCTGAACGCTCAACGTAATAACCGGAGTCTGGATACCCAACGAAACTGACCAGAGCCTGAACGTTCAACGTAAGAACCGGAGTCTGGATACCCAACGAAACTGACCGGAGCCTGAACGTTCAACGTAATAACCAGAGTCTGGATACCCAACGAAATTGACCGGAGTCTGGATACCCAACGAAATTGACCGGAGCCTGACGGCTCAACGTAATAACCGGAATCTGGATACTAAACGAAACTGACCGGAGCCTGAACGCTCAACGTAATAACTGGAGTCTGGATACTCAATGAAACTGACTAGAGCCTGAACGATCAACGTAATAATCGGAGTCTGGATACACAACAAAATTGATCGGAGCCTGATCACTCAACGTAATAACCGGAGTCTGGATACACAACGAAACTGACCGGAGCCTGAACGCTCAACGTAATAACCGGAGTCAGGATACCAAACGAAATTGACCGGAGCCTAAACACTCAACGTAATAGCCGGAGTCTGGATACCCAACGAAACTGACCGGAGCCTGCTCGCTCAATGTAATAACCGGAGTCTGGATACCCAACAAAACTGACCAGAGCCTGAACGCTCAACGTAAAAACCGGAGTCTGGATACCCAACAAAACTGACCGGAGCCTGAACGCTCAACGTAATAACCGAAGTCTGGATACCAAACGAGACTGACCGGAGCCTGAACGCTCAACGTAATAACCTGAGGGTGGATACCCAACGAAACTGACCGGAGCCTGAACACTCAACGTAATAACTGGAGTCTGGATACCCAACGAAACTGACCGGAGCCTGAGGGCTCAACGTAATAACGGGAGCCTGGATACACAACGAAACTGACCGGAGCCTGAACGCTCAACGTAATAACCGGAGTCTGGATACCCAACGAAGCTGACCGGAGCCTGAACGCTCAAGATAATAACCGAAGTCTGGATACCCAATGAAACTGACCGGAGCCTGAATGCTCAACGTAATAACTGGAGTCAGGATACCAAACGAAATTGACCGGAGCCTGAACGCCTAACGTAATAACCAGAGGCTGGATATGCAACGAAACTGACCGGATCCTGAACGCTCAACGTAATAACCGGAGTCTGGATACCAAACAAAACTGACTGGAGCCTGAACGCTCAACGTAATAACCGGAGTCTGGATACCAAACGAAACTGACCGGAGCCTGAACGCTCAACGTAATAACCGAAATTTGGATACTCAACGAAACTAACCGTAGCCTGAACACTCAACGTAATAACCGGAGTCTGGATACTCAACGAAACTGACTGGAGGCTGAACGATCAATGTAATAATCGGAGTCTGGATACACAACGAAATTGACCGGAGCCTGAATGCTCAACGTAATAATCGGAGTCTGGATACCCAACGAAACTGACCGGAGCCTGAACGCTCAATGTAATAACCGGAGTCTGGATACCCAACAAAACTGACCGGAGCCTGAACCCTCAACGTAATAACCGGAGTCTGGGTACCCAACAAAACTGACCGGAGCCTGAACGCTCAACATATAAACCGGAGTCTGGATACCCAATGAAACTGACCAGAGCCTGAATGCTCAACGTGATAACCGGAGTCTGGATACCCAACGAAAGTGACCGGAGCCTGAACGTTCAACGTAATAACCGGAGTCTGGATACCCAACGAAATTGACCGGAGCCTGAAGGCTCAATGTAATAACCGGAATCTGGATACTCAAAGAAACTGACCGGAGCCTGAACGCTCAACGTAATAACCGGAGTCTGGATACCCAACGAAACTGACCGGAGCCTAAACGCTCAACGTAATAACCAGAGTCTGGATACCCAACGAAACTGACCGGAGCCTGCTCGCTCAACGTAATAACCGGAGTCTGGATACCCAACAAAACTGAACAGAGCCTGAACGCTCAACCTAAACACCGGAGTCTGGATACCCAACAAAATTGACCGGAGCCTGAACGCTCAACGTAATAACCGAAGTCTGGATACCAAACGAAACTGACCGGAGCCTGAACGCTCAACGTAATAACCTGAGTCTGGATACCCAACGAAACTGACCGGAGCCTGAACGCCCAACGTAATAACCGGAGTCTGGATACCCAACAAAACTGACCGGAGCCTGAACGCTCAATGTAATAACCGAAGTTTGGATACCAAACGAAACTGACCGGAGCCTGAACGCTCAACGTAATAACCTGAGTCTGGATACCCAACGAAACTGACCGGAGCCTGAACGCTCAACGTAATAACGGGAGTCTGGATACCAAACAAAACTGACCGGAGCCTAAACGCTCAACGTAATAACCTGAGTCTGGATACCCAACGAAACTGACCGGAGCCTGCTCGCTCAACGTAATAACTGGAGTCTGGATACCCAATGAAACTGACCGGAGCCTGAACGCTCAATGTAATAACCGGAGTCTGGATACCCAAAGAAACTGACCGGAGCCTGAACGCTCAATGTAATAACCGAAGTCTGGATACCAAACGAAACTGACCGGAGCCTGAACGCTCAACGTAATAACCTGAGTCTGGATACCCAACAAAACTGACCGGAGCCTGAACGTTCAACGTAATAACGGGAGTCTGGATACACAACGAAACTGACCGGAGCCTGAACGCTCAACGTAATAAACGGAGTCTGGATACCCAACGAAACTGAACGGAGCCTGAACGCTCAACGTAATAACCGAAGTCTAGATACTCAACAAAACAAACCGGACCCTGAACGCACAACGTAATAATTGGAGTCTGGATGCTAACCGAAAATGAACGGAGCCTGAACGCTCAATGCAATCACCGGAGTCTGGATACCTAACGAAACTGACCGGAGCCTGAATGCTCAAGATAAAAACCGAAGTCTGGATACCCAATGAAACTGACCGGAGCCTGAACGCTCAACGTAATAACCGGAGTCAGGATACCAAACGAAATTGACCGGAGCCTGAACGCTTAAAATAATAACTGGAGTCTAGATACTGAACGAAATTGACCGGAGCCTGAACACTCAACGTAATAACCAGAGTCTAGATATGCAACGAAACTGACCGGAGCCTGAACGCTCAACGTAATAACCGGAGTCTGGATACCCAACGAAACTGACTGGAGCCTGAACGATCAACATAATAACCGGTGTCTGGATACACAACGAAATTGACCGGAGCCTGATCGCCCAACGTAATAACCGGAGTCTGGATACACAACGAAACTGACCGGAGCCTGAACGCTCAACTTAATAACCGGAGTCTTGATACCCAACGAAACTGACCGGAGCCTAAACGCTCAATGTAATAATCGGAGTCTGGATACCCAACGAAACTGACCGGAGCCTGCTCGCTCAACGTAATAACCGGAGTCTGGATACCCAACAAAACTGACCAGAGCCTGAACGCTCAACGTAAAAACCGGAGTCTGGATACCCAACAAAACTGACCGGAGCCTGAACGCTCAACGTAATAACCGAAGTCTGGATACCAAACGAAACTGACCGGAGCCTGAACGCTCAACGTAATAACCTGAGTCTGGATACCTAACGAAACTGACCGGAGCCTGAACGCCCAACGTAATAACCGGAGTCTGGATACCCAACAAAACTGACCGGAGCCTGAACGCTCAACGTAATAACCGGAGTCTGGATACCCAACGAAACTGACCGGAGCCTGAACGCTCAACGTAATAACGGGAGTCTGGATACACAACGAAACTGACCGGAGCCTGAACGCTCAACGTAATAACCGGAGTCTGGATACCCAACGAAACTGAACTGAGCCTGAATGCTCAACGTAATACCCGGAGTCTAGATACTCAACAAAACAGACCGGACCCTGAACGCACAATGTAATAACTGGAGTCTGGATGCTCAACGAAAATGACTGGAGCCTGAACGCTCAACGTAATAACCGGAGTCTGGATACCTAACGAAACTGAACGGAGCCTGAATGCTCAAGATAATAACCGAAGTCTGGATACCCAATGAAACTGACCGGAGCCTGAACGCTCAACGTAATAACCGGAGTCAGGATACCAAACGAAATTGACCGGAGCCTGAACGCTTAAAATAATAACCGGAGTCTAGATACTGAACAAAACTGACCGGAGCTTGAACGCCTAACGTAATAACCAGAGTCTAGATATGCAACGAAACTGACCGGACCCTGAACGCTCAACGTAATAACCGGAGTCTGGATACCCAACAAAACTGATCAGAGCCTGAACGCTCAACGTAATAACCGAAGTCTGGATACCAAACGAAACGGATCGGAGCCTGAATGCTCAACGTAATAACCAGAGTCTGGATACCCAACAAAATTGACCGGAGCCTGAACGCTCAATGTAATAACCGAAATCTGGATACTCAATGAAACTAACCGGAGCCTGAATGCTCAATGTAATAACCAGAGTCTGGATACACAACGAAACTGACTGGTGCCTGAACGATCAACGTAATAACCGGAGTCTGGATACACAACGAAACTGACCGGAGCCTGAACGCTCAACGTGATAACCGGAGTCTGGATACCCAACTAAACTGACCGGAGCCTGAATGCTCAATGTAATAATCGGAGTCAAGATACCCATCGAAACTGACCGGAGCCTGAACCCTCAAGGTAATAACCGGAGTCTGGATACCCAACAAAATTGACCGGAGCCTGAACGCTCAACGTAAAAACCGGAGTCTGGATACCCAACGAAACTGACCGGAGCCTGAACGCTCAACGTAATAACCGGAGTCTGGATACACAACAAAACTGAGCGGAGCCTGAACGCTCAACGTAATAACCGGAGTCTGGATACCCAACAAAACTGAATGGAGCATGAACGCTCAACGTAATAAACGGAGTCTGGATACTCAACGAAACTGACCAGAGCCTGAACGCACAACGTAATAACTGGAGTCTGGATGCTCAACGAAACTGAACGGATCCTGAACGCTCAACGTAATAACCGGAGTCTGGATACCCAACGAAACTGACCGGAGCCTGCTCACTCAACGTAATAACCGGAGTCTGGATACCCAACGAAACTGACCAGAGCCTGAACGCTCAATGTAATAACCGGAGTCTGGATACCCAACGAAACTGACCAGAGCCTGAACGCTCAACGTAATAACCGGAGTCTGGATACCCAACGAAACTGACCAGAGCCTTAACGTTCAACGTAATAACCGGAGTCTGGATACCCAACGAAACTGACCTGAGCCTGAACGCTCAACGTAATAACCGGAGTCTGGATACCCAACGAAACTGACCGGAGCCTGAACGTTCAACGTAATAACCGGAGTCTGGATACCCAACGAAATTGACCGGAGTCTGGATACTCAACGAAATTGACCGGAGCCTGACGGCTCAACGTAATAACCGGAATCTGGATACTCAACGAAACTGACCGGAGCCTGAACGCTCAACGTAATAACCGGAGTCTGGATACTCAATGAAACTGACTGGAGCCTGAACGATCAACGTAATAATCGGAGTCTAGATACACAACAAAATTGATCGGAGCCTGATCGCTCAACGTAATAACCGGAGTCTGGATACACAACGAAACTGACCGGAGCCTGAACGCTCAACGTAATAACCGGAGTCTGGATACCCAACGAAACTGACCGGAGCCTAAACGCTCAACGTAATAACCGGAGTCTGGATACCCAACGAAACTGACCGGAGCCTGCTCGCTCAATGTAATAACCGGAGTCTGGATTCCCAACAAAACTGACCAGAGCCTGAACGCTCAACGTAAAAACCGGAGTCTGGATACCCAACAAAACTGACCGGAGCCTGAACGCTCAACGTAATAACCGAAGTCCGGATACCAAACGAAACTGACCAGAGCCTGAACGCTCAACGTAATAACCTGAGGGTGGATACCCAACGAAACTGACCGGAGCCTGAACGCTCAACGTAATAACCGAAGTCTGGATACCAAACGAAACTGACCGGAGGCTGAACGCTCAACGTAATAACCTGAGTCTGGATACCTAACGAAACTGACCGGAGCCTGAACGCCCAACGTAATAACCGGAGTCTGGATACCCAACAAAACTGACCGGAGCCTGAACGCTCAACGTAATAACCGGAGTCTGGATACCCAACGAAACTGACCGGAGCCTGAACGCTCAACGTAATAACGGGAGTCTGGATACACAACGAAACTGACCGGAGCCTGAACGCTCAACGTAATAACCGGAGTCTGGATACCCAACGAAACTGAACTGAGCCTGAATGCTAAACGTAATAACCGGAGTCTAGATACTCAACAAAACAGACCGGACCCTGAACGCACAACGTAATAACTGGAGTCTGGATGCTCAACGAAAATGACTGGAGCCTGAACGCTCAACGTAATAACCGGAGTCTGGATACCTAACGAAACTGAACGGAGCCTGAATGCTCAAGATAATAACCGAAGTCTGGATACCCAATGAAACTGACCGGAGCCTGAACGCTCAACGTAATAACCGGAGTCAGGATACCAAACGAAATTGACCGGAGCCTGAACGCTTAAAATAATAACCGGAGTCTAGATACTGAACGAAACTGACCGGAGCTTGAACGCCTAACGTAATAACCAGAGTCTAGATATGCAACGAAACTGACCGGACCCTGAACGCTCAACGTAATAACGGGAGTCTGGATACCCAACAAAACTGATCAGAGCCTGAACGCTCAACGTAATAACCGAAGTCTGGATACCAAACGAAACGGATCGGAGCCTGAATGCTCAACGTAATAACCAGAGTCTGGATACCCAACAAAATTGACCGGAGCCTGAACGCTCAATGTAATAACCGAAATCTGGATACTCAATGAAACTAACCGGAGCCTGAATGCTCAATGTAATAACCAGAGTCTGGATACACAACGAAACTGACTGGTGCCTGAACGATCAACGTAATAACCGGAGTCTGGATACACAACGAAACTGACCAGAGCCTGAACGCTCAACGTGATAACCGGAGTCTGGATACCCAACTAAACTGACCGGAGCCTGAATGCTCAATGTAATAATCGGAGTCAAGATACCCATCGAAACTGACCGGAGCCTGAACCCTCAAGGTAATAACCGGAGTCTGGATACCCAACAAAATTGACCGGAGCCTGAACGCTCAACGTAAAAACCGGAGTCTGGATACCCAACGAAACTGACCGGAGCCTGAACGCTCAACGTAATAACCGGAGTCTGGATACACAACAAAACTGAGCGGAGCCTGATCGCTCAACGTAATAACCGGAGTCTGGATACCCAACAAAACTGAACGGAGCATGAACGCTCAACGTAATAAACAGAGTCTGGATACTCAACGAAACTGACCAGAGCCTGAACGCACAATGTAATAACTGGAGTCTGGATGCTCAGCGAAACTGAACGGATCCTGAACGCTCAACGTAATAACCGGAGTCTGGATACCCAACGAAACTGACCGGAGCCTGCTCACTCAACGTAATAACCGGAGTCTGGATACCCAACGAAACTGACCAGAGCCTGAACGCTCAATGTAATAACCGGAGTCTGGATACCCAACGAAACTGACCAGAGCCTGAACGCTCAACGTAATAACCGGAGTCTGGATACCCAACGAAACTGACCAGAGCCTTAACGTTCAACGTAATAACCGGAGTCTGGATACCCAACGAAACTGACCTGAGCCTGAACGCTCAACGTAATAACCGGAGTCTGGATACCCAACGAAACTGACCGGAGCCTGAACGTTCAACGTAATAACCGGAGTCTGGATACCCAACGAAATTGACCGGAGTCTGGATACTCAACGAAATTGACCGGAGCCTGACGGCTCAACGTAATAACCGGAATCTGGATACTCAACGAAACTGACCGGAGCCTGAACGCTCAACGTAATAACCGGAGTCTGGATACTCAATGAAACTGACTGGAGCCTGAACGATCAACGTAATAATCGGAGTCTAGATACACAACAAAATTGATCGGAGCCTGATCGCTCAACGTAATAACCGGAGTCTGGATACACAACGAAACTGACCGGAGCTTGAACGCTCAACGTAATAACCGGAGTCTGGATACCCAACGAAACTGACCGGAGCCTAAACGCTCAACGTAATAACCGGAGTCTGGATACCCAACGAAACTGACCGGAGCCTGCTCGCTCAATGTAATAACCGGAGTCTGGATTCCCAACAAAACTGACCAGAGCCTGAACGCTCAACGTAAAAACCGGAGTCTGGATACCCAACAAAACTGACCGGAGCCTGAACGCTCAACGTAATAACCGATGTCCGGATACCAAACGAAACTGACCAGAGCCTGAACGCTCAACGTAATAACCTGAGGGTGGATACCCAACGAAACTGACCGGAGCCTGAACGCTCAACGTAATAACCGGAGTCTGGATACCCAACAAATTTGACTGGAGCCTGAACACTCAATGTAAAAATCGGAGTCTGGATACCCAACGAAACTGACCGGAGCCTGAAGGCTCAACGTAATAACGGGAGTCTGGATACACAACAAAACTGACCGGAGCCTGAACGCTCAACGTTATAACCGGAGTCTGGATACCCAACAAAACTGAACGGAGCCTGAATGCTCAACGTAATAACTGGAGTCTGGATGCTCAACGAAAATGACCGGAGCCTGAACACTCAACGTAATAACCGGAGTCTGGATACCCAACGAAACTGACCGGAGCCTGAACGCTCAAGATAATAACCGAAGTCTGGATACCCAATGAAACTGACCGGAGCCTGAACGCTCAACATAATAACTGGAGTAAGGATACCAAACGAAATTGACCGGAGCCTGAACGCTTAAAGTAATAACCTGAGTCTAGATACCGAATGAAACTGACCGGAGCCTGAACGCCTAACGTAATAACCAGAGTCTGGATATGCAACGAAACTGACCGAATCCTGAACGCTCAACGTAATAACCGGAGTCTGGATACCCAACAAAACTGACCGGAGCCTGAACGCTCAACGTAATAACCGGAGTCTGGATACCAAACGAATCTGACCGGAGCCTGAACGCTCAACGTAATAACCGAAATCTGGATACTCAACGAAACTAACCGTAGCCTGAACGCTCGACGTAATAACCGGAGTCTGGATAGTCAAAGAAACTGACTGGAGCCTGAACGATCAATGTAATAACCGGAGTCTGGATACACAACGAAACTGACCGGAGCCTGAATGCTCAACGTAATAACCAGAGTCTGGATACCCAACGAAACTGACCGGAGCCTGAACGTTCAATGTAATAATCGGAGTCTGGATACCCAACGAAACTGACCGGAGCCTGAACCCTCAACGTAATAACCGGAGTCTGGATACCCAACAAAACTGACCGGAGCCTGAACGCTCAACATATAAATCGGAGTCTGGATACCCAACGAAACTGACTAGAGCCTGAATGCTCAACGTGATAACCGGAGTCTGGATACACAACGAAACTGACCGGAGCCTGAACGCTCAACGTAATAACCAGAGTATGGATACCCAACGAAACTGACCGGAGCCTAAACGCTCAACGTAATAACCGGAGTCTGGATACCCAACGAAACTGACCGTAGCCTGCTCGCTCAACGTAATAACCGGAGTCTGGATACCCAACAAAACTGACCAGAGCCTGAACGCTCAACGTAAAAACCGGAGTCTGGATACCCAACAAAACTGACCGGAGCCTGAACGCTCAACGTAATAACCGAAGTCTGGATACCAAACGAAACTGACCGGAGCCTGAACGCTCAACATAATAACCGGAGTCTGGATACCCAACAAAACTGACCGGAGCCTGAACGCTCAATGTAAAAATCGGAGTCTGGATACCCAACAAAACTGACCGGAGCCTGAACGCTCAACGTAATAACGGGAGTCTGGATACACAACGAAACTGACCGGAGCCTGAACGCTCAACGTAATAACCGGAGTCTGGATACCCAACGAAACTGAACGGAGCCTGAACGCTCATTGTAATAACCGGAGTCTAGATACTCAACAAAACAGACCGGACCCTGAACGCACAACGTAATAACTGGAGTCTGGATGCTCAATGAAAATGACCGGAGCCTGAACGCTCAACGTAATAACCGGTGTCTGGATACCTAACGAAACTGACTGGAGCCTGAATGCTCAAGATAATAACCGAAGTCTGGATACCCAATGAAACTGACCGGAGCCTGAACGCTCAACGTAATAACCGGAGTCAGGATACCAAACGAAATTGACCGGAGCCTGAACTCTTAAAATAATAACCGGAGTCTAGATACTTAACGAAACTGACCGGACCTTGAACGCCTAACGTAATAACCGGAGTCTGGATATGCAACGAAACTGACCGGAGCCTGAACGCTCAACGTAGTAACCGGAGTCTGGATACTCAACGAAACTGACTGGAGCTTGAACGATCAACATAATAACCGGTGTCTGGATACACAACGAAATTGACCGGAGCCTGATCGCTCAACGTAATAACCGGAGTCTGGATACACAACGAAACTCACCGGAGCCTGAACGCTCAACGTAATAACTGGAGTCTGGATACCCAACGAAACTGACCGGAGCCTAAACGCTCAACGTAATAACTGGAGTCTGGATACCCAACGAAACTGACCGGAGCCTGCTCGCTCAACGTAATAATCGGAGTCTGGATACCCAACAAAACTGACCAGAGCCTGAACGCTCAACGTAAAAACCGGAGTCTGGATACCCAACAAAACTGACCGGAGCCTGAACGCTCAACGTAATAACTGAAGTCTGGATACCAAACGAAACTGACCGGAGCCTGAACGCTCAACGTAATAACCTGACTCTGGATACCCAACGAAACTGTCCGGAGCCTGAACGCCCAACGTAATAACCGGAGTCTGGTTACCCAACAAAACTGACCGGAGCCTGAACGCTCAATGTAAAAACCGTAGTCTGGATACCCAACGAAACTGACCGGAGCCTGAACGCTCAACGAAATAACCGGAGTCTGGATACCCAACGAAACTGAACGGAGCCTGAACGCTCAACGTAATAACCGGAGTCTAGATACTCAACAAAACAGACCGGACCCTGAACGCACAACGTAATAACTGGAGCCTGAACGCTCAACGTAATAACCGGAGTCTGGATACCTAACGAAACTGACCGGAGCCTGAATGCTTAAGATAATAACCGAAGTCTGGATACCCAATGACACTGACCGGAGCCTGAACGCTCAACGTAATAACCGGAGTCAGGATACCAAACGAAATTGACCGGAGCCTGAATGCTTAAAATAATAACCGGAGTCTAGATACTGAACGAAACTGACCGGAGCTTGAATGCCTAACGTTATAACCAGAGTCTGGATATGCAACGAAACTGACCGGACCCTGAACGCTCAACCTAATAACCGGAGTCTGGATACCCAACAAAACTGACCAGAGCCTGAACGCTCAACGTAATAACCGAAGTCTGGATACCCAATGAAACTGACCGGAGCCTAAACGCTCAACGTAATAACCGGAGTCAGGATACCAAACAAAATTGACCGGAGTCTGAACGCTAAAAATAATAACCGGAGTCTAGATACTGAACGAAACTGACCGGAGCTTGAACGCCTAGCGTAATAACCAGAGTCTGGATATGCAACGAAACTCACCGGACTCTGAACGCTCAACGTAATAACCGGAGTTTGGATACCCAACAAAACTGACCGGAGCCTGAACGCTCAACATAATAACCGGAGTCTAGATACTGAACGAAACTGACCGGAGCTTGAACGCCTAACGTAATAACCAGAGTCTGGATATGCAACGAAACTGACCGGACCCTGAAAGCTCAACGTAATAACCGGAGTCTGGATACCAAACGAAACTGACCGGAGCCTGAACGCTCAACGTAATAACCTGAGTCTGGATACCCAATAAAACTGACCGGAGCCTGAACGCTCAACGTAATAACCGGAGTCAGGATACCAAACGAAATTGACCGGAGCCTGAACGCTTAAAATAATAACCGGAGTCTAGATACTGAACGAAACTGACCGGAGCTTGAACGCCTAACGTAATAACCAGAGTCTGGATATGCAACGAAACTGACAGGACCCTGAACGCTCAACGTAATAAACGGAGTCTGGATACCCAATAAAATTGACCGGAGCCTGAACGCTCAACGTAATAACAGAAGTCTGGATACCAAACGAAACTGACCGGAGCCTGAACGCTCAACGTAATAACCTGAGTCAGAATACCCAACGAAACTGACCGGAGCCTGAACGCCCAACGTAATAACCGGAGTCTGGATACCCAACAAAACTGACCGGAGCCTGAACGCTCAATTTAAAAACCGGAGTCTGGATACCTAACGAAACTGACCGGAGCCTGAACGCTCAACGTAATAACTGGAGTCTGGATACCTAACGAAACTGAACGGAGCCTGAACGCTCAACGTAATAACCGGAGTCTAGATACTCAACAAAACAGACCGGACCCTGAACGCACAACGTAATAACTGGAGTCTGGATGCTCAACGAAAATGACCGGAGCCTGAACGCTCAACGTAGTAACTGGAGTCTGGGTACCTAACGAAACTGACCGGAGCCTGAATGCTCAAGATAATAACCGAAGTCTGGATACCCAATGAAACTGACCGGAGCCTGAACGCTCAACGTAATAACCGGAGTCAGGATACCAAACGAAATTGACCGGAGCCTGAACGGTTAAAATCATAACTGGAGTCTGGATGCTAAACAAAAATAACCGGAGCCTGAACGCTAACGTAATAACCGGAGTCTGGATACCCAACGAAACTGACCGGAGCCTGAACGCTGAACGTAATAACCGGAGTTTGGATACCCATCAAATTTGACCGGAGCCTGAACGCTCAACGTAATAATCGTAGTCTGGATACCCAATGAAACTGACCGGAGCCTGAACGCCCAACGTAATAACCGGAGTCTGGATACCCAACAAAACTGACCGGAGCCTGAACGCTCAATGTAAAAACCGGAGTCTGGATACCAAACGAAACTGACCGGAGCCTGAACGCTCAACGTAATAACCGGAGTCTGGATACCCAACAAAACTGAACGGAGCCTGAACGCTCAACGTAATAACCGGAGTCTAGATACTCAACAAAACAAACCGGACCCTGAACGCATAACGTAATAACTGGAGTCTGGATGCTCAACGAAAATGACCGGAGCCTGAACGCTCAATGTAATAACCGGAGTCTGGATTCCTAACGAAACTGACCGGAGCCTGAATGCTCAAGATAATAACCGAAGTCTGGATACCCAATGAAACTAACCGGAGCCTGAACGCTCAACGTAATAACCGGAGTCAGGATACCAAACGAAATTGACCGGAGCCTGAACGCTTAAAATAATAACCGGAGTCTTGATACTGAACGAAAGTGACCGGAGCTTGAACGCCTAACGTAATAACCAGAGTGTGGATATGCAACGATACTGACCGGACCCTGAACGCTCAACGTAATAACCGGAGTCTGGATACCCAACAAAACTGACCAGAGCCTGAACGCTCAACGTAATAACCGAAGTCTAGATACTGAACGCTCAACATAATAACCGGAGTCTAGATACTGAACGAAACTGACTAGAGCTTGAACGCCTAATGTAATAACCAGAGTCTGGATATGCAACGAAACTGACCGGACCCTGAACGCTCAACGTAATAACCAGAGTCTGGATACCCAACAAAACTGACCAGAGCCTGAACGCTCAACGTAATAACCGAAGTCTGGATACCCAATGAAACTGACCGGAGCCTGAACGCTCAACGTAATAACCGGAGTCAGGATACCAAACGAAATTGACCGGAGCCTGAACGCTTAAAATAATAACAGGAGTCTAGATACTGAACGAAACTGACCGGAGCTTGAACGCCTAACGTAATAACCAGAGTCTGGATATGCAACGAAACTGACCGGACCCTGAAGGCTCAACGTAATAACCGGAGTCTGGATACCCAACAAAACTGACCGGAGCCTGAACGCTCAACATAATAACCAGAGTCTAGATACTGAACGAAACTCACCGGAGCTTGAACGCCTAACGTAATAACCAAAGTCTGGATATGCAACGAAACAGACCGGACCCTGAACGCTCAACGTAATAACCGGAGTCTGGATACCCAACAAAACTGACCAGAGCCTGAACGCTCAACGTAATAACCGAAGTCTGGATACCCAATGAAACTGACCGGAGCCTGAACGCTCAACGTAATAACCGGAGTCAGGATACCAAACGAAATTGACCGGTACCTGAACGCTTAAAATAATAACCGGAGTCTAGATACTGAACGAAACTGACCGGAGCTTGAACGCCTAACGTAATAACCAGTGTCTGGATATGCAACGAAACTGACCGGACCCTGAACGCTCAACGTAATAACCGGAGTCTGGATACCCAACAAAACTGACCGGAGCCTGAACGCTCAACGTAATAACCGAAGTCTGGATACCAAACGAAACTGATCGGAGCCTGATTGCTCAACGTAATAACGTGAGTCTGGATACCCAACGAAACTGACCAGAGCCTGAACGCCCAACGTAATAACCAGAGTCTGGATACCCAACAAAACTGACCAGAGCCTGAACGCTCAATGTAAAAACCGGAGTCTGGATACCCAACGAAACTGACCGGAGCCTGAACGCTCAACGTAATAACCGGAGTCTGGATACCCAACGAAACTGAACGGAGCCTGAACGCTCAACGTAATAACCGGAGTCTAGATACTCAACAAAACAGACCGGACCCTAAACGCACAACGTAATAACTGGGGTCTGGATGCTCAACGAAAATGACCAGAGCCTGAACGCTCAACGTAATAACCGAAGTCTGGATACCTAACGAAACTGACCGGAGCCTGAATGCTCAAGATAATAACCGAAGTCTGGATACCCAATGAAACTGACCGGAGCCTGAACGCTCAACGTAATAACCGGAGTCAGGATACCAAACGAAATTGACCGGAGCCTGAACGCTTAAAATAATAACCGGAGTCTAGATACTGAACGAAACTGACCGGAGCCTGAACGCCTAACGTAATAACCAGAGTCTGGATATGCAACGAAACTGACCGGATCCTGAACGCTCAACGTAATAACCGGAGTCTGGATACCCAACAAAACTGACCGGAGCCTAAACGCTCAACGTAATAACCGGAGTCTGGATACCAAACGAAATTGACCGGTACCTGAACGCTCAACGTAATAACCGAAATCTAGATACTCAACGAAACTAACCGTAGCCTGAACGCTCAACTTAATAACTGGAGTCTGGATACTCAAAGAAACTGACTGGAGCCTGAACGATCAATGTAATAACCGGAGTCTGGATACACAACGAAACTGACCGGAGCCTGAATGCTCAACGTAATAACCAGAGTCTGGATACCCAACGAAACTGACCGGAGCCTGAACGTTCAATGTAATAACCGGAGTCTGGATACCCAACAAAACTGACCGGAGCCTGAACCCTCAACGTAATAACCGGTGTCTGGATACCCAACAAAACTGACCGGAGCCTGAACGCTTAATATATAAACCGGAGTCTGGATACCCAACAAAACTGACCAGAGCTTGAATGCTCAACATGATAACCGGAGTCTGGATACACAACGAAACTGACCGGAGCCTGAACGCTCAACGTAATAACCAGAGTCTGGATACCCAACGAAACTGACCGGAGCCTAAACGCTCAACGTAATAATCGGAGTCTGGATACCCAACGAAACTGACCGGAGCCTGCTCGCTCAACGTAATAACTGGAGTCTGGATACCCAACAAAACTGACCAGAGCCTGAACGCTCAACGTAATAACCGGAGTCTGGATACCCAACAAAACTGACCGGAGCCTGAACGCTCAACGTAATAACCGAAGTCTGGATACCAAACGAAACTCACCGGAGCCTGAACGCTCAACGTAATAACCGGAGTCTGGATACCCAACAAAACTGACCGGAGCCTGAACGCTCAATGTAAAAATTGGAGTCTGGATACCCAACGAAACTGACCGGAGCCTGAACGCTCAATGTAATAACGGGAGTCTGGATACACAACGAAACTGACCGGATCCTGAACGCTCAACTTAATAACCGGAGTCTGGATACCCAACGAAACTGAACGGAGCCTGAACGCTCATTGTAATAACCGGAGTCTAGATACTCAACAAAACAGACCGGACCCTAAACGCACAACGTAATAACTGGAGTCTGGATGCTCAACGAAAATGACCGGAGCCTGAACGCTCAACGTAATAATCGGAGTCTGGATACCTAACAAAACTGACCGGAGCCTGAATGCTCAAGATAATAACCGAAGTCTGGATACCCAATGAAACTGACCGGAGCCTGAACGCTCAACGTAATAACCGGAGTCAGGATACCAAACGAAATTGACCGGAGCCTGAACGCTTAAAATAATAACCGGAGTCTAGATACATAACGAAACTGACCGGAGCTTGAACGCCTAACGTAATAACCGGAGTCTGGATATGCAACGAAACTGACCGGAGCCTGAACGCTCAACGTAGTAACCGGAGTCTGGATACTCAACGAAACTGACTGGAGCTTGAACGATCAACATAATAACCGGTGTCTGGATACACAACGAAATTGACCGGAGCCTGATCGCTCAACGTAATAACCGGAGTCTGGATACACAACGAAACTCACCGGAGCCTGAACGCTTAACGTAATAACCGGAGTCTGGATACCAAACGAAACTGACCGGAGCCTGAACGCTCAACGTAATAACCTGAGTCTGGATACCCAACGAAACTGTCCGGAGCCTGAACGCCCAACGTAATAACCGGAGTCTGGATACCCAACAAAACTGACCGGAGCCTGAACGCTCAATGTAAAAACCGGAGTCTGGATACCCAACGAAACTGACCGGAGCCTGAACGCTCAACGAAATAACCGGAGTCTGGATACCCAACGAAACAAAACGGAGCCTGAACGCTCAACGTAATAACCGGAGTCTAGATACTCAACAAAATAGACCTGACCCTGAATGCACGACGTAATAACTGGAGCCTGAACGCTCAACGTAATAACCGGAGCCTGGATACCTAACGAAACTGACCGGAGCCTGAATGCTCAAGATAATAACCGAAGTCTGGATACCCAATGAAACTGACCGGAGCCTGAACGCTCAACGTAATAACCGGAGTCAGGATACCAAACGAAATTGACCGGAGCCTGAACGCTTAAAATAATAACCGGAGTCTAGATACTGAACAAAACTTGACCGGAGCTTGAACGCCTAACGTAATAACCAGAGTCTGGATATGCAACAAAACTGACCGGACCCTGAACGCTCAACGTAATAACCGGAGTCTGGATACCCAACAAAACTGACCAGAGCCTGAACTCTCAACGTAATAACCGAAGTCTGGATACCCAATGAAACTGACCGGAGCCTGAACGCTCAACGTAATAACCGAAGTCAGGATACCAAACGAAATTGACCGGAGCCTGAACGCTTAAAATAATAACCGGAATCTAGATACTGAACGAAACTGACCGGAGCTTGAACGCCTAACGTAATAACCAGAGTCTGGATATGCAACGAAACTAACCGGACCCTGAACGCTCAACGTAATAACCGGAGTTTGGATACCCAACAAAACTGACCGGAGCCTTAACGCTCAACATAATAACCGGAGTCTAGATACTGAACGAAACTGACCGGAGCTTGAACGCCTAACGTAATAACCAGAGTCTGGATATGCAACGAAACTGACCGGACCCTGAACGCTCAACGTAATAACCGGAGGCTGGATACCCAACAAAACAGACCAGAGCCTGAACGCTCAACGTAATAACCGAAGTCTGGATGCCCAATGAAACTGACCGGAGCCTGAACGCTCAACGTAATAACCGGAGTCAGGATACTGAACGAAACTGACCGGAGCCTGCACGCTCAACATAATAACCGGAGTCTGGATACCCAACGAAACTGACCGGAGCCTGAACGCTCAACATAATAACAGGAGTCTAGATACCCAACGAAACTGACCGGAGCCTGCTCGCTCAACGTAATAACCGGAGTCTGGATACCCAACGAAACTCACCGGAGCCTGAACGCTCAACATTATATCCGGAGTTTAAATACCAAACAAAACTGACCGGAGCCAGAATGCTCAACGTAAAAACCGGAGTCTCGATACCCAACGAAACTGACCGGAGCCTGAACGCTCAACGTAATAACCGGAGTCTGGATACACAACGAAACTGACCGGAGCCTGAACGCTCAACGTAATAACCGGAGTCTGGATACCCAACGAAACTGAACGGAGCCTGAACGCTCAACGTAATAACCGGAGTCTGGATACCCAACGAAACTGACCGGAGCCTGAACGCTCAACGTAATAACCGGAGTCTGGATACCTAACGAAACTGACCGGAGCCTGAACGCTCAACGTAAAAACCGGAGTCTGGATACCCAACGAAACTGACCGGAGCCTGAACGCTCAACGTAATAACCGGAGTCTGGATACCCAACGAAACTGACCGGAGCCTGAACGCTCAACGTAATAACCGGAGTCTAAATACCCAACGAAACTGACCGGAGCCTGCTCGCTCAACATAATAACCGGAGTCTGGATACCCAACGAAACTGACCGGAGCCTGAACGCTCAACGTAATAATCGGAGTCTAGATACCCAACGAAACTGACCGGAGCCTGAACGCTCAACGTCATAACCGGAGTCTGGATACCCAACAAAACTGACCGGAGCCTGAACGCTCAACGTAATAACCGGAGTCTAAATACCCAACGAAACTGACCGGAGCCTGCTCGCTCAACGTAATAACCGGAGTCTGGATACCCAACGAAACTGACCGGAGCCTGAACGCTCAACGTAATAACCGGAGTCTAGATACCCAACGAAACTGACCGGAGCCTGCTCGCTCAACGTAATAACCGGAGTCTGGATACCCAACGAAACTGATCGGAGCCTGAACGCTCAACGTAATATCCGGAGTCTAGATACCCAACAAAACTGACCGGAGCCAGAACGCTCAACGTAAAAACCGGAGTCTAGATACCCAACGAAACTGACCGGAGCCTGAATGCTCAACGTAATAACCAGAGTCTGGATACACAACGAAATTGACCGGAGCCTGAACGCTCAACGTAATAACCAGAGTCTGGATACCCAAAGAAACTGACCGGAGCCTGAACGCTCAACGTCATAACCGGAGTCTGGATACCCAACAAAACTGACCGGAGCCTGAACGCTCAACATAATAACCGGAGTCTAAATACCCAACGAAACTGACCGGAGCCTGCTCGCTCAACGTAATAACCGGAGTCTGGATACCCAACGAAACTGACCGGAGCCTGAACGCTCAACATAATATCCGGAGTTTAAATACCAAACAAAACTGACCGGAGCCAGAACGCTCAACGTAAAAACCGGAGTCTCGATACCCAACAAAACTGACCAGAGCCTGAACGCTCAACGTAATAACCGAAGTCTGGATGCCCAATGAAACTGACCGGAGCCTGAACGCTCAACGTAATAACCGGAGTCAGGATACTGAACAAAACTGACCGGAGCCTGCACGCTCAACATAATAACCGGAGTCTGGATACCCAACGAAACTGACCAGAGCCTGAACGCTCAACATAATAACAGGAGTCTAGATACCCAACGAAACTGACCGGAGCCTGCTCGCTCAACGTAATAACCGGAGTCTGGATACCCAACGAAACTGACCGGAGCCTGAACGCTCAACATAATATCCGGAGTTTAAATACCAAACAAAACTGACCGGAGCCAGAACGCTCAACGTAAAAACCGGAGTCTCGATACCCAACGAAACTGACCGGAGCCTGAACGCTCAACGTAATAACCGGAGTCTGGATACACAACGAAACTGACCGGAGCCTGAACGCTCAACGTAATAACCGGAGTCTGGATACCCAACGAAACTGAACGGAGCCTGAACGCTCAACGTAATAACCGGAGTCTGGATACCCAACGAAACTGACCGGAGCCTGAACGCTCAACGTAATAACCGGAGTCTCGATACCCAACGAAACTGACCGGAGCCTGCTCGCTCAACGTAATAACCGGAGTCTGGATACCCAACGAAACTGACCGGAGCCTGAACGCTCAACATAATATCCGGAGTTTAAATACCAAACAAAACTGACCGGAGCAAGAACGCTCAACGTAAAAACCGGAGTCTCGATACCCAACGAAACTGACCGGAGCCTGAACGCTCAACGTAATAACCGGAGTCTGGATACACAACGAAACTGACCGGAGCCTGAACGCTCAACGTAATAACCGGAGTCTGGATACCCAACGAAACTGAACGGAGCCTGAACGCTCAACGTAATAACCGGAGTCTGGATACCCAACGAAACTGACCGGAGCCTGAACGCTCAACGTAATAACCGGAGTCTGGATACCTAACGAAACTGACCGGAGCCTGAACGCTCAACGTAAAAACCGGAGTCTGGATACCCAACGAAACTGACCGGAGCCTGAACGCTCAACGTAATAACCGGAGTCTGGATACCCAACGAAACTGACCGGAGCCTGAACGCTCAACGTAATAACCGGAGTCTAAATACCCAACGAAACTGACCGGAGCCTGCTCGCTCAACATAATAACCGGAGTCTGGATACCCAACGAAACTGACCGGAGCCTGAACGCTCAACGTAATAATCGGAGTCTAGATACCCAACGAAACTGACCGGAGCCTGAACGCTCAACGTCATAACCGGAGTCTGGATACCCAACAAAACTGACCGGAGCCTGAACGCTCAACGTAATAACCGGAGTCTGGATACCCAACGAAACTGACCGGAGCCTGAACGCTCAACGTAATAACCGGAGTCTAGATACCTAACGAAACTGACCGGAGCCTGCTCGCTCAACGTAATAACCGGAGTCTGGATACCCAACGAAACTGATCGGAGCCTGAACGCTCAACGTAATATCCGGAGTCTGGATACCCAACAAAACTGACCGGAGCCAGAACGCTCAACGTAAAAACCGGAGTCTAGATACCCAACGAAACTGACCGGAGCCAGAACGCTCAACGTAAAAACCGGAGTCTCGATACCCAACGAAACTGACCGGAGCCTGAACGCTCAACGTAATAACCGGAGTCTGGATACACAACGAAACTGACCGGAGCCTGAACGCTCAACGTAATAACCGGAGTCTGGATACCCAACGAAACTGAACGGAGCCTGAACGCTCAACGTAATAACCGGAGTCTGGATACCCAACGAAACTGACCGGAGCCTGAACGCTCAACGTAATAACCGGAGTCTAGATACCCAACGAAACTGACCGGAGCCTGCTCGCTCAACGTAATAACCGGAGTCTGGATACCCAACGAAACTGACCGGAGCCTGAACGCTCAACATAATATCCGGAGTTTAAATACCAAACAAAACTGACCGGAGCAAGAACGCTCAACGTAAAAACCGGAGTCTCGAGACCCAACGAAACTGACCGGAGCCTGAACGCTCAACGTAATAACCGGAGTCTGGATACACAACGAAACTGACCGGAGCCTGAACGCTCAACGTAATAACCGGAGTCTGGATACCCAACGAAACTGAACGGAGCCTGAACGCTCAACGTAATAACCGGAGTCTGGATACCCAACGAAACTGACCGGAGCCTGAACGCTCAACGTAATAACCGGAGTCTGGATACCTAACGAAACTGACCGGAGCCTGAACGCTCAACGTAAAAACCGGAGTCTGGATACCCAACGAAACTGACCGGAGCCTGAACGCTCAACGTAATAACCGGAGTCTGGATACCCAACGAAACTGATCGGAGCCTGAACGCTCAACGTAATAACCGGAGTCTAAATACCCAACGAAACTGACCGGAGCCTGCTCGCTCAACATAATAACCGGAGTCTGGATACCCAACGAAACTGACCGGAGCCTGAACGCTCAACGTAATAATCGGAGTCTAGATACCCAACGAAACTGACCGGAGCCTGAACGCTCAACGTAATAACCGGAGTCTAAATACCCAACGAAATTGACCGGAGCCTGCTCGCTCAACGTAATAACCGGAGTCTGGATACCCAACGAAACTGACCGGAGCCTGAACGCTCAACGTAATAACCAGAGTCTAGATACCCAACGAAACTGACCGGAGCCTGCTCGCTCAACGTAATAACCGGAGTCTGGATACCCAACGAAACTGATCGGAGCCTGAACGCTCAACGTAATATCCGGAGTCTGGATACCCAACAAAACTGACCGGAGCCAGAACGCTCAACGTAAAAACCGGAGTCTAGATACCCAACGAAACTGACCGGAGCCTGAATGCTCAACGTAATAACCGGAGTCTGGATACACAACGAAATTGACCGGAGCCTGAACGCTCAACGTAAT
Organism: Lathyrus sativus; assembly: GCA_963859935.3. NCBI lineage: Eukaryota > Viridiplantae > Streptophyta > Magnoliopsida > Fabales > Fabaceae > Lathyrus > Lathyrus sativus. Next base: position 563,930 of record CAWUDS030000773.1, read on the forward strand.
AACCGGAGTCTGGATACCCAACGAAACTGACTGGAGCCTGAACGCTCAACGTCATAACCGGATTCTGGATACCCAACAAAACTGACCGGAGCCTGAACGCTCAACATAATAACCGGAGTCTAAATACCCAACGAAACTGACCGGAGCCTGCTCGCTCAACGTAATAACCGGAGTCTGGATACCCAACGAAACTGACCGGAGCCTGAACGCTCAACGTAATATCCGGAGTTTGGATACCAAACAAAACTGACCGGAGCCAGAACGCTCAACGTAAAAACCGGAGTCTCGATACCCAACGAAACTGACCGGAGCCTGAACGCTCAACGTAATAACCGGAGTCTGGATACACAACGAAACTGACTGGAGCCTGAACGCTCAACGTAATAACCGGAGTTTGGATACCCAACGAAATTGAACGGAGCCTGAACGCTTAACGTAATAACCGGAGTCTGGATACCCAACGAAACTGACCGGAGCCTGAACGCTCAACGTAATAACCGGAGTCTGGATACCCAACGAAACTGACCGGAACCTGAACGCTCAACGTAAAAACCGGAGTCTGGATACCCAACGAAACTGACCGGAGCCTGAACGCTCAACGTAATAACCGGAGTCTGGATACACAACGAAACTGACCGGAGCCTGAACGCTCAACGTAATAACCGGAGTCTGGATACCCAACGAAACTGAACGGAGCCTGAACGCTCAACGTAATAACCGGAGTCTGGATACCCAACGAAACTGACCGGAGCCTGAACGCTCAACGTAATAACCGGAGTCTGGATACCTAACGAAACTGACCGGAGCCTGAACGCTCAACGTAAAAACCGGAGTCTGGATACCCAACGAAACTGACCGGAGCCTGAACGCTCAACGTAATAACCGGAGTCTGGATACCCAACGAAACTGACCGGAGCCTGAACGCTCAACGTAATAACCGGAGTCTAAATACCCAACGAAACTGACCGGAGCCTGCTCGCTCAACATAATAACCGGAGTCTGGATACCCAACGAAACTGACCGGAGCCTGAACGCTCAACGTAATAATCGGAGTCTAGATACCCAACGAAACTGACCGGAGCCTGAACGCTCAACGTCATAACCGGAGTCTGGATACCCAACAAAACTGACCGGAGCCTGAACGCTCAACGTAATAACCGGAGTCTAAATACCCAACGAAATTGACCGGAGCCTGCTCGCTCAACGTAATAACCGGAGTCTGGATACCCAACGAAACTGACCGGAGCCTGAACGCTCAACGTAATAACCGGAGTCTAGATACCCAACGAAACTGACCGGAGCCTGCTCGCTCAACGTAATAACCGGAGTCTGGATACCCAACGAAACTGATCGGAGCCTGAACGCTCAACGTAATATCCGGAGTCTGGATACCCAACAAAACTGACCGGAGCCAGAACGCTCAACGTAAAAACCGGAGTCTAGATACCCAACGAAACTGACCGGAGCCTGAATGCTCAACGTAATAACCGGAGTCTGGATACACAACGAAATTGACCGGAGCCTGAACGCTCAACGTAATAACCGGAGTCTGGATACCCAACGAAACTGACTGGAGCCTGAACGCTCAACGTCATAACCGGATTCTGGATACCCAACAAAACTGACCGGAGCCTGAACGCTCAACATAATAACCGGAGTCTAAATACCCAACGAAACTGACCGGAGCCTGCTCGCTCAACGTAATAACCGGAGTCTGGATACCCAACGAAACTGACCGGAGCCTGAACGCTCAACGTAATATCCGGAGTTTGGATACCAAACAAAACTGACCGGAGCCAGAACGCTCAACGTAAAAACCGGAGTCTCGATACCCAACGAAACTGACCGGAGCCTGAACGCTCAACGTAATAACCGGAGTCTGGATACACAACGAAACTGACTGGAGCCTGAACGCTCAACGTAATAACCGGAGTTTGGATACCCAACGAAATTGAACGGAGCCTGAACGCTTAACGTAATAACCGGAGTCTGGATACCCAACGAAACTGACCGGAGCCTGAACGCTCAACGTAATAACCGGAGTCTGGATACCCAACGAAACTGACCGGAACCTGAACGCTCAACGTAAAAACCGGAGTCTGGATACCCAACGAAACTGACCGGAGCCTGAACGCTCAACGTAATAACCGGAGTCTGGATACCCAACGAAACTGACCGGAGCCTGAACGCTCAACGTAATAACCGGAGTCTAAATACCCAACGAAACTGACCGGAGCCTGCTCGCTCAACATAATAACCGGAGTCTGGATACCCAACGAAACTGACCGGAGCCTGAACGCTCAACGTAATAATCGGAGTCTAGATACCCAACGAAACTGACCGGAGCCTGAACGCTCAACGTCATAACCGGAGTCTGGATACCCAACAAAACTGACCGGAGCCTGAACGCTCAACGTAATAACCGGAGTCTAAATACCCAACGAAACTGACCGGAGCCTGCTCGCTCAACGTAATAACCGGAGTCTGGATACCCAACAAAACTGACCGGAGCCTGAACGCTCAACGTAATAACCGGAGTCTAGATACCCAACGAAACTGACCGGAGCCTGCTCGCTCAACGTAATAACCGGAGTCTGGATACCCAACGAATCTGATCGGAGCCTGAACGCTCAACGTAATATCCGGAGTCTGGATACCCAACAAAACTGACCGGAGCCAGAACGCTCAACGTAAAAACCGGGGTCTAGATACCCAACGAAACTGACCGGAGCCTGAATGCTCAACGTAATAACCGGAGTCTGGATACACAACGAAACTGACCGGAGCCTGAACGCTCAACGTAATAACCGTAGTCTGGATACCCAACGAAACTGACCGGAGCCTGAACGCTCAACGTCATAACCGGAGTCTGGATACCCAACAAAACTGACCGGAGCCTGAACGCTCAACATAATAACCGGAGTCTAAATACCTAACGAAACTGACCGGAGCCTGCTCGCTCAACGTAATAACCGGAGTCTAGATACCCAACGAAACTAACCGGAGCCTGAACGCTCAACATAATATCCGAAGTTTGGATACCAAACAAAACTGACCGGAGCCAGAACGCTCAACGTAAAAACCGGAGTCTCGATACCCAACGAAACTGACCGGAGCCTGAACGCTCAACGTAATAACCGGAGTCTGGATACACAACGAAACTGACCGGAGCCTGAACGCTCAACGTAATAACCGGAGTCTGGATACCCAACGAAACTGAACGGAGCCTGAACGCTCAACGTAATAACCGGAGTCTGGATACCCAACGAAACTGACCGGAGCCTGAACGCTCAACGTAATAACCGGAGTCTGGATACCCAACGAAACTGACCGGAGCCTGAACGCTCAACGTAAAAACCCGAGTCTGGATACCCAACGAAACTGACCGGAGCCTGAACGCTCAACGTAATAACCGGAGTCTGGATACCCAACGAAACTGACCGGAGCCTGATCGCTCAACGTAATAACCGGAGTCTAAATACCCAACGAAACTGACCGGAGCCTGCTCGCTCAACATAATAACCGGAGTCTGGATACCCAACGAAACTGACCGGAGCCTGAACGCTCAACGTAATAATCGGAGTCTAGATACCCAACGAAACTGACCGGAGCCTGAACGCTCAACGTCATAACCGGAGTCTGGATACCCAACAAAACTGACCGGAGCCTGAACGCTCAACGTAATAACCGGAGTCTAAATACCCAACGAAACTGACCGGAGCCTGCTCGCTCAACGTAATAACCGGAGTCTGGATACCCAACGAAACTGACCGGAGCCTGAACGCTCAACGTAATAACCGGAGTCTAGATACCCAACGAAACTGACCGGAGCCTGCTCGCTCAACATAATAACCGGAGTCTGGATACCCAACGAATCTGATCGGAGCCTGAACGCTCAACGTAATATCCGGAGTCTGGATACCCAACAAAACTGACCGGAGCCAGAACGCTCAACGTAAAAACCGGAGTCTAGATACCCAACGAAACTGACCGGAGCCTGAATGCTCAACGTAATAACCGGAGTCTAGATACACAACGAAACTGACCGGAGCCTGAACGCTCAACGTAATAACCGGAGTCTGGATACACAACGAAACTGACCGGAGCCTGAACGCTCAACGTAATAACCGGAGTCTGGATACCCAACGAAACTGACCGGAGCCTGAACGCTCAACGTAATAACCGGAGTCTAGATACCCAACGAAACTGACCGGAGCCTGCTCGCTCAACATAATAACCGGAGTCTGGATACCCAACGAATCTGATCGGAGCCTGAACGCTCAACGTAATATCCGGAGTCTGGATACCCAACAAAACTGACCGGAGCCAGAACGCTCAACGTAAAAACCGGAGTCTAGATACCCAACGAAACTGACCGGAGCCTGAATGCTCAATGTAATAACCGGAGTCTGGATACACAACGAAACTGACCGGAGCCTGAATGCTCAACGTAATAACCGGAGTCTGGATACCCAACGAAACTGACTGGGGCCTGAACGCTCAACGTCATAATCGGATTCTGGATACCCAACAAAACTGACCGGAGCCTGAACGCTCAACATAATAACCGGAGTCTAAATACCCAACGAAACTGACCGGAGCCTGCTCGCTCAACGTAATAACCGGAGTCTGGATACCCAACGAAACTGACCGGAGCCTGAACGCTCAACGTAATATCCGGAGTTTGGATACCAAACAAAACTGACCGGAGCCAGAACGCTCAACGTAAAAACCGGAGTCTCGATACCCAACGAAACTGACCGGAGCCTGAATGCTCAACGTAATAACCGGAGTCTAGATACACAACGAAACTGACTGGAGCCTGAATGCTCAACGTAATAACCGGAGTTTGGATACCCAACGAAACTGAACGGAGCCTGAACGCTTAACGTAATAACCGGAGTCTGGATACCCAACGAAACTGACCGGAGCCTGAACGCTCAACGTAATAACCGGAGTCTGGATACACAACGAAACTGACCGGAGCCTGAACGCTCAACGTAATAACCGGAGTCTGGATACCCAACGAAACTGAACGGAGCCTGAACGCTCAACGTAATAACCGGAGTCTGGATACCCAACGAAACTGACCGGAGCCTGAACGCTCAACGTAATAACCGGAGTCTGGATACCCAACGAAACTGACCGGAGCCTGAACGCTCAACGTAAAAACCCGAGTCTGGATACCCAACGAAACTGACCGGAGCCTGAACGCTCAACGTAATAACCGGAGTCTGGATACCCAACGAAACTGACCGGAGCCTGATCGCTCAACGTAATAACCGGAGTCTAAATACCCAACTGTTGCGGTGGAAATAGGATAACAAACTATTAATGAGTTTGAATCACAATTCAATTCACAACCGCTCTTTGATTTATCCGAAGGAAAAGGTCAAAAGAGGGAAAACCTATTTTGCATCGTAAACACAATGCGGGGAGAGATCTAGGGTTCGGGGGTTGGTTAAATTTAGGGAAGGTATTAGCACCCTAAACTTCTGTAGTACTCTACAGGAACCTTTTGTTCAGATGTTTACTATTTGCTTTATTTATTTGCTTAAGGTATATGTACAAAGGATTAAAAGTGAGAAAGGAGACCTAAGGGGTTAATTCTAAGTTTACTCGGCAAGACATCGCATCTTGTGCCTACGTATCCTTACGGGAGTGGAATCAGAGTAATCGTAGTTCCCCTCAAAAGGGAGGTTAGAAACGTCTTGACTGTGGCCAAGGTTTCAATGGGGAATAAACGTATCTTAGGGACACGCTTACGCGGAGTGTAGAAACTCCAATATCTACGTTGTAAATTGTTAAGTTGTAATTAGGGTTAAATTAGGGATTACACGGCGGGAAACCCTAAACTGAGCACGGCGGCTCTTTGCCCTAGTGCTAGGGGTAAAATGGTAACTTTGTCTGCGGCGAGACATTTATGGAAAATTAGGGTTTGGTTAGGAATTCCGCGGCGGGAAACCTTAAAACAGAGTACGGCGACTCTTTTGGCCTAACACTAGGATAAAAGCAATTTTGCCCACGGCGGGACACCTAGGCGTTTGATCCATAAAAGGGGTAGGGCTATTGACTCGGCGGCCAAAAGGCTGGACCTAATCCTTCAGAAGAGTGAAATTAATTATAAAGATGCGATGAAATTAAATATACATACAACGGCAGAAAATAAAGTGCGGAAAGATAAATGCGACAATTGTCTCGCACAATTACATCCCATAAGCAGTTACAATTATAATAGCTAAATATAAAACCGAAAATAAGTTTCAAATTGAACATAATAGCTGCAAGAAACAAAACAAACAAAAATGTCAGTATGTGGAGTTAGACGAAAACGAAATCAAAATTGAACGAGAAACAAACCGTATGAATTTTGGAGGACTTTTATGGTCTTTTTAACCAAGGATTTAAATTTGTGAAAAGAGAGATTAATTTTAATTAAAAGAGTTTTGAGTTTTAAAAAAATTTATTAATAAAAAAGTGAAAGTTTGGTTAATTATTCTAAAAAAGGAGTTTTAGTGATAATATTTTGAAAAAAAGATTTAATCATTAAAAAAAACAATTGGTTTAATTTAAAAAATCTTAATGTTAGTTAAAAACACGTTTTACTTTAAAGTTATAAAAAAGTTTTATTATTTGAAAAAAGCATTTGATTATTTTATTTAAAAAGAGTTTTAATTAATTTGAAAAAGGTTTTTGATTATAAAAAAAAAAGGGCCTTCTTGATTTTTTTAAAAAAGATAAACAAAATAAAATAACAAATGGAAAAACAATAAATAATAAAAAAGAGGGTTGGGCCGGTCATCACTCTTCTTCTCTCTGCTCTCTGAGTTTGCGTGTGTTCCTCTCCTTCTTGTTTGCCTCTCACGGATGTTATCTTCTTCTTCTTTTGCATGACCGCCGATTTGTCTTCTTCATCTCTTTTTCCTGAAAAACATGAAAAGCAACACAAAAATTGTAATTATATTTTTTGATCCTTACGGAATGATGATGGCCGATGATGCTTTGTCTTGAGGCTAGAGGATTTTTTACGGGGTTTGCTTGGATTTTACGAAAAAGTTCCCCCTTTCTTGCTATGATTTTCGTCCCTTTTATACTTGATTTTTAAATCTTTTTTAATCTCAGATTTAATTTGAATATCTCAATCTTTTTCAATCTCGGATTTGATTTGAGTAGATTTTTATGATGATTTCAGATTTGATTTGATGGTGATGCTGATTTTCTTATGATGATGATATGATATGATTGATTTGATCTGGAATTCATTAAGATTGGATTAGATTAAAAAAGTGTTGAGATTTAAATTTAAAAAGTTAGCAAAGAAGATTAGAGTTTCAAGTTAAATAAAAAATTAGAGTTTTAAAAAAAAAATGAGTTAGAGTAAAAAAAATAAAAAAAAAAATATTTGAATGTTGGTTTTAAAAAATGTTAGAATTATTTTAAAAACTGTTAGAATTTAATTTTAAAAGGAATTTAAAATTTAAAAAAAAAAAAAAAAGGGCGTTAGAATTTAATTTTAAAAAGAATTTAGAATTTTAATTTGAAAAATAAAGGTGTCAAAAAAAGATTTAGATTTAATTTTAAAAAAAAAAAGGATAGATTTAATTTATAAAAAAAAGGTTAGATTTAATTTTTAAAATAGTTAGAAAAAAAAAAAGATTTAATTTTAAAAAGAAGTTAGAGAAAAAATATTTAACTTTAAAAAGTTAGAAAAAAAAAGATTTAACTTTAAAAGGTAGAAAAAAAAAAGGATTTAACTTTTAAAATAGTTAGAAAAAAGATTTGATTTTTTTTATAAAAAAAAAAAAAAAATAGAAAAAAAGATTTAACTTTAAAAAAGTTAGAAAAAAAAGATTTAGCTTTAAAAAAGTTAGAAAAAAAAGATTTAGCTTTAAAAAAGTTAGAAAAAAAAGTTTTAATTTTAAAAAGTTAGAAAAAAAAGATTTAGCTTTTAAAAAAGTTAGAAAAAAAGTTTTAATTTTAAAAAGTTAGAAAAAGATTTAGCTTTTAAAAAAAGTTAGAAAAAAAGTTTTAATTTTAAAAAGTTAGAAAAAGATTTAACTTTAAAGAGGAGTTAGAAAAAAGATTTTAAAAAAGTTAGAAAAAAGATTTAAAAAAAAGTTAGGAAAAAGATTTAAAAAAAAAGTTAGGAAAAAGATTTAATTTTAAAAAGAAGTTAGATTTTTATTTTAAAAGAGGTATTAGAATTTGATTAAAAAATGTGTTAGAAATTAATTTAAAAAAGGTTATAAAAAAATTTACTCTTAAAGAAAAGAAAAAAAAAGTTAAATTTTAATCTAAATCCTAAAAGTTAGTAAGAAGAGCTTAAAATGACTTAAATAAATAAACTAAATAGAAAAAAAAAAAAGTTAATAAAAAACATTAGTAAAGTTATAAAACAGGTTAATTAAATTATTATTAGTTAAAAAAAACAAGATTTAAAAAAAAGGTTAATTTATTAAGTTAATCAGAATTTAAAATAAAAATAAAAAGAAAGGGTAAAATTTGGGGTATTACACCAACGAAACTGACCGGAGCCTGCTCGCTCAACATAATAACCGGAGTCTAGATACCCAACGAAACTGACCGGAGCCTGAACGCTCAACGTAATAATCGGAGTCTAGATACCCAACGAAACTGACCGGAGCCTGAACGCTCAACGTCATAACCGGAGTCTGGATACCCAACAAAACTGACCGGAGCCTGAACGCTCAACGTAATAACCGGAGTCTAAATACCCAACGAAACTGACCGGAGCCTGCTCGCTCAACGTAATAACCGGAGTCTGGATACCCAACGAAACTGACCGGAGCCTGAACGCTCAACGTAATAACCGGAGTCTAGATACCCAACGAAACTGACCGGAGCCTGCTCGCTCAACGTAATAACCGGAGTCTGGATACCCAACGAATCTGATCGGAGCCTGAACGCTCAACGTAATATCCGGAGTCTGGATACCCAACAAAACTGACCGGAGCCAGAACGCTCAACGTAAAAACCGGAGTCTAGATACCCAACGAAACTGACCGGAGCCTGAATGCTCAACGTAATAACCGGAGTCTGGATACACAACGAAACTGACCGGAGCCTGAACGCTCAACGTAATAACCGTAGTCTGGATACCCAACGAAACTGACCGGAGCCTGAACGCTCAACGTCATAACCGGAGTCTGGATACCCAACAAAACTGACCGGAGCCTGAACGCTCAACATAATAACCGGAGTCTAAATACCCAACGAAACTGACCGGAGCCTGCTCGCTCAACGTAATAACCGGAGTCTAGATACCCAACGAAACTGACCGGAGCCTGAACGCTCAACATAATATCCGGAGTTTGGATACCAAACAAAACTGACCGGAGCCAGAATGCTCAACGTAAAAACCGGAGTCTCGATACCCAACGAAACTGACCGGAGCCTGAACGCTCAACGTAATAACCGGAGTCTGGATACACAACGAAACTGACCGGAGCCTGAACGCTCAACGTAATAACCGGAGTCTGGATACCCAACGAAACTGAACGGAGCCTGAACGCTCAACGTAATAACCGGAGTCTGGATACCCAACGAAACTGACCGGAGCCTGAACGCTCAACGTAATAACCGGAGTCTGGATACCCAACGAAACTGACCGGAGCCTGAACGCTCAACGTAAAAACCCGAGTCTGGATACCCAACGAAACTGACCGGAGCCTGAACGCTCAACGTAATAACCGGAGTCTGGATACCCAACGAAACTGACCGAAGCCTGATCGCTCAACGTAATAACCGGAGTCTAAATACCCAACGAAACTGACCGGAGCCTGCTCGCTCAACATAATAACCGGAGTCTGGATACCCAACGAAACTGACCGGAGCCTGAACGCTCAACGTAATAATCGGAGTCTAGATACCCAACGAAACTGACCGGAGCCTGAACGCTCAACGTCATAACCGGAGTCTGGATACCCAACAAAACTGACCGGAGCCTGAACGCTCAACGTAATAACCGGAGTCTAAATACCCAACGAAACTGACCGGAGCCTGCTCGCTCAACGTAATAACCGGAGTCTGGATACCCAACGAATATGACCGGAGCCTGAACGCTCAACGTAATAACCGGAGTCTAGATACCCAACGAAACTGACCGGAGCCTGCTCGCTCAACATAATAACCGGAGTCTGGATACCCAACGAATCTGATCGGAGCCTGAACGCTCAACGTAATATCCGGAGTCTGGATACCCAACAAAATTGACCAGAGCCAGAACGCTCAACGTAAAAACCGGAGTCTAGATACCCAACGAAACTGACCGGAGCCTGAATGCTCAACGTAATAACCGGAGTCTGGATACACAACGAAACTGACCGGAGCCTGAACGCTCAACGTAATAACCGGAGTCTGGATACCCAACGAAACTGACCGGAGCCTGAACGCTCAACGTCATAACCGGAGTCTGGATACCCAACAAAACTGACCGGAGCCTGAACGCTCAACATTATAACCAGAGTCTAAATACCCAACGAAACTGACCGGAGCCTGGTCGCTCAACATAATAACCGGAGTCTGGATACCCAACGAAACTGACCGGAGCCTGAATGCTCAACGTAATAACCGGTTTCTAGATACCCAACGAAACTGACCGGAGCCTGCTCGCTCAACGTAATAACCGGAGTCTGGATACCCAACGAATCTGATCAGAGCCTGAACGCTCAACGTAATATCCGGAGTCTGGATACCCAGCAAAACTGACCGGAGCCAGAACGCTCAACGTAAAAACCGGAGTCTAGATACGCAACGAAACTGACCGGAGCCTGAATGCTCAACGTAATAACCGGAGTCTGGATACACAACGAAATTGACCGGAGCCTGAACGCTCAACGTAATAACCGGAGTCTGGATACCCAACGAAACTGACCGGAGCCTGAATGCTCAACGTCATAACCGGAGTCTGGATACCCAACAAAACTGACCGGAGCCTGAACGCTCAACATAATAACCGGAGTCTAAATACCCAACGCAACTGACCGGAGCCTGCTCGCTCAACGTAATAACCGGAGTCTGGATACCCAACGAAACTGACCGGAGCCTGAACGCTCAACATAATATCCGGAGTTTGGATACCAAACAAAACTGACCGGAGCCAGAACGCTCAACGTAAAAACCGGAGTCTCGATACCCAACGAAACTGACCGGAGCCTAAACGCTCAACGTAATAACCGGAGTCTGGATACACAAAGAAACTGACCGGAGCCTGAACGCTCAACGTAATAACCGGAGTCTGGATACCCAACGAAACTGAACGGAGCCTGAACGCTCAATGTAATAACCGGAGTCTGGATACCCAACGAAACTGACCGGAGCCTGAACGCTCAACGTAATAACCGGAGTCTGGATACCCAACGAAACTGACCGGAGCCTGAACGCTCAACGTAAAAACCGGAGTCTGGATACCCAACGAAACTGACCGGAGCCTGAACGCTCAACGTAATAACCGGAGTCTGGATACCCAACGAAACTGACCGGAGCCTGAACGCTCAACGTAATAACCGGAGTCTAAATACCCAACGAAACTGACCGGAGCCTGCTCGCTCAACATAATAACCGGAGTCTGGATACCCAACGAAACTGACCGGAGCCTGAACGCTCAACGTAATAACCGGAGTCTGGATACCCAACGAAACTGACCGGAGCCTGAACGCTCAACGTAATAACCGGAGTCTAAATACCCAACGAAACTGACCGGATCCTGCTCGCTCAACATAATAACCGGAGTCTGGATACCCAACGAAACTGACCGGAGCCTGAACGCTCAACGTAATAATCGGAGTCTAGATACCCAACGAAACTGACCGGAGCCTGAACGCTCAACGTCATAACCGGAGTCTGGATACCCAACAAAACTGACCGGAGCCTGAACGCTCAACGTAATAACCGGAGTCTAAATACCCAACGAAACTGACCGGAGCCTGCTCGCTCAACGTAATAACCGGAGTCTGGATACCCAACGAAACTGACCGGAGCCTGAACGCTCAACGTAATAACCGGAGTCTAGATACCCAACGAAACTGACCGGTGTAACACCCCCTTTTTATACCCCCAAATAAATTAAATAAATCAATTAGGCACTTAGAAAATTTATTTCATCAGAGTTTAATTAAAACATGGTATAAAAGAGGCGCATCACATTATCATGAAATTAAACACATACGATACCTGCTCAAAATAGATATGCAACAATGGGTAACCCACATCTCAATATTTAGAATAAAAGCGGAAACATCCAAATATTGAATCGATCACATTCATAAAGGTATATACAACCATCAGTTAATTCATGCTTTACAACATATCCACAGCAGATACATACACATATGTATCACAAGAGAATCAAAACAAATGTAACTCCAAAAGAGTCAAAGACTTCCTAACTACCCAGATGTTACATATCAGAGCCATTGACCAAAAAGAATGAAGACATCGCTTCACAAAAAGAACCTCCAGCTTCCTACTCTGCAATGCCTCATAGAGCATTATAAAACAGCAGAAGGGTGAGAAACAACATCATAACAGTTAATGCATAAAATTGTATATATATATATACATAGCTCCATAATCATACAAGTTATACTCAAGTTATGTTCTCACCACATTAAGCATATACAAATAATCATGTCTCTACACATACACATGAACATTCACTATATTTCCTCCAAGCAATCACATTTAACATACACAGTTATATTCACACAACCAATGCATCATACACAGATGACTCATGCAACTCATAGAGACCGACACACGACTCTATGCAGATGCAAATGCGGTACCGACTCATTAAACAAATTCCCTAAGGAATCGAGTATTCAGCAGATCCTCCACGGGATCAAGTACTCAGCAGATTCTCCACGGAATCAAATATTCATCAGATTCTCCACGGAATCGAATATTCAACAGATCCTCCACGGGATCAAGTACTCAGCAGATTCTCCACGGAATCAAATACTCTAACCAATCCTCCACGGGATTACATGTTATGACCGATTCTCCGAGGAATCACACAATGCAACCGATTCTCCAAGGAATCAAATATAACCATCGTATCATACGAGGTTCTGCAAATCCTCCGAGGGATCAATCGACACAAAAATGCATACTATGCTCGCAAACATATTCATTGCATTTATCACATACATCGCATATATCTATCATGCATTCACATTATGCACCATTCCACACATGGTTTACACACATATCAGCCCATCAATGCGTTTCTATTCAATTCGAGTAAATACACAAGATTATCAAATATTCAAGATTTATCATTTACTCTACAATCTAGGATTCACGCCTTTCGGCCACCCACAGCACAACATGTTGAAACAGTTCACACATCAATCATTCATATAGGCATTAATCATAATTGAATCAACCAAACATCATGCATTGAACAAACAGCAAAACAAATAACACTGCCAGGTTCGCCAACCTTCGCCTGGCGAAGCCACGCAGCGAATGCTCGCTGGCCTTCGCCTGGCGAACTCCCCAGCGAAGTCCACTGGGAGTGATTCTGGAATTACTCGCTGAGGCTCGCTACCCACTCGCCTGGCGAACCTTCGCCAACTCACCTCGCCTGGCGAACTTGCCAGCGAATACAGGGTATTAGCTTCTGACTTGCTTCGCTACAGCTCGCTGGGCTTCGCCTGGCGAAGCTTCGCTGCCATTCGCCTGGCGAACTTGCGAAGACAGAACTTCCATGGCTGTCTCAAAGCCCAAACTCCACACAACCAACCGATTAAACCCAAACCAGTCACAGTAGCACAACCCAACCATCACCCGAATAAACTACATCGTCTAATCCGATTTCTAACCGATTAAAACTTCGTTCTACTCACAAAACCAACTTCTAACCTAAGTGGAAAAAGAGTAGAAACTCTACAAAATCCACACACATACACATACAATCATACATATTAAAGAGATGATGGAGTTTCACACCCTTACCGATCGATTGCAAGCTTTGGTGATGATTCCTTGATGATTCTAGGTTTTCCTCTCCACTTTCTCTTCTCTTTCTCTTCTCCTCTTTTCTTTCTCTTGTTTTTCTTCTTATGTTACTATCTTCTTCCTTTTTCCTCTCTTATTCTATTTCTATCTCTATTTCTTTCCTCTCAAATTCTTTCCAACACTTACCAATCAATTCTCACACTAAAGTGCTAAATGTCTAAAATGCCCTTTTTACTCTAATTCCCCGAAAACTCTCCGAATCGGTAAAAATAGATAAAATAAGCAAAACACCACATAGCAATATATATAATTTCTCAATTTAAACAAACATCAATTAAATAAATTAAAAGACTCAACAATTAATGGGAATTCAGAATCGGGGCGTTACAACTCTCCCCCACTTTAGAAATTTTCGTCCTCGAAAATATCACCTGGTTCAAACAACTCTGGATGCGATTCTCGCATCTTGCTTTCCAATTCCCAAGTCATGTTGCCTTCCGCGGCACCTCCCCAGGACACTTTCACAAGCGCAATATCCTTGCCTCTTAGTTCCTTAACTTCACGGTCCAAAATACTAACCGGTAAAACTTCAACTGTAAGGTTATCTCTTACTTCCACTTCATCCATTGGGATCACATGTGACGGATCCGGAACATACTTCCGAAGTTGCGAGACATGGAATACATCATGCAAATTCGAAAGGTTCGGAGGCAACGCCACACGATACGCCACAGCACCAATCCGTGCGACAATCTGATACGGACCAATAAAACGAGAAGTCAACTTTCTCGACTTCAAGGCACGACCCACACCCGTAACCGGTGTAACTCTCAAAAACACATGGTCGCCCTCTTGAAACTCGAGATCCTTTCTCCTTTTATCATGATAACTTTTCTGTCTATTCTGAGAAGCTCTCATCTTTTCCCGAATAAATTTCACTTTTTCCGTCGTTTGCTGTACCATTTCAGGACCAACTACCGACCTTTCACCTGTCTCATGCCAACACAGAGGTGTTCGACATCTCCGACCATATAAAGCCTCAAATGGCGCCATACCAATACTCGAATGGAAACTGTTATTATAGGTGAACTCAATCAACGCTAAATAACCGTCCCACGCACCACCTTGTTCAAGTACACAAGCACGCAACAGATCTTCTAACGATTGAATCGTCCTCTCGGTTTGACCATCTGTTTGCGGATGATATGCCGAACTCAATCTCAACTTAGAACCCAAGGCACCTTGCAAACTCTCCCAAAATCTTGAAGTAAATCTAGGATCTCTATCCGACACAATACTCTTAGGAACTCCATGAAGCTTCACAATAGTGCCAACATAAATCTCGGCCAACCTTTCCAAAGAATAAGTAATATCAATCGGAATAAAATGAGCCGATTTAGTAAGCCTATCAACAATCACCCAAATAGCATTATATCCTCTTTGCGTATTCGGCAATCCCGTAACAAAATCCATCGATATACTATCCCATTTCCATTCCGGAATATCCAACGGTTGCATCAATCCACTAGGCTTCTGATGCTCCACCTTAGACTTCTGACAAGTCAAACACGAGTACACAAAACGAGCAACATCGCTTTTCAATCCAGACCACCAAAAGATCTTCTTCAAATCCTGATACATCTTATTCGCTCCCGGATGAATACTTAAGTTACTCCGATGTCCCTCTTCCAATATCATCTTTTTCAAATCCGCGTCATCGGGAATACAAATACGACCTCGAAACCTCAAAACTCCTAATTCATCAACTTTGAAATCTTCATTCCCATTCGTCATCAAATCCACAAATTTCAAGTCCAACTTTTGCTTTTCGCACACTGTAGTAAGGAAATCATTCGTGACATGCAACATACCAAGCTTCACACTACTCGGCGTTAACTCACAAACCAAACTCAAATCTCTAAAGTTCTCCAAGAGTTCCCACTCTCTAACCATCAAAGTAGACACGTGCAACGACTTCCGACTTAAGGCATCGGCTACCACATTCGCCTTACCCGGATGATAATTTAAACCAAAATCATAGTCCTTCAAAAGTTCTAGCCATCTCCTTTGCCTCATATTCAATTCCTTCTGATCAAACAAATACTTCAAACTCTTGTGATCGCTAAAAACTTCAAATCTTGCACCATAAAGATAGTGCCTCCAAATTTTCAAAACGAACACCACGGCCGCTAACTCCAAATCATGAGTAGGATAATTCTTTTCATGCACTCTCAACTGCCTAGAAGCATACGCCACGACCTTCCCATCTTGCATCAATACACCACCCAATCCTGACAAAGAAGCATCGCAGTAAACCACAAAAGGTTCCGTAGGATTCGGCAAAATCAAAACTGGCGCTGTTGTTAACCTTCTCTTTAATTCCATGAAACTCTCTTCACAATTAACATCCCAAATAAAAGCCTTTCCTTTACAAGTCAACTGCGTTAACGGAAGTGCTAACTTTGAAAATCCTTCGATAAACCTTCGGTAATAACCGGCCAAGCCCAAAAAGCTTCGAATTTCCGTAACCGATCTTGGAGTCTCCCATTGCATTACCGCATCGATCTTGGATGGATCCACACTAATACCATTGCCGGAAATAATATGTCCAAGAAAACTCACCTCCGACAACCAAAACTCACACTTAGACAACTTTGCATACAACTTCTTCTCTTTCAAAATCCGCAACACAATCCTTAAATGTTCTTCGTGTTCCACACGAGACTTAGAATAAATCAAAATGTCATCGATAAACACCACCACAAAACGATCCAACTGCTCGTGGAAGATACGGTTCATATATTCCATGAAAACACCCGGCGCATTAGAAACTCCGAATGGCATCACCGTATACTCATAGTGACCATATCGTGTTCTAAAAGCCGTCTTCGAAATATCTTCTTCCTTAACCCGAATCTGGTGATAACCGGATCTTAAATCAATCTTACTAAAAACACGGGCTCCAACCAATTGATCCATCAGATCATCAATTCTTGGAAGCGGATACTTGTTCTTAATTGTCACCTTATTCAACTGCCGATAATCAATACACAATCGCATACTACCATCCTTCTTCTTTACCAACAATACCGGCGCACCCCAAGGAGAAACACTTGGTCTTACAAATCTCTTATCCAACAAATCATTCAACTGCTTCTTCAATTCCACCAACTCCGATGCCGACATCCGATACGGGGCCATCGAAATCGGTCTAGTACCCTGAACTAGATCAATAGAAAATTCAACCTCTCTCTTTGGCGGCATATCCGCAACATCTTCCGGAAACACTTCAGGAAATTCACAAACCACAGGAAACACGTCGAGCTCAACTTTGCTCTCCACCGACAACGATGCAAACAAACCAAACAACTGAGCTTCGTCCGCTAAAAGTTTCTTCAACTCTTTAGTGGAAAGAAAACTCTCGTTTTCACCATCTCCCAAAGAAGGAAACCTTACCAACTTGTGATAGCAATCCAAATGAACTCTATTAAATTGCAACCAATTCATACCCAAGATTACGTCCAAACCTTCCAACGGCAAACACACTAAATCCATAACGAAGTCCTTACCATACATGGTCAAAGGACAACTTGCACACACCAAAGAAGTAGTTACCGACCTCGAAGCGGGAGTCCCAATAACCATACCACTACTCAAAGAAACCATACACAAATCCAACCGCTTAGCACACGCAAGAGAAATGAACGAGTGAGTCGCTCCAGTATCAATAATAGCAACTAAAGGCATATCATTAATAAAGCATGTACCTTTAATCAAACGATCTGCCGCATTAGTGGCGTCTGAACCTGCTAATGCGAATACTTTTCCGCCCGCCTGAGCTTGCTTCGGTTTGGTACAATTCGGGCTAATGTGACCCACCTCGCCACAATTAAAACACTTCACAGCATTCTTTCTACACTCTGCTGCATCATGACCAAAGAGTCCACAGTTGGAACACTTCGCCTTGAACTTTCCACAATCATAAGACTTGTGGCCCATCACGCCACACTTAAAACATTTGATCGCACCGGAACCTCCTCCGGGTCTCCTATCAAAGTTTCCCTTATGCTTGCCCTTCTCAGCAGGCGTCACATAAGGTCCGCTTCGTACTTGCTGCTTCCCTCTCCTCTCGCTCAAACCCTTATAATGAGTAGAACGAGCTCTACTATCTTCTTCATAAATTCTACAACACTCAGTCAAATCCGAAAATCTTCGTATCCTTTGATAACCCACCGCTTGCTTTATCTCCGGACGCAAGCCATTCTCATACTTGATACATTTGGAAAATTCCGCCGTAACCGCATCATAGTGAGGGTGAAACTTCACTAACTCAGTAAACTTAGCGGTGTAGTCCACCACCGACATATTACCTTGTTTCAATTCCAGAAATTCCATTTCTCTCTTCCCTTTAACACTTTCGGGATAATACTTCCTTAGAAACTCAGCACGAAATAAATCCCACGTAATCTCCTCGTCGTCGACCTCAAGAACTTGCCTCATGCTGACCCACCAGTCATCGGCCTCTTCTCTCAGCATGTGAGTCCCTAGTCTCACCTTATTCCCTTCAGCACAATCCATCACCCTAAAAATTCTCTCAATTTCCTTTAACCATATCTGAGCACCATCCGGATCAAATCTCCCTTTAAACACCGGTGGTTGGTTCTTCCTGAACTCATCATTCGCATTCACGTTAGGTGCACCCTGCACAGCTCTGGCCATAGCCTCTAACGCTGCTGCCATAGCATTGTCATTACGACCTGCCATATTCTGAGGATTCCCAAAAATCAACAAGGTTAAACAACCGTTCAACCAACACAACAACAAGACAGACACGACTGACTCAACACTGGCTCTGATACCACTTAATGTAACACCCCCTTTTTATACCCCCAAATAAATTAAATAAATCAATTAGGCACTTAGAAAATTTATTTCATCAGAGTTTAATTAAAACATGGTATAAAAGAGGCGCATCACATTATCATGAAATTAAACACATACGATACCTGCTCAAAATAGATATGCAACAATGGGTAACCCACATCTCAATATTTAGAATAAAAGCGGAAACATCCAAATATTGAATCGATCACATTCATAAAGGTATATACAACCATCAGTTAATTCATGCTTTACAACATATCCACAGCAGATACATACACATATGTATCACAAGAGAATCAAAACAAATGTAACTCCAAAAGAGTCAAAGACTTCCTAACTACCCAGATGTTACATATCAGAGCCATTGACCAAAAAGAATGAAGACATCGCTTCACAAAAAGAACCTCCAGCTTCCTACTCTGCAATGCCTCATAGAGCATTATAAAACAGCAGAAGGGTGAGAAACAACATCATAACAGTTAATGCATAAAATTGTATATATATATATACATAGCTCCATAATCATACAAGTTATACTCAAGTTATGTTCTCACCACATTAAGCATATACAAATAATCATGTCTCTACACATACACATGAACATTCACTATATTTCCTCCAAGCAATCACATTTAACATACACAGTTATATTCACACAACCAATGCATCATACACAGATGACTCATGCAACTCATAGAGACCGACACACGACTCTATGCAGATGCAAATGCGGTACCGACTCATTAAACAAATTCCCTAAGGAATCGAGTATTCAGCAGATCCTCCACGGGATCAAGTACTCAGCAGATTCTCCACGGAATCAAATATTCATCAGATTCTCCACGGAATCGAATATTCAACAGATCCTCCACGGGATCAAGTACTCAGCAGATTCTCCACGGAATCAAATACTCTAACCAATCCTCCACGGGATTACATGTTATGACCGATTCTCCGAGGAATCACACAATGCAACCGATTCTCCAAGGAATCAAATATAACCATCGTATCATACGAGGTTCTGCAAATCCTCCGAGGGATCAATCGACACAAAAATGCATACTATGCTCGCAAACATATTCATTGCATTTATCACATACATCGCATATATCTATCATGCATTCACATTATGCACCATTCCACACATGGTTTACACACATATCAGCCCATCAATGCGTTTCTATTCAATTCGAGTAAATACACAAGATTATCAAATATTCAAGATTTATCATTTACTCTACAATCTAGGATTCACGCCTTTCGGCCACCCACAGCACAACATGTTGAAACAGTTCACACATCAATCATTCATATAGGCATTAATCATAATTGAATCAACCAAACATCATGCATTGAACAAACAGCAAAACAAATAACACTGCCAGGTTCGCCAACCTTCGCCTGGCGAAGCCACGCAGCGAATGCTCGCTGGCCTTCGCCTGGCGAACTCCCCAGCGAAGTCCACTGGGAGTAATTCTGGAATTACTCGCTGAGGCTCGCTACCCACTCGCCTGGCGAACCTTCGCCAACTCACCTCGCCTGGCGAACTTGCCAGCGAATACAGGGTATTAGCTTCTGACTTGCTTCGCTACAGCTCGCTGGGCTTCGCCTGGCGAAGCTTCGCTGCCATTCGCCTGGCGAACTTGCGAAGACAGAACTTCCATGGCTGTCTCAAAGCCCAAACTCCACACAACCAACCGATTAAACCCAAACCAGTCACAGTAGCACAACCCAACCATCACCCGAATAAACTACATCGTCTAATCCGATTTCTAACCGATTAAAACTTCGTTCTACTCACAAAACCAACTTCTAACCTAAGTGGAAAAAGAGTAGAAACTCTACAAAATCCACACACATACACATACAATCATACACATTAAAGAGATGATGGAGTTTCACACCCTTACCGATCGATTGCAAGCTTTGGTGATGATTCCTTGATGATTCTAGGTTTTCCTCTCCACTTTCTCTTCTCTTTCTCTTCTCCTCTTTTCTTTCTCTTGTTTTTCTTCTTATGTTACTATCTTCTTCCTTTTTCCTCTCTTATTCTATTTCTATCTCTATTTCTTTCCTCTCATATTCTTTCCAACACTTACCAATCAATTCTCACACTAAAGTGCTAAATGTCTAAAATGCCCTTTTTACTCTAATTCCCCGAAAACTCTCCGAATCGGTAAAAATAGATAAAATAAGCAAAACACCACATAGCAATATATATAATTTCTCAATTTAAACAAACATCAATTAAATAAATTAAAAGACTCAACAATTAATGGGAATTCAGAATCGGGGCGTTACAACCGGAGCCTGCTCGCTCAACATAATAACCGGAGTCTGGATACCCAACGAATCTGATCGGAGCCTGAACGCTCAACGTAATATCCGGAGTCTGGATACCCAACAAAACTGACCGGAGCCAGAACGCTCAACGTAAAAACCGGAGTCTAGATACCCAACGAAACTGACCGGAGCCTGAATGCTCAACGTAATAACCGGAGTCTGGATACACAACGAAACTGACCGGAGCCTGAACGCTCAACGTAATAACCGGAGTCTGGATACCCAACGAAACTGACCGGAGCCTGAACGCTCAACGTCATAACCGGAGTCTGGATACCCAACAAAACTGACCGGAGCCTGAACGCTCAACATTATAACCAGAGTCTAAATACCCAACGAAACTGACCGGAGCCTGGTCGCTCAACATAATAACCGGAGTCTGGATACCCAACGAAACTGACCGGAGCCTGAATGCTCAACGTAATAACCGGTTTCTAGATACCCAACGAAACTGACCGGAGCCTGCTCGCTCAACGTAATAACCGGAGTCTGGATACCCAACGAATCTGATCGGAGCCTGAACGCTCAACGTAATATCCGGAGTCTGGATACCCAGCAAAACTGACCGGAGCCAGAACGCTCAACGTAAAAACCGGAGTCTAGATACGCAACGAAACTGACCGGAGCCAGAACGCTCAACGTAAAAACCGGAGTCTGGATACCCAACGAAACTGACCGGAGCCTGAATGCTCAACGTAATAACCGGAGTCTGGATACACAACGAAACTGACCGGAGCCTGAACGCTCAACGTAATAACCGGAGTCTGGATACCCAACGAAACTGACCGGAGCCTGAACGCTCAACGTCATAACCGGAGTCTGGATACCCAACAAAACTGACCGGAGCCTGAACGCTCAACATAATAACCGGAGTCTAAATACCCAACGAAACTGACCGGAGCCTGCTCGCTCAACGTAATAACCGGAGTCTGGATACCCAACGAAACTGACCGGAGCCTGAACGCTCAACATAATATCCGGAGTTTGGATACCAAACAAAACTGACCGGAGCCAAAATGCTCAACGTAAAAACCGGAGTCTCGATACCCAACGAAACTGACCGGAGCCTGAACGCTCAACGTAATAACCGGAGTCTGGATACACAACGAAACTGACCGGAGCCTGAACGCTCAACGTAATAACCGGAGTCTGGATACCCAACGAAACTGAACGGAGCCTGAACGCTCAACGTAATAACCGGAGTCTGGATACCCAACGAAACTGACCGGAGCCTGAACGCTCAACGTAATAACCGGAGTCTGGATACCCAACGAAACTGACCGGAGCCTGAACGCTCAACGTAAAAACCCGAGTCTGGATACCCAACGAAAATGACCGGAGCCTGAACGCTCAACGTAATAACCGGAGTCTGGATACCCAACGAAACTGACCGGAGCCTGAACGCTCAAAGTAATAACCGGAGTCTAAATACCCAACGAAACTGACCGGAGCCTGCTCGCTCAACATAATAACCGGAGTCTGGATACCCAACGAAACTGACCGGAGCCTGAACGCTCAACGTAATAATCGGAGTCTAGATACCCAACGAAACTGACCGGAGCCTGAACGCTCAACGTCATAACCGGAGTCTGGATACCCAACAAAACTGACCGGAGCCTGAACGCTCAACGTAATAACCGGAGTCTAAATACCCAACGAAACTGACCGGAGCCTGCTCGCTCAACGTAATAACCGGAGTCTGGATACCCAACGAAACTGACCGGAGCCTGAACGCTCAACGTAATAACCGGAGTCTAGATACCCAACGAAACTGACCGGAGCCTGCTCGCTCAACGTAATAACCGGAGTCTGGATACCCAACAAGTATGATCGGAGCCTGAACGCTCAACGTAATATCCGGAGTCTGGATACCCAACAAAACTGACCGGAGCCAGAACGCTCAACGTAAAAACCGGAGTCTAGATACCCAACGAAACTGACCGGAGCCTGAATGCTCAACGTAATAACCGGAGTCTGGATACATAACGAAACTGACCGGAGCCTGAACGCTCAACGTAATAACCGGAGTCTGGATACCCAACGAAACTGACCGGAGCCTGAACGCTCAACGTCATAACCGGAGTCTGGATACCCAACAAAACTGACCGGAGCCTGAACGCTCAACATAATAACCGGAGTCTAAATACCCAACGAAACTGACCGGAGCCTGCTCGCTCAACGTAATAACCAGAGTCTGGATACCCAACGAAACTGACCGGAGCCTGAACGCTCAACATAATATCCGGAGTTTGGATACCAAACAAAACTGACCGGAGCCAGAACGCTCAACGTAAAAACCGGAGTCTCGATACCCAACGAAACTGACCGGAGCCTGAACGCTCAACGTAATAACCGGAGTCTGGATACACAACGAAACTGACCGGAGCCTGAACGCTCAACGTAATAACCGGAGTCTGGATACCCAACGAAACTGAACGGAGCCTGAACGCTCAACGTAATAACCGGAGTCTGGATACCCAACGAAACTGACCGGAGCCTGAACGCTCAACGTAATAACCGGAGTCTGGATACCCAACGAAACTGACCGGAGCCTGAACGCTCAACGTAAAAACCCGAGTCTGGATACCCAACGAAACTGACCGGAGCCTGAACGCTCAACGTAATAACCGGAGTCTGGATACCCAACGAAACTGACCGGAGCCTGAACGCTCAACGTAATAACCGGAGTCTAAATACCCAACGAAACTGACCGGAGCCTGCTCGCTCAACATAATAAGCGGAGTCTGGATAACCAACGAAACTGACCGGAGCCTGAACGCTCAACGTAATAATCGGAGTCTAGATACCCAACGAAACTGACCGGAGCCTGAACGCTCAACGTCATAACCGGAGTCTGGATACCCAACAAAACTGACCGGAGCCTGAACGCTCAACGTAATAACCGGAGTCTAAATACCCAACGAAACTGACCGGAGCCTGCTCGCTCAACGTAATAACCGGAGTCTGGATACCCAACGAAACTGACCGGAGCCTGAACGCTCAACGTAATAACCGGAGTCTAGATACCCAACGAAACTGACTGGAGCCTGCTCGCTCAACATAATAACCGGAGTCTGGATACCCAACGAATCTGATCGGAGCCTGAACGCTCAACGTAATATCCGGAGTCTGGATACCCAACAAAACTGACCGGAGCCAGAACGCTCAACGTAAAAACCGGAGTCTAGATACCCAACGAAACTGACCGGAGCCTGAATGCTCAACGTAATAACCGGAGTCTGGATACACAACGAAACTGACCGGAGCCTGAACGCTCAACGTAATAACCGGAGTCTGGATACCCAACGAAACTGACCGGAGCCTGAACGCTCAACGTCATAACCGGAGTCTGGATACCCAACAAAACTGACCGGAGCCTGAACGCTCAACATTATAACCAGAGTCTAAATACCCAACGAAACTGCCCGGAGCCTGGTTGCTCAACATAAAAACCGGAGTCTGGATACCCAACGAAACTGACCGGAGCCTGAACGCTCAACGTAATAACCGGTTTCTAGATACCCAACGAAACTGACCGGAGCCTGCTCGCTCAACGTAATAACCGGAGTCTGGATACCCAACGAATCTGATCGGAGCCTGAACGCTCAACGTAATATCCGGAGTCTGGATACCCAGCAAAACTGACCAGAGCCAGAACGCTCAACGTAAAAACCGGAGTCTAGATACGGAACGAAACTGACCGGAGCCTGAATGCTCAACGTAATAACCCGAGTCTGGATACACAACGAAATTGACCGGAGCCTGAACGCTCAACGTAATAACCGGAGTCTGGATACCCAACGAAACTGACCGGAGCCTGAACGCTCAACGTCATAACCGGAGTCTGGATACCCAACAAAACTGACCGGAGCCTGAACGCTCAACATAATAACCGGAGTCTAAATACCCAACGAAACTGACCGGAGCCTGCTCGCTCAACGTAATAACCGGAGTCTGGATACCCAACGAAACTGACCGGAGCCTGAACGCTCAACATAATATCCGGAGTTTGGATACCAAACAAAACTGACCGGAGCCAGAACGCTCAACGTAAAAACCGGAGTCTCGATACCCAACGAAACTGACCGGAGCCTAAACGCTCAACGTAATAACCGGAGTCTGGATACACAACGAAACTGACCGGAGCCTGAACGCTCAACGTAATAACCGGAGTCAGGATACCCAACGAAACTGAACGGAGCCTGAACGCTCAACGTAATAACCGGAGTCTGGATACCCAACGAAACTGACCGGAGCCTGAACGCTCAACGTAATAACCGGAGTCTGGATACCCAACGAAACTGACCGGAGCCTGAACGCTCAACGTAAAAACCGGAGTCTGGATACCCAACGAAACTGACCGGAGCCTGAACGCTCAACGTAATAACCGGAGTCTGGATACCCAACGAAACTGACCGGAGCCTGAATGCTCAACGTAATAACCGGAGTCTGGATACACAACGAAACTGACCGGAGCCTGAACGCTCAACGTAATAACCGGAGTCTGGATACCCAACGAAACTGACCGGAGCCTGAACGCTCAACGTCATAACCGGAGTCTGGATACCCAACAAAACTGACCGGAGCCTGAACGCTCAACATTATAACCAGAGTCTAAATACCCAACGAAACTGCCCGGAGCCTGGTCGCTCAACATAAAAACCGGAGTCTGGATACCCAACGAAACTGACCGGAGCCTGAACGCTCAACGTAATAACCGGTTTCTAGATACCCAACGAAACTGACCGGAGCCTGCTCGCTCAACGTAATAACCGGAGTCTGGATACCCAACGAATCTGATCGGAGCCTGAACGCTCAACGTAATATCCGGAGTCTGGATACCCAGCAAAACTGACCGGAGCCAGAACGCTCAACGTAAAAACCGGAGTCTAGATACGCAACGAAACTGACCGGAGCCTGAATGCTCAACGTAATAACCGGAGTCTGGATACACAACGAAATTGACCGGAGCCTGAACGCTCAACGTAATAACCGGAGTCTGGATACCCAACGAAACTGACCGGAGCCTGAACGCTCAACGTCATAACCGGAGTCTGGATACCCAACAAAACTGACCGGAGCCTGAACGCTCAACATAATAACCGGAGTCTAAATACCCAACGAAACTGACCGGAGCCTGCTCGCTCAACGTAATAACCGGAGTCTGGATACCCAACGAAACTGACCGGAGCCTGAACGCTCAACATAATATCCGGAGTTTGGATACCAAACAAAACTGACCGGAGCCAGAACGCTCAACGTAAAAACCGGAGTCTCGATACCCAACGAAACTGACCGGAGCCTAAACGCTCAACGTAATAACCGGAGTCTGGATACACAACGAAACTGACCGGAGCCTGAACGCTCAACGTAATAACCGGAGTCTGGATACCCAACGAAACTGACCGGAGCCTGAACGCTCAACGTAATAACCGGAGTCTGGATACCCAACGAAACTGACCGGAGCCTGAACGCTCAACGTAAAAACCGGAGTCTGGATACCCAACGAAACTGACCGGAGCCTGAACGCTCAACGTAATAACCGGAGTCTGGATACCCAACGAAACTGACCGGAGCCTGAATGCTCAACGTAATAACCGGAGTCTGGATACACAACGAAACTGACCGGAGCCTGAACGCTCAACGTAATAACCGGAGTCTGGATACCCAACGAAACTGACCGGAGCCTGAACGCTCAACGTCATAACCGGAGTCTGGATACCCAACAAAACTGACCGGAGCCTGAACGCTCAACATTATAACCAGAGTCTAAATACCCAACGAAACTGCCCGGAGCCTGGTCGCTCAACATAAAAACCGGAGTCTGGATACCCAACGAAACTGACCGGAGCCTGAACGCTCAACGTAATAACCGGTTTCTAGATACCCAACGAAACTGACCGGAGCCTGCTCGCTCAACGTAATAACCGGAGTCTGGATACCCAACGAATCTGATCGGAGCCTGAACGCTCAACGTAATATTCGGAGTCTGGATACCCAGCAAAACTGACCGGAGCCAGAACGCTCAACGTAAAAACCGGAGTCTAGATACGCAACGAAACTGACCGGAGCCTGAATGCTCAACGTAATAACCGGAGTCTGGATACACAACGAAATTGACCGGAGCCTGAACGCTCAACGTAATAACCGGAGTCTGGATACCCAACGAAACTGACCGGAGCCTGAACGCTCAACGTCATAACCGGAGTCTGGATACCCAACAAAACTGACCGGAGCCTGAACGCTCAACATAATAACCGGAGTCTAAATACCCAACGAAACTGACCGGAGCCTGCTCGCTCAACGTAATAACCGGAGTCTGGATACCCAACGAAACTGACCGGAGCCTGAACGCTCAACATAATATCCGGAGTTTGGATACCAAACAAAACTGACCGGAGCCAGAACGCTCAACGTAAAAACCGGAGTCTCGATACCCAACGAAACTGACCGGAGCCTAAACGCTCAACGTAATAACCGGAGTCTGGATACACAACGAAACTGACCGGAGCCTGAACGCTCAACGTAATAACCGGAGTCTGGATACCCAACGAAACTGAACGGAGCCTGAACGCTCAACGTAATAACCGGAGTCTGGATACCCAACGAAACTGACCGGAGCCTGAACGCTCAACGTAATAACCGGAGTCTGGATACCCAACGAAACTGACCGGAGCCTGAACGCTCAACGTAAAAACCGGAGTCTGGATACCCAACGAAACTGACCGGAGCCTGAACGCTCAACGTAATAACCGGAGTCTGGATACCCAACGAAACTGACGGGAGCCTGAATGCTCAACGTAATAACCGGAGTCTGGATACACAACGAAACTGACCGGAGCCTGAACGCTCAACGTAATAACCGGAGTCTGGATACCCAACGAAACTGACCGGAGCCCGAACGCTCAACGTCATAACCGGAGTCTGGATACCCAACAAAACTGACCGGAGCCTGAACGCTCAACATTATAACCAAAGTCTAAATACCCAACGAAACTGCCCGGAGCCTGGTCGCTCAACATAAAAACCGGAGTCTCGATACCCAACGAAACTGACCGGAGCCTGAACGCTCAACGTAATAACCGGTTTCTAGATACCCAACGAAACTGACCGGAGCCTGCTCGCTCAACGTAATAACCGGAGTCTGGATACCCAACGAATCTGATCGGAGCCTGAACGCTCAACGTAATATTCGGAGTCTGGATACCCAGCAAAACTGACCGGAGCCAGAACGCTCAACGTAAAAACCGGAGTCTAGATACGCAACGAAACTGACCGGAGCCTGAATGCTCAACGTAATAACCGGAGTCTGGATACACAACGAAATTGACCGGAGCCTGAACGCTCAACGTAATAACCGGAGTCTGGATACCCAACGAAACTGACCGAAGCCTGAACGCTCAACGTCATAACCGGAGTCTGGATACCCAACAAAACTGACCGGAGCCTGAACGCTCAACATAATAACCGGAGTCTAAATACCCAACGAAACTGACCGGAGCCTGCTCGCTCAACGTAATAACCGGAGTCTGGATACCCAACGAAACTGACCGGAGCCTGAACGCTCAACATAATATCCGGAGTTTGGATACCAAACAAAACTGACCGGAGCTAGAACGCTCAACGTAAAAACCGGAGTCTCGGTACCCAACGAAACTGACCGGAGCCTAAACGCTCAACGTAATAACCGGAGTCTGGATACACAACGAAACTGACCAGAGCCTGAACGCTCAACGTAATAACCGGAGTCTGGATACCCAACGAAACTGAACGGAGCCTGAACGCTCAACGTAATAACCGGAGTCTGGATACCCAACGAAACTGACCGGAGCCTGAACGCTCAACGTAATAACCGGAGTCTGGATACCCAACGAAACTGACCGGAGCCTGAACGCTCAACGTAAAAACCGGAGTCTGGATACCCAACGAAACTGAGCGGAGCTTGAACGCTCAACGTAATAACCGGAGTCTGGATACCCAACGAAACTGACCGGAGCCTGAACGCTCAACGTAATAACCGGAGTCTAAATACCCAACGAAACTGACCGGAGCCTGCTCGCTCAACATAATAACCGGAGTCTGGATACCCAACGAAACTGACCGGAGCCTGAACGCTCAACGTAATAATCGGAGTCTAGATGCCCAACGAAACTGACCGGAGCTTGAACGCTCAACGTCATAACCGGAGTCTGGATACCCAACAAAACTGACCGGAGCCTGAACGCTCAACGTAATAACTGGAGTCTAAATACCCAACGAAACTGACCGGAGCCTGCTCGCTCAACGTAATAACCGGAGTCTGGATACCCAACGAAACTGACCGGAGCCTGAACGCTCAACGTAATAACCGGAGTCTAGCTACCCAACGAAACTGACCGGAGCCTGCTCGCTCAACGTAATAACCGGAGTCTGGATACCCAACGAATCTGATCGGAGCCTGAACGCTCAACGTAATATCCGGAGTCTGGATACCCAACAAAACTGACCGGAGCCAGAACGCTCAACGTAAAAACCGGAGTCTAGATACCCAACGAAACTGACCGGAGCCTGAATGCTCAACGTAATAACCGGAGTCTGGATACACAACGAAACTGACCGGAGCCTGAACGCTCAACGTAATAACCGGAGTCTGGATACCCAATGAAACTGACCGGAGCCTGAACGCTCAACGTCATAACCGGATTCTGGATACCCAACAAAACTGACCGGAGCCTGAACGCTCAACATAATAACCGGAGTCTAAATACCCAACGAAACTGACCGGAGCCTGCTCGCTCAACGTAATAACCGGAGTCTGGATACCCAACGAAACTGACCGGAGCCTGAACGCTCAACATAATATCCGGAGTTTGGATACCAAACAAAACTGACCGGAGCCAAAACGCTCAACGTAAAAACCGGAGTCTCGATACCCAACGAAACTGACCGGAGCCTGAACGCTCAACGTAATAATCGGAGTCTAGATACCCAACGAAACTGACCGGAGCTTGAACGCTCAACGTCATAACCGGAGTCTGGATACCCAACAAAACTGACCGGAGCCTGAACGCTCAACGTAATAACCGGAGTCTAAATACCCAACGAAACTGACCGGAGCCTGCTCGCTCAACGTAATAACCGGAGTCTGGATACCCAACGAAACTGACCGGAGCCTGAACGCTCAACGTAATAACCGGAGTCTAGATACCCAACGAAACTGACCGGAGCCTGCTCGCTCAACGTAATAACCGGAGTCTGGATACCCAACGAATCTGATCGGAGCCTGAACGCTCAACGTAATATCCGGAGTCTGGATACCCAACAAAACTGACCGGAGCCAGAACGCTCAACGTAAAAACCGGAGTCTAGATACCCAACGAAACTGACCGGAGCCTGAATGCTCAACGTAATAACCGGAGTCTGGATACACAACGAAACTGACCGGAGCCTGAACGCTCAACGTAATAACCGGAGTCTGGATACCCAACGAAACTGACCGGAGCCTGAACGCTCAACGTCATAACCGGATTCTGGATACCCAACAAAACTGACCGGAGCCTGAACGCTCAACATAATAACCGGAGTCTAAATACCCAACGAAACTGACCGGAGCCTGCTCGCTCAACGTAATAACCGGAGTCTGGATACCCAACGAAACTGACCGGAGCCTGAACGCTCAACATAATATCCGGAGTTTGGATACCAAACAAAACTGACCGGAGCCAAAACGCTCAACGTAAAAACCGGAGTCTCGATACCCAACGAAACTGACCGGAGCCTGAACGCTCAACGTAATAACCAGAGTCTGGATACACAACGAAACTGACCGGAGCCTGAACGCTCAACGTAATAACCGGAGTCTGGATACCCAACGAAACTGAACGGAGCCTGAACGCTCAACGTAATAACCGGAGTCTGGATACCCAACGAAACTGACCGGAGCCTGAACGCTCAACGTAATAACCGGAGTCTGGATACCCAACGAAACTGACCGGAGCCTGAATGCTCAACGTAAAAACCCGAGTCTGGATACCCAACGAAACTGACCGGAGCCTGAACGCTCAACGTAATAACCGGAGTCTGGATACCCAACGAAACTGACCGGAGACTGAACGCTCAACGTAATAACCGGAGTCTAAATACCCAACGAAACTGACCGGAGCCTGCTCGCTCAACATAATAACCGGAGTCTGGATACCCAACGAAACTGACCGGAGCCTGAACGCTCAACGTAATAATCGGAGTCTAGATACCCAACGAAACTGACCGGAGCCTGCTCGCTCAACGTAATAACCGGAGTCTGGATACCCAACGAAACTGACCGGAGCCTGAACGCTCAACGTAATAACCGGAGTCTAGATACCCAACGAAACTGACCGGAGCCTGCTCGCTCAACATAATAACCGGAGTCTGGATACCCAACGAATCTGATCGGAGCCTGAACGCTCAACGTAATATCCGGAGTCTGGATACCCAACAAAACTGACCGGAGCCAGAACGCTCAACGTAAAAACCGGAGTCTAGATACCCAACGAAACTGACCGGAGCCTGAATGCTCAACGTAATAACCGGAGTCTGGATACACAACGAAACTGACCGGAGCCTGAACGCTCAACGTAATAACCGGAGTCTGGATACCCAACGAAACTGACCGGAGCCTGAACGCTCAACGTCATAACCGGAGTCTGGATACCCAACAAAACTGACCGGAGCCTGAACGCTCAACATTATAACCAGAGTCTAAATACCCAACGAAACTGACCGGAGCCTGGTCGCTCAACATAATAACCGGAGTCTGGATACCCAACGAAACTGACCGGAGCCTGAACGCTCAACGTAATAACCGGTTTCTAGATACCCAACGAAACTGACCGGAGCCTGCTCGCTCAACGTAATAACCGGAGTCTGGATACCCAACGAATCTGATCGGAGCCTGAACGCTCAACGTAATATCCGGAGTCTGGATACCCAGCAAAACTTACCGGAGCCAGAACGCTCAACGTAAAAACCGGAGTCTAGATACCCAACGAAACTGACCGGAGCCTGAATGCTCAACGTAATAACCGGAGTCTGGATACACAACAAAATTGACCGGAGCCTGAACGCTCAACGTAATAACCGGAGTCTGGATACCCAACGAAACTGACCGGAGCCTGAACGCTCAACGTCATAACCGGAGTCTGGATACCCAACAAAACTGACCGGAGCCTGAACGCTCAACATAATAACCGGAGTCTAAATACCCAACGAAACTGACCGGAGCCTGCTCGCTCAACGTAATAACCGGAGTCTGGATACCCAACGAAACTGACCGGAGCCTGAACGCTGAACATAATATCCGGAGTTTGGATACCAAACAAAACTGACCGGAGCCAGAACGCTAAACGTAAAAACCGGAGTCTCGATACCCAACGAAACTGACCGGAGCCTGAACGCTCAATGTAATAACCGGAGTCTGGATACACAACGAAACTGACCGGAGCCTGAACGCTCAACGTAAAAACCGGAGTCTGGATACCCAACGAAACTGAACGGAGCCTGAACGCTCAACGTAATAACCGGAGTCTGGATACCCAACGAAACTGACCGGAGCCTGAACGCTCAACGTAATAACCGGAGTCTGGATACCCAACGAAACTGACCGGAGCCTGAACCCTCAACGTAAAAACCGGAGTCTGGATACCCAACGAAACTGACCGGAGCCTGAACGCTCAACGTAATTACCGGAGTCTGGATACCCAACGAAACTGACCGGAGTCTGAACGCTCAACGTAATAACCGGAGTCTAAATACCCAACGAAACTGACCGGAGCCTGCTCGCTCAACATAATAAACGGAGTCTGGATACCCAACGAAACTGACCGGAGCCTGAACGCTCAACGTAATAATCGGAGTCTAGATACCCAACGAAACTGACCGGAGCCTGAACGCTCAACGTCATAACCGGAGTCTGGATACCCAACAAAACTGACCGGAGCCTGAAAGCTCAACGTAATAACCGGAGTCTAAATACCCAACGAAACTGACCGGAGCCTGCTCGCTCAACGTAATAACTGGAGTCTGGATACCCAACGAAATTGACCGGAGCCTGAACGCTCAACGTAATAACCGGAGTCTAGATACCCAACGAAACTGACCGGAGCCTGCTCGCTCAACGTAATAACCGGAGTCTGGATACCCAACGAATCTGATCGGAGCCTGAACGCTCAACGTAATATTCGGAGTCTGGATACCCAGCAAAACTGACCGGAGCCAGAACGCTCAACGTAAAAACCGGAGTCTAGATACGCAACGAAACTGACCGGAGCCTGAATGCTCAACGTAATAACCGGAGTCTGGATACACAACGAAATTGACCGGAGCCTGAACGCTCAACGTAATAACCGGAGTCTGGATACCCAACGAAACTGACCGGAGCCTGCTCGCTCAACATAATAACCGGAGTCTGGATACCCAACGAAACTGACCGGAGCCTGAACGCTCAACGTAATAATCGGAGTCTAGATACCCAACGAAACTGACCGGAGCCTGCTCGCTCAACGTAATAACCGGAGTCTGGATACCCAACGAAACTGACCGGAGCCTGAACGCTCAACGTAATAACCGGAGTCTAGATACCCAACGAAACTGACCGGAGCCTGCTCGCTCAACATAATAACCGGAGTCTGGATACCCAACGAATCTGATCGGAGCCTGAACGCTCAACGTAATATCCGGAGTCTGGATACCCAACAAAACTGACCGGAGCCAGAACGCTCAACGTAAAAACCGGAGTCTAGATACCCAACGAAACTGACCGGAGCCTGAATGCTCAACGTAATAACCGGAGTCTGGATACACAACGAAACTGACCGGAGCCTGAACGCTCAACGTAATAACCGGAGTCTGGATACCCAACGAAACTGACCGGAGCCTGAACGCTCAACGTCATAACCGGAGTCTGGATACCCAACAAAACTGACCGGAGCCTGAACGCTCAACATTATAACCAGAGTCTAAATACCCAACGAAACTGACCGGAGCCTGGTCGCTCAACATAATAACCGGAGTCTGGATACCCAACGAAACTGACCGGAGCCTGAACGCTCAACGTAATAACCGGTTTCTAGATACCCAACGAAACTGACCGGAGCCTGCTCGCTCAACGTAATAACCGGAGTCTGGATACCCAACGAATCTGATCGGAGCCTGAACGCTCAACGTAATATCCGGAGTCTGGATACCCAGCAAAACTTACCGGAGCCAGAACGCTCAACGTAAAAACCGGAGTCTAGATACCCAACGAAACTGACCGGAGCCTGAATGCTCAACGTAATAACCGGAGTCTGGATACACAACAAAATTGACCGGAGCCTGAACGCTCAACGTAATAACCGGAGTCTGGATACCCAACGAAACTGACCGGAGCCTGAACGCTCAACGTCATAACCGGAGTCTGGATACCCAACAAAACTGACCGGAGCCTGAACGCTCAACATAATAACCGGAGTCTAAATACCCAACGAAACTGACCGGAGCCTGCTCGCTCAACGTAATAACCGGAGTCTGGATACCCAACGAAACTGACCGGAGCCTGAACGCTGAACATAATATCCGGAGTTTGGATACCAAACAAAACTGACCGGAGCCAGAACGCTAAACGTAAAAACCGGAGTCTCGATACCCAACGAAACTGACCGGAGCCTGAACGCTCAATGTAATAACCGGAGTCTGGATACACAACGAAACTGACCGGAGCCTGAACGCTCAACGTAAAAACCGGAGTCTGGATACCCAACGAAACTGAACGGAGCCTGAACGCTCAACGTAATAACCGGAGTCTGGATACCCAACGAAACTGACCGGAGCCTGAACGCTCAACGTAATAACCGGAGTCTGGATACCCAACGAAACTGACCGGAGCCTGAACCCTCAACGTAAAAACCGGAGTCTGGATACCCAACGAAACTGACCGGAGCCTGAACGCTCAACGTAATTACCGGAGTCTGGATACCCAACGAAACTGACCGGAGCCTGAACGCTCAACGTAATAACCGGAGTCTAAATACCCAACGAAACTGACCGGAGCCTGCTCGCTCAACATAATAAACGGAGTCTGGATACCCAACGAAACTGACCGGAGCCTGAACGCTCAACGTAATAATCGGAGTCTAGATACCCAACGAAACTGACCGGAGCCTGAACGCTCAACGTCATAACCGGAGTCTGGATACCCAACAAAACTGACCGGAGCCTGAAAGCTCAACGTAATAACCGGAGTCTAAATACCCAACGAAACTGACCGGAGCCTGCTCGCTCAACGTAATAACTGGAGTCTGGATACCCAACGAAATTGACCGGAGCCTGAACGCTCAACGTAATAACCGGAGTCTAGATACCCAACGAAACTGACCGGAGCCTGCTCGCTCAACGTAATAACCGGAGTCTGGATACCCAACGAATCTGATCGGAGCCTGAACGCTCAACGTAATATTCGGAGTCTGGATACCCAGCAAAACTGACCGGAGCCAGAACGCTCAACGTAAAAACCGGAGTCTAGATACGCAACGAAACTGACCGGAGCCTGAATGCTCAACGTAATAACCGGAGTCTGGATACACAACGAAATTGACCGGAGCCTGAACGCTCAACGTAATAACCGGAGTCTGGATACCCAACGAAACTGACCGGAGCCTGAACGCTCAACGTCATAACCGGAGTCTGGATACCCAACAAAACTGACCGGAGCCTGAACGCTCAACATAATAACCGGAGTCTAAATACCCAACGAAACTGACCGGAGCCTGCTCGCTCAACGTAATAACCGGAGTCTGGATACCCAACGAAACTGACCGGAGCCTGAACGCTCAACATAATATCCGGAGTTTGGATACCAAACAAAACTGACCGGAGCTAGAACGCTCAACGTAAAAACCGGAGTCTCGGTACCCAACGAAACTGACCGGAGCCTAAACGCTCAACGTAATAACCGGAGTCTGGATACACAACGAAACTGACCAGAGCCTGAACGCTCAACGTAATAACCGGAGTCTGGATACCCAACGAAACTGAACGGAGCCTGAACGCTCAACGTAATAACCGGAGTCTGGATACCCAACGAAACTGACCGGAGCCTGAACGCTCAACGTAATAACCGGAGTCTGGATACCCAACGAAACTGACCGGAGCCTGAACGCTCAACGTAAAAACCGGAGTCTGGATACCCAACGAAACTGAGCGGAGCCTGAACGCTCAACGTAATAACCGGAGTCTGGATACCCAACGAAACTGACCGGAGCCTGAACGCTCAACGTAATAACCGGAGTCTAAATACCCAACGAAACTGACCGGAGCCTGCTCGCTCAACATAATAACCGGAGTCTGGATACCTAACGAAACTGACCGGAGCCTGAACGCTCAACGTAATAATCGGAGTCTAGATACCCAACGAAACTGACCGGAGCCTGAACGCTCAACGTCATAACCGGAGTCTGGATACCCAACAAAACTGACCGGAGCCTGAAAGCTCAACGTAATAACCGGAGTCTAAATACCCAACGAAACTGACCGGAGCCTGCTCGCTCAACGTAATAACTGGAGTCTGGATACCCAACGAAATTGACCGGAGCCTGAACGCTCAACGTAATAACCGGAGTCTAGATACCCAACGAAACTGACCCGAGCCTGCTCGCTCAACGTAATAACCGGAGTCTGGATACCCAACGAATCTGATCGGAGCCTGAACGCTCAACGTAATATTCGGAGTCTGGATACCCAGCAAAACTGACCGGAGCCAGAACGCTCAACGTAAAAACCGGAGTCTAGATACGCAACGAAACTGACCGGAGCCTGAATGCTCAACGTAATAACCGGAGTCTGGATACACAACGAAATTGACCGGAGCCTGAACGCTCAACGTAATAACCGGAGTCTGGATACCCAACGAAACTGACCGGAGCCTGAACGCTCAACGTCATAACCGGAGTCTGGATACCCAACAAAACTGACCGGAGCCTGAACGCTCAACATAATAACCGGAGTCTAAATACCCAACGAAACTGACCGGAGCCTGCTCGCTCAACGTAATAACCGGAGTCTGGATACCCAACGAAACTGACCGGAGCCTGAACGCTCAACATAATATCCGGAGTTTGGATACCAAACAAAACTGACCGGAGCTAGAACGCTCAACGTAAAAACCGGAGTCTCGGTACCCAACGAAACTGACCGGAGCCTAAACGCTCAACGTAATAACCGGAGTCTGGATACACAACGAAACTGACCAGAGCCTGAACGCTCAACGTAATAACCGGAGTCTGGATACCCAACGAAACTGAACGGAGCCTGAACGCTCAACGTAATAACCGGAGTCTGGATACCCAACGAAACTGACCGGAGCCTGAACGCTCAACGTAATAACCGGAGTCTGGATACCCAACGAAACTGACCGGAGCCTGAACGCTCAACGTAAAAACCGGAGTCTGGATACCCAACGAAACTGAGCGGAGCCTGAACGCTCAACGTAATAACCGGAGTCTGGATACCCAACGAAACTGACCGGAGCCTGAACGCTCAACGTAATAACCGGAGTCTAAATACCCAACGAAACTGACCGGAGCCTGCTCGCTCAACATAATAACCGGAGTCTGGATACCTAACGAAACTGACCGGAGCCTGAACGCTCAACGTAATAATCGGAGTCTAGATACCCAACGAAACTGACCGGAGCCTGAACGCTCAACGTCATAACCGGAGTCTGGATACCCAACAAAACTGACCGGAGCCTGAACGCTCAACGTAATAACCGGAGTCTAAATACCCAACGAAACTGACCGGAGCCTGCTCGCTCAACGTAATAACCGGAGTCTGGATACCCAACGAAACTGACCGGAGCCTGAACGCTCAACGTAATAACCGGAGTCTAGATACCCAACGAAACTGACCGGAGCCTGCTCGCTCAACGTAATAACCGGAGTCTGGATACCCAACGAATCTGATCGGAGCCTGAACGCTCAACGTAATATCCGGAGTCTGGATACCCAACAAAACTGACCGGAGCCAGAACGCTCAACGTAAAAACCGGAGTCTAGATACCCAACGAAACTGACCGGAGCCTGAATGCTCAACGTAATAACCGGAGTCTGGATACACAACGAAACTGACCGGAGCCTGAACGCTCAACGTAATAACCGGAGTCTGGATACCCAACGAAACTGACCGGAGCCTGAACGCTCAACGTCATAACCGGATTCTGGATACCCAACAAAACTGACCGGAGCCTGAACGCTCAACATAATAACCGGAGTCTAAATACCCAACGAAACTGACCGGAGCCTGCTCGCTCAACGTAATAACCGGAGTCTGGATACCCAACGAAACTGACCGGAGCCTGAACGCTCAACATAATATCCGGAGTTTGGATACCAAACAAAACTGACCGGAGCCAAAACGCTCAACGTAAAAACCGGAGTCTCGATACCCAACGAAACTGACCGGAGCCTGAACGCTCAACGTAATAACCGGAGTCTGGATACACAATGAAACTGACCGGAGCCTGCTCGCTCAACATAATAACCGGAGTCTGGATACCTAACGAAACTGACCGGAGCCTGAACGCTCAACGTAATAATCGGAGTCTAGATACCCAACGAAACTGACCGGAGCCTGAACGCTCAACGTCATAACCGGAGTCTGGATACCCAACAAAACTGACCGGAGCCTGAAAGCTCAACGTAATAACCGGAGTCTAAATACCCAACGAAACTGACCGGAGC
Organism: Lathyrus sativus; assembly: GCA_963859935.3. NCBI lineage: Eukaryota > Viridiplantae > Streptophyta > Magnoliopsida > Fabales > Fabaceae > Lathyrus > Lathyrus sativus. The sequence continues at coordinate 602,872 of CAWUDS030000773.1, forward strand.
CTGCTCGCTCAACGTAATAACTGGAGTCTGGATACCCAACGAAATTGACCGGAGCCTGAACGCTCAACGTAATAACCGGAGTCTAGATACCCAACGAAACTGACCCGAGCCTGCTCGCTCAACGTAATAACCGGAGTCTGGATACCCAACGAATCTGATCGGAGCCTGAACGCTCAACGTAATATTCGGAGTCTGGATACCCAGCAAAACTGACCGGAGCCAGAACGCTCAACGTAAAAACCGGAGTCTAGATACGCAACGAAACTGACCGGAGCCTGAATGCTCAACGTAATAACCGGAGTCTGGATACACAACGAAATTGACCGGAGCCTGAACGCTCAACGTAATAACCGGAGTCTGGATACCCAACGAAACTGACCGGAGCCTGAACGCTCAACGTCATAACCGGAGTCTGGATACCCAACAAAACTGACCGGAGCCTGAACGCTCAACATAATAACCGGAGTCTAAATACCCAACGAAACTGACCGGAGCCTGCTCGCTCAACGTAATAACCGGAGTCTGGATACCCAACGAAACTGACCGGAGCCTGAACGCTCAACATAATATCCGGAGTTTGGATACCAAACAAAACTGACCGGAGCTAGAACGCTCAACGTAAAAACCGGAGTCTCGGTACCCAACGAAACTGACCGGAGCCTAAACGCTCAACGTAATAACCGGAGTCTGGATACACAACGAAACTGACCAGAGCCTGAACGCTCAACGTAATAACCGGAGTCTGGATACCCAACGAAACTGAACGGAGCCTGAACGCTCAACGTAATAACCGGAGTCTGGATACCCAACGAAACTGACCGGAGCCTGAACGCTCAACGTAATAACCGGAGTCTGGATACCCAACGAAACTGACCGGAGCCTGAACGCTCAACGTAAAAACCGGAGTCTGGATACCCAACGAAACTGAGCGGAGCCTGAACGCTCAACGTAATAACCGGAGTCTGGATACCCAACGAAACTGACCGGAGCCTGAACGCTCAACGTAATAACCGGAGTCTAAATACCCAACGAAACTGACCGGAGCCTGCTCGCTCAACATAATAACCGGAGTCTGGATACCTAACGAAACTGACCGGAGCCTGAACGCTCAACGTAATAATCGGAGTCTAGATACCCAACGAAACTGACCGGAGCCTGAACGCTCAACGTCATAACCGGAGTCTGGATACCCAACAAAACTGACCGGAGCCTGAACGCTCAACGTAATAACCGGAGTCTAAATACCCAACGAAACTGACCGGAGCCTGCTCGCTCAACGTAATAACCGGAGTCTGGATACCCAACGAAACTGACCGGAGCCTGAACGCTCAACGTAATAACCGGAGTCTAGATACCCAACGAAACTGACCGGAGCCTGCTCGCTCAACGTAATAACCGGAGTCTGGATACCCAACGAATCTGATCGGAGCCTGAACGCTCAACGTAATATCCGGAGTCTGGATACCCAACAAAACTGACCGGAGCCAGAACGCTCAACGTAAAAACCGGAGTCTAGATACCCAACGAAACTGACCGGAGCCTGAATGCTCAACGTAATAACCGGAGTCTGGATACACAACGAAACTGACCGGAGCCTGAACGCTCAACGTAATAACCGGAGTCTGGATACCCAACGAAACTGACCGGAGCCTGAACGCTCAACGTCATAACCGGATTCTGGATACCCAACAAAACTGACCGGAGCCTGAACGCTCAACATAATAACCGGAGTCTAAATACCCAACGAAACTGACCGGAGCCTGCTCGCTCAACGTAATAACCGGAGTCTGGATACCCAACGAAACTGACCGGAGCCTGAACGCTCAACATAATATCCGGAGTTTGGATACCAAACAAAACTGACCGGAGCCAAAACGCTCAACGTAAAAACCGGAGTCTCGATACCCAACGAAACTGACCGGAGCCTGAACGCTCAACGTAATAACCGGAGTCTGGATACACAATGAAACTGACCGGAGCCTGCTCGCTCAACATAATAACCGGAGTCTGGATACCTAACGAAACTGACCGGAGCCTGAACGCTCAACGTAATAATCGGAGTCTAGATACCCAACGAAACTGACCGGAGCCTGAACGCTCAACGTCATAACCGGAGTCTGGATACCCAACAAAACTGACCGGAGCCTGAAAGCTCAACGTAATAACCGGAGTCTAAATACCCAACGAAACTGACCGGAGCCTGCTCGCTCAACGTAATAACTGGAGTCTGGATACCCAACGAAATTGACCGGAGCCTGAACGCTCAACGTAATAACCGGAGTCTAGATACCCAACGAAACTGACCCGAGCCTGCTCGCTCAACGTAATAACCGGAGTCTGGATACCCAACGAATCTGATCGGAGCCTGAACGCTCAACGTAATATTCGGAGTCTGGATACCCAGCAAAACTGACCGGAGCCAGAACGCTCAACGTAAAAACCGGAGTCTAGATACGCAACGAAACTGACCGGAGCCTGAATGCTCAACGTAATAACCGGAGTCTGGATACACAACGAAATTGACCGGAGCCTGAACGCTCAACGTAATAACCGGAGTCTGGATACCCAACGAAACTGACCGGAGCCTGAACGCTCAACGTCATAACCGGAGTCTGGATACCCAACAAAACTGACCGGAGCCTGAACGCTCAACATAATAACCGGAGTCTAAATACCCAACGAAACTGACCGGAGCCTGCTCGCTCAACGTAATAACCGGAGTCTGGATACCCAACGAAACTGACCGGAGCCTGAACGCTCAACATAATATCCGGAGTTTGGATACCAAACAAAACTGACCGGAGCTAGAACGCTCAACGTAAAAACCGGAGTCTCGGTACCCAACGAAACTGACCGGAGCCTAAACGCTCAACGTAATAACCGGAGTCTGGATACACAACGAAACTGACCAGAGCCTGAACGCTCAACGTAATAACCGGAGTCTGGATACCCAACGAAACTGAACGGAGCCTGAACGCTCAACGTAATAACCGGAGTCTGGATACCCAACGAAACTGACCGGAGCCTGAACGCTCAACGTAATAACCGGAGTCTGGATACCCAACGAAACTGACCGGAGCCTGAACGCTCAACGTAAAAACCGGAGTCTGGATACCCAACGAAACTGAGCGGAGCCTGAACGCTCAACGTAATAACCGGAGTCTGGATACCCAATGAAACTGACCGGAGCCTGAACGCTCAACGTAATAACCGGAGTCTAAATACCCAACGAAACTGACCGGAGCCTGCTCGCTCAACATAATAACCGGAGTCTGGATACCTAACGAAACTGACCGGAGCCTGAACGCTCAACGTAATAATCGGAGTCTAGATACCCAACGAAACTGACCGGAGCCTGAACGCTCAACGTCATAACCGGAGTCTGGATACCCAACAAAACTGACCGGAGCCTGAACGCTCAACGTAATAACCGGAGTCTAAATACCCAACGAAACTGACCGGAGCCTGCTCGCTCAACGTAATAACCGGAGTCTGGATACCCAACGAAACTGACCGGAGCCTGAACGCTCAACGTAATAACCGGAGTCTAGATACCCAACGAAACTGACCGGAGCCTGCTCGCTCAACGTAATAACCGGAGTCTGGATACCCAACGAATCTGATCGGAGCCTGAACGCTCAACGTAATATCCGGAGTCTGGATACCCAACAAAACTGACCGGAGCCAGAACGCTCAACGTAAAAACCGGAGTCTAGATACCCAACGAAACTGACCGGAGCCTGAATGCTCAACGTAATAACCGGAGTCTGGATACACAACGAAACTGACCGGAGCCTGAACGCTCAACGTAATAACCGGAGTCTGGATACCCAACGAAACTGACCGGAGCCTGAACGCTCAACGTCATAACCGGATTCTGGATACCCAACAAAACTGACCGGAGCCTGAACGCTCAACATAATAACCGGAGTCTAAATACCCAACGAAACTGACCGGAGCCTGCTCGCTCAACGTAATAACCGGAGTCTGGATACCCAACGAAACTGACCGGAGCCTGAACGCTCAACATAATATCCGGAGTTTGGATACCAAACAAAACTGACCGGAGCCAAAACGCTCAACGTAAAAACCGGAGTCTCGATACCCAACGAAACTGACCGGAGCCTGAACGCTCAACGTAATAACCGGAGTCTGGATACACAATGAAACTGACCGGAGCCTGAACGCTCAACGTAATAACCGGAGTCTGGATACCCAACGAAACTGAACGGAGCCTGAACGCTCAACGTAATAACCGGAGTCTGGATACCCAACGAAACTGACCGGAGCCTGAACGCTCAACGTAATAACCGGAGTCTGGATACCCAACGAAACTGACCGGAGCCTGAATGCTCAACGTAAAAACCCGAGTCTGGATACCCAACGAAACTGACCGGAGCCTGAACGCTCAACGTAATAACCGGAGTCTGGATACCCAACGAAACTGACCGGAGACTGAACGCTCAACGTAATAACCGGAGTCTAAATACCCAACGAAACTGACCGGAGCCTGCTCGCTCAACATAATAACCGGAGTCTGGATACCCAACGAAACTGACCGGAGCCTGAACGCTCAACGTAATAATCGGAGTCTAGATACCCAACGAAACTGACCGGAGCCTGCTCGCTCAACGTAATAACCGGAGTCTGGATACCCAACGAAACTGACCGGAGCCTGAACGCTCAACGTAATAACCGGAGTCTAGATACCCAACGAAACTGACCGGAGCCTGCTCGCTCAACATGATAACCGGAGTCTGGATACCCAACGAATCTGATCGGAGCCTGAACGCTCAACGTAATATCCGGAGTCTGGATACCCAACAAAACTGACCGGAGCCAGAACGCTCAACGTAAAAACCGGAGTCTAGATACCCAACGAAACTGACCGGAGCCTGAATGCTCAACGTAATAACCGGAGTCTGGATACACAACGAAACTGACCGGAGCCTGAACGCTCAACGTAATAACCGGAGTCTGGATACCCAACGAAACTGACCGGAGCCTGAACGCTCAACGTCATAACCGGAGTCTGGATACCCAACAAAACTGACCGGAGCCTGAACGCTCAACATTATAACCAGAGTCTAAATACCCAACGAAACTGACCGGAGCCTGGTCGCTCAACATAATAACCGGAGTCTGGATACCCAACGAAACTGACCGGAGCCTGAACGCTCAACGTAATAACCGGTTTCTAGATACCCAACGAAACTGACCGGAGCCTGCTCGCTCAACGTAATAACCGGAGTCTGGATACCCAACGAATCTGATCGGAGCCTAAACGCTCAACGTAATATCCGGAGTCTGGATACCCAGCAAAACTTACCGGAGCCAGAACGCTCAACGTAAAAACCGGAGTCTAGATACCCAACGAAACTGACCGGAGCCTGAATGCTCAACGTAATAACCGGAGTCTGGATACACAACAAAATTGACCGGAGCCTGAACGCTCAACGTAATAACCGGAGTCTGGATACCCAACGAAACTGACCGGAGCCTGAACGCTCAACGTCATAACCGGAGTCTGGATACCCAACAAAACTGACCGGAGCCTGAACGCTCAACATAATAACCGGAGTCTAAATACCCAACGAAACTGACCGGAGCCTGCTCGCTCAACGTAATAACCGGAGTCTGGATACCCAACGAAACTGACCGGAGCCTGAACGCTGAACATAATATCCGGAGTTTGGATACCAAACAAAACTGACCGGAGCCAGAACGCTCAACGTAAAAACCGGAGTCTCGATACCCAACGAAACTGACCGGAGCCTGAACGCTCAATGTAATAACCGGAGTCTGGATACACAACGAAACTGACCGGAGCCTGAACGCTCAACGTAATAACCGGAGTCTGGATACCCAACGAAACTGAACGGAGCCTGAACGCTCAACGTAATAACCAGAGTCTGGATACCCAACGAAACTGACCGGAGCCTGAACGCTCAACGTAATAACCGGAGTCTGGATACCCAACGAAACTGACCGGAGCCTGAACCCTCAACGTAAAAACCGGAGTCTGGATACCCAACGAAACTGACCGGAGCCTGAACGCTCAACGTAATAACCGGAGTCTGGATACCCAACGAAACTGACCGGAGCCTGAACGCTCAACGTAATAACCGGAGTCTAAATACCCAACGAAACTGACCGGAGCCTGCTCGCTCAACATAATAAACGGAGTCTGGATACCCAACGAAACTGACCGGAGCCTGAACGCTCAACGTAATAATCAAAGTCTAGATACCCAACGAAACTGACCGGAGCCTGAACGCTCAACGTCATAACCGGAGTCTGGATACCCAACAAAACTGACCGGAGCCTGAAAGCTCAACGTAATAACCGGAGTCTAAATACCCAACGAAACTGACCGGAGCCTGCTCGCTCAACGTAATAACCGGAGTCTGGATACCCAACGAAACTGACCGGAGCCTGAACGCTCAACGTAATAACCGGAGTCTAGATACCCAACAAAACTGACCGGAGCCTGCTCGCTCAACGTAATAACCGGAGTCTGGATACCCAACGAATCTGATCGGAGCCTGAACGCTCAACGTAATATCCGGAGTCTGGATACCCAACAAAACTGACCGGAGCCAGAACGCTCAACGTAAAAACCGGAGTCTAGATACCCAACGAAACTGACCGGAGCCTGAATGCTCAACGTAATAACCGGAGTCTGGATACACAACGAAACTGACCGGAGCCTGAACGCTCAACGTAATAACCGGAGTCTGGATACCCAACGAAACTGACCGGAGCCTGAACGCTCAACGTCATAACCGGAGTCTGGATACCCAACAAAACTGACCGGAGCCTGAACGCTCAACATAATAACCGGAGTCTAAATACCCAACGAAACTGACCGGAGCCTGCTCGCTCAACGTAATAACCGGAGTCTGGATACCCAACGAAACTGACCGGATCCTGAACGCTCAACATAATATCCGGAGTTTGGATACCAAACAAAACTGACCGGAGCCAAAACGCTCAACGTAAAAACCGGAGTCTCGATACCCAACGAAACTGACCGGAGCCTGAACGCTCAACGTAATAACCGGAGTCTGGATACACAACGAAACTGACCGGAGCCTGAACGCTCAACGTAATAACCGGAGTCTGGATACCCAACGAAACTGAACGGAGCCTGAACGCTCAACGTAATAACCGGAGTCTGGATACCCAACGAAACTGACCGGAGCCTGAACGCTCAACGTAATAACCGGAGTCTGGATACCCAACGAAACTGACCGGAGCCTGAATGCTCAACGTAAAAACCCGAGTCTGGATACCCAACGAAACTGACCGGAGCCTGAACGCTCAACGTAATAACCGGAGTCTGGATACCCAACGAAACTGACCGGAGACTGAACGCTCAACGTAATAACCGGAGTCTAAATACCCAACGAAACTGACCGGAGCCTGCTCGCTCAACATAATAACCGGAGTCTGGATACCCAACGAAACTGACCGGAGCCTGAACGCTCAACGTAATAATCGGAGTCTAGATACCGAACGAAACTGACCGGAGCCTGCTCGCTCAACGTAATAACCGGAGTCTGGATACCCAACGAAACTGACCGGAGCCTGAACGCTCAACGTAATAACCGGAGTCTAGATACCCAACGAAACTGACCGGAGCCTGCTCGCTCAACATAATAACCGGAGTCTGGATACCCAACGAATCTGATCGGAGCCTGAACGCTCAACGTAATATCCGGAGTCTGGATACCCAACAAAACTGACCGGAGCCAGAACGCTCAACGTAAAAACCGGAGTCTAGATACCCAACGAAACTGACCGGAGCCTGAATGCTCAACGTAATAACCGGAGTCTGGATACACAACGAAACTGACCGGAGCCTGAACGCTCAACGTAATAACCGGAGTCTGGATACCCAACGAAACTGACCGGAGCCTGAACGCTCAACGTAATAACCGGAGTCTAGATACCCAACAAAACTGACCGGAGCCTGCTCGCTCAACGTAATAACCGGAGTCTGGATACCCAACGAATCTGATCGGAGCCTGAACGCTCAACGTAATATCCGGAGTCTGGATACCCAACAAAACTGACCGGAGCCAGAACGCTCAACGTAAAAACCGGAGTCTAGATACCCAACGAAACTGACCGGAGCCTGAATGCTCAACGTAATAACCGGAGTCTGGATACACAACGAAACTGACCGGAGCCTGAACGCTCAACGTAATAACCGGAGTCTGGATACCCAACGAAACTGACCGGAGCCTGAACGCTCAACGTCATAACCGGAGTCTGGATACCCAACAAAACTGACCGGAGCCTGAACGCTCAACATAATAACCGGAGTCTAAATACCCAACGAAACTGACCGGAGCCTGCTCGCTCAACGTAATAACCGGAGTCTGGATACCCAACGAAACTGACCGGATCCTGAACGCTCAACATAATATCCGGAGTTTGGATACCAAACAAAACTGACCGGAGCCAAAACGCTCAACGTAAAAACCGGAGTCTCGATACCCAACGAAACTGACCGGAGCCTGAACGCTCAACGTAATAACCGGAGTCTGGATACACAACGAAACTGACCGGAGCCTGAACGCTCAACGTAATAACCGGAGTCTGGATACCCAACGAAACTGAACGGAGCCTGAACGCTCAACGTAATAACCGGAGTCTGGATACCCAACGAAACTGACCGGAGCCTGAACGCTCAACGTAATAACCGGAGTCTGGATACCCAACGAAACTGACCGGAGCCTGAATGCTCAACGTAAAAACCCGAGTCTGGATACCCAACGAAACTGACCGGAGCCTGAACGCTCAACGTAATAACCGGAGTCTGGATACCCAACGAAACTGACCGGAGACTGAACGCTCAACGTAATAACCGGAGTCTAAATACCCAACGAAACTGACCGGAGCCTGCTCGCTCAACATAATAACCGGAGTCTGGATACCCAACGAAACTGACCGGAGCCTGAACGCTCAACGTAATAATCGGAGTCTAGATACCGAACGAAACTGACCGGAGCCTGCTCGCTCAACGTAATAACCGGAGTCTGGATACCCAACGAAACTGACCGGAGCCTGAACGCTCAACGTAATAACCGGAGTCTAGATACCCAACGAAACTGACCGGAGCCTGCTCGCTCAACATAATAACCGGAGTCTGGATACCCAACGAATCTGATCGGAGCCTGAACGCTCAACGTAATATCCGGAGTCTGGATACCCAACAAAACTGACCGGAGCCAGAACGCTCAACGTAAAAACCGGAGTCTAGATACCCAACGAAACTGACCGGAGCCTGAATGCTCAACGTAATAACCGGAGTCTGGATACACAACGAAACTGACCGGAGCCTGAACGCTCAACGTAATAACCGGAGTCTGGATACCCAACGAAACTGACCGGAGCCTGAACGCTCAACGTCATAACCGGAGTCTGGATACCCAACAAAACTGACCGGAGCCTGAACGCTCAACATTATAACCAGAGTCTAAATACCCAACGAAACTGACCGGAGCCTGGTCGCTCAACATAATAACTGGAGTCTGGATACCCAACGAAACTGACCGGAGCCTGAACGCTCAACGTAATAACCGGTTTCTAGATACCCAACGAAACTCACCGGAGCCTGCTCGCTCAACGTAATAACCGGAGTCTGGATACCCAACGAATCTGATCGGAGCCTGAACGCTCAACGTAATATCCGGAGTCTGGATACCCAGCAAAACTTACCGGAGCCAGAACGCTCAACGTAAAAACCGGAGTCTAGATACCCAACGAAACTGACCGGAGCCTGAATGCTCAACGTAATAACCGGAGTCTGGATACACAACAAAATTGACCGGAGCCTGAACGCTCAACGTAATAACCGGAGTCTGGATACCCAACGAAACTGACCGGAGCCTGAACGCTCAACGTCATAACCGGAGTCTGGATACCCAACAAAACTGACCGGAGCCTGAACGCTCAACATAATCTCCGGAGTCTAAATACCCAACGAAACTGACCGGAGCCTGCTCGCTCAACGTAATAACCGGAGTCTGGATACCCAACGAAACTGAACGGAGCCTGAACGCTCAACATAATATCCGGAGTTTGGATACCAAACAAAACTGACCGGAGCCAGAACGCTCAACGTAAAAACCGGAGTCTCGATACCCAACGAAACTGACCGGAGCCTGAACGCTCAACGTAATAACCGGAGTCTGGATACACAACGAAACTGACCGGAGCCTGAACGCTCAACGTAATAACCGGAGTCTGGATACCCAACGAAACTGACCGGAGCCTGAACGCTCAACGTAATAACCGGAGTCTGGATACCCAACGAAACTGACCGGAGCCTGAACGCTCAACGTAATAACCGGAGTCTGGATACCCAACGAAACTGACCGGAGCCTGAACCCTCAACGTAAAAACCGGAGTCTGGATACCCAACGAAACTGACCGGAGCCTGAACGCTCAACGTAATAACCGGAGTCTGGATACCCAACGAAACTGACCGGAGCCTGAACGCTCAACGTAATAACCGGAGTCTAAATACCCAACGAAACTGACTGGAGCCTGCTCGCTCAACATAATAAACGGAGTCTGGATACCCAACGAAACTGACCGGAGCCTGAACGCTCAACGTAATAATCGGAGTCTAGATACCCAACGAAACCGACCGGAGCCTGAACGCTCAACGTCATAACCGGAGTCTGGATACCCAACAAAACTGACCGGAGCCTGAAAGCTCAACGTAATAACCGGAGTCTAAATACCCAACGAAACTGACCGGAGCCTGCTCGCTCAACGTAATAACCGGAGTCTGGATACCCAACGAAACTGACCGGAGCCTGAACGCTCAACGTAATAACCGAAGTCTAGATACCCAACGAAACTGACCGGAGCCTGCTCGCTCAACGTAATAACCGGAGTCTGGATACCCAACGAATCTGATCGGAGCCTGAACGCTCAACGTAATATCCGTAGTCTGGATACCCAACAAAACTGACCGGAGCCAGAACGCTCAACGTAAAAACCGGAGTCTAGATACCCAACGAAACTGACCGGAGCCTGAATGCTCAACGTAATAATCGGAGTCTGGATACACAACGAAACTGACCGGAGCCTGAACGCTCAACGTAATAACCGGAGTCTGGATACCCAACGAAACTGACCGGAGCCTGAACGCTCAACGTCATAACCGGAGTCTGGATACCCAACAAAACTGACCGGAGCCTGAACGCTCAACATAATAACCGGAGTCTAAATACCCAACGAAACTGACCGGAGCCTGCTCGCTCAACGTAATAACCGGAGTCTGGATACCCAACGAAACTGACCGGAGCCTGAACGCTCAACATAATATTCGGAGTTTGGATACCAAACAAAACTGACCGGAGCCAGAACGCTCAACGTAAAAACCGGAGTCTCGATACCCAACGAAACTGACCGGAGCCTGAACGCTCAACGTAATAACCGGAGTCTGGATACACAACGAAACTGACCGGAGCCTGAACGCTCAACGTAATAACCGGAGTCTGGATACCCAACGAAACTGAACGGAGCCTGAACGCTCAACGTAATAACCGGAGTCTGGATACCCAACGAAACTGACCGGAGCCTGAACGCTCAACGTAATAACTGGAGTCTGGATACCCAACGAAACTGACCGGAGCCTGAACGCTCAACGTAAAAACCCGAGTCTGGATACCCAACGAAACTGACCGGAGCCTGAACGTTCAACGTAACAACCGAAGTCTGGATACCCAACGAAACTGACCGGAGCCAGAATGCTCAACGTAAAAACCGGAGTCTAGATACCCAACGAAACTGACCGGAGCCTGATCGCTCAACGTAATAACCGGAGTCTGGATACCCAACGAAACTGACCGGAGCCTGAACGCTCAACGTAATAATCGGAGTCTAGATACCCAACGAAACTGACCGGAGCCTGAACGCTCAACGTCATAACCGGAGTCTGGATACCCAACAAAACTGACCGGAGCCTGAACGCTCAACGTAATAACCGGAGTCTAAATACCCAACGAAACTGACCGGAGCCTGCTCGCTCAACGTAATAACCGGAGTCTGGATACCCAACGAAACTGACCGGAGCCTGAACGCTCAACGTAATAACCGGAGTCTAGATACCCAACGAAACTGACCGGAGCCTGCTCGCTCAACGTAATAACCGGAGTCTGGATACCCAACGAATCTGATCGGAGCCTGAACGCTCAACGTAATATCCGGAGTCTGGATACCGAACAAAACTGACCGGAGCCAGAACGCTCAACGTAAAAACCGGAGTCTAGATACCCAACGAAACTGACCGGAGCCTGAATGCTCAACGTAATAACCGGAGTCTGGATACACAACGAAACTGACCGGAGCCTGAACGCTCAACGTAATAACCGGAGTCTGGATACCCAACGAAACTGACCGGAGCCTGAACGTTCAACGTAACAACCGAAGTCTGGATACCCAACGAAACTGACCGGAGCCAGAATGCTCAACGTAAAAACCGGAGTCTAGATACCCAACGAAACTGACCGGAGCCTGATCGCTCAACGTAATAACCGGAGTCTGGATACCCAACGAAACTGACCGGAGCCTGAACGCTCAACGTAATAATCGGAGTCTAGATACCCAACGAAACTGACCGGAGCCTGAACGCTCAACGTCATAACCGGAGTCTGGATACCCAACAAAACTGACCGGAGCCTGAACGCTCAACGTAATAACCGGAGTCTAAATACCCAACGAAACTGACCGGAGCCTGCTCGCTCAACGTAATAACCGGAGTCTGGATACCCAACGAAACTGACCGGAGCCTGAACGCTCAACGTAATAACCGGAGTCTAGATACCCAACGAAACTGACCGGAGCCTGCTCGCTCAACGTAATAACCGGAGTCTGGATACCCAACGAATCTGATCGGAGCCTGAACGCTCAACGTAATATCCGGAGTCTGGATACCGAACAAAACTGACCGGAGCCTGCTCGCTCAACGTAATAACCGGAGTCTGGATACCCAACGAAACTGAACGGAGCCTGAACGCTCAACATAATATCCGGAGTTTGGATACCAAACAAAACTGACCGGAGCCAGAACGCTCAACGTAAAAACCGGAGTCTCGATACCCAACGAAACTGACCGGAGCCTGAACGCTCAACGTAATAACCGGAGTCTGGATACACAACGAAACTGACCGGAGCCTGAACGCTCAACGTAATAACCGGAGTCTGGATACCCAACGAAACTGACCGGAGCCTGAACGCTCAACGTAATAACCGGAGTCTGGATACCCAACGAAACTGACCGGAGCCTGAACGCTCAACGTAATAACCGGAGTCTGGATACCCAACGAAACTGACCGGAGCCTGAACCCTCAACGTAAAAACCGGAGTCTGGATACCCAACGAAACTGACCGGAGCCTGAACGCTCAACGTAATAACCGGAGTCTGGATACCCAACGAAACTGACCGGAGCCTGAACGCTCAACGTAATAACCGGAGTCTAAATACCCAACGAAACTGACCGGAGCCTGCTCGCTCAACATAATAAACGGAGTCTGGATACCCAACGAAACTGACCGGAGCCTGAACGCTCAACGTAATAATCGGAGTCTAGATACCCAACGAAACCGACCGGAGCCTGAACGCTCAACGTCATAACCGGAGTCTGGATACCCAACAAAACTGACCGGAGCCTGAAAGCTCAACGTAATAACCGGAGTCTAAATACCCAACGAAACTGACCGGAGCCTGCTCGCTCAACGTAATAACCGGAGTCTGGATACCCAACGAAACTGACCGGAGCCTGAACGCTCAACGTAATAACCGAAGTCTAGATACCCAACGAAACTGACCGGAGCCTGCTCGCTCAACGTAATAACCGGAGTCTGGATACCCAACGAATCTGATCGGAGCCTGAACGCTCAACGTAATATCCGTAGTCTGGATACCCAACGAAACTGACCGGAGCCAGAACGCTCAACGTAAAAACCGGAGTCTGGATACCCAACGAAACTGACCGGAGCCTGAATGCTCAACGTAATAATCGGAGTCTGGATACACAACGAAACTGACCGGAGCCTGAACGCTCAACGTAATAACCGGAGTCTGGATACCCAACGAAACTGACCGGAGCCTGAACGCTCAACGTCATAACAGGAGTCTGGATACCCAACAAAACTGACCGGAGCCTGAACGCTCAACATAATAACCGGAGTCTAAATACCCAACGAAACTGACCGGAGCCTGCTCGCTCAACGTAATAACCGGAGTCTGGATACCCAACGAAACTGACCGGAGCCTGAACGCTCAACATAATATTCGGAGTTTGGATACCAAACAAAACTGACCGGAGCCAGAACGCTCAACGTAAAAACCGGAGTCTCGATACCCAACGAAACTGACCGGAGCCTGAACGCTCAACGTAATAACCGGAGTCTGGATACACAACGAAACTGACCGGAGCCTGAACGCTCAACGTAATAACCGGAGTCTGGATACCCAACGAAACTGAACGGAGCCTGAACGCTCAACGTAATAACCGGAGTCTGGATACCCAACGAAACTGACCGGAGCCTGAACGCTCAACGTAATAACTGGAGTCTGGATACCCAACGAAACTGACCGGAGCCTGAACGCTCAACGTAAAAACCCGAGTCTGGATACCGAACAAAACTGACCGGAGCCAGAACGCTCAACGTAAAAACCGGAGTCTAGATACCCAACGAAACTGACCGGAGCCAGAATGCTCAACGTAAAAACCGGAGTCTAGATACCCAACGAAACTGACCGGAGCCTGATCGCTCAACGTAATAACCGGAGTCTGGATACCCAACGAAACTGACCGGAGCCTGAACGCTCAACGTAATAATCGGAGTCTAGATACCCAACGAAACTGACCGGAGCCTGAACGCTCAACGTCATAACCGGAGTCTGGATACCCAACAAAACTGACCGGAGCCTGAACGCTCAACGTAATAACCGGAGTCTAAATACCCAACGAAACTGACCGGAGCCTGCTCGCTCAACGTAATAACCGGAGTCTGGATACCCAACGAAACTGACCGGAGCCTGAACGCTCAACGTAATAACCGGAGTCTAGATACCCAACGAAACTGACCGGAGCCTGCTCGCTCAACGTAATAACCGGAGTCTGGATACCCAACGAATCTGATCGGAGCCTGAACGCTCAACGTAATATCCGGAGTCTGGATACCGAACAAAACTGACCGGAGCCAGAACGCTCAACGTAAAAACCGGAGTCTAGATACCCAACGAAACTGACCGGAGCCTGAATGCTCAACGTAATAACCGGAGTCTGGATACACAACGAAACTGACCGGAGCCTGAACGCTCAACGTAACAACCGAAGTCTGGATACCCAACGAAACTGACCGGAGCCAGAATGCTCAACGTAAAAACCGGAGTCTAGATACCCAACGAAACTGACCGGAGCCAGAACGCTCAACGTAAAAACCGGAGTCTAGATACCCAACGAAACTGACCGGAGCCTGAATGCTCAACGTAATAACCGGAGTCTGGATACACAACGAAACTGACCGGAGCCTGAACGCTCAACGTAATAACCGGAGTCTGGATACCCAACGAAACTGACCGGAGCCTGAACGCTCAACGTCATAACCGGAGTCTGGATACCCAACAAAACTGACCGGAGCCTGAACGCTCAACATTATAACCAGAGTCTAAATACCCAACGAAACTGACCGGAGCCTGGTCGCTCAACGTAATAACTGGAGTCTGGATACCCAACGAAACTGACCGGAGCCTGAACGCTCAACGTAATAACCGGTTTCTAGATACCCAACGAAACTCACCGGAGCCTGCTCGCTCAACGTAATAACCGGAGTCTGGATACCCAACGAATCTGATCGGAGCCTGAACGCTCAACGTAATATCCGGAGTCTGGATACCCAGCAAAACTTACCGGAGCCAGAACGCTCAACGTAAAAACCGGAGTCTAGATACCCAACGAAACTGACCGGAGCCTGAATGCTCAACGTAATAACCGGAGTCTGGATACACAACAAAATTGACCGGAGCCTGAACGCTCAACGTAATAACCGGAGTCTGGATACCCAACGAAACTGACCGGAGCCTGAACGCTCAACGTCATAACCGGAGTCTGGATACCCAACAAAACTGACCGGAGCCTGAACGCTCAACATAATCTCCGGAGTCTAAATACCCAACGAAACTGACCGGAGCCTGCTCGCTCAACGTAATAACCGGAGTCTGGATACCCAACGAAACTGACCGGAGCCTGAACGCTCAACATAATATCCGGAGTTTGGATACCAAACAAAACTGACCGGAGCCAGAACGCTCAACGTAAAAACCGGAGTCTCGATACCCAACGAAACTGACCGGAGCCTGAACGCTCAACGTAATAACCGGAGTCTGGATACACAACGAAACTGACCGGAGCCTGAACGCTCAACGTAATAACCGGAGTCTGGATACCCAACGAAACTGACCGGAGCCTGAACGCTCAACGTAATAACCGGAGTCTGGATACCCAACGAAACTGACCGGAGCCTGAACGCTCAACGTAATAACCGGAGTCTGGATACCCAACGAAACTGACCGGAGCCTGAACCCTCAACGTAAAAACCGGAGTCTGGATACCCAACGAAACTGACCGGAGCCTGAACGCTCAACGTAATAACCGGAGTCTGGATACCCAACGAAACTGACCGGAGCCTGAACGCTCAACGTAATAACCGGAGTCTAAATACCCAACGAAACTGACTGGAGCCTGCTCGCTCAACATAATAAACGGAGTCTGGATACCCAACGAAACTGACCGGAGCCTGAACGCTCAACGTAATAATCGGAGTCTAGATACCCAACGAAACCGACCGGAGCCTGAACGCTCAACGTCATAACCGGAGTCTGGATACCCAACAAAACTGACCGGAGCCTGAAAGCTCAACGTAATAACCGGAGTCTAAATACCCAACGAAACTGACCGGAGCCTGCTCGCTCAACGTAATAACCGGAGTCTGGATACCCAACGAAACTGACCGGAGCCTGAACGCTCAACGTAATAACCGAAGTCTAGATACCCAACGAAACTGACCGGAGCCTGCTCGCTCAACGTAATAACCGGAGTCTGGATACCCAACGAATCTGATCGGAGCCTGAACGCTCAACGTAATATCCGTAGTCTGGATACCCAACAAAACTGACCGGAGCCAGAACGCTCAACGTAAAAATCGGAGTCTAGATACCCAACGAAACTGACCGGAGCCTGAATGCTCAACGTAATAATCGGAGTCTGGATACACAACGAAACTGACCGGAGCCTGAACGCTCAACGTAATAACCGGAGTCTGGATACCCAACGAAACTGACCGGAGCCTGAACGCTCAACGTCATAACCGGAGTCTGGATACCCAACAAAACTGACCGGAGCCTGAACGCTCAACATAATAACCGGAGTCTAAATACCCAACGAAACTGACCGGAGCCTGCTCGCTCAACGTAATAACCGGAGTCTGGATACCCAACGAAACTGACCGGAGCCTGAACGCTCAACATAATATTCGGAGTTTGGATACCAAACAAAACTGACCGGAGCCAGAACGCTCAACGTAAAAACCGGAGTCTCGATACCCAACGAAACTGACCGGAGCCTGAACGCTCAACGTAATAACCGGAGTCTGGATACACAACGAAACTGACCGGAGCCTGAACGCTCAACGTAATAACCGGAGTCTGGATACCCAACGAAACTGAACGGAGCCTGAACGCTCAACGTAATAACCGGAGTCTGGATACCCAACGAAACTGACCGGAGCCTGAACGCTCAACGTAATAACTGGAGTCTGGATACCCAACGAAACTGACCGGAGCCTGAACGCTCAACGTAAAAACCCGAGTCTGGATACCCAACGAAACTGACCGGAGCCTGAACGTTCAACGTAACAACCGAAGTCTGGATACCCAACGAAACTGACCGGAGCCAGAATGCTCAACGTAAAAACCGGAGTCTAGATACCCAACGAAACTGACCGGAGCCTGATCGCTCAACGTAATAACCGGAGTCTGGATACCCAACGAAACTGACCGGAGCCTGAACGCTCAACGTAATAATCGGAGTCTAGATACCCAACGAAACTGACCGGAGCCTGAACGCTCAACGTCATAACCGGAGTCTGGATACCCAACAAAACTGACCGGAGCCTGAACGCTCAACGTAATAACCGGAGTCTAAATACCCAACGAAACTGACCGGAGCCTGCTCGCTCAACGTAATAACCGGAGTCTGGATACCCAACGAAACTGACCGGAGCCTGAACGCTCAACGTAATAACCGGAGTCTAGATACCCAACGAAACTGACCGGAGCCTGCTCGCTCAACGTAATAACCGGAGTCTGGATACCCAACGAATCTGATCGGAGCCTGAACGCTCAACGTAATATCCGGAGTCTGGATACCGAACAAAACTGACCGGAGCCAGAACGCTCAACGTAAAAACCGGAGTCTAGATACCCAACGAAACTGACCGGAGCCTGAATGCTCAACGTAATAACCGGAGTCTGGATACACAACGAAACTGACCGGAGCCTGAACGCTCAACGTAATAACCGGAGTCTGGATACCCAACGAAACTGACCGGAGCCTGAACGCTCAACGTCATAACCGGAGTCTGGATACCCAACAAAACTGACCGGAGCCTGAACGCTCAACGTAAAAACCCGAGTCTGGATACCCAACGAAACTGACCAGAGCCTGAACGCTCTACGTAATAACCGGAGTCTGGATACCCAACGAAACTGACCGGAGCCTGAACGCTCAACGTAATAACCGGAGTCTAAATACCCAACGAAACTGACCAGAGCCTGCTCGCTCAACATAATAACCGGAGTCTGGATACCCAACGAAACTGACCGGAGCCTGAACGCTCAACGTAATAATCGGAGTCTAGATACCCAACGAAACTGACCGGAGCCTGAACGCTCAACGTCATAACCGGAGTCTGGATACCCAACAAAACTGACCGGAGCCTGAACGCTCAACGTAATAACCGGAGTCTAAATACCCAACGAAACTGACCGGAGCCTGCTCGCTCAACGTAATAACCGGAGTCTGGATACCCAACGAAACTGACCGGAGCCTGAACGCTCAACGTAATAACCGGAGTCTAGATACCCAACGAAACTGACCGGAGCCTGCTCGCTCAACATAATAACCGGAGTCTGGATACCCAACGAATCTGATCGGAGCCTGAACGCTCAACGTAATATCCGGAGTCTGGATACCCAACAAAACTGACCGGAGCCAGAATGCTCAACGTAAAAACCGGAGTCTAGATACCCAACGAAACTGACCGGAGCCTGAATGCTCAACGTAATAACCGGAGTCTGGATACACAACGAAACTGACCGGAGCCTGAACGCTCAACGTAATAACCGGAGTCTGGATACCCAACGAAACTGACCGGAGCCTGAACGCTCAACGTCATAACCGGAGTCTGGATACCCAACAAAACTGACCGGAGCCTGAACGCTCAACATTATAACTAGAGTCTAAATACCCAACGAAACTGACCGGAGCTTGCTCGCTCAACATAATAACCGAAGTCTGGATACCCAACGAAACTGACTGGAGCCTGAACGCTCAACGTAATAACCGGTTTCTAGATACCCAACGAAACTGACTGGAGCCTGCTCGCTCAACGTAATAACCGGAGTCTGTATACCCAACTAATCTGATCGGAGCCTGAACGCTCAACGTAATATCCGAAGTCTGGATACCCAGCAAAACTGACCGGAGCCAGAACGCTCAACGTAAAAACCGGAGTCTAGATACCCAACGAAACTGACCGGAGCCTGAATGCTCAACGTAATAACCGGAGTCTGGATACACAACGAAACTGACCGGAGCCTGAACGCTCAACGTAATAACCGGAGTCTGGATACCCAACGAAACTGACCGGAGCCTGAACGCTCAACGTCATAACCGGAGTCTGGATACCCAACAAAACTGACCGGAGCCTGAACGCTCAACATAATAACCGGAGTCTAAATACCCAACGAAACTGACCGGAGCCTGCTCGCTCAACGTAATAACCGGAGTCTGGATACCCAACGAAACTGAACGGAGCCTGAACGCTTAACGTAATAACCGGAGTCTGGATACCCAACGAAACTGACCGGAGCCTGAACGCTCAACGTAATAACCAGAGTCTGGATACCCAACGAAACTGACCGGAGCCTGAACGCTCAACATAATAACCCGAGTCTGGATACCCAACGAAACTGACCGGAGCCTGAACGCTCTACGTAATAACCGGAGTCTGGATACCCAACGAAACTGACCGGAGCCTTAACGCTCAACGTAATAACCGGAGTCTAAATACCCAACGAAACTGACCAGAGCCTGCTCGCTCAACATAATAACCGGAGTCTGGATACCCAACGAAACTGACCGGAGCCTGAACGCTCAACGTAATAACCGGAGTCTGGATACACAACGAAACTGACCGGAGCCTGAACGCTCAACGTAATAACCGGAGTCTGGATACCCAACGAAACTGAACGGAGCCTGAACGCTCAACGTAATAACCGGAGTCTGGATACCCAACGAAACTGACCGGAGCCTGAACGCTCAACGTAATAACTGGAGTCTGGATACCCAACGAAACTGACCGGAGCCTGAACGCTCAACGTAAAAACCCGAGTCTGGATACCCAACGAAACTGACCGGAGCCTGAACGCTCAACGTAACAACCGGAGTCTGGATACCCAACGAAACTGACCGGAGCAAGAATGCTCAACGTAAAAACCGGAGTCTAGATACCCAACAAAACTGACCGGAGCCTGAACGCTCAACGTAATAACCGGAGTCTGGATACCCAACGAAACTGACCGGAGCCTGAACGCTCAACGTAATAATCGGAGTCTAGATACCCAACGAAACTGACCGGAGCCTGAACGCTCAACGTCATAACCGGAGTCTGGATACCCAACAAAACTGACCGGAGCCTGAACGCTCAACGTAATAACCGGAGTCTAAATACCCAACGAAACTGACCGGAGCCTACTCGCTCAACGTAATAACCGGAGTCTGGATACCCAACGAAACTGACCGGAGCCTGAACGCTCAACGTAATAACCGGAGTCTAGATACCCAACGAAACTGACCGGAGCCTGCTCGCTCAACGTAATAACCGGAGTCTGGATACCCAACGAATCTGATCGGAGCCTGAACGCTCAACGTAATATCCTGAGTCTGGATACCCAACAAAACTGACCGGAGCCAGAACGCTCAACGTAAAAACCAGAGTCTAGATACCCAACGAAACTAACCGGAGCCTGAACGCTCAACGTAATAACCGGAGTCTGGATACACAACGAAACTGACCGGAGACTGAACGCTCAACGTAATAACCGGAGTCTGGATACCCAACGAAACTGAACGGAGCCTGAACGCTGAACGTAATAAACGTAGTCTGGATACCCAACGAAACTGACCGGAGCCTGAACGCACAACGTAAAAACTGGAGTCTGGATGCTCAATGAAAATGATCGGAGCCTGAACGCTCAATTTAATAACCGGAGTCTGGACACCCAACGAAACTGACCGGAGCCTAAAAATTCAATGAAATAACCGGAGTCTGGATACCCAACGAAACTGACCGGAGCCTGAACGCTAAACGTAAAAACCGGAGTCTGGATACCCAACGAAACTGACCGGAGCCTGAACGCTCAACGTAATAACTGAAATCTGGATACCAAACGAAACTGGCCAGAGCCTGAACACTCAATGTAATAACCGGAGTCTGGATACCCAACGAAACTGACCGGAGCCTGAACGCTCAACATAATATCCGGAGTCTGGATACCCAACGAAACTGTCCGGAGCCTGAACGCCCAACGTAATAACCGGAGTCTGGATACCCAAAAAAACTGACCGGAGCCTGAACGCTCAACGTAAAAACCGGAGTCTGGATACCCATAAAAACTGACCGGAGCCTAAACGCTCAACGTAATAACCGGAGTCTGGATACCCAACGAAACTGACCGGAGCCTGAACACTCAACGTAATAACCGGAGTCTAAATACCCAACGAAACTGACCGGAGCCTGCTCGCTCAACATAATAACCGGAGTTTGGATACCCAACGAAACTGACCGGAGCCTGAACGCTCAACGTAATAATCGGAGTCTAGATACCCAACGAAACTGACCGGAGTCTGAACGCTCAACGTCATAACCGGAGTCTGGATACCCAACAAAACTGACCGGAGCCTGAACGCTCAACGTAATAACCGGAGTCTAAATACCCAACGAAACTGACCGGAGCCTGCTCGCTCAACGTAATAACCGGAGGCTGGATACCCAACGAAACTGACCGGAGCCTGAACGCTCAACGTAATAACCGGAGTCTAGATACCCAACGAAACTGACCGGAGCCTGAACGCTCAACGTAATAACCGGAGTCTAGATACTCAACAAAACAGACCGGACCCTGAACGCACGACGTAATAACTGGAGCCTGAACGCTCAACGTAATAACCGGAGTCTGGATACCTAACGAAACTGACCGGAGCCTGAATGCTCAAGATAATAACCGAAGTCTGGATACCCAATGAAACTGACCGGAGCCTGAACGCTCAACGTAATAACCGGAGTCAGGATACCAAACGAAATTGACCGGAGCCTGAACGCTTAAAATAATAACCGGAGTCTAGATACTGAACGAAACTGACCGGAGCTTGAACGCCTAACGTAATATCCAGAGTCTGGATATGCAACGAAACTGACCGGACCCTGAACGCTCAACGTAATAACCGGAGTCTGGATACCCAACAAAACTGACCAGAGCCTGAACGCTCAACGTAATAACCGAAGTCTGGATACCCAATGAAACTGACCGGAGCCTGAACGCTCAACGTAATAACCGGAGTCAGGATACCAAACGAAATTGACCGGAGCCTGAACGCTTAAAATAATAACCGGAGTCTAGATACTGAACGAAACTGACCGGAGCTTGAACGCCTAACGTAATAACCAGAGTCTGGATATGCAACGAAACTAACCGGACCCTGAACGCTCAACGTAATAATCGGAGTTTGGATACCCAACAAAACTGACCGGAGCCAGAACGCTCAACATAATAACCGAAGTCTAGATACTGAACGAAACTGACCGGAGCTTGAACGCCTAACGTAATAACCAGAGTCTGGATATGCAACGAAACTGACCGGACCCTGAACGCTCAACGTAATAACCGGAGTCTAGATACCCAACAAAACTGACCAGAGCCTGAACGCTCAACGTAATAACCGAAGTCTGGATGCCCAATGAAACTGACCGGAGCCTGAACGCTCAACGTAATAACCGGAGTCAGGATACCAAACGAAATTGACCGGAGCCTGAACGCTTAAAATAATAACCGGAGTCTTGATACTGAACGAAACTGACCGGAGCTTGAACGCCTAACGTAATAACCCTAGTCTGGATATGCAACGAAACTGACCGGACCCTGAACGCTCAACGTAATAACCGGAGTCTGGATACCCAACAAAATCGACCGGAGCCTGAACGCTCAACGTAATAACCGGAGTCTGGATACCCAACAAAACTGACCGGAGCCTGAACGCTCAATGTAAAAATCGGAGTCTGGATACCCAACGAAACTGACCGGAGCCTGAACGCTCAACGTAATAACGGGAGTCTGGATACACAACGAAACTGAACGGAGCCTGAACGCTCATTGTAATAACCGGAGTCTAGATACTCAACAAAACAGACCGGACCCTGAACGCACAACGTAATAACTGGAGTCTGGATGCTCAACGAAAATGACCGGAGCCTGAACGCTCAACGTAATAACCGAAGTCTGGATACCTAACGAAACTGACCGGAGCCTGAATGCTCAAGATAATAATCGAAGTCTGGATACCCAATGAAACTGACCGGAGCCTGAACGCTCAACGTAATAACCGGAGTCAGGATACCAAACGAAATTGACCGGAGCCTGAACGCTTAAAATAATAACCGGAGTCTAGATACTTAACGAAACTGACCGGAGCTTGAACGCCTAACGTAATAACCGGAGTCTGGATATGCAACGAAACTGACCGGAGCCTGAACGCTCAACGTAGTAACCGGAGTCTGGATACTCAACGAAACTGACTGGAGCTTGAACGATCAACATAATAACCGGTGTCTGGATACACAACGAAATTGACCGGAGCCTGATCCCTCAACGTAATAACCGGAGTCTGGATACACAACGAAACTCACCGGAGCCTGAACGCTCAACGTAATAACCGGAGTCTGGATACCAAACGAAACTGACCGGAGCCTGAACGCTCAACGTAATAACCTGAGTCTGGATACCCAACGAAACTGTCCGGAGCCTGAACGCCCAACGTAATAACCGGAGTCTGGATACCCAACAAAACTGACCGGAGCCTGAACGCTCAATGTAAAAACCGGAGTCTGGATACCCAACGAAACTGACCGGAGCCTGAACGCTCAACGAAATAACCGGAGTCTGGATACCCAACGAAACTGAACGGAGCCTGAACGCTCAACGTAATAACCGGAGTCTAGATACTCAACAAAATAGACCGGACCCTGAATACACAACGTAATAACTGGAGCCTGAACGCTCAACGTAATAACCAGAGCCTGGATACCTAACGAAACTGACCGGAGCCTGAATGCTCAAGATAATAACCGAAGTCTGGATACCCAATGAAACTGACCGGAGCCTGAACGCTCAACGTAATAACCGGAGTCAGGATACCAAACGAAATTGACCGGAGCCTGAACGCTTAAAATAATAACCGGAGTCTAGATACTGAACAAAACTGACCGGAGCTTGAACGCCTAACGTAATAACCAGAGTCTGGATATGCAACGAAACCGACCGGACCCTGAACGCTCAACGTAATAACCGGAGTCTGGATACCCAACAAAACTGACCAGAGCCTGAACGCTCAACGTAATAACCGAAGTCTGGATACCCAATGAAACTGAACGGAGCCTGAACGCTCAACGTAATAACCGGAGTCAGGATACCAAACGAAATTGACCGGAGCCTGAACGCTTAAAATAATAACCGGAGTCTAGATACTGAACGAAACTGACCGGAGCTTGAACGCCTAACGTAATAACCAGAGTCTGGATATGCAACGAAACTAACCGGACCCTGAACGCTCAATGTAATAACCGGAGTTTGGATACCTAACAAAACTGACCGGAGCCTGAACGCTCAACATAATAACCGGAGTCTAGATACTGAACGAAACTGACCGGAGCTTGAACGCCTAACGTAATAACCAGAGTCTGGATATGCAACGAAACTGACCGGACCCTGAACGCTCAGCGTAATAACCGGAGTCTGGATACCCAACAAAACTGACCAGAGCCTGAACGCTCAACGTAATAACCGAAGTCTGGATACCCAACAAAATTGACCGGAGCCTGAACGCTCAACGTAATAACCGAAGTCTGGATACCCAATGAAACTGACCGGAGCCTGAACGCTCAACGTAATAACCGGAGTCAGGATACCAAACGAAATTGACCGGAGCCTGAACGCTTAAAATAATAACCGGAGTCTAGATACTGAACGAAACTGACCGGAGCTTGAACGCCTAACGTAATAACCAGAGTCTGGATATGCAACGAAACTAACCGGAGCCTGAACGCTCAATGTAATAACCGGAGTTTGGATACCAAACAAAACTGACCGGAGCCAGAACGCTCAACGTAAAAACCGGAGTCTCGATACTGAACGAAACTGACCGGAGCTTGAACGCTCAACGTAATAACCGGAGTCAGGATACCAAACGAAATTGACCGGAGCCTGAACGCTTAAAATAATAACCGGAGTCTAGATACTGAACGAAACTGACCGGAGCTTGAACGCCTAACGTAATAACCAGAGTCTGGATATGCAACGAAACTAACCGGACCCTGAACGCTCAATGTAATAACCGGAGTTTGGATACCCAACAAAACTGACCGGAGCCTGAACGCTCAACATAATAACCGGAGTCTAGATACTGAACGAAACTGACCGGAGCTTGAACGCCTAACGTAATAACCAGAGTCTGGATATGCAACGAAACTGACCGGACCCTGAACGCTCAACGTAATAACCGGAGTCTGGATACCCAACAAAAATGACCAGAGCCTGAACGCTCAACGTAATAACCGAAGTCTAGATACCCAACAAAATTGACCGGAGCCTGAACGCTCAACGTAATAACCGAAGTCTGGATACCCAATGAAACTGACCGGAGCCTGAACGCTCAACGTAATAACCAGAGTCAGGATACCAAACGAAATTGACCGGAGCCTGAACGCTTAAAATAATAACCGGAGTCTAGATACTGAACGAAACTGACCGGAGCTTGAACGCCTAACGTAATAACCAGAGTCTGGATATGCAACGAAACTAACCGGAGCCTGAACGCTCAATGTAATAACCGGAGTTTGGATACCAAACAAAACTGACCGGAGCCAGAACGCTCAACGTAAAAACCGGAGTCTCGATACTGAACGAAACTGACCGGAGCTTGAACGCTCAACGTAATAACCGGAGTCTGGATATGCAACGAAACTGACCGGAGCCTGAACGCTCAACGTAATAACCGGAGTCTGGATACCCAACGAAACTGACCAGAGCCTGAACGCTCAACGTAATAACCGGAGTCTTGATACCCAACGAAATTGACCGGAGCCTGAATGCTCAACGTAATAACCGGAGTCTGGATACCCAACGAAACTGACCGGAGCCTGAACGCTCAACGTAAAAACCGGAGTCTGGATACCCAACGAAACTGACCGGAGCCTGAACGCTCAACGTAATAACAGGAGTCTGGATACCCAACGAAACTGACCGGAGCCTGCTCGCTCAACGTAATAACCGGAGTCTAAATACCCAACGAAACTGACCGGAGCCTGAACGCTCAACATAATAACCGGAGTTTGGATACCCAACGAAACTGACCGGAGCCTGAACGCTCAACGTAATAATCGGAGTCTAGATACCCAACGAAACTGACCGGAGCCTGAACGCTCAACGTCATAACCGGAGTCTGGATACCCAACAAAAATGACCGGAGCCTGAACGCTCAACGTAATAACCGGAGTCTAAATACCCAACGAAACTGACCGGAGCCTGCTCGCTCAACGTAATAACCGGAGTCTGGATACCCAACGAAACTGACCGGAGCCTGAACACTCAACGTAATAACTGGAGTCTAGATACCCAACGAAACTGACCGGAGCCTGCTCGCTCAACGTAATAACCGGAGTCTGGATACCCAACGAAACTGATCGGAGCCTGAACGCTCAACGTAATATCCGGAGTCTGGATACCCAACAAAACTGACCGGAGTTAGAACGCTCAACGTAAAAACCGGAGTCTAGATACCCAACGAAACTGACCGGAGCCTGAATGCTCAACGTAATAACCGGAGTCTGGATACACAACGAAACTGACCGGAGCCTGAACGCTCAACGTAATAACCGGAGTCTGGATACCCAACGAAACTGACCGGAGCCTGAACGCTCAACGTCATAACCGGAGTCTGGATACCCAACAAAACTGACCGGAGCCTGAACGCTCAACATAATAACCGGAGTCTAAATACCCAACGAACCTGACCGGAGCCTGCTCGCTCAACGTAATAACCGGAGTCTGGATACCCAACGAAACTGACCGGAGCCTGAACGCTCAACATAATATTCGGAGTTTGGATACCAAACAAAACTGACCGGAGCCAGAACGCTCAACGTAAAAACCGGAGTCTCGATACCCAACGAAACTGACCGGAGCCTGAACGCTCAACGTAATAACCGGAGTCTGGATACACAACGAAACTGACCGGAGCCTGAACGCTCAACGTAATAACCGGAGTCTGGATACCCAACGAAACTGAACGGAGCCTGAACGCTCAACGTAATAACCGGAGTCTGGATACCCAACGAAACTGACCGGAGCCTGAACGCTCAACGTAATAACCGGAGTCTGGATACCCAACGAAACTGACCGGAGCCTGAACGCTCAACGTAAAAACCGGAGTCTGGATACCCAACGAAACTGACCGGAGCCTGAACGCTCAACGTAATAACCGGAGTCTGGATACCCAACGAAACTGACCGGAGCCTGCTCGCTCAACGTAATAACCGGAGTCTGGATACCCAACGAAACTGACCGGAGCCTGAACGCTCAACATAATATCCGGAGTTTGGATACCAAACAAAACTGACCGGAGCCAGAACGCTCAACGTAAAAACCGGAGTCTCGATACCCAACGAAACTGACCGGAGCCTGAACGCTCAACGTAATAACCGGAGTCTGGATACACAACGAAACTGACCGGAGCCTGAACGCTCAACGTAATAACCGGAGTCTGGATACCCAACGAAACTGAACGGAGCCTGAACGCTCAACGTAATAACCGGAGTCTGGATACCCAACGAAACTGACCGGAGCCTGAACGCTCAACGTAATAACCGGAGTCTGGATACCCAACGAAACTGACCGGAGCCTGAACGCTCAACGTAAAAACCGGAGTTTGGATACCCAACGAAACTGACCGGAGCCTGAATGCTCAACGTAATAACCGGAGTCTGGATACCCAACAAAACTGACCGGAGCTAGAACGCTCAACGTAAAAACCGGAGTCTAGATACCCAACGAAACTGACCGGAGCCTGAATGCTCAACGTAATAACCGGAGTCTGGATACACAACGAAACTGACCGGAGCCTGAACGCTCAACGTAATAACCGGAGTCTGGATACCCAACGAAACTGACCGGAGCCTGAACGCTCAACGTCATAACCAGAGTCTGGATACCCAACAAAACTGACCGGAGCCTGAACGCTCAACATTATAACCGGAGTCTAAATACCCAACGAAACTGACCGGAGCCTGCTCGCTCAACGTAATAACCGGAGTCTGGATACCCAACGAAACTGATCGGAGCCTGAACGCTCAACGTAATAACCGGTTTCTAGATACCCAACGAAACTGACCGGAGCCTGCTCGCTCAACGTAATAACCGGAGTCTGGATACCCAACGAATCTGATCGGAGCCTGAACGCTCAACGTAATATCCGGAGTCTGGATACCCAACAAAACTGACCGGAGCCAGAACGCTCAACGTAAAAACCGGAGTCTAGATACCCAACGAAACTGACCGGAGCCTGAATGCTCAACGTAATAACCGGAGTCTGGATACACAACGAAACTGACCGGAGCCTGAACGCTGAACGTAATAACCGGAGTCTGGATACCCAACGAAACTGACCGGAGACTGAACACTCAACGTCATAACCGGAGTTTGGATACCCAACAAAACTGACCGGAGCCTAAACGCTCAACATTATAACCGGAGTCTAAATACCCAACGAAACTGACCGGAGCCTGCTCGCTCAACGTAATAACCGGAGTCTGGATACCCAACGAAACTGACCGGAGCCTGAACGCTCAACGTAATAACCGGTTTCTAGATACCCAACGAAACTGACCGGAGCCTGCTCGCTCAACGTAATAATCATAGCCTGAACGCTCAACTTAATAACCGGAGTCTGGATACCCAACGAAACTGACCGGAGCCTGAACATTCAACGTAATAACCGGAGTCTGGATACCCAACGAAACTGACCGGAGCCTGAACGCTCAACGTAATATCCGGAGTCTGGATACCCAACAAAACTGACCGGAGCCAGAACGCTCAACGTAAAAACCAGAGTCTAGATACCCAACGAAACTGACCGGAGCCTGAACGCTCAACGTAATAACCGAAGTCTGGATACACAACGAAACTGACCGGAGACTGAACGCTCAACGTAATAACCGGAGTCTGGATACCCAACGAAACTGAACGGAGCCTGAACGCTCAACGTAATAACCGTAGTCTGGATACCCAACGAAACTGACCGGAGCCTGAACGCACAACGTAATAACTGGAGTCTGGATGCTCAATGAAAATGATCGGAGCCTGAACGCTCAACTTAATAACCGGAGTCTGGACACCCAACGAAACTGACCGGAGCCTAAAAATTCAATGAAATAACCGGAGTCTGGATACCCAACGAAACTGACCGGAGCCTGAACGCTAAACGTAAAAACCGGAGTCTGGATACCCAATGAAACTGACCGGAGCCTGAACGCTCAACGTAATAACTGAAATCTGGATACCAAACGTAACTGACTAGAGCCTGAACACTCAATGTAACAACCGGAGTCTGGATACCTAACGAAACTGACCGGAGCCTGAACGCTCAACATAATAACCGGAGTCTGGATACCCAACGAAACTGACCGGAGCCTGAACGTTCAACATAATATCCGGAGTCTGGATACCCAACAAAACTGACCAAAGCCAGAATGCTCAACGTAAAAACCGGAGTCTAGATACCCAACGAAACTGACCGGAGCCTGAACGCTCAACGTAATAACCGGAGTCTGGATACACAACGAAACTGACCGGAGCCTGAACGCTCAACATAATAACCGGAGTCTGGATACCCAACGAAACTGAACGGAGCCTGAACGCTCAACGTAATAACCGGAGTCTGGATACCCAACGAAACTGACCGGAGCCTGAACGCTCAACGTAATAACCGGAGTCGGGATACCCAACGAAACTGACCGGAGCCTGAACGCTCAACGAGATAACCGGAGTCTGGATACCCAACGAAACTGACCGGAGCCTGAACGCTAAACATAATATCCGGAGTCTGGATACCCAACAAAACTGACCGGAGCCAGAATGCTCAACGTAAAAACCGGAGTCTAGATACCCAACGAAACTGACCGGAGCCTGAATGCTCAACGTAATAACCGGAGTCTGGATACACAACGAAATTGACCGGAGCCTGAACGCTCAACGTAATAACCGTAGTCTGGATACCCAACGAAACTGACCGGAGCCTGAACGCTCAACGTAATAACCGTAGTCTGGATACCCAACGAAACTGACCGGAGCCTGAACGCTCAACGTAATAACCGGAGTCTGGATACCCAACGAAACTGACCGGAGCCTGAACGCTTAACGTAAAAACCGGAGTCTGGATACCCAACGAAACTGACCGGAGCCTGAACGCTCAACGTGATAACCGGAGTCTGGATACCCAACGAAACTGACCGGAGCCTGAACGCTCAACGTAATAATCGAAGTCTGGATACCCAACGAAACTGACCGGAGCCTAAACGCTCAACGTAATAACTGAAGTCTGGATACCAAACAAAACTGACCGGAGCCTGAACGCTCAACGTAATAACCGGAGTCTGGATACCCAACGAAACTGACCGGAGCCTGAACGCTCAACATAATAACTGAAATCTGGATACCAAACGAAACTGACCGGAGCCTGAACGCTCAATGTAACAACCGGAGTCTGGATACCCAACGAAATTGACCGGAGCCTGAACGCTCAACGTAATAACCGTAGTCTGGATACCCAACGAAACTGACCGGAGCCTGAACGCACAACGTAATAACTGGAGTCTGGATGCTCAACAAAAATGATCGGAGCCTGAACGCTCAACTTAATAACCGGAGTCTGGTCACCCAACGAAACTGACCTGAGCCTGAACATTCAACGAAATAACTGGAATCTGGATACCCAACGAAACTGACCGGAGCCTGAACGCTCAACGTAATAATCGAAGTCTGGATACCCAACGAAACTGACCGGAGCCTAAACACTCAACGTAATAACTGAAGTCTGGATACCAAACGAAACTGACCGGAGCCTGAACGCTCAACGTAATAACCGGAGTCTGGATACCCAACGAAACTGATCGGAGCCTGAACGCTCAACATAATAACTGAAATCTGGATACCAAACGAAACTGACCAGAGCCTGAACACTCAATGTAACAACCGGAGTCTAGATACCCAACGAAACTGACCGGAGCCTGAACGCTCAACGTAATAACCGGAGTCTGGAAACCGAACGAAACTGACCGGAGCTTGAACGCTCAACGTAATAATCGGAGTCTGGATACCCAACGAAACTGACCGGAGCCTGCTCGCTCAACTTAATAACCAGAGTCTGGACACCCAACGAAACTGACCGGAGCCTGAACATTCAACGAAATAACCGGAGTCTGGATACCCAACGAAACTGACCGGAGCCTGAACGCTCAACGTAATAATCGAAGTCTGGATACCCAACGAAACTGACCGGAGCCTAAACGCTCAACGTAATAACTGAAGTCTGGATACCAAACGAAACTGACCGGAGCCTGAACGCTCAACGTAATAACCGGAGTCTGGATACCCAACGAAACTGACCAAAGCCTGAACGCTCAACATAATAACTGAAATCTGGATACCAAACGAAACTGACCGGAGCCTGAACACTCAACGTAACAACCGGAGTCTGGATACCCAACGAAACTGACCGGAGCCTGAACGCTCAACGTAATAACCGGAGTCTGGATACCCAACGAAACTAACCGGAGCTTGAACGCTCAACGTAAAAACCGGAGTCTGGATACCCAACGAATCTGATCGGAGCCTGAACGCTCAACGTAATAACCGGAGTCTGGATACCCAACGAAACTGACCGGAGCCAGAACGCTCAACGTAAAAACCGGAGTCTAGATACCCAACGAAACTGACCGGAGCCTGAATGCTCAACGTAATAACCGGAGTCTGGATACCCAACGAAACTGACTGGAGCCTGAACCCTCAACGTAATAATCGGAGTCTGGATACCCAACGAAACTGACCGGAGCCTGAACGCTTAACGTCATAACCGGAGTCTGGATACCCAACAAAACTGACCGGAGCCTGAACGCTCAACGTAATAACCGGAGTCTAAATACCCAACAAAACTGACCGGAGCCTGCTCGCTCAACGTAATAACCGGAGTCTGGATACCCAACGAAACTGACCGGAGCCTGAACGCTCAACGTAATAACTGGAGTCTAGATACCCAACGAAACTGACCGGAGCCTGCTCGCTCAACGTAATAACCGGAGTCTGGATACCCAACGAATCTGATCGGAGCCTGAACGCTCAACGTAATATCCGGAGTCTGGATACCCAACAAAACTGACCGGAGCCAGAACGCTCAACGTAAAAACCGGAGTCTAGATACCCAACGAAACTGACCGGAGCCTGAATGCTCAACGTAATAACCGGAGTCTGGATACACAACGAAACTGACCGGAGCCTGAACGCTCAAAGTAATAACCGGAGTCTGGATACCCAACGAAACTGACCGGAGCCTGAACGCTCAACGTCATAACCGGAGTCTGGATACCCAACAAAACTGACCGGAGCCTGAACGCTCAACATTATAACCGGAGTCTAAATACCCAACGAAACTGACCGGAGCCTGCTCGCTCAACGTAATAACCGGAGTCTGGATACCCAACGAAACTGACCGGAGCTTGAACGCTCAACGTAATAACCGGTTTCTAGATACCCAATGAAACTGACCGGAGCCTGCTCGCTCAACGTAATAACCGGAGTCTGGAAACCCAACGAAACTGACCGGAGCCTGAACGCTCAACGTAATATCCGGAGTCTGGATACCCAACAAAACTGACCGGAGCCAAAACGCTCAACGTAAAAACCGGAGTCTAGATACCCAACGAAACTGACCGGAGCCTGAACGCTCAACGTAATAACCGGAATCTGGATACACAACGAAACTGACCGGAGACTGAACGCTCAACGTAATAACCGGAGTCTGGATACCCAACGAAACTGAACGGAGCCTGAACGCTCAACGTAATAACCGTAGTCTGGATACCCAACGAAACTGACCGGAGCCTGAACGCACAACGTAATAACTGGAGTCTGGATGCTCAATGAAAATGATCGGAGCCTGAACGCTCAACTTAATAACCGGAGTCTGGACACCCAACGAAACTGACCGGAGCCTAAAAATTCAATGAAATAACCGGAGTCTGGATACCCAACGAAACTGACCGGAGCCTGAACGCTAAACGTAAAAACCAGAGTCTGGATACCCAACGAAACTGACCGGAGCCTGAACGCTCAACGTAATAACTGAAATCTGGATACTCAACGAAACTGACCGGAGCCTGAACGCTCATTATAATAACCGGAGTCTGGATACCCAACGAAACTGACCGGAGCCTGAACGCTCAACATAATATCCGGAGTCTGGATACCAATCAAAACTGACCGGAGCCAGAATGCTCAACATAAAAACCGGAGTCTAGATACCCAACGAAACTGACCGGAGCTTGAACGCTCAACGTAATAACCGGAGTCTGGATACACAACGAAACTGACCGGAGCCTGAACGCTCAACATAATAACCAGAGTCTGGATACCCAACGAAACTGAACAGAGCCTGAACGCTCAACGTAATAACCGTAGTCTGGATACCCAACGAAACTGACCGGAGCCTGAACGCTCAACGTAATAACCGGAGTCTGGATACCCAACGAAACTGACCGGAGCCTGAACGCTTAACGTAAAAACCGGAGTCTGGATACCCAACGAAACTGACCGGAGCCTGAACGCTCAACGTGATAACCGGAGTCTGGATACCCAACGAAACTGACCGGAGCCTGAACGCTTAACGTAATAACCGGAGTCTGGATACCAAACAAAACTGACCGGAGCCTGAACGCTCAACGTAAAAACCAGAATCTGGATACCCAACAAAACTGACCGGAGCCTGAACGCTCAACGTAAAAACCAGAATCTAGATACCCAACAAAACTGACCGGAGCCTGAACGCTCAACGTAAAAACCGGAGTCTGGATACCCAACGAAACTGACCGGAGCCTGAACGCTCAACTTAATAACTGAAATCTGGATACCAAACGAACCTGACCAGAGCCCGAACGCTCAACGTAATAACCGGAGTCTGGATACCCAACGAAACTGACCGGAGACTGAACGCTCAACGTAATAACCGGAGTCGGGATACCCAACGAAACTGACCGGAGCCTGAACGCTTAACGTAAAAACCGGAGTCTGGATACCCAACGAAACTGACCGGAGCCTGAACGCTCAACGAGATAACCGTAGTCTGGATACCCAACGAAATTGACCAGAGCCTGAACGCTAAACATAATATCCAGAGTCTGGATACCCAACAAAACTGACCGGAGCCAGAATGCTCAACGTAAAAACCGGAGTCTAGATACCCAACGAAACTGACCGGAGCCTGAACGCTCAACGTAATAACCGGAGTCTGGATACACAACGAAACTGACCGGAGCCTGAACGCTCAACGTAATAACCGTTGTCTGGATACCCAACGAAACTGACCGGAGCCTGAACGCTCAACGTAATAACCGTAGTCTGGATACCCAACGAAACTGACCGGAGCCTAAACGCACAACGTAATAACTGGAGTCTGGATGCTCAACGAAAATGATCGGAGCCTGAACGCTCAACTTAATAACCGGAGTCTGGTCACCCAACGAAACTGACCGGAGCCTGAACATTCAACGAAATAACCGGAGTCTGGATACCCAACGAAACTGACCGGAGCCTAAACGCTCAACGTAATAATCGAAGTCTGGATACCCAACGAAACTGACCGGAGCCTAAACGCTCAACGTAATAACTGAAGTCTGGATACCAAACGAAACTGACCGGAGCCTGAACGCTCAACGTAATAACCGGAGTCTGGATACCCAACGAAACTGACCGGAGCCTGAACGCTCAAAATAATAACTGAAATCTGGATACCAAACGAAACTGACCAGAGCCTGAACACTCAATGTAACAACCGGAGTCTGGATACCCAACAAAACTGACCGGAGCCTAAACGCTCAACATAATAACCGGAGTCTGGATACCCAACGAAACTGACCGGAGCCTGAACGCTCAACGTAATAACCGGAGTCTAGATACCCAACGAAACTGACCGGAGCCTGCTCGCTCAACTTAATAACCGGAGTCTGGACACCCAACGAAACTGACCGGAGCCTGAACATTCAACGAAATAACCGGAGTCTGGATACCCAACGAAACTGGCCGGAGCCTGAACGCTCAACGTAATAATCGAAGTCTGGATACCCAACGAAACTGACCGGAGCCTAAACGCTCAACGTAATAACTGAAGTCTGGATACCAAACGAAACTGACCGGAGCCTGAACGCTCAACGTAATAACCGGAGTCTGGATACCCAACGAAACTGACCAAAGCCTGAACGCTCAACATAATAACTGAAATCTGGATACCAAACGAAACTGACCAGAGCCTGAACACTCAACGTAACAACCAGAGTTTGGATACCCAACGAAACTGACCGGAGCCTGAACGCTCAACATAATAACCGGAGTCTGGATACCCAACGAAACTGACCGGAGCCTGAACGCACAACGTAATAACCGGAGTCTAGATACCCAACGAAACTGACCGGAGCCTGCTCGCTCAATGTAATAACCGGAGTCTGGATTCCCAACAAACCTGACCGGAGCCTGAACGCTCAACGTAAAAACCAGAATCTGGATACCCAACAAAACTGACCGGAGCCTGAACGCTCAACGTAAAAACCGGAGTCTGGATACCCAACGAAACTGACCGGAGCCTGAACGCTCAATGTAATAAATGAAATCTGGATACCAAACGAAACTGACCAGAGCCTAAACACTCAATGTAATGACCGGAGTCTGGATACCCAACGAAACTGACCGGAGCCTGAACGCTCAACATAATATCCGGAGTCTGGATACCCAACGAAACTGACCAGAGCCTGAACGCTCAACGTAATAACCGGAGTCTAGATACCCAACGAAACTGACCGGAGCCTGCTCGCTCAACGTAAAAACCGGAGTCTGGATACCCAACGAAACTGACCGGAGCCTGAACGCTCAACATAATATCCGGAGTCTGGATACCCAACAAAACTGACCGGAGCCTGAACGCTCAACGTAAAAACCGGAGTCTAGATACCCAACGAAACTGACCGGAGCCTGAACGCTCAACGTAATAACCGGAGTCTGGATACACAACGAAACTGACCGGAGCCTGAACGCTCAACATAATAACCGGAGTCTGGATACCCAACGAAACTGAACGGAGCCTGAATGCTCAACGTAATAACCGAAGTCTGGATACCCAACGAAACTGACCGGAGCCTGAACGCTCAACGTAATAACCGGAGTTTGGATA
This sequence comes from Lathyrus sativus, assembly GCA_963859935.3. Classification (NCBI taxonomy): domain Eukaryota; kingdom Viridiplantae; phylum Streptophyta; class Magnoliopsida; order Fabales; family Fabaceae; genus Lathyrus; species Lathyrus sativus. Next base: position 640,002 of record CAWUDS030000773.1, read on the forward strand.
CCCAACGAAACTGACCGGAGCCTGAACGCTTAACGTAAAAACCGGAGTCTGGATACCCAACGAAACTGACCGGAGCCTGAACGCTCAACGTGATAACCGGAGTCTGGATACACAACGAAACTGACAGGAGCCTGAACGCTTAACGTAATAACCGGAGTCTGGATACCAAACAAAACTGACCGAAGCCTGAACCCTCAACGTAAAAACCAGAATCTGGATACCCAACAAAACTGACCGGAGTCTGAACGCTCAACGTAAAAACCAGAATCTGGATACCCAACAAAACTGACCGGAGCCTGAACGCTCAACGTAAAAACCGGAGTCTGGATACCCAACGAAACTGACCGGAGCCTGAACGCTCAACATAATAACTGAAATCTGGATACCAAACGAAACTGACCAGAGCCCGAACACTCAATGTAATAACCGGAGTCTGGATACCCAACGAAACTGACCGGAGCCTGAACGCTCAACATAATAACCGGAGTCTGGATACCCAACGAAACTGACCGGAGCCTGAACGCTCAACGTAATAACCGGAGTCTAGATACCCAACGAAACTGACCGGAGGATGCTCGCTCAACGTAATAACCGGAGTCTGGATACCCAACGAAACTGACCGGAGCCTGAACGCTCAACATAATATCCGGAGTCTGGATACCCAACAAAACTGACCGGAGCCAGAACGCTCAACGTAAAAACCGGAGTCTATATACCCAACGAAACTGACCGGAGCCTGAACGCTCAACGTAATAACCGGAGTCTGGATACACAACGAAACTGACTGGAGCCTGAACGCTCAACGTAATAACCGTTGTCTGGATACCCAACGAAACTGCCCGGAGCCTGAACGCTCAACGTAATAACCGTAGTCTGGATACCCAACGAAACTGACCGGAGCCTAAACGCACAACGTAATAACTGGAGTCTGGATGCTCAACGAAAATGATCGGAGCCTGAACGCTCAACTTAATAATCGGAGTCTGGACACCCAACGAAACTGACCGGAGCCTGAACATTCAACGAAATAACCGGAGTCTGGATACCCAACGAAACTGACCGGAGCCTGAACGCTCAACGTAATAATCGAAGTCTGGATACCCAACGAAACTGACCGGAGCCTGAACGCTCAACGTAATAACCGGAGTCTGGATACCCAACGAAACTGACCGGAGCCTGAACGCTTAACGTAAAAACCGGAGTCTGGATACCCAACGAAACTGACTGGAGCCTGAACGCTCAACGTGATAACCGGAGTCTGGATACCCAACGAAACTGACCGGAGTCTGAACGCTTAACGTAATAACCGGAGTCTGGATACCAAACAAAACTGACCGGAGCCTGAACGCTCAACGTAAAAACCAGAATCTGGATACCCAACAAAACTGACCGGAGCCTGAACGCTCAACGTAAAAACCAGAATCTGGATACCCAACAAAACTGACCGGAGCCTGAAGGCTCAACGTAAAAACCGGAGTCTGGATACCCAACGAAACTGACCGGAGCCTGAACGCTCAACATAATAACTGATATCTGGATACCAAACGAAACTGACCAGAGCCCGAACACTCAATGTAATAACCGGAGTCTGGATACCCAACGAAACTGACCGGAGCCTGAACGCTCAACATAATATCCGGAGTCTGGATACCCAACAAAACTGACCGGAGCCAGAACGCTCAACGTAAAAACCGGAGTCTATATACCCAACGAAACTGACCGGAGCCTGAACGCTCAACGTAATAACCGGAGTCTGGATACACAACGAAACTGACCGGAGCCTGAACGCTCAACGTAATAACCGTTGTCTGGATACCCAACGAAACTGCCCGGAGCCTGAACGCTCAACGTAATAACCGTAGTCTGGATACCCAACGAAACTGACCGGAGCCTAAACGCACAACGTAATAACTGGAGTCTGGATGCTCAACGAAAATGATCGGAGCCTGAACGCTCAACTTAATAATCGGAGTCTGGACACCCAACGAAACTGACCGGAGCCTGAACATTCAACGAAATAACCGGAGTCTGGATACCCAACGAAACTGACCGGAGCCTGAACGCTCAACGTAATAATCGAAGTCTGGATACCCAACGAAACTGACCGGAGCCGGAACGCTCAACGTAATAACCGGAGTCTGGATACCCAACGAAACTGACCGGAGCCTGAACGCTTAACGTAAAAACCGGAGTCTGGATACCCAACGAAACTGACTGGAGCCTGAACGCTCAACGTGATAACCGGAGTCTGGATACCCAACGAAACTGACCGGAGTCTGAACGCTTAACGTAATAACCGGAGTCTGGATACCAAACAAAACTGACCGGAGCCTGAACGCTCAACATAAAAACCAGAATCTGGATACCCAACAAAACTGACCGGAGCCTGAACGCTCAACGTAAAAACCAGAATCTGGATACCCAACAAAACTGACCGGAGCCTGAAGGCTCAACGTAAAAACCGGAGTCTGGATACCCAACGAAAATGACCGGAGCCTGAACGCTCAACATAATAACTGAAATCTGGATACCAAACGAAACTGACCAGAGCCCGAACACTCAACGTAATAACCGGAGTCTGGATACCCAACGAAACTGACCGGAGCCTGAACGCTCAACATAATAACCGGAGTCTGGATACCCAACGAAACTGACCGGAGCCTGAACGCTCAACGTAATAACCGGAGTCTAGATACCCAACGAAACTGACTCGAGCCTGCTCGCTCAACGTAATAACCGGAGTCTGGATACCCAACGAAACTGACCAGAGCCTGAACGCTCAACATAATATCCGGAGTCTGGATACCCAACAAAACTGACCGGAGCCAGAACGCTCAACGTAAAAACCGGAGTCTAGATACCCAAAGAAACTAACCGGAGCCTGAACGCTCAACGTAATAAATGAAATCTGGATACCAAACGAAACTGACCAGAGCCTAAACACTCAATGTAATGACCGGAGTCTGGATACCCAACGAAACTGACCGGAGCCTGAACGCTCAACATAATATCCGGAGTCTGGATACCCAACGAAACTGACCAGAGCCTGAACGCTCAACGTAATAACCGGAGTCTAGATACCCAACGAAACTGACCGGAGCCTGCTCGCTCAACGTAAAAACCGGAGTCTGGATACCCAACGAAACTGACCGGAGCCGGAACGCTCAACATAATATCCGGAGTCTGGATACCCAACAAAACTGACCGGAGCCAGAACGTTCAACGTAAAAACCGGAGTCTAGATACCCAACGAAACTGACCGGAGCCTGAACGCTCAACGTAATAACCGGAGTCTGGATACACAACGAAACTGACCGGAGCCTGAACGCTCAACATAATAACCGGAGTCTGGATACCCAACGAAACTGAACGGAGCCTGAATGCTCAACGTAATAACCGAAGTCTGGATACCCAACGAAACTGACCGGAGCCTGAACGCTCAACGTAATAACCGGAGTCTGGATACCCAACGAAACTGACCGGAGCCTGAACGCTTAACGTAAAAACCGGAGTCTGGATACCCAACGAAACTGACCGGAGCCTGAACGCTCAACGTGATAACCGGAGTCTGGATACACAACGAAACTGACCGGAGCCCGAACGCTTAACGTAATAACCGGAGTCTGGATACCAAACAAAACTGACCGAAGCCTGAACCCTCAACGTAAAAACCAGAATCTGGATACCCAACAAAACTGACCGGAGCCTGAACGCTCAACGTAAAAACCAGAATCTGGATACCCAACAAAACTGACCGGAGCCTGAACGCTCAACGTAAAAACCGGAGTCTGGATACCCAACGAAACTGACCGGAGCCTGAACGCTCAACATAATAACTGAAATATGGATACCAAACGAAACTGACCAGAGCCCGAACACTCAATGTAATAACCGGAGTCTGGATACCCAACGAAACTGACCGGAGCCTGAACGCTCAACATAATAACCGGAGTCTGGATACCCAACGAAACTGACCGGAGCCTGAACGCTCAACGTAATAACCGGAGTCTAGATACCCAACGAAACTGACCGGAGGATGCTCGCTCAACGTAATAACCGGAGTCTGGATACCCAACGAAACTGACCGGAGCCTGAACGCTCAACATAATATCCGGAGTCTGGATACCCAACAAAACTGACCGGAGCCAGAACGCTCAACGTAAAAACCGGAGTCTATATACCCAACAAAACTGACCGGAGCCTGAACGCTCAACGTAATAACCGGAGTCTGGATACACAACGAAACTGACCGGAGCCTGAACGCTCAACGTAATAACCGTTGTCTGGATACCCAACGAAACTGCCCGGAGCCTGAACGCTCAACGTAATAACCGTAGTCTGGATACCCAACGAAACTGACCGGAGCCTAAACGCACAACGTAACAACTGGAGTCTGGATGCTCAACGAAAATGATCGGAGCCTGAACGCTCAACTTAATAATCGGAGTCTGGACACCCAACGAAACTGACCGGAGCCTGAACATTCAACGAAATAACCGGAGTCTGGATACCCAACGAAACTGACCGGAGCCTGAACGCTCAACGTAATAATCGAAGTCTGGATACCCAACGAAACTGACCGGAGCCTGAACGCTCAACGTAATAACCGGAGTCTGGATACCCAACGAAACTGACCGGAGCCTGAACGCTTAACGTAAAAACCGGAGTCTGGATACCCAACGAAACTGACTGGAGCCTGAACGCTCAACGTGATAACCGGAGTCTGGATACCCAACGAAACTGACCGGAGTCTGAACGCTTAACGTAATAACCGGAGTCTGGATACCAAACAAAACTGACCGGAGCCTGAACGCTCAACGTAAAAACCAGAATCTAGATACCCAACAAAACTGACCGGAGCCTGAACGCTCAACGTAAAAACCAGAATCTGGATACCCAACAAAACTGACCGGAGCCTGAAGGCTCAACGTAAAAACCGGAGTCTGGATACCCAACGAAACTGACCGGAGCCTGAACGCTCAACATAATAACTGAAATCTGGATACCAAACGAAACTGACCAGAGCCCGAACACTCAATGTAATAACCGGAGTCTGGATACCCAACGAAACTGACCGGAGCCTGAACGCTCAACATAATATCCGGAGTCTGGATACCCAACAAAACTGACCGGAGCCAGAATGCTCAACGTAAAAACCGGAGTCTATATACCCAACGAAACTGACCGGAGCCTGAACGCTCAACGTAATAACCGGAGTCTGGATACACAACGAAACTGACCGGAGCCTGAACGCTCAACGTAATAACCGTTGTCTGGATACCCAACGAAACTGCCCGGAGCCTGAACGCTCAACGTAATAACCGTAGTCTGGATACCCAACGAAACTGACCGGAGCCTAAACGCACAACGTAATAACTGGAGTCTGGATGCTCAACGAAAATGATCGGAGCCTGAACGCTCAACTTAATAATCGGAGTCTGGACACCCAACGAAACTGACCGGAGCCTGAACATTCAACGAAATAACCGGAGTCTGGATACCCAACGAAACTGACCGGAGCCTGAACGCTCAACGTAATAATCGAAGTCTGGATACCCAACGAAACTGACCGGAGCCTGAACGCTCAACGTAATAACCGGAGTCTGGATACCCAACGAAACTGACCGGAGCCTGAACGCTTAACGTAAAAACCGGAGTCTGGATACCCAACGAAACTGACTGGAGCCTGAACGCTCAACGTGATAACCGGAGTCTGGATACCCAACGAAACTGACCGGAGTCTGAACGCTTAACGTAATAACCGGAGTCTGGATACCAAACAAAACTGACCGGAGCCTGAACGCTCAACGTAAAAACCAGAATCTGGATACCCAACAAAACTGACCGGAGCCTGAACGCTCAACGTAAAAACCAGAATCTGGATACCCAACAAAACTGACCGGAGCCTGAAGGCTCAACGTAAAAACCGGAGTCTGGATACCCAACGAAACTGACCGGAGCCTGAACGCTCAACATAATAACTGAAATCTGGATACCAAACGAAACTGACCAGAGCCCGAACACTCAATGTAATAACCGGAGTCTGGATACCCAACGAAACTGACCGGAGCCTGAACGCTCAACATAATATCCGGAGTCTGGATACCCAACAAAACTGACCGGAGCCAGAACGCTCAACGTAAAAACCGGAGTCTATATACCCAACGAAACTGACCGGAGCCTGAACGCTCAACGTAATAACCGGAGTCTGGATACACAACGAAACTCACCGGAGCCTAAACGCTCAACGTAATAACCGTTGTCTGGATACCCAACGAAACTGCCCGGAGCCTGAACGCTCAACGTAATAACCGTAGTCTGGATACCCAACGAAACTGACCGGAGCCTAAACGCACAACGTAATAACTGGAGTCTGGATGCTCAACGAAAATGATCGGAGCCTGAACGCTCAACTTAATAATCGGAGTCTGGACACCCAACGAAACTGACCGGAGCCTGAACATTCAACGAAATAACCGGAGTCTGGATACCCAACGAAACTGACCGGAGCCTGAACGCTCAACGTAATAATCGAAGTCTGGATACCCAACGAAACTGACCGGAGCCTGAACGCTCAACGTAATAACCGGAGTCTGGATACCCAACGAAACTGACCGGAGCCTGAACGCTTAACGTAAAAACCGGAGTCTGGATACCCAACGAAACTGACTGGAGCCTGAACGCTCAACGTGATAACCGGAGTCTGGATACCCAACGAAACTGACCGGAGTCTGAACGCTTAACGTAATAACCGGAGTCTGGATACCAAACAAAACTGACCGGAGCCTGAACGCTCAACGTAAAAACCAGAATCTGGATACCCAACAAAACTGACCGGAGCCTGAACGCTCAACGTAAAAACCAGAATCTGGATACCCAACAAAACTGACCGGAGCCTGAAGGCTCAACGTAAAAACCGGAGTCTGGATACCCAACGAAACTGACCGGAGCCTGAACGCTCAACATAATAACTGAAATCTGGATACCAAACGAAACTGACCAGAGCCCGAACACTCAATGTAATAACCGGAGTCTGGATACCCAACGAAACTGACCGGAGCCTGAACGCTCAACATAATAACCGGAGTCTGGATACCCAACAAAACTGACCGGAGCCTGAACGCTCAACGTAATAACCGGAGTCTAGATACCCAACGAAACTGACCGGAGCCTGCTCGCTCAACGTAATAACTGGAGTCTGGATGCTCAACGAAAATGATCGGAGCCTGAACGCTCAACGTATTAACCGGAGTCTGGACACCCAACGAAACTGACCAGAGCCTGAACATTCAACGTAATAACCGGAGTCTGGATACCCAACGAAACTGACCGGAGCCTGAACGCTCAACGTAATAAATGAAATCTGGATACCAAACGAAACTGACCAGAGCCTAAACACTCAATGTAATGACCGGAGTCTGGATACCCAACGAAACTGACCGGAGCCTGAACGCTCAACATAATATCCGGAGTCTGGATACCCAACGAAACTGACCAGAGCCTGAACGCTCAACGTAATAACCGGAGTCTAGATACCCAACGAAACTGACCGGAGCCTGCTCGCTCAACGTAAAAACCGGAGTCTGGATACCCAACGAAACTGAGCGGAGCCTGAACGCTCAACATAATATCCGGAGTCTGGATACCCAACAAAACTGACCGGAGCCAGAACGCTCAACGTAAAAACCGGAGTCTAGATACCCAACGAAACTGACCGGAGCCTGAACGCTCAACGTAATAACCGGAGTCTGGATACCCAACGAAACTGAACGGAGCCTGAATGCTCAACGTAATAACCGAAGTCTGGATACCCAACGAAACTGACCGGAGCCTGAACGCTCAACGTAATAACCGGAGTCTGGATACCCAACGAAACTGACCGGAGCCTGAACGCTTAACGTAAAAACCGGAGTCTGGATACCCAACGAAACTGACCGGAGCCTGAACGCTCAACGTGATAACCGGAGTCTGGATACACAACGAAACTGACCGGAGCCCGAACGCTTAACGTAATAACCGGAGTCTGGATACCAAACAAAACTGACCGCAGCCTGAACCCTCAACGTAAAAACCAGAATCTGGATACCCAACAAAACTGACCGGAGCCTGAACGCTCAACGTAAAAACCAGAATCTGGATACCCAACAAAACTGACCGGAGCCTGAACGCTCAACGTAAAAACCGGAGTCTGGATACCCAACGAAACTGACCGGAGCCTGAACGCTCAACATAATAACTGAAATATGGATACCAAACGAAACTGACCAGAGCCCGAACACTCAATGTAATAACCGGAGTCTGGATACCCAACGAAACTGACCGGAGCCTGAACGCTCAACATAATAACCGGAGTCTGGATACCCAACGAAACTGACCGGAGCCTGAACGCTCAACGTAATAACCGGAGTCTAGATACCCAACGAAACTGACCGGAGCATGCTCGCTCAACGTAATAACCGGAGTCTGGATACCCAACGAAACTGACCGGAGCCTGAACGCTCAACATAATATCCGGAGTCTCGATACCCAACAAAACTGACCGGAGCCAGAACGCTCAACGTAAAAACCGGAGTCTATATACCCAACGAAACTGACCGGAGCCTGAACGCTCAACGTAATAACCGGAGTCTGGATACACAACGAAACTGACCGGAGCCTGAACGCTCAACGTAATAACCGTTGTCTGGATACCCAACGAAACTGACCGGAGCCTGAACGCTCAACGTAATAACCGTAGTCTGGATACCCAACGAAACTGACCGGAGCCTAAACGCACAACGTAATAACTGGAGTCTGGATGCTCAACGAAAATGATCGGAGCCTGAACGCTCAACTTAATAACCGGAGTCTGGTCACCCAATGAAACTGACCGGAGCCTGAACATTCAACGAAATAACCGGAGTCTGGATACCCAACGAAACTGACCGGAGCCTAAACGCTCAACGTAATAATCGAAGTCTGGATACCCAACGAAACTGACCGGAGCCTAAACGCTCAACGTAATAACTGAAGTCTGGATACCAAACGAAACTGACCGGAGCCTGAACGCTCAACGTAATAACCGGAGTTTGGATACCCAACGAAACTGACCGGAGCCTGAACGCTCAAAATAATAACTGAAATCTGGATACCAAACGAAACTGACCAGAGCCTGAACACTCAATGTAACAACCGGAGTCTGGATACCCAACAAAACTGACCGGAGCCTAAACGCTCAACATAATAACCGGAGTCTGGATACCCAACGAAACTGACCGGAGCCTGAACGCTCAACGTAATAACCGGAGTCTAGATACCCAACGAAACTGACCGGAGCCTGCTCGCTCAACTTAATAACCGGAGTCTGGACACCCAACGAAACTGACCGGAGCCTGAACATTCAACGAAATAACCGGAGTCTGGATACCCAACGAAACTGGCCGGAGCCTGAACGCTCAACGTAATAATCGAAGTCTGGATACCCAACGAAACTGACCGGAGCCTAAACGCTCAACGTAATAACTGAAGTCTGGATACCAAACGAAACTGACCGGAGCCTGAACGCTCAACGTAATAACCGGAGTCTAGATACCCAACGAAACTGACCAAAGCCTGAACGCTCAACATAATAACTGAAATCTGGATACCAAACGAAACTGACCAGAGCCTGAACACTCAACGTAACAACCAGAGTTTGGATACCCAACGAAACTGACCGGAGCCTGAACGCTCAACATAATAACCGGAGTCTGGATACCCAACGAAACTGACCGGAGCCTGAACGCACAACGTAATAACCGGAGTCTAGATACCCAACGAAACTGACCGGAGCCTGCTCGCTCAATGTAATAACCGGAGTCTGGATTCCCAACAAACCTGACCGGAGCCTGAACGCTCAACGTAAAAACCAGAATCTGGATACCCAACAAAACTGACCGGAGCCTGAACGCTCAACGTAAAAACCGGAGTCTGGATACCCAACGAAACTGACCGGAGCCTCAACGCTCAATGTAATAAATGAAATCTGGATACCAAACGAAACTGACCAGAGCCTAAACACTCAATGTAATGACCGGAGTCTGGATACCCAACGAAACTGACCGGAGCCTGAACGCTCAACATAATATCCGGAGTCTGGATACCCAACGAAACTGACCAAAGCCTGAACGCTCAACGTAATAACCGGAGTCTAGATACCCAACGAAACTGACCGGAGCCTGCTCGCTCAACGTAAAAACCGGAGTCTGGATACCCAACGAAACTGACCGGAGCCTGAACGCTCAACATAATATCCGGAGTCTGGATACCCAACAAAACTGACCGGAGCCTGAACGCTCAACGTAAAAACCGGAGTCTAGATACCCAACGAAACTGACCGGAGCCTGAACGCTCAACGTAATAACCGGAGTCTGGATACACAACGAAACTGACCGGAGCCTGAACGCTCAACATAATAACCGGAGTCTGGATACCCAACGAAACTGAACGGAGCCTGAATGCTCAACGTAATAACCGAAGTCTGGATACCCAACGAAACTGACCGGAGCCTGAACGCTCAACGTAATAACCGGAGTCTGGATACCCAACGAAACTGACCGGAGCCTGAACGCTTAACGTAAAAACCGGAGTCTGGATACCCAACGAAACTGACCGGAGCCTGAACGCTCAACGTGATAACCGGAGTCTGGATACACAACGAAACTGACAGGAGCCTGAACGCTTAACGTAATAACCGGAGTCTGGATACCAAACAAAACTGACCGAAGCCTGAACCCTCAACGTAAAAACCAGAATCTGGATACCCAACAAAACTGACCGGAGTCTGAACGCTCAACGTAAAAACCAGAATCTGGATACCCAACAAAACTGACCGGAGCCTGAACGCTCAACGTAAAAACCGGAGTCTGGATACCCAACGAAACTGACCGGAGCCTGAACGCTCAACATAATAACTGAAATCTGGATACCAAACGAAACTGACCAGAGCCCGAACACTCAATGTAATAACCGGAGTCTGGATACCCAACGAAACTGACCGGAGCCTGAACGCTCAACATAATAACCGGAGTCTGGATACCCAACGAAACTGACCGGAGCCTGAACGCTCAACGTAATAACCGGAGTCTAGATACCCAACGAAACTGACCGGAGGATGCTCGCTCAACGTAATAACCGGAGTCTGGATACCCAACGAAACTGACCGGAGCCTGAACGCTCAACATAATATCCGGAGTCTGGATACCCAACAAAACTGACCGGAGCCAGAACGCTCAACGTAAAAACCGGAGTCTATATACCCAACGAAACTGACCCGAGCCTGAACGCTCAACGTAATAACCGGAGTCTGGATACACAACGAAACTGACCGGAGCCTGAACGCTCAACGTAATAACCGTTGTCTGGATACCCAACGAAACTGCCCGGAGCCTGAACGCTCAACGTAATAACCGTAGTCTGGATACCCAACGAAACTGACCGGAGCCTAAACGCACAACGTAATAACTGGAGTCTGGATGCTCAACGAAAATGATCGGAGCCTGAACGCTCAACTTAATAATCGGAGTCTGGACACCCAACGAAACTGACCGGAGCCTGAACATTCAACGAAATAACCGGAGTCTGGATACCCAACGAAACTGACCGGAGCCTGAACGCTCAACGTAATAATCGAAGTCTGGATACCCAACGAAACTGACCGGAGCCTGAACGCTCAACGTAATAACCGGAGTCTGGATATCCAACGAAACTGACCGGAGCCTGAACGCTTAACGTAAAAACCGGAGTCTGGATACCCAACGAAACTGACTGGAGCCTGAACGCTCAACGTGATAACCGGAGTCTGGATACCCAACGAAACTGACCGGAGTCTGAACGCTTAACGTAATAACCGGAGTCTGGATACCAAACAAAACTGACCGGAGCCTGAACGCTCAACGTAAAAACCAGAATCTGGATACCCAACAAAACTGACCGGAGCCTGAACGCTCAACGTAAAAACCAGAATCTGGATACCCAACAAAACTGACCGGAGCCTGAAGGCTCAACGTAAAAACCGGAGTCTGGATACCCAACGAAACTGACCGGAGCCTGAACGCTCAACATAATAACTGAAATCTGGATACCAAACGAAACTGACCAGAGCCCGAACACTCAATGTAATAACCGGAGTCTGGATACCCAACGAAACTGACCGGAGCCTGAACGCTCAACATAATAACCGGAGTCTGGATACCCAACGAAACTGACCGGAGCCTGAACGCTCAACGTAATAACCGGAGTCTAGATACCCAACGAAACTGACTCGAGCCTGCTCGCTCAACGTAATAACCGGAGTCTGGATACCCAACGAAACTGACCGGAGCCTGAATGCTCAACATAATATCCGGAGTCTGGATACCCAACAAAACTGACCGGAGCCAGAACGCTCAACGTAAAAACCGGAGTCTAGATACCCAAAGAAACTAACCGGAGCCTGAACGCTCAACGTAATAACCGGAGTCTGGATACACAACGAAACTGACCGGAGCCTGAACGCTCAACGTAATAACCGTTGTCTGGATACCCAACGAAACTGACCGGAGCCTGAACGCTCAACGTAATAACCGTAGTCTGGATACCCAACGAAACTGACCGGAGCCTAAACGCACAACGTAATAGCTGGAGTCTGGATGCTCAACGAAAATGACCGGAGCCTGAACGCTCAACTTAATAATCGGAGTCTGGACACCCAACGAAACTGACCGGAGCCTGAACATTCAACGAAATAACCGGAGTCTGGATACCCAACGAAACTGACCGGAGCCTGAATGCTCAACGTAATAATCGAAGTCTGGATACCCAACGAAACTGACCGGAGCCTAAACGCTCAACGTAATAACTGAAGTCTGGATACCAAACGAAACTGACTGGAGCCTGAACGCTCAACGTAATAACCGGAGTCTGGATACCCAACAAAACTGACCGGAGCCTGAACGCTCAATATAATAACTGAAATCTGGATACCAAACGAAACTGACCAGAGCCTGAACACTCAACGTAACAACCGGAGTCTGGATACCCAACGAAACTGACCGGAGCCTGAACGCTCAACATAATAACCGAAGTCTGGATACCCAACGAAACTGACCGGAGCCTGAACGCTCAACGTAATAACCGGAATCTGGATACCCAACAAAACTGACCGGAGCCTGCTCGCTCAAAGTAATAACCGGAGTCTGGATACCCAACAAAACTGACCGGAGCCTGAACGCTCAACGTAAAAACCAGAATCTGGATACCACACAAAACTGACCGGAGCCTGAACGCTCAACGTAAAAACCGGAGTCTGGATACCCAACGAATCTGACCGGAGCCTGAACGCTCAACGTAATAACTGAAATCTGGATACCAAACGAAACTGACCAGAGCCTAAACACTCAATGTAATGACCGGAGTCTGGATACCCAACGAAACTGACCGGAGCCTGAACGCTCAACATAATAACCGGAGTCTGGATACCCAACGAAACTGACCAGAGCCTGAATGCTCAACGTAATAATCGGAGTCTAGATACCCAACGAAATTGACCGGAGCCTGCTCGCTCAACGTAATAACCGGAGTCTGGATACCCAACGAAACTGACCGGAGCCTGAACGCTCAACGTAATATCCGGAGTCTGGATACCCAACAAAACTGGCCGGAGCCAGAACGCTCAACGTAAAAACCGGAGTCTAGATACCCAACGAAACTGACCGGAGCCTGAACGCTCAACGTAATAACCGGAGTCTGGATACACAACGAAACTGACCGGACCCTGAACGCTCAACGTAATAACCGGAGTCTGGATACCCAACGAAACTGAACGGAGCCTGAACGCTCAACGTAATAACCGTAGTCTGGATACCCAACGTAACTGACCGGAGCCTAAACATTCAACGTAATAACCGGAGTCTAGATGCCCAACGACACTGACCAGAGCCTGAACGCTCAACCTAATAACCGGAGTCTGGACACCCAATGAAACTGACCGGAGCCTAAACGCTCAACGTAATAACTGAAGTCTGGATACCCAACGACACTGACCAGAGCCTGAACGCTCAACGTAATAATCGGAGTCTAGATACCCAACGAAACTGACCGGAGCCTGCTCGCTCAACGTAATAACCGGAGTCTGGATACCGAACGAAACTGACCGGAGCCTGAACGCTCAACGTAATAACCGGAGTCTGGATACCCAACGAAACTGACCGGAGCCTGAACGCTCAACGTAAAAATCGGAGTCTGGATACCCAACGAAACTAACCGGAGCCTAAACGCTCAACGTAATAACCGGAGTTTGGATACCCAACGAAACTGACCGGAGCCTGAACGCTTAACGTAATAACCGGAGTCTGGATACCCAACAAAACTGACCGGAGCCTGAATGCTCAACGTAAAAACCAGAATCTGGATACCCAACAAAACTGACCGGAGCCTGAACGCTCATCGTAAAAACCGGAGTCTGGATACCCAACGAAACTGACCGGAGCCTGAACGCTCAACGTAATAACTGAAATCTGGATACCAAACGAAACTGACCGGAGCCTGAACACTCAATGTAATAACCGGAGTCTGGATACCCAACGAAACTGACCGGAGCCTGAACGCTCAACGTCATAACCGGAGTCTGGATACCCAACAAAACTGACCGGAGCCTGAACGCTCAACGTAATAACCGGAGTCTAAATACCCAACGAAACTGACCGGAGCCTGCTCGCTCAACGTAATAACCGGAGTCTGGATACCCAACGAAACTGACCGGAGCCTGAACGCTCAACGTAATAACCGGAGTCTAGATACCCAACGAAACTGACCGGAGCCTGCTCGCTCAATGTAATAACCGGAGTCTGGATACCCAACGAAACTGATCGGAGCCTGAACACTCAACGTAATAACCAAAGTCTAGATACCCAACGAAATTGACCGGAGCCTGAACGCTCAACGTAATAACCGGAGTCTGGATACACAACGAAACTGACCGGAGCCTGAACGCTCAACGTAATAACCGGAGTCTGGATACCCAACGAAACTGAACGGAGCCTGAACGCTCAACGTAATAACCGTAGTCTGGATACCCAACGAAACTGACCGGAGCCTGAACATTCAACGTAATAACCGGAGTCTAGATGCCCAACGACACTGACCAGAGCCTGAACGCTCAACCTAATAACCGGAGTCTGGACACCCAATGAAACTGACCGGAGCCTAAACGCTCAACGTAATAACTGAAGTCTGGATACCCAACGACACTGACCAGAGCCTGAACGCTCAACGTAATAATCGGAGTCTAGATACCCAACGAAACTGACCGGAGCCTGCTCGCTCAACGTAATAACCGGAGTCTGGATACCGAACGAAACTGACCGGAGCCTGAACGCTCAACGTAATAACCGGAGTCTGGATACCCAACGAAACTAACCGGAGCCTGAACGCTCAACGTAAAAATCGGAGTCTGGATACCCAACGAAACTAACCGGAGCCTGAACGCTCAACGTAATAACCGGAGTTTGGATACCCAACGAAACTGACCGGAGCCTGAACGCTTAACGTAATAACCGGAGTCTGGATACCCAACAAAACTGACCGGAGCCTGAATGCTCAACGTAAAAACCAGAATCTGGATACCCAACAAAACTGACCGGAGCCTGAACGCTCATCGTAAAAACCGGAGTCTGGATACCCAACGAAACTGACCGGAGCCTGAACGCTCAACGTAATAACTGAAATCTGGATACCAAACGAAACTGACCGGAGCCTGAACACTCAATGTAATAACCGGAGTCTGGATACCCAACGAAACTGACCGGAGCCTGAACGCTCAACGTCATAACCGGAGTCTGGATACCCAAACAAACTGACCGGAGCCTGAACGCTCAACGTAATAACCGGAGTCTAAATACCCAACGAAACTGACCGGAGCCTGCTCGCTCAACGTAATAACCGGAGTCTGGATACCCAACGAAACTGACCGGAGCCTGAACGCTCAACGTAATAACCGGAGTCTAGATACCCAACGAAACTGACCGGAGCCTGCTCGCTCAATGTAATAACCGGAGTCTGGATACCCAACGAAACTGATCGGAGCCTGAACACTCAACGTAATAACCAAAGTCTAGATACCCAACAAAACTGACCGGAGCCTGAACGCTCAACGTAAAAACCAGAGTCTGGATACCCAACAAAACTGACCGGAGCCTGAACGCTCAACGTAATAACCGGAGTCTGGATACACAACGAAACTGACCGGAGCCTGAACGTTCAACGTAATAACCGGAGTCTGGATACCCAACGAAACTGAACGGAGCCTGAACGCTCAACGTAATAATCGTAGTCTGGATACCCAACGAAACTGACCGGAGCCTGAACGCACAACGTAATAATTGGAGTCTGGATGCTCAACGAAAATGATCTTAGCCTGAACGCTCAACTTAATAACCGGAGTCTGGACACCCAACGAAACTGACCGGAGCCTGAACATTCAACGTAATAACCGGAGTCTGGATACCCAACGAAACTGACCAGAGCCTGAACGCTCAACGTAATAACCGGAGTCTGGAAACCCAACGAAACTGACCGGAGCCTAAACGCTTAACGTAATAACTGAAGTATGGATACCAAACGAAACTGACCGGAGCCTGAACGCTCAACGTAATAACCGGAGTCTGGATACCCAACGAAACATACCGGAGCCTGAACGCTCAACGTAATATCCGGAGTCTGGATACCCAACAAAACTGACCGGAGCCAGAACGCTCAACGTAAAAACCGGAGTCTGGATACCCAACAAAACTGACCGGAGCCTGAACGCTCAACATAATAACCGGAGTCTGGATACACAACGAAACTGACCGGAGCCTGAACGTTCAACGTAATAACCGGAGTCTGGATACCCAACGAAACTGAACGGAGCCTGAACGCTCAACGTAATAATCGTAGTCTGGATACCCAACGAAACTGACCGGAGCCTGAACGCACAACGTAATAATTGGAGTCTGGATGCTCAACGAAAATAATCATAGCCTGAACGCTCAACTTAATAACCGGAGTCTGGATACCCAACGAAACTGACCGGAGCCTGAACATTCAACGTAATAACCGGAGTCTGGATACCCAACGAAACTGACCGGAGCCTGAACGCTCAACGTAATAACCGGAGTCTGGAAACCCAACGAAACTGACCGGAGCCTAAACGCTCAACGTAATAACTGAAGTATGGATACCAAACGAAACTGACCGGAGCCTGAATGCTCAACGTAATAACCGGAGTCTGGATACCCAACGAAACTGACCGGAGCCTGAACGCTTAACGTAATATCCGGAGTCTAGATACCTAAAGAAACTGACCGGAGCCTACTCGCTCAACATAATAACCGAAGTCTGGATACCCAACGAAACTGACCGGAGCCTGAACGCTCAACGTAATATCCGGAGTCTGGATATCCAACAAAACTGACCGGAGCCAGAACGCTCAACGTAAAAACCGGAGTCTGGATACGCAACAAAACTGACCGGAGCCTGAACGCTAAACGTAATAACCGGAGTCTGGATACACAACGAAACTGACCGGAGCCTGAACGTTCAACGTAATAACCGGAGTCTAGATACCCAACAAAACTGAACGGAGCCTGAACGCTCAACGTAATATCCGGAGTCTGGATATCCAACAAAACTGACCGGAGCCAGAACGCTCAACGTAAAAACCGGAGTCTGGATATGCAACAAAACTGACCGGAGCCCGAACGCTCAACGTAATAACTAGAGTCTGGATACACAACGAAACTGAACGGAGCCTGAACGTTCAACGTAATAACCGGAGTCTAGATACCCAATAAAACTGAACGGAGCCTGAACGCTCAACGTAATAACCGTAATCTGGATACCCAACGAAACTGACCGGAGCCTGAACGCACAACGTAATAATTGGAGTCTGGATAATCAACGAAAATGATCATAGCCTGACGCTCAACTTAATAACCGGAGTCTGGACACCCAACGAAACTGACCGGAGCCTGAACATTCAACGTAATAACCGGAGTCTGGATACCAGACGAAACTGACCGAAGCCTAAACGCTCAACGTAATAACTGTAGTCTGGATACCAAACGAAACTGACCGGAGCCTGAACGCTCAACGTAATAACCGGAGTCTGGATACCCAACGAAACTGACCGGAGCCTGAACGCTTAACGTAATAACCGGAGTCTGGATACCAAACGAAACTGACCGGAGCCTGAACGCTCAACGTAATAACCGGAGTCTGGATACCCAACGGAACTTACCGGAGCCTGAACGCTCAACGTAATATCCGGAGTCTGGATACCCAACAAAACTGACCGGAGCCAGAACGCTCAACGTAAAAACCGGAGTCTGGATACCCAACAAAACTGACCGGAGCCTGAACGCTCAACATAATAACCGGAGTCTGGATACACAACGAAACTGACCGGAGCCTGAACGTTCAACGTAATAACCGGAGTCTGGATACCCAACGAAACTGAACGGAGCCTGAACGCTCAACGTAATAATCGTAGTCTGGATACCCAACGAAACTGACCGGAGCTGGAACGCACAACGTAATAATTGGAGTCTGGATGCTCAACGAAAATGATCATAGCCTGAACGCTCAACTTAATAACCGGAGTCTGGATACCCAACGAAACTGACCGGAGCCTGAACATTCAACGTAATAACCGGAGTCTGGATACCCAACGAAACTGACCGGAGCCTGAACGCTCAACGTAATAACCGGAGTCTGGAAACCCAACGAAACTGACCGGAGCCTAAACGCTCAACGTAATAACTGAAGTATGGATACCAAACGAAACTGACCGGAGCCTGAATGCTCAACGTAATAACCGGAGTCTGGATACCCAACGAAACTGACCGGAGCCTGAACGCTTAACGTAATATCCGGAGTCTAGATACCTAAAGAAACTGACCGGAGCCTGCTCGCTCAACATAATAACCGAAGTCTGGATACCCAACGAAACTGACCGGAGCCTGAACGCTCAACGTAATATCCGGAGTCTGGATATCCAACAAAACTGACCGGAGCCAGAACGCTCAACGTAAAAACCGGAGTCTGGATACGCAACAAAACTGACCGGAGCCTGAACGCTAAACGTAATAACCGGAGTCTGGATACACAACGAAACTGACCGGAGCCTGAACGTTCAACGTAATAACCGGAGTCTAGATACCCAACAAAACTGAACGGAGCCTGAACGCTCAACGTAATATCCGGAGTCTGGATATCCAACAAAACTGACCGGAGCCAGAACGCTCAACGTAAAAACCGGAGTCTGGATATGCAACAAAACTGACCGGAGCCCGAACGCTCAACGTAATAACCAGAGTCTGGATACACAACGAAACTGAACGGAGCCTGAACGTTCAACGTAATAACCGGAGTCTAGATACCCAATAAAACTGAACGGAGCCTGAACGCTCAACGTAATAACCGTAGTCTGGATACCCAACGAAACTGACCGGAGCCTGTACGCACAACGTAATAATTGGAGTCTGGATAATCAACGAAAATGATCATAGCCTGAACGCTCAACTTAATAATCGGAGTCTGGACACCCAACGAAACTGACCGGAGCCTGAACATTCAACGTAATAACCGGAGTCTGGATACCAGACGAAACTGACCGAAGCCTAAACGCTCAACGTAATAACTGTAGTCTGGATACCAAACGAAACTGACCGGAGCCTGAACGCTCAACGTAATAACCGGAGTCTGGATACCCAACGAAACTGACCGGAGCCTGAACGCTTAACGTAATAACCGGAGTCTGGATACCTAACGAAACTGACCGGAGCCTGAACGCTCAACGTAATAACCGGAGTCTGGATACCCAACGAAACTGACCGGAGCCTGAACGCTCAACGTAAAAACCGGAGTCTGGATACCCAACGAAACTGACCGGAGCCTGAACTCTCAACGTAATAACCGGAGTCTGGATACCCAACGAAACTGACCGGAGCCTGAACGCTTAACGTAATAACCGGAGTCTGGGTACCCAACAAAACTGACCGGAGCCTGAACGCTCAACGTAAAAACCAGAGTCTGGATACCCAACAAAACCGACCGGAGCCTGCACGCTCAATGTTAAAACTGGAGTCTGGATACCCAACGAAACTGACCGGAGCCTGAACGCTCAACGTAATAACCGGAGTCTGGATACCCAACGAAACTGATCGGAGCCTGAACGTTCAACGTAATAACCGGAGTCTAGATACCCAACGAAATTGACCGGACCCTGAAGGCTCAACGTAATAACCGGAATCTGGATACCCAACGAAACTGACCTGAGCCTGAACGCTCAACGTAATAACCGGAGCCTGGATACCCAACGAAACTGACCGGAGCCTGAACCCTCAACGTAATAACTGGAGTCTGGATACCCAACAAAACTGACCGGAGCCTGAATGCTCAACGTAAAAACCGGAGTCTGGATACCCAACGAAACTGACCAGAGCCTGAACGCTCAACGTAATAACTGGAGTCTCGATAACCAACAAAACTGACCGGAGCCTGAACGCTCAACATAATAACCGGAGTCTGGATAACCAACAAAACTGACCGGAGCCTGAACGCTCAACGTAATAACCGGAGTCAGGATACCCAACGAAACTGACCGGAGCTTGAACCCTCAACGTAATAACCGGAGTCTGGATACCCAACGAAATTGAACGGAGCCTGAACGCTCAACGTAATAACCGGAGTCTGGATACCCAACAAAACTGACCGGAGCCTGAACGCTCAACGTAAAAACCGGAGTCTGGATACCCAACGAAACTGAACGGAGCCTGAACGCTCAACGTAATAACCGTAGTCTAGATACCCAACGAAACTGACCAGAGCCTGAACGCACAACGTAATAACTGGAGTCTGGATGCTCAACGAAAATGATCGGAGCCTGAACGCTCAACGTATTAACCGGAGTCTGGACACCCAACGAAACTGACCAGAGCCTGAACATTCAACGTAATAACCGGAGTCTGGATACCCAACGAAACTGACTGGAGCCTGAACGCTCAACGTAATAACCAGAGTCTGGATACCCAACGAAACTGACCGGAGCCTGGACACTCAACGTAATAACTAAAGTCTGGACACCAAACGAAACTGACCGGAGCCTGAACGCTCAACGTAATAACCGGAGTCTGGATACCCAACAAAACTGACCGGAGCCTGAACGTTTAACGTAATAACCGGAGTCTGGATACCCAACGAAACTGACCGGAGCCTAAACGCTCAACGTAAAAACCGGAGTCTGGATACCCAACGAAACTGACCAGAGCCTGAACGCTCAATGTAATAACCGGAGTCTGGATACCCAACGAAATTGACCGTAGCCTGAACGCTCAACGTAGTAACCGGAGTCTAGATACCCAACGAAACTGACCGGAGCCTGCTCGCTCAACGTAATAACCGGAGTTTGGATACCCAACGAAACTGACCGGTGCCTGAACGCTTAACGTAAAAACCGGAGTCTGGATACCCAACAAAACTGACCGGAGCCTGAATGCTCAACGTAAAAACCGGAGTCTGAATACCCAACGAAACTGAATGGAGCCTGAACGCTCAACATAATAACCGTAGTCTGGATACCCAACGAAACTGACCGGAGCCTGAACGCATAACGTAATAACTGGAGTCTGGATGCTCAACAAAAATGATCGGAGCCTGAACGCTCAACGTAATAACCGGAGTCTGGACACCCAACGAAACTGACTGGAGATTGAACCCTCAATGTAATAACCGGAGTCTGGATACCCAACGAAACTGACCGGAGCCTGAACGCTCAACGTAAAAACCGGAGTCTGGTTACCCAACGAAACTGACCGGGGCCTGGACGCTCAACGTAATAACTGAAGTCTGGATACCAAACGAAACTGACCGGAGCCTGAACGCTCAACGTAATAACCGGAGTCTGGATACCCAACGAAACTGACCGGAGCCTGAACGTTTAACGTAATAACCGGAGTCTGGATACCCAACGAAACTGACCAGAGCCTGAACGCTCAATGTAATAACCGGAGTCTGGATACCCAACGAAATTGACCGTAGCCTGAACGCTCAACGTAATAACCGGAGTCTAGATACCCAACGAAACTGACCGGAGCCTGCTCGCTCCACGTAATAACCGGAGTCTGGATACCCAACGAAACTGACCGGTGCCTGAACGCTTAACGTAATAACCAGAGTCTGGATACCCAACAAAACTGACCGGAGCCTGAACGCTCAACATAAAAACCGGAGTCTGGATACCCAACGAAACTGACCGGAGCCTGAACGCTCAACGTAATAACCGGAGTCTGGATACCCAACAAAACTGACCGGAGCCTGAATGCTCAACGTAAAAACCGGAGTCTGAATACCCAACGAAACTGAACGGAGCCTGAACGCTCAACATAATAACCGTAGTCTGGATACCCAACGAAACTGACCGGCGCCTGAACGCATAACGTAATAACTGGAGTCTGGATGCTCAACGAAAATGACCGGAGCCTGAACGCTCAACGTAATAACCGGAGTCTGGACACCCAACGAAACTGACCGGAGATTGAACCCTCAACGTAATAACCGGTGTCTGGATACCCAACGAAACTGACCGGAGCCTGAACGCACAACGTAAAAACCGGAGTCTGGATACCCAACGAAACTGACCGGGGCCTGGACGCTCAACGTAATAACTGAAGTCTGGATACCAAACGAAACTGACCGGAGCCTGAACGCTCAACGTAATAACCGGAGTCTGGATACCCAACAAAACTGACCGGAGCCTGAACGCTCAACGTAATAACCGGAGTCTGGATACCCCACGAACCTGACCGGAGCCTGAACGCTCAACGTAATAACCGGAGTCTGGATACCCAACAAAACTGACCGGAGCCTGAACGCTCAACGTAATAACCGGAGTCTGGATACCCAACGAAACTGACCGGAGCCTGAACGCTCAATATAATAACCGGGGTCTGGACACCCAACGAAACTGACCGGAGCCTGAATGTTCAACGTAATAACCGGAGTCTGGATACCCAACGAAACTGAACGGAGCCTGAACGCTCAACGTAATAACCGTAGTCTGGATACCCAACGAAACTGACCAGAGCCTGAACGCTCAACGTAATAACCGTAGTCTGGATACCCAACGAAATTGACCGGAGCCTGAACGCTCAACGTAATAACCGGAGTCTAGATACCCAACGAAACTGACCGAAGCCTGAACGCTCAACGTAATAACCGGAGTGTGGATACCCAAAGAAACTGACCGGAGCCTGGACACTCAACGTAATAACTAAAGTCTGGATACCAAACGAAACTGACCGGATCCTGAACGCTCAACGTAATAACCGGAGTCTGGATACCCAACGAAACTGACCGGACCCTGAACGCTTAACGTAATAACCGGAGTCTGGATACCCAACAAAACTGATCGGAGCCTGAACGCTCAACGTAATAACCGGAGCCTGGATACCCAACGAAAATGACCGGAGCCTGAACCCTCAACGTAATAACCGGAGTCTGGATACCCAACAAAACTGACCGGAGCCTGAACGCTCAACGTAAAAACCGGAGTTTGGATACCCAACGAAACTGACCAGAGCCTGAACGCTCAACGTAATAACCGGAGTCTGGATAACCAACAAAACTGACCGGAGCCTGAACGCTCAACGTAATAACCGGAGTCTGGATATCCAACGAAACTGACCGGAGTTTGAACCCTCAAAATAATAACCGGAGTCTGGATACCCAACAAAATTGACCGGAGCCTGAACGCTCAATGTAAAAACCGGAGTCTGGATGCCCAACGAAACTGACCAGAGCCTGAACGCTCAACGTAAAAACCAGAGTCTGGATACCCAACGAAACTGACCGGAGCCTGAACGCTCAACGTAATAACCGGAGTCTAGATACCCAACGAAACTGACCGGAGCCTGCTCGCTCAACGTAATAACTGGAGTCTGGATGCTCAACGAAAATGATCGGAGCCTGAACGCTCAACGTATTAACCGGAGTCTGGACACCCAACGAAACTGACCAGAGCCTGAACATTCAACGTAATAACCGGAGTCTGGATACCCAACGAAACTGACCGGAGCCTGAACGCTCAACGTAATAACCGGAGTCTGGATACCCAACGAAACTGACCGGAGCCTGGACGCTCAACGTAATAACTAAAGTCTGGATACCAAACGAAACTGACCGGAGCCTGAACGCTCAACGTAATAACCGGAGTCTGGATACCCAACGAAACTGACCGGAGCCTGAACGCTTAACGTAATAACCGGAGTCTGGATACCCAACGAAACTGACCGGAGCCTGAACGCTCAACGTAAAAACCGGAGTCTGGATACCCAACGAAACTGACCAGAGCCTGAACGCTCAATGTAATAACCGGAGTCTGGATACCCAACGAAATTGACCGTAGCCTGAACGCTCAACGTAATAACCGGAGTCTAGATACCCAACGAAACTGACCGGAGCCTGCTCGCTCAACGTAATAACCGGAGTCTGGATACCCAACGAAACTGACCGGTGCCTGAACGCTTAACGTGATAACCGGAGTCTGGATACCCAACAAAACTGACCGGAGCCTGAACGCTCAACGTAAAAACCGGAGTCTGGATACCCAACGAAACTGACCAGAGCCTGAACGCTCAACGTAATAACCGGAGCCTGGATACCCAACGAAAATGACCGGAGCCTGAACCCTCAACGTAATAACCGGAGTCTGGATACCCAACAAAACTGACCGAAACCTGAACGCTCAACGTAAAAACCGGAGTCTGGATACCCAACTAAACTGACCAGAGCCTGAACGCTCAACGTAATAACCGGAGTCTGGATAACCAACAAAACTGACCGGAGCCTGAACGCTCAACATAATAACCGGAGTCTGGATACCCAACGAAACTGACCGGAACTTGAACCCTCAACATAATAACCGGAGTCTGGATACCCAACAAAACTGACCGGAGCCTGAACGCTCAATGTAAAAACCGGAGTCTGGATACCCAACGAAACTGACCAGAGCCTGAACGCTCAACGTAAAAACCAGAGTCTGGATACCCAACGAAATTGACCGGAGCCTGAACGCTCAACGTAATAACCGTAGTCTAGATACCCAACGAAACTAACCGGAGCCTGAACGCACAACGTAATAACTGGAGTCTGGATGCTCAACGAAAATGATCGGAGCCTGAACGCTCAACGTATTAACCGGAGTCTGGACACCCAACGAAACTGACCAGAGCCTGAACATTCAACGTAATAACTGGAGTCTGGATACCCAACGAAACTGACCGGAGCCTGAACGCTCAACGTAATAACCGGAGTCTGGATACCCAACGAAACTGACCGGAGCCTGGACGCTCAACGTAATAACTAAAGTCTGGATACCAAACGAAACAGACCGGAGCCTGAACGCTCAACGTAATAACCGGAGTCTGGATACCCAACGAAACTGACCGGAGCCTGAACGTTTAACGTAATAACCGGAGTCTGGATACCCAACGAAACTGACCGGAGCCTGAACGCTCAACGTAAAAACCGGAGTCTGGATACCCAACGAAACTGACCAGAGCCTGAACGCTCAATGTAATAACCGGAGTCTGGATTCCCAACGAAATTGACCGTAGCCTGAACGCTCAACGTAATAACCGGAGTCTAGATACCCAACGAAACTGACCGGAGCCTGCTCGCTCAACGTAATAACCGGAGTCTGGATACCCAACGAAACTGACCGGTGCCTGAATGCCTAACGTAATAACCGGAGTCTGGATACCCAACAAAACTGACCGGAGCCTGAACGCTCAATGTAAAAACCGGAGTCTGGATACCCAACGAAACTGACCGGAGCCTGAACGCTCAACGTAATAACCGGAGTCTGGATACCCAACAAAACTGACCGGAGCCTGAATGCTCAACGTAAAAACCGGAGTCTGAATACCCAACGAAACTGAACGGAGCCTGAACGCTCAACATAATAACCGTAGTCTGGATACCCAACGAAACTGACCGGAGCCTGAACGCATAACGTAATAACTGGAGTCTGGATGCTCAACGAAAATGACCGGAGCCTGAACGCTCAACGTAATAACCGGAGTCTGGACACCCAACGAAACTGACCGGAGATTGAACCCTCAACGTAATAACCGGTGTCTGGATACCCAACGAAACTGACCGGAGCCTGAACGCACAACGTAAAAACCGGAGTCTGGATACCCAACGAAACTGACCGGGGCCTGGACGCTCAACGTAATAACTGAAGTCTAGATACCAAACGAAACTGACCGGAGCCTGAACGCTCAACGTAATAACCGGAGTCTGGATACCCAACAAAACTGACCGGAGCCTGAACGCTCAACGTAATAACCGGAGTCTGGATACCCCACGAACCTGACCGGAGCCTGAACGCTCAACGTAATAACCGGAGTCTGGATACCCAACAAAACTGACCGGAGCCTGAACGCTCAACGTAATAACCGGAGTCTGGATACCCAACGAAACTGACCGGAGCCTGAACGCTCAATATAATAACCGGGGTCTGGACACCCAACGAAACTGACCGGAGCCTGAACGTTCAACGTAATAACCGGAGTCTGGATACCCAACGAAACTGAACGGAGCCTGAACGCTCAACGTAATAACCGTAGTCTGGATACCCAACGAAACTGACCAGAGCCTGAACGCTCAACGTAATAACCGTAGTCTGGATACCCAACGAAATTGACCGGAGCCTGAACGCTCAACGTAATAACCGGAGTCTAGATACCCAACGAAACTGACCGAAGCCTGAACGCTCAACGTAATAACCGGAGTGTGGATACCCAACGAAACTGACCGGAGCCTGGACGCTCAACGTAATAACTAAAGTCTGGATACCAAACGAAACTGACCGGAGCCTGAACGCTCAACGTAATAACCGGAGTCTGGATACCCAACGAAACTGACCGGAGCCTGAACGTTTAACGTAATAACCGGAGTCTGGATACCCAACGAAACTGACCGGAGCCTGAACGCTCAACGTAAAAACCGGAGTCTGGATACCCAACGAAACTGACCAGAGCCTGAACGCTGAATGTAATAACCGGAGTCTGGATTCCCAACGAAATTGACCGTAGCCTGAACGCTCAACGTAATAACCGGAGTCTAGATACCCAACGAAACTGACCGGAGCCTGCTCGCTCAACGTAATAACCGGAGTCTGGATACCCAACGAAACTGACCGGTGCCTGAATGCCTAACGTAATAACCGGAGTCTGGATACCCAACAAAACTGACCGGAGCCTGAACGCTCAATGTAAAAACCGGAGTCTGGATACCCAACGAAACTGACCGGAGCCTGAACGCTCAACGTAATAACCGGAGTCTGGATACCCAACAAAACTGACCGGAGCCTGAATGCTCAACGTAAAAACCGGAGTCTGAATACCCAACGAAACTGAACGGAGCCTGAACGCTCAACATAATAACCGTAGTCTGGATACCCAACGAAACTGACCGGAGCCTGAACGCATAACGTAATAACTGGAGTCTGGATGCTCAACGAAAATGACCGGAGCCTGAACGCTCAACGTAATAACCGGAGTCTGGACACCCAACGAAACTGACCGGAGATTGAACCCTCAACGTAATAACCGGTGTCTGGATACCCAACGAAACTGACCGGAGCCTGAACGCACAACGTAAAAACCGGAGTCTGGATACCCAACGAAACTGACCGGGGCCTGGACGCTCAACGTAATAACTGAAGTCTAGATACCAAACGAAACTGACCGGAGCCTGAACGCTCAACGTAATAACCGGAGTCTGGATACCCAACAAAACTGACCGGAGCCTGAACGCTCAACGTAATAACCGGAGTCTGGATACCCCACGAACCTGACCGGAGCCTGAACGCTCAACGTAATAACCGGAGTCTGGATACCCAACAAAACTGACCGGAGCCTGAACGCTCAACGTAATAACCGGAGTCTGGATACCCAACGAAACTGACCGGAGCCTGAACGCTCAATATAATAACCGGGGTCTGGACACCCAACGAAACTGACCGGAGCCTGAACGTTCAACGTAATAACCGGAGTCTGGATACCCAACGAAACTGAACGGAGCCTGAACGCTCAACGAAATAACCGTAGTCTGGATACCCAACGAAACTGACCAGAGCCTGAACGCTCAACGTAATAACCGTAGTCTGGATACCCAACGAAATTGACCGGAGCCTGAACGCTCAACGTAATAACCGGAGTCTAGATACCCAACGAAACTGACCGAAGCCTGAACGCTCAACGTAATAACCGGAGTGTGGATACCCAAAGAAACTGACCGGAGCCTGGACGCTCAACGTAATAACTAAAGTCTGGATACCAAAGAAACTGACCGGAGCCTGAACGCTCAATGTAAAAACCGGAGTCTGGATACCCAAACGAAACTGACCAGAGCCTGAACGCTCAACGTAAAAACCAGAGTCTGGATACCCAACGAAACTGACCGGAGCCTGAACGCTCAACGTAATAACCGGAGTCTAGATACCCAACGAAACTGACCGGAGCCTGCTCGCTCAACGTAATAACTGGAGTCTGGATGCTCAACGAAAATGATCGGAGCCTGAACGCTCAACGTATTAACCGGAGTCTGGACACCCAACGAAACTGACTAGAGCCTGAACATTCAACGTAATAACCGGAGTCTGGATACCCAACGAAACTGACCGGAGCCTGAACGCTCAACGTAATAACCGGAGTCTGGATACCCAACGAAACTGACCGGAGCCTGGACGCTCAACGTAATAACTAAAGTCTGGATACCAAACGAAACTAACCGGAGCCTGAACGCTCAACGTAATAACCGGAGTCTGGATACCCAACGAAACTGACCGGAGCCTGAACGCTTAACGTAATAACCGGAGTCTGGATACCCAACGAAACTGACCGGAGCCTGAACGCTCAACGTAAAAACCGGAGTCTGGATACCCAACGAAACTGACCAGAGCCTAAACGCTCAATGTAATAACCGGAGTCTGGATACCCAACGAAATTGACCGTAGCCTAAACGCTCAACGTAATAACCGGAGTCTAGATACCCAACGAAACTGACCGGAGCCTGCTCGCTCAACGTAATAACCGGAGTCTGGATACCCAACGAAACTGACCGGTGCCTGAACGCTTAACGTAATAACCGGAGTCTGGATACCCAACAAAACTGACCGGAGCCTGAACGCTCAACGTAAAGACCGGAGTCTGGATACCCAACGAAACTGACCAGAGCCTGAACGCTCAACGTAATAACCGGAGCCTGGATACCCAACGAAAATGACCGGAGCCTGAACCCTCAACGTAATAACCGGAGTCTGGATACCCAACGAAACTGACCGGAGCTTGAACCCTCAACATAATAACCGGAGTCTGGATACCCAACAAAACTGACCGGAGCCTGAACGCTCAACGTAAAAACCGGAGTCTGGATACCCAACGAAACTGACCAGAGCCTGAACGCTCAACGTAAAAACCAGAGTCTGGATACCCAACGAAATTGACCGGAGCCTGAACGCTCAACGTAATAACCGTAGTCTAGATACCCAACGAAACTAACCGGAGCCTGAACGCACAACGTAATAACTGGAGTCTAGATGCTCAACGAAAATGATCGGAGCCTGAACGCTCAACGTATTAAACGGAGTCTGGACACCCAACGAAACTGACCAGAGCCTGAACATTCAACGTAATAACCGGAGTCTGGATACCCAACGAAACTGACCGGAGCCTGAACGCTCAACGTAATAACCGGAGTCTGGATACCCAACGAAACTGACCGGAGCCTGGACGCTCAACGTAATAACTAAAGTCTGGATACCAAACGAAACTGACCGGAGCCTGAACGCTCAACGTAATAACCGGAGTCTGGATACCCAACGAAACTGACCGGAGCCTGAACGTTTAACGTAATAACCGGAGTCTGGATACCCAACGAAACTGACCGGAGCCTGAACGCTCAACGTAAAAACCGGAGTCTGGATACCCAACGAAACTGACCAGAGCCTGAACGCTCAATGTAATAACCGGAGTCTGGATACCCAACGAAATTGACCGTAGCCTGAACGCTCAACGTAATAACCGGAGTCTAGATACCCAACGAAACTGACCGGAGCCTGCTCGCTCAACGTAATAACCGGAGTCTGGATACCCAACGAAACTGACCGGTGCCTGAATGCTTAACGTAATAACCGGAGTCTGGATACCCAACAAAACTGACCGGAGCCTGAACGCTCAATGTAAAAACCGGAGTCTGGATACCCAACGAAACTGACCGGAGCCTGAACGCTCAACGTAATAACCGGAGTCTGGATACCCAACAAAACTGACCGGAGCCTGAATGCTCAACGTAAAAACCGGAGTCTGAATACCCAACGAAACTGAACGGAGCATGAACGCTCAACATAATAACCGTAGTCTGGATACCCAACGAAACTGACCGGAGCCTGAACGCATAACGTAATAACTGGAGTCTGGATGCTCAACGAAAATGATCGGAGCCTGAACGCTCAACGTAATAACCGGAGTCTGGACACCCAACGAAACTGACCGGAGATTGAACCCTCAACGTAATAACCGGAGTCTGGATACCAAACGAAACTGACCAGAGCCTGAACGTTCAACGTAAAAACCGGAGTCTGGATACCCAACGAAACTGACCGGGGCCTGGACGCTCAACGTAATAACTGAAGTCTGGATACTAAACGAAACTGACCGGAGCCTGAACGCTCAACGTAATAACCGGAGTCTGGATACCCAACGAAACTGACCGGAGCCTGAACGCTCAACGTAATAACCGGAGTCTGGATACCCAACGAAACTGACCGGAGCCTGAACGCTCAACGTAATAACCGGAGTCTGGATACCCAACAAAACTGACCGGAGCCTGAACGCTCAACGTAATAACCGGATTCTGGATACCCAACGAAACTGACCGGAGCCTGAACGCTCAATGTAATAACCGTGGTCTGGACACCCAACGAAACTGACCGGAGCCTGAACGTTCAACGTAATAACCGGAGTCTGGATACCCAACGAAACTGACCGGAGCCTGAACGCTCAACGTAAAAACCGGAGTCTGGATACCCAACGAAACTGACCAGAGCCTGAACGCTCAACGTAATAACCGTAGTCTGGATACCCAACGAAATTGACCGGAGCCTGAACGCTCGACGTAATAACCGGAGTCTAGATACCCAACGAAACTGACCGAAGCCTGAACGCTCAACGTAATAACCGGAGTGTGGATACCCAACGAAACTGACCGGAGCCTGGACGCTCAACGTAATAACTAAAGTCTGGATACCAAACGAAACTGACCGGATCCTGAACGCTCAACGTAATAACCGGAGTCTGGATACCCAACGAAACTGACCGGACCCTGAACGCTTAACGTAATAACCGGAGTCTGGATACCCAACAAAACTGACCGGAGCCAGAACGCTCAACGTAATAACCGAAGCCTGGATACCCAACGAAAATGACCGGAGCCTGAACCCTCAACGTAATAACCGGAGTCTGGATACCCAACAAAACTGACCGGAACCTGAACGC
This sequence comes from Lathyrus sativus, assembly GCA_963859935.3. Classification (NCBI taxonomy): domain Eukaryota; kingdom Viridiplantae; phylum Streptophyta; class Magnoliopsida; order Fabales; family Fabaceae; genus Lathyrus; species Lathyrus sativus. Next base: position 671,600 of record CAWUDS030000773.1, read on the forward strand.
TCAACGTAAAAACCGGAGTCTGGATACCCAACGAAACTGACCAGAGCCTGAACGCTCAACATAATAACCGGAGTCTGGATAACCAACAAAACTGACCGGAGCCTGAACGCTCAACGTAATAACCGGAGTCTGGATACCCAACGAAACTGACCGGAGTTTGAACCCTCAACATAATAACCGGAGTCTGAATACCCAACAAAACTGACCGGAGCCTGAACGCTCAACGTAAAAACCGGAGTCTGGATGCCCAACGAAACTGACCAGAGCCTGAACGCTCAACGTAAAAACCAGAGTCTGGATACCCAACGAAATTGACCGGAGCCTGAACGCTCAACGTAATAACCGTAGTCTAGATACCCAACGAAACTGACCGGAGCCTGAACGCACAACGTAATAACTGGAGTCTGGATGCTCAACGAAAATGATCGGAGCCTGAACGCTCAACGTATTAACCGGAGTCTGGACACCCAACGAAACTGACCAGAGCCTGAACATTCAACGTAATAACCGGAGTCTGGATACCCAACGAAACTGACCGGAGCCTGAACGCTCAACGTAATAACCGGAGTCTGGATACCCAACGAAACTGACCGGAGCCTGGACGCTCAACGTAATAACTAAAGTCTGGATACCAAACGAAACTGACCGGAGCCTGAACTCTCAACGTAATAACCGGAGTCTGGATACCCAACGAAACTGACCGGAGCCTGAACGCTCAACGTAAAAACCGGAGTCTGGATACCCAACAAAACTGACCGGAGCCTGAACGCTCAACGTAAAAACCGGAGTCTGGATACCCAACGAAACTGACCAGAGCCTGAACGCTCAACGTAATAACCGGAGTCTGGATAACCAACAAAATTGACCGGAGCCTGAACGCTCAACTTAATAACCGGAGTCTGGATACCCAACGAAACTGACCGGAGTTTGAACCCTCAACATAATAACCGGAGTCTGGATACCCAACAAAACTGACCGGAGCCTGAATGCTCAACGTAAAAACCGGAGTCTGGATGCCCAACGAAACTGACCAGAGCCTGAACGCTCAACGTAAAAACCAGAGTCTGGATACCCAACGAAACTGACCGGAGCCTGAACGCTCAACGTAATAACCGGAGTCTAGATACCCAACGAAGCTGACCGGAGCCTGCTCGCTCAACGTAATAACTGGAGTCTGGATGCTCAACGAAAATGATCGGAGCCTGAACGCTCAACGTATTAACCGGAGTCTGGACACCCAACGAAACTGACCAGAGCCTGAACATTCAACGTAATAACCGGAGTCTGGATACCCAACGAAACTGACCGGAGCCTGAACGCTCAACGTAATAACCGGAGTCTGGATACCCAACGAAACTGACCGGAGCCTGGACGCTCAACGTAATAACTAAAGTCTGGATACCAAACGAAACTGACCGGAGCCTGAACGCTCAACGTAATAACCGGAGTCTGGATACCCAACGAAACTGACCGGAGCCTGAACGCTTAACGTAATAACCGGAGTCTGGATACCCAACGAAACTGACCGGAGCCTGAACGCTCAACGTAAAAACCGGAGTCTGGATACCCAACGAAACTGACCAGAGCCTGAACGCTCAATGTAATAACCGGAGTCTGGATACCCAACGAAATTGACCGTAGCCTGAATGCTCAACGTAATAACCGGAGTCTAGATACCCAACGAAACTGACCGGAGCCTGCTCGCTCAACGTAATAACCGGAGTCTGGATAACCAACGAAACTGACCGGTGCCTGAACGCTTAACGTAATAACCGGAGTCTGGATACCCAATAAAACTGACCGGAGCCTGAACGCTCAACGTAAAAACCGGAGTCTGGATACCCAACGAAACTGACCAGAGCCTGAACGCTCAACGTAATAACCGGAGCCTGGATACCCAACGAAAATGACCGGAGCCTGAACCCTCAACGTAATAACCGGAGTCTGGATACCCAACAAAACTGACCAGAACCTGAACGCTCAACGTAAAAACCGGAGTCTGGATACCCAACGAAACTGACCAGAGCCTGAACGCTCAACGTAATAACCGGAGTCTAGATAACCAACAAAACTGACCGGAGCCTGAACGCTCAACGTAATAACCGGAGTCTGGATACCCAACGAAACTGACCGGAGCTTGAACCCTCAACATAATAACCGGAGTCGGGATACCCAACAAAACTGACCGGAGCCTGAACGCTCAAAGTAAAAACCGGAGTCTGGATACCCAACGAAACTGACCAGAGCCTGAACGCTCAACGTAAAAACCAGATTCTGGATACCCAACGAAATTGACCGGAGCCTGAACGCTCGACGTAATAACCGTAGTCTAGATACCCAACGAAACTGACCGGAGCCTGAACGCACAACGTAATAACTGGAGTCTAGATGCTCAACGAAAATGATCGGAGCCTGAACGCTCAACGTATTAATCGGAGTATGGACACCCAACGAAACTGACCAGAGCTGAACATTCAACGTAATAACCGGAGTCTGGATACCCAACGAAACTGACCGGAGCCTGAACGCTCAACGTAATAACCGGAGTCTGGATACCCAACGAAACTGACCGGAGCCTGGACGCTCAACGTAATAACTAAAGTCTGGATACCAAACGAAACTGACCGGAGCCTGAACGCTCAACGTAATAACCGGAGTCTGGATACCCAACGAAACTGACCGGAGCCTGAACGCTCAACGTAAAAACCGGAGTCTGGATACCCAACAAAACTGACCGGAGCCTGAACGCTCAACGTAAAAACCGGAGTCTGGATACCCAACGAAACTGACCAGAGCCTGAACGCTCAACGTAATAACCGGAGTCTGGATAACCAACAAAACTGACCGGAGCCTGCTCGCTCAACGTAATAACCGGAGTCTGGATACCCAACGAAACTGACCGGTGCCTGAACGCTTAATGTAATAACCGGATTCTGGATACCCAACAAAACTGACCGGAGTCTGAACGCTCAACGTAAAAACCGGAGTCTGGATACCCAACGAAACTGACAGGAGCCTGCACGCTCAACGTAATAACCGGAGTCTGGATACCCAACAAAACTGACCGGAGCCTGAATGCTCAACGTAAAAACCGGAGTCTGAATACCCAATGAAACTGAACGGAGCCTGAACGCTCAACATAATAACCGTAGTCTGGATACCCAACGAAACTGACCGGAGCCTGAACGCATAACGTAATAACTGGAGTCTGGATGCTCAACGAAAATGATCGGAGCCTGAACGCTCAACGTAATAACCGGAGTCTGGACACCCAACGAAACTGACTGGAGATTGAACCCTCAACGTAATAACCGGAGTCTGGATACCCAACGAAACTGACCGGAGCCTGAACGCTCAACGTAAAAACCGGAGTCTGGATACCCAACGAAACTGACCGGGGCCTGGACGCTCAACGTAATAACTGAAGTCTGGATACCAAACGAAACTGACCGGAGACTGAACGCTCAACGTAATAACCGGAGTCTGGATACCCAACGAAACTGACCAGAGCCTGAACGCTCAACGTAATAACCGGAGTCTGGATACCCAACGAAACTGACCGGAGCCTGAACGCTCAACATAATAACCAGAGTCTGGATACCCAACAAAACTGACCGGAGCCTGAACGCTCAACGTAATAACCGGAGTCTGGATACCCAACGAAACTGACCGGAGCCTGAACGCTCAATGTAATAACCGGGGTCTGGACACCCAACGAAACTGACCGGAGCCTGAACGTTCAACGTAATAACCGGAGTCTGGATACCCAACGAAACTGACCGGAGCCTGAACGCTCAACGTAAAAACCGGAGTCTGGATACCCAACGAAACTGACCAGAGCCTGAACGCTCAACGTAATAACCGTAGTCTGGATACCCAACGAAATTTACCGGAGCCTGAACGCTCAACGTAATAACCGGAGTCTAGATACCCAACGAAACTGACCGAAGCCTGAACGCTCAACGTAATAACCGGAGTGTGGATACCCAACGAAACTGACCGGAGCCTGGACGCTCAACGTAATAACTAAAGTCTGGATACCAAACGAAACTGACCGGATCCTGAACGCTCAACGTAATAACCGGAGTCTGGATACCCAACGAAACTGACCGGACCCTGAACGCTTAACATAATAACCGGAGTCTGGATACCCAACAAAACTGACCGGAGCCTGAACGCTCAACGTAATAACCGGAGCCTGGATACCCAACGAAAATGACCGGAGCCTGAACCCTCAACGTAATAACCGGAGTCTGGATACCCAACAAAACTGACCGGAGCCTGAACGCTCAACGTAATAACCGGAGTCTGGATACCCAACAAAACTGACCGGAGTTTGAACCCTCAACATAATAACCGGAGTCTGGATACCCAACAAAACTGACCGGAGCCTGAACGCTCAACGTAAAAACCGGAGTCTGGATGCCCAACGAAACTGACCAGAGCCTGAACGCTCAACGTAAAAAGCAGAGTCTGGATACCCAACGAAACTGACCGGAGCCTGAACACTCAACGTAATAACCGGAGTCTAGATACCCAACGAAACTGACCGGAGCCTGCTCGCTCAACGTAATAACTTGAGTCTGGATGCTCAACGAAAATGATCGGAGCCTGAACGCTCAACGTATTAACCGGAGTCTGGACACCCAACTAAACTGACCAGAGCCTGAACATTCAACGTAATAACCGGAGTCTGGACATCTAACGAAATTGACCGGAGCCTGAACGCTCAACGTAATAACCGGAGTCTAGATACCCAACGAAACTGACCGGAGCCTGGACGCTCAACGTAATAACTAAAGTCTGGATACCAAACGAAACTGACCGGAGCCTGAACGCTTAACGTAATAACCGGAGTCTGGATACCCAACGAAACTGACCGGAGCCTGAACGCTTAACGTAATAACCGGAGTTTAGATACCCAACGAAACTGACCGGAGCCTGAACGTTCAACGTAAAAACCGGAGTCTGGATACCCAACGAAACTGACTAGAGCCTGAACGCTCAATGTAATAACCGGAGTCTGGATACCCAACGAAATTGACCGTAGCCTGAACGCTCAACGTAATAACCGGAGTCTAGATACCCAACGAAACTGACCGGAGCCTGCTCGCTCAAGGTAATAACCGGAGTCTGGATACCCAACGAAACTGACCGGTGCCTGAACGCTTAACGTAATAACCGGAGTCTGGATACCCAACAAAACTGACCGGAGCCTGAACGCTCAACGTAATAACCGGAGTCTGGATACCCAACGAAACTGACCAGAGCCTGAACGCTCAACGTAATAACCGGAGCCTGGATACCCAACGAAAATGACCGGAGCCTGAACCCTCAACGTAATAACCGGAGTCTGGATACCCAACAAAACTGACCGGAACCTGAACGCTCAACGTAAAAACCGGAGTCTGGATACCCAACGAAACTGACCAGAGCCTGAACGCTCAACGTAATAACCGGAGTCTAGATAACCAACAAAACTGACCGGAGCCTGAACGCTCAACGTAATAACCGGAGTCTGGATACCCAACGAAACTGACCGGAGCTTGAACCCTCAACATAATAACCGGAGTCGGGATACCCAACAAAACTGACCGGAGCCTGAACGCTCAAAGTAAAAACCGGAGTCTGGATACCCAACGAAACTGACCAGAGCCTGAACGCTCAACGTAAAAACCAGATTCTGGATACCCAACGAAATTGACCAGAGCCTGAACGCTCAACGTAATAACCGTAGTCTAGATACCCAACGAAACTGACCGGAGCCTGAACGCACAACGTAATAACTGGAGTCTAGATGCTCAACGAAAATGATCGGAGCCTGAACGCTCAACGTATTAATCAGAGTATGGACACCCAACGAAACTGACCAGAGCCTGAACATTCAACGTAATAACCGGAGTCTGGATACCCAACGAAACTGACCGGAGCCTGAACGCTCAACGTAATAACCGGAGTCTGGATACCCAACGAAACTGACCGGAGCCTGGACGCTCAACGTAATAACTAAAGTCTGGATACCAAACGAAACTGACCGGAGCCTGAACGCTCAACGTAATAACCGGAGTCTGGATACCCAACGAAACTGACCGGAGCCTGAACGCTCAACGTAAAAACCGGAGTCTAGATACCCAACAAAACTGACCGGAGCCTGAACGCTCAACGTAAAAACCGGAGTCTGGATACCCAACGAAACTGACCAGAGCCTGAACGCTCAACGTAATAACCGGAGTCTGGATAACCAACAAAACTGACCGGAGCCTGCTCGCTCAACGTAATAACCGGAGTCTGGATACCCAACGAAACTGACCGGTGCCTGAACGCTTAATGTAATAACCGGATTCTGGATACCCAACAAAACTGACCGGAGTCTGAACGCTCAACGTAAAAACCGGAGTCTGGATACCCAACGAAACTGACAGGAGCCTGCACGCTCAACGTAATAACCGGAGTCTGGATACCCAACAAAACTGACCGGAGCCTGAATGCTCAACGTAAAAACCGGAGTCTGAATACCCAATGAAACTGAACGGAGCCTGAACGCTCAACATAATAACCGTAGTCTGGATACCCAACGAAACTGACCGGAGCCTGAACGCATAACGTAATAACTGGAGTCTGGATGCTCAACGAAAATGATCGGAGCCTGAACGCTCAACGTAATAACCGGAGTCTGGACACCCAACGAAACTGACTGGAGATTGAACCCTCAACGTAATAACCGGAGTCTGGATACCCAACGAAACTGACCGGAGCCTGAACGCTCAACGTAAAAACCGGAGTCTGGATACCCAACGAAACTGACCGGGGCCTGGACGCTCAACGTAATAACTGAAGTCTGGATACCAAACGAAACTGACCGGAGACTGAACGCTCAACGTAATAACCGGAGTCTGGATACCCAACGAAACTGACCAGAGCCTGAACGCTCAACGTAATAACCGGAGTCTGGATACCCAACGAAACTGACCGGAGCCTGAACGCTCAACATAATAACCAGAGTCTGGATACCCAACAAAACTGACCGGAGCCTGAACGCTCAACGTAATAACCGGAGTCTGGATACCCAACGAAACTGACCGGAGCCTGAACGCTCAATGTAATAACCGGGGTCTGGACACCCAACGAAACTGACCGGAGCCTGAACGTTCAACGTAATAACCGGAGTCTGGATACCCAACGAAACTGACCGGAGCCTGAACGCTCAACGTAAAAACCGGAGTCTGGATACCCAACGAAACTGACCAGAGCCTGAACGCTCAACGTAATAACCGTAGTCTGGATACCCAACGAAATTTACCGGAGCCTGAACGCTCAACGTAATAACCGGAGTCTAGATACCCAACGAAACTGACCGAAGCCTGAACGCTCAACGTAATAACCGGAGTGTGGATACCCAACGAAACTGACCGGAGCCTGGACGCTCAACGTAATAACTAAAGTCTGGATACCAAACGAAACTGACCGGATCCTGAACGCTCAACGTAATAACCGGAGTCTGGATACCCAACGAAACTGACCGGACCCTGAACGCTTAACATAATAACCGGAGTCTGGATACCCAACAAAACTGACCGGAGCCTGAACGCTCAACGTAATAACCGGAGCCTGGATACCCAACGAAAATGACCGGAGCCTGAACCCTCAACGTAATAACCGGAGTCTGGATACCCAACAAAACTGACCGGAGCCTGAACGCTCAACGTAATAACCGGAGTCTGGATACCCAACAAAACTGACCGGAGTTTGAACCCTCAACATAATAACCGGAGTCTGGATACCCAACAAAACTGACCGGAGCCTGAACGCTCAACGTAAAAACCGGAGTCTGGATGCCCAACGAAACTGACCAGAGCCTGAACGCTCAACGTAAAAAGCAGAGTCTGGATACCCAACGAAACTGACCGGAGCCTGAACACTCAACGTAATAACCGGAGTCTAGATACCCAACGAAACTGACCGGAGCCTGCTCGCTCAACGTAATAACTTGAGTCTGGATGCTCAACGAAAATGATCGGAGCCTGAACGCTCAACGTATTAACCGGAGTCTGGACACCCAACTAAACTGACCAGAGCCTGAACATTCAACGTAATAACCGGAGTCTGGATACCCAACGAAACTGACCGGAGCCTGAACGCTAAACGTAATAACCGGAGTCTAGATACCCAACGAAACTGACCGGAGCCTGGACGCTCAACGTAATAACTAAAGTCTGGATACCAAACGAAACTGACCGGAGCCTGAACGCTCAACGTAATAACCGGAGTCTGGATACCCAACGAAACTGACCGGAGCCTGAACGCTTAACGTAATAACCGGAGTTTAGATACCCAACGAAACTGACCGGAGCCTGAACGTTCAACGTAAAAACCGGAGTCTGGATACCCAACGAAACTGACTAGAGCCTGAACGCTCAATGTAATAACCGGAGTCTGGATACCCAACGAAATTGACCGTAGCCTGAACGCTCAACGTAATAACCGGAGTCTAGATACCCAACGAAACTGACCGGAGCCTGCTCGCTCAAGGTAATAACCGGAGTCTGGATACCCAACGAAACTGACCGGTGCCTGAACGCTTAACGTAATAACCGGAGTCTGGATACCCAACAAAACTGACCGGAGCCTGAACGCTCAACGTAAAAACCGGAGTCTGGATACCCAACGAAACTGACCAGAGCCTGAACGCTCAACGTAATAACCGGAGCCTGGATACCCAACGAAAATGACCGGAGCCTGAACCCTCAACGTAATAACCGGAGTCTGGATACCCAACAAAACTGACCGGAACCTGAATGCTCAATGTAAAAACCGGAGTCTGGATACCCAACGAAACTGACCAGAGCCTGAACGCTCAACGTAATAACCGGAGTCTGGATAACCAACAAAACTGACCGGAGCCTGAACGCTCAACGTAATAACCGGAGTCTGGATACCCAACGAAACTGACCGGAGCTTGAACCCTCAACATAATAACCGGAGTCTGGATACCCAACAAAACTGACCGGAGCCTAAACGCTCAACGTAAAAACCGGAGTCTGGATACCCAACGAAACTGACCAGAGCCTGAACGCTCAACGTAAAAACCAGAGTCTGGATACCCAACAAAATTGACCGGAGCCTGAACGCTCAACGTAATAACCGGAGTCTAGATACCCAACGAAACTGACCGGAGCCTACTCGCTCAACGTAATATCCGGAGTCTGGATACCCAACGAAACTGACCGGAGCTTGAACGCTCAACGTAATAACCGGAGTCTGGATACCCAACAAAACTGACCGGAGCCTGAACGCTCAACGTAAAAACCGGAGTCTGGATACCCAACGAAACTGACCGGAGCCTGAACGCTCAACGTAATAACTGTAGTCTAGATACCCAACGAAACTGACCGGAGCCTGAACACACAACGTAATAACTGGAGTCTGGATGCTCAACGAAAATGATCGGAGCCTGAACGCTCAACGTATTAACCGGAGTCTGGACACCCAACGAAACTGACCAGAGCCTGAACATTCAACGTAATAACCAGAGTCTGGATACCCAACGAAACTGATCGGAGCCTGAACGCTCAACGTAATAACCGGAGTCTGGATACCCAACGAAACTGACCGGAGCCTGGACGCTCAACGTAATAACTAAAGTCTGGATACCCAACGAAACTGACCGGAGCCTGAACGCTCAACGTAATAACCGGAGTCTGGATACCCAATGAAACTGACCGGAGCCTGAACGCTCAACGTAATAACCGGAGTCTGGATACCCAACGAAACTGACCGGAGCCTGAACGCTCAACGTAAAAACCGGAGTCTAGATACCCAACAAAACTGACCGGAGCCTAAACGCTCAACGTAAAAACCGGAGTCTGGATACCCAACGAAACTGACCAGAGCCTGAACGCTCAACGTAAAAACCAGAGTCTGGATACCCAACGAAATTGACCGGAGCCTGAACGCTCAACGTAATAACCGGAGTCTAGATACCCAACGAAACTGACCGGAGCCTGCTCGCTCAACGTAATATTCGGAGTCTGGATACCCAACGAAACTGACCGGAGCCTGAACGCTCAACGTAATAACCGGAGTCTGGATACCCAACAAAACTGACCGGAGCCTGAACGCTCAACGTAAAAACCGGAGTCTGGATACCCAACGAAACTGATCGGAGCCTGAACGCTCAACGTAATAACCGTAGTCTAGATACCCAACGAAACTGACCGGAGCCTGAACACACAACGTAATAACTGGAGTCTGGATGCTCAACGAAAATGATCGGAGCCTGAACGCTCAACGTATTAACCAGAGTCTGGACACCCAACGAAACTGACCAGAGCCTGAACATTCAACGTAATAACCAGAGTCTGGATACCCAACGAAACTGATCGGAGCCTGAACGCTCAACGTAATAACCGGAGTCTGGATACCCAACGAAACTGACCGGAGCCTGGACGCTCAACGTAACAACTAAAGTCTGGATACCAAACGAAACTGACCGGAGCCTGAACGCTCAACGTAATAACCGGAGTCTGGATACCCAACGAAACTGACCGGAGCCTGAACGCTTATCGTAATAACCGGAGTCTGGATACCCAAGGAAACTGACCGGAGCCTGAACGCTCAACGTAAAAACCGGAGTCTGGATACCCAACGAAACTGACCAGAGCCTGAACGCTCAACGTAATAACCGGAGTCTGGATACCCAACGAAATTGACCGTAGCCTGAACGCTCAACGTAATAACCGGAGTCTGGATACCCAACGAAACTGACCGGAGCCTGCTCGCTCAACGTAATAACCGGAGTCTGGATACCCAACGAAACTGACCGGTGCCTGAACGCTCAACGTAATAACCGGAGTCTGGATACCCAACAAAACTGACCGGAGCCTGAACGCTCAACGTAAAAACCGGAGTCTGGATACCCAACGAAACTGACCAGAGCCTGAACGCTCAACGTAAAAACTAGAGTCTAGATACCCAACGAAATTGACCGGAGCCTGAACACACAACGTAATAACTGGAGTCTGGATGCTCAACGAAAATGATCGGAGCCTGAACGCTCAACGTATTAACCGGAGTATGGACACCCAAAGAAACTGACCAGAGCCTGAACATTCAACGTAATAACCAAAGTCTGGATACCCAACGAAACTGATCGGAGCCTGAACGCTCAACGTAATAACCGGAGTCTGGATACCCAACGAAACTGACCGGAGCCTGGACACTCAACGTAATAACTAAAGTCTGGATACCCAACGAAACTGACCGGAGCCTGAACGCTCAACGTAATAACCGGAGTCAGGATACCCTACAAAACTGACCGGAGCCTGAACGCTCAACGTAAAAACCGGAGTCTGGATACCCAACGAAACTGACCGGAGCCTGGACGCTCAACGTAATAACTGAAGTCTGGATACCAAACGAAACTGACCGGAGCCTGAATGCTCAACGTAATAACCGGAGTCTGGATACCCAATGAAACTGACCGGAGCCTGAACGCTCAACGTAATAACCGGAGTCTGGATACCCAACGAAACTGACCGGAGCCTGAACGCTCAACGTAATAACAGGAGTCAGGATACCCTACAAAACTGACCGGAGCCTGAACGCTCAACGTAAAAACCGGAGTCTGGACACCCAACGAAACTGACCGGAGATTGAACCCTCAACGTAATAACCGGAGTCTGGATACCCAACGAAACTGACCGGAGCCTGAACGCTCAACGTAAAAACTGGAGTCTGGATACCCAACGAAACTGACCGGAGCCTGGACGCTCAACGTAATAACTGAAGTCTGGATACCAAACGAAACTGACCGGAGCCTGAACGCTCAACGTAATAACCGGAGTCTGGATACCCAATGAAACTGACCGGAGCCTGAACGCTCAACGTAATAACCGGAGTCTGGATACCCAACGAAACTAACCGGAGCCTGAACGCTCAACGTAAAAACCGGAGTCTGGATACCCAACAAAACTGACCGGAGCCTAAACGCTCAACGTAAAAACCGGAGTCTGGATACCCAACGAAACTGACCAGAGCCTGAACGCTCAACGTAAAAACCAGAGTCTGGATACCCAACGAAATTGACCGGAGCCTGAACGCTCAACGTAATAACCAGAGTCTAGATACCCAACGAAACTGACCGGAGCCTGCTCGCTCAACGTAATATCCGGAGTCTGGATACCCAACGAAACTGACCGGAGCCTGAACGCTCAACGTAATAACCGGAGTCTGGATACCCAACAAAACTGACCGGAGCCTGAACGCTCAACGTAATAACCGTAGTCTAGATACCCAACGAAACTGACCGGAGCCTGAACACACAACGTAATAACTGGAGTCTGGATGCTCAACGAAAATGATCGGAGCCTGAACGCTCAACGTATTAACCGGAGTCTGGACACCCAACGAAACTGACCAGAGCCTGAACATTCAACGTAATAACCAGAGTCTGGATACCCAACGAAACTGATCGGAGCCTGAACGCTCAACGTAATAACCGGAGTCTGGATACCCAACGAAACTGACCGGAGCCTGGACGCTCAACGTAATAACTAAACTCTGGATACCAAACGAAACTGACCGGAGCCTGAACGCTCAACGTAATAACCGGAGTCTGGATACCCAACGAAACTGACCGGAGCCTGAACGCTTATCGTAATAACCGGAGTCTGGATACCCAACGAAACTGACCGGAGCCTGAACGCTCAACGTAAAAACCGGAGTCTGGATACCCAACGAAACTGACCAGAGCCTGAACGCTCAACGTAAAAACCAGAGTCTATATACCCAACGAAATTGACCGGAGCCTGAACACACAACGTAATAACTGGAGTCTGGATGCTCAACGAAAATGATCGGAGCCTGAACGCTCAACGTATTAACCGGAGTCTGGACACCCAACGAAACTGACCAGAGCCTGAACATTCAACGTAATAACCAGAGTCTGGATACCCAACGAAACTGATCGGAGCCTGAACGCTCAACGTAATAACCGGAGTCTGGATACCCAACGAAACTGACCGGAGCCTGGACGCTCAACGTAATAACTAAAGTCTGGATACCCAACGAAACTGACCGGAGCCTGAACGCTCAACGTAATAACCGGAGTCAGGATACCCTACAAAACTGACCGGAGCCTGAACGCTCAACGTAAAAACCGGAGTCTGGATACCCAACGAAACTGACCGGAGCCTGGACGCTCAACGTAATAACTGAAGTCTGGATACCAAACGAAACTGACCGGAGCCTGAACGCTCAACGTAATAACCGGAGTCTGGATACCCAATGAAACTGACCGGAGCCTGAACGCTCAACGTAATAACCGGAGTCTGGATACCCAACGAAACTGACCGGAGCCTGAACGCTCAACGTAATAACCGGAGTCAGGATACCCTACAAAACTGACCGGAGCCTGAACGCTCAACGTAAAAATCGGAGTCTGGACACCCAACGAAACTGACCGGAGATTGAACCCTCAACGTAATAACCGGAGTCTGGATACCCAACGAAACTGACCGGAGCCTGAACGCTCAACGTAAAAACCGGAGTCTGGATACCCAACGAAACTGACCGGAGCCTGGACGCTCAACGTAATAACTGAAGTCTGGATACCAAACGAAACTGACCGGAGCCTGAACGCTCAACGTAATAACCGGAGTCTGGATACCCAATGAAACTGACCGGAGCCTGAACGCTCAACGTAATAACCGGAGTCTGGATACCCAACGAAACTGACCGGAGCCTGAACGCTCAACGTAAAAACCGGAGTCTAGATACCCAACAAAACTGACCGGAGCCTAAACGCTCAACGTAAAAACCAGAGTCTGGATACCCAACGAAATTGACCGGAGCCTGAACGCTCAACGTAATAACCGGAGTCTAGATACCCAACGAAACTGACCGGAGCCTGCTCGCTCAACGTAATATCCGGAGTCTGGATACCCAACGAAACTGACCGGAGCCTGAACGCTCAACGTAATAACCGGAGTCTGGATACCCAACAAAACTGACCGGAGCCTGAACGCTCAACGTAAAAACCGGAGTCTGGATACCCAACGAAACTGACCGGAGCCTGAACGCTCAACGTAATAACCGTAGTCTAGATACCCAACGAAACTGACCGGAGCCTGAACACACAACGTAATAACTGGAGTCTGGATGCTCAACGAAAATGATCGGAGCCTGAACGCTCAACGTATTTACCGGAGTCTGGACACCCAACGAAACTGACCAGAGCCTGAACATTCAACGTAATAACCAGAGTCTGGATACCCAACGAAACTGATCGGAGCCTGAACGCTCAACGTAATAACCGGAGTCTGGATACCCAACGAAACTGACCGGAGCCTGGACGCTCAACGTAATAACTAAAGTCTGGATACCAAACGAAACTGACCGGAGCCTGAACGCTCAACGTAATAACCGGAGTCTGGATACCCAACGAAACTGACCGGAGCCTGAACGCTTATCGTAATAACCGGAGTCTGGATACCCAACGAAACTGACCGGAGCCTGAACGCTCAACGTAAAAACCGGAGTCTGGATACCCAACGAAACTGACCAGAGCCTGAACGCTCAACGTAATAACCGGAGTCTAGATACCCAACGAAATTGACCGTAGCCTGAACGCTCAATGTAATAACCGGAGTCTGGATACCCAACGAAACTGACCGGAGCCTGCTCGCTCAACGTAATAACCGGAGTCTGGATACCCAACGAAACTGACCGGTGCCTGAACGCTCAACGTAATAACCGGAGTCTGGATACCCAACAAAACTGACCGGAGCCTGAACGCTCAACGTAAAAACCGGAGTCTGGATACCCAACGAAACTGACCAGAGCCTGAACGCTCAACGTAAAAACCAGAGTCTAGATACCCAACGAAATTGACCGGAGCCTGAACACACAACGTAATAACTGGAGTCTGGATGCTCAACGAAAATGATCGGAGCCTGAACGCTCAACGTATTAACCGGAGTCTGGACACCCAACGAAACTGACCAGAGCCTGAACATTCAACGTAATAACCAGAGTCTGGATACCCAACGAAACTGATCGGAGCCTGAACGCTCAACGTAATAACCGGAGTCTGGATACCCAACGAAACTGACCGGAGCCTGGACGCTCAACGTAATAACTAAAGTCTGGATACCCAACGAAACTGACCGGAGCCTGAACGCTCAACGTAATAACCGGAGTCAGGATACCCTACAAAACTGACCGGAGCCTGAACGCTCAACGTAAAAACCGGAGTCTGGATACCCAACGAAACTGACCGGAGCCTGGACGCTCAACGTAATAACTGAAGTCTGGATACCAAACGAAACTGACCGGAGCCTGAACGCTCAACGTAATAACCGGAGTCTGGATACCCAATGAAACTGACCGGAGCCTGAACGCTCAACGTAATAACCGGAGTCTGGATACCCAACGAAACTGACCGGAGCCTGAACGCTCAACGTAATAACCGGAGTCAGGATACCCTACAAAACTGACCGGAGCCTGAACGCTCAACGTAAAAACCGGAGTCTGGACACCCAACGAAACTGACCGGAGATTGAACCCTCAACGTAATAACCGGAGTCTGGATACCCAACGAAACTGACCGGAGCCTGAACGCTCAACGTAAAAACTGGAGTCTGGATACCCAACGAAACTGACCGGAGCCTGGACGCTCAACGTAATAACTGAAGTCTGGATACCAAACGAAACTGACCGGAGCCTGAACGCTCAACGTAATAACCGGAGTCTGGATACCCAATGAAACTGACCGGAGCCTGAACGCTCAACGTAATAACCGGAGTCTGGATACCCAACGAAACTGACCGGAGCCTGAACGCTCAACGTAAAAACCGGAGTCTGGATACCCAACAAAACTGACCGGAGCCTAAACGCTCAACTTAAAAACCGGAGTCTGGATACCCAACGAAACTGACCAGAGCCTGAACGCTCAACGTAAAAACCAGAGTCTGGATACCCAACGAAATTGACCGGAGCCTGAACGCTCAACGTAATAACCGGAGTCTAGATACCCAACGAAACTGACCGGAGCCTGCTCGCTCAACGTAATATCCGGGGTCTGGATACCCAACGAAACTGACCGGAGCCTGAACGCTCAACGTAATAACCGGAGTCTGGATACCCAACAAAACTGACCGGAGCCTGAACGCTCAACGTAATAACCGAAGTCTAGATACCCAACGAAACTGACCGGAGCCTGAACACACAACGTAATAACTGGAGTCTGGATGCTCAACGAAAATGATCGGAGCCTGAACGCTCAACGTATTAACCGGAGTCTGGACACCCAACGAAACTGACCAGAGCCTGAACATTCAACGTAATAACCAGAGTCTGGATACCCAACGAAACTGATCGGAGCCTGAACGCTTAACGTAATAACCGGAGTCTGGATACCCAACGAAACTGACCGGAGCCTGGACGCTCAACGTAATAACTAAAGTCTGGATACCAAACGAAACTGACCGGAGCCTGAACGCTCAACGTAATAACCGGAGTCTGGATACCCAACGAAACTGACCGGAGCCTGAACGCTTATCGTAATAACCGGAGTCTGGATACCCAACGAAACTGACCGGAGCCTGAACGCTCAACGTAAAAACCGGAGTCTGGATACCCAACGAAACTGACCAGAGCCTGAACGCTCAACGTAATAACCGGAGTCTGGATACCCAACGAAATTGACCATAGCCTGAACGCTCAACGTAATAACCGGAGTCTGGATACCCAACGAAACTGACCGGAGCCTGCTCGCTCAACGTAATAACCGGAGTCTGGATACCCAACGAAACTGACCGGTGCCTGAACGCTCAACGTAATAACCGGAGTCTAGATACCCAATAAAACTGACCGGAGCCTGAACGCTCAACGTAAAAACCGGAGTCTGGATACCCAACGAAACTGACCAGAGCCTGAACGCTCAACGTAAAAACCAGAGTCTAGATACCAAACGAAATTGACCGGAGCCTGAACGCTCAACGTAATAACCGGAGTCTAGATACCCAACGAAACTAACCGGAGCCTGCTCGCTCAACGTAATATCCGGAGTCTGGATACCCAACGAAACTGACCGGAGCCTGAGCGCTCAACGTAATAACCGGAGTCTGGATACCCAACAAAATTGACCGGAGCCTGAACGCTCAACATAAAAACCGGAGTCTGGATACCCAACGAAACTGACCGGAGCCTGAACGCTCAACGTAATAACCGTAGTCTAGATACCCAACGAAACTGACCGGAGCCTGAACACACAACGTAATAACTGGAGTCTGGATGCTCAACGAAAATGATCGGAGCCTGAACGCTCAACGTATTAACCGGAGTCTGGACACCCAACGAAACTGACCAGAGCCTGAACATTCAACGTAATAACCAGAGTCTGGACACCCAACGAAACTGACCAGAGCCTGAACATTCAACGTAATAACCAGAGTCTGGATACCCAACGAAACTGACCGGAGCCTGGACGCTCAACGTAATAACTAAAGTCTGGATACCAAACGGAACTGACCGGAGCCTGAACGCTCAACGTAATAACCGGAGTCTGGATACCCAACGAAACTGACCGGAGCCTGAACGCTCAACGTAAAAACCGGAGTCTGGATACCCAACAAAACTGACCGGAGCCTAAACGCTCAACGTAAAAACCGGAGTCTGGATACCCAACGAAACTGACCGGAGCCTGAACGCTCAACGTAAAAACCAGAGTCTGGATACCCAACGAAATTGACCGGAGCCTGAACGCTCAACGTAATAACCGGAGTCTAGATACCCAACGAAACTGACCGGAGCCTGCTCGCTCAACGTAATATCCGGAGTCTGGATACCCAACGAAACTGACCGGAGCCTGAACGCTCAACGTAATAACCGGAGTCTGGATACCCAACAAAACTGACCGGAGCCTGAACGCTCAACGTAATAACCGAAGTCTAGATACCCAACGAAACTGACCGGAGCCTGAACACACAAAGTAATAACTGGAGTCTGGATGCTCAACGAAAATGATCGGAGCCTGACCGCTCAACGTATTAACCGGAGTCTGGACACCCAACGAAACTGACCAGAGCCTGAACATTCAACGTAATAACCAGAGTCTGGATACCCAACGAAACTGATCAGAGCCTGAACGCTCAACGTAATAACCGGAGTCTGGATACCCAACGAAACTGACCGGAGCCTGGACGCTCATCGTCATAACTAAAGTCTGGATACCAAACGAAACTGACCGGAGCCTGAACGCTCAACGTAATAACCGGAGTCTGGATACCCAACGAAACTGACCGGAGCCTGAACAATTATCGTAATAACCGGAGTCTGGATACCCAACGAAACTGACTGGAGCCTGAACGCTCAACGTAAAAACCGGAGTCTGGATACCCAACGAAACTGACCAGAGCCTGAACGCTCAACGTAATAACCGGAGTCTGGATACCCAACGAAATTAACCGTAGCCTGAACGCTCAACGTAATAACCGGAGTCTGGATACCCAACGAAACTGACCGGAGCCTGCTCGCTCAACGTAATAACCGGAGTCTGGATACCCAACGAAACTGACCGGTGCCTGAACGCTCAACGTAATAACCGGAGTCTGGATACCCAACAAAACTGACCGGAGCCTGAACGCTCAACGTAAAAACCGGAGTATGGATACCCAACGAAACTGACCAGAGCCTGAACGCTCAACGTAAAAACCAGAGTCTAGATACCCAACGAAATTGACCGGAGCCTGAACGCTCAACGTAACAACCGGAGTCTAGATACCCAACGAAACTAACCGGAGCCTCCTCGCTCAACGTAATATCCGGAATCTGGATACCCAACGAAACTGACCGGAGCCTGAGCGCTCAACGTAATAACCGGAGTCTGGATACCCAACAAAATTGACCGGAGCCTGAACGCTCAACGTAAAAACCGGAGTCTGGATACCCAACGAAACTGACCGGAGCCTGAACGCTCAACGTAATAACCGTAGTCTAGATACCCAACGAAACTGACCGGAGCCTGAACACACAACGTAATAACTGGAGTCTGGATGCTCAACGAAAATGATCGGAGCCTGAACGCTCAACGTATTAACCGGAGTCTGGACACCCAACGAAACTGACCAGAGCCTGAACATTCAACGTAATAACCAGAGTCTGGATACCCAACGAAACTGATCGGAGCCTGAACGCTCAACGTAATAACCGGAGTCTGGATACCCAACGAAACTGACCGGAGCCTGGACGCTCAACGTAATAACTAAAGTCTGGATACCAAACGAAACTGACCGGAGCCTGAACGCTCAACGTAATAACCGGAGTCTGGATACCCAACGAAACTGACCGGAGCCTGAACGCTTATCGTAATAACCGGAGTCTGGATACCCAACGAAACTGACCGGAGCCTGAACGCTCAACGTAAAAACCGGAGGCTGGATACCCAACGAAACTGACCAGAGCCTGAACGCTCAACGTAATAACCGGAGTCTGGATAACCAACAAAACTTACCGGAGCCAAAACGCTCAACGTAATAACCGGAGTCTGGATACCCAACGAAACTGACCGGAGCCTGCTCGCTCAACGTAATATCCGGAGTCTGGATACCCAACGAAACTGACCGGAGCCTGAACGCTCAATGTAATAACCTGAGTCTGGATACCCAACAAAACTGACCGGAGCCTGAACGCTCAACGTAAAAACCGGAATCTGGATACCCAACGAAACTGACCGGAGCCTGAACGCTCAACGTAATAACCGGAGTCTGGATACCCAACAAAACTGACTGGAGCCTGAACGCTCAACCCAAAAACCGGAGTCTGGATACCCAACGAAACTGAACAGAGCCTGAACGCTCAACGTAATAACCGTAGTCTGGATACCCTACGAAACTCAC
Source organism: Lathyrus sativus (assembly GCA_963859935.3). Taxonomy (NCBI): domain Eukaryota; kingdom Viridiplantae; phylum Streptophyta; class Magnoliopsida; order Fabales; family Fabaceae; genus Lathyrus; species Lathyrus sativus. The sequence goes on from CAWUDS030000773.1 coordinate 691,495, forward strand.
CGGAGCCTGAACGCACAACGTAGTAACTGGAGTCTGGATGCTCAACGAAAATGATCGGAGCCTGAACGCTCAACGTAATAACCGGAGTCTGGACACCCAACGAAACTGACCAGAGCCTGAACATTCAACGTAATAACCGGAGTCTAGATACCCAACGAAACTGACCGGAGCCTGAACGCTCAACGTAATAACTGGAGTCTGGATACCCAACGAAACTGACCGGAGCCTGGATGCTCAACGTAATAACTAAAGTCTGGATACCAAACGAAACTGACCGTAGCCTGAACGCTCAACGTAAAAACCGGAGTCTGGATACCCAACGAAACTGACCGGAGCCTGAACGCTTAACGTAATAACCGGAGTCTGGATACCCAATGAAACTGACCGGAGCCTGAACGCTCAACGTAAAAACCGGAGTCTGGATACCCAACGAAACTGACCAGAGCCTGAACGCTCAATGTAATAACCGGAGTCTGGATACCCAACGAAACTGACCGGAGCCTGGACGCTCAACGTAATAACTAAAGTCTGGATACCAAACGAAACTGACCGGAACCTGAACGCTCAACGTAATAACCGGAGTCTGGATACCCAAAGAAACTGACCGGAGCCTGAACGCTTATCGTAATAACCGGAGTCTGGATACCCAACGAAACTGACCGGAGCCTGAACGCTCAACGTAAAAACCGGAGTCTGGATACCCAACGAAACTGACCAGAGCCTGAACGCTCAACGTAATAACCGGAGTCTGGATAACCAACAAAACTGACCGGAGCCTAAACGCTCAACGTAATAACCGGAGTCTGGAAACCCAACGAAACTGACCAGAGCCTGCTCGCTCAACGTAATATCCGGAGTCTGGATACCCAACGAAACTGACCGGAGCCTGAACGCTCAACGTAATAACCGGAGTCTGGATACCCAACAAAACTGACCGGAGCCTGAACGCTCAACGTAAAAACCGGAATCTGGATACCCAACGAAACTGACCGGAGCCTGAACGCTCAACGTAATAACCAGAGTCTGGATACCCAACAAAACTGACTGGAGCCTGAACGCTCAACGTAAAAACCGGAGTCTGGATACCCAACGAAACTGAACGGAGCCTGAACGCTCAACGTAATAACCGTAGTCTGGATACCCTACGAAACTCACCGGAGCCTGAACGCACAACGTAGTAACTGGAGTCTGGATGCTCAACGAAAATGATCGGAGCCTGAACGCTCAACGTAATAACCAGAGTCTGGACACCCAACGAAACTGACTGGAGCCTGAACGCTCAACGTAATAACCGGAGTCTAGATACCCAACGAAACTGACCGGAACCTGAACGCTCAACGTAATAACCGGAGTCTGGATACCCAACGAAACTGACCGGAGCCTGGATGCTCAACGTAATAACTAAAGTCTGGATACCAAACGAAACTGACCGTAGCCTGAACGCTCAACGTAATAACCGGAGTCTGGATACCCAACGAAACTGACCGGAGCCTGAACGCTTAACGTAATAACCGGAGTCTGGATACCTAATGAAACTGACCGGAGCCTGAACGCTCAACGTAAAAACCGGAGTCTGGATACCCAACGAAACTGACCAGAGCCTGAACGCTCAATGTAATAACCGGAGTCTGGATACCCAACGAAACTGACCGGAGCCTGGACGCTCAACGTAATAACTAAAGTCTGGATACCAAACGAAACTGACCGGAGCCTGAACGCTCAACGTAATAACCGGAGTCTGGATACCCAACGAAACTGACCGGAGCCTGAACGCTTATCGTAATAACCGGAGTCTGGATACCCAACGAAACTGACCGGAGCCTGAACGCTCAACGTAAAAACCGGAGTCTGGATACCCAAAGAAACTGACCAGAGCCTGAACGCTCAACGTAATAACCGGAGTCTGGATAACCAACAAAACTGACCGGAGCCTAAACGCTCAACGTAATAACCGGAGTCTGGAAACCCAACGAAACTGACCGGAGCCTGCTCGCTCAACGTAATATCCGGAGTCTGGATACCCAACGAAACTGACCGGAGCCTGAACGCTCAACGTAATAACCGGAGTCTGGATACCCAACAAAACTGACCGGAGCCTGAACGCTCAACGTAAAAACCGGAATCTGGATACCCAACGAAACTGACCGGAGCCTGAACGCTCAACGTAATAACCGGAGTCTGGATACCCAACAAAACTGACTGGAGCCTGAACGCTCAACGTAAAAACCGGAGTCTGGATACCCAACGAAACTGAACGGAGCCTGAACGCTCAACGTAATAATCGTAGTCTGGATACCCAACGAAACTCACCGGAGCCTGAACGCACAACGTAGTAACTGGAGTCTGGATGCTCAACGAAAATGATCGGAGCCTGAACGCTCAACGTAATAACCGGAGTCTGGACACCCAACGAAACTGACCAGAGCCTGAACATTCAACGTAATAACCGGAGTCTAGATACCCAACGAAACTGACCGGAGCCTGAACGCTCAACGTAATAACCGGAGTCTGGATACCCAACGAAACTGACCGGAGCCTGGATGCTCAACGTAATAACTAAAGTCTGGATACCAAACGAAACTGACCGTAGCCTGAACGCTCAACGTAATAACCGGAGTCTGGATACCCAACGAAACTGACCGGAGCCTGAACGCTTAACGTAATAACCGGAGTCTGGATACCCAATGAAACTGACCGGAGCCTGAACGCTCAACGTAAAAACCGGAGTCTGGATACCCAACGAAACTGACCAGAGCCTGAACGCTCAATGTAATAACCGGAGTCTGGATACCCAACGAAATTGACCGGATCCTGAACGCTCAACGTAATAACCGGAGTCTAGATACCCAACGAAACTGACCAGAGCCTGCTCGCTCAATGTAATAACCGGAGTCTGGATACCCAACGAAACTGACCGGTGCCTGAACGTTCAACGTAATAACCGGAGTCTGGATACCCAACAAAACTGACCAGAGCCTGAACGCTCAACGTAAAAACCGGAGTCTGGATACCCAACGAAACTGACCGGAGCCTGAACGCTCAACGTAATAATCGGAGTCTGGATACCCAAGAAAACTGACCGGAGCCTGAATGCTCAACGTAAAAACCGGAGTCTGGATACCCAACGAAACTGAACGGAGCCTGAACGCTCAACATAATAACCGTAGTGTAGATACCCAACGAAACTGACCGGAGCCTGAACGCATAACGTAATAACTGGAGTCTGGATGCTCAACGAAAATGATCGGAGCCTGAACGCTCAATGTAATAACCGGAGTCTGGACACCCAACGAAACTGACCGGAGATTGAACCCTCAACGTAATAACCGGAGTCTGGATACCCAACGAAACTGACCGGAGCCTGAACGCTCAACGTAAAAACCAGAGTCTGGATACCCAACGAAACTGACCGGAGCCTGGACGCTCAACGTAATAACCGGAGTCTGGATACCCAACGAAACTGACCGGAGCCTGGACGCTCAACGTAATAACTGAAGTCTGGATACCAAACGAAACTGACCGGAGCCTGAACGCTCAACGTAATAACCGGAGTCTGGATACCCAACAAAACTGACCGGAGCCTGGACGCTCAACGTAATAACCGGAGTCTGGACACCCAACGAAACTGACCGGACCCTGAACATTCAACGTAATAACCGGAGTCTGGATACCCAACGAAACTGACCGGAGCCTGAACGCTCAACGTAATAACCGGAGTCTGGATACCCAACGAAACTGACCGGAGCCTGAACGCTCAACGTAATAACTGGAGTCTGGATACCCAACAAAACTGACCGGAGCCTGAACGCTCAATGTAATAACTGGAGTCTGGATACCCAACGAAACTGACCCGATCCTGAACGCTCAACGTAAAAACCGGAGTATGGATACCCAACAAAACTGACCGGAGCCTGAACGCTCAACGTAATAACCGGAGTCTGGATACCCAACGAAACTGACCGGAGCCTGGACGCTCAACGTAATAACCGGAGTCTGGATACCCAACAAAACTGACCGGAGCCTGAACGCTCAACGTAAAAACCGGAGTCTGGATACCCAACGAAACTGACCGGAGCCTGAACGCTCAACGTAATAACCGGAGTCTAGATACCCAACAAAACTGACCAGAGCCAGGACGCTCAACGTAATAACTGAAGTCTGGATACCAAACGAAAATGACCGGAGCCTGAACGCTCAACGTAATAACCGGAGTCTGGACACCCAACGAAACTGACCGGAGATTGAACCCTCAACGTAATAACCAGAGTCTGGATACCCAACGAAACTGACCGGAGCCTGAACGCTCAACGTAAAAACCGGAGTCTGGATACCCAACGAAACTGACCGGAGCGTGAACGCACAATGTAATAACTGGAGTCTGGATACCCAACGAAACTGACCGGAGCCTGAACGCTCAACGTAATAACCGGAGTCTGGATACCAAACGAAATTGACCGGAGCCTGAACGCTCAACGTAATAACCGGAGTCTGGATACCCAACGAAACTGACCAGAGCCTTAACGCTCAACGTAATAACCGGAGTCTGGATACCCAACGAAACTGACCGGAGCCTGAACGCTCAACGTAATAACCGGAGTCAGGATACCCTACAAAACTGACCGGAGCCTGAACGCTCAACGTAAAAACCGGAGTCTGGATACCCAACGAAACTGACCAGAGCCTGGACGCTCAACGTAATAACTAAAGTCTGGATACCAAACGAAACTGACCGGAGCCTGAACGCTCAACGTAATAACCGGAGTCTGGATACCCAACGAAACTGACCGGAGCCTGAACGCTTATCGTAATAACCGGAGTCTGGATACCCAACGAAACTGACCGGAGCCTGAACGCTCAACGTAAAAACCGGAGTCTGGATACCCAAAGAAACTGACCAGAGCCTGAACGCTCAACGTAATAACCGGAGTCTGGATAACCAACAAAACTGACCGGAGCCTAAACGCTCAACGTAATAACCGGAGTCTGGAAACCCAACGAAACTGACCGGAGCCTGCTCGCTCAACGTAATATCCGGAGTCTGGATACCCAACGAAACTGACCGGAGCCTGAACGCTCAACGTAATAACCGGAGTCTGGATACCCAACAAAACTGACCGGAGCCTGAACGCTCAACGTAAAAACCGGAATCTGGATACCCAACGAAACTGACCGGAGCCTGAACGCTCAACGTAATAACCGGAGTCTGGATACCCAACAAAACTGACTGGAGCCTGAACGCTCAACGTAAAAACCGGAGTCTGGATACCCAACGAACCTGAACGGAGCCTGAACGCTCAACGTAATAACCGTAGTCTGGATACCCAACGAAACTCACCGGAGCCTGAACGCACAACGTAGTAACTGGAGTCTGGATGCTCAACGAAAATGATCGGAGCCTGAACGCTCAACGTAATAACCGGAGTCTGGACACCCAACGAAACTGACCAGAGCCTGAACATTCAACGTAATAACCGGAGTCTAGATACCCAACGAAACTGACCGGAGCCTGAACGCTCAACGTAATAACCGGAGTCTGGATACCCAACGAAACTGACCGGAGCCTGGATGCTCAACGTAATAACTAAAGTCTGGATACTAAACGAAACTGACCGTAGCCTGAACGCTCAACGTAATAACCGGAGTCTGGATACCCAACGAAACTGACCGGAGCCTGAACGCTTAACGTAATAACCGGAGTCTGGATACCCAATGAAACTGACCGGAGCCTGAACGCTCAACGTAAAAACCGGAGTCTGGATACCCAACGAAACTGACCAGAGCCTGAATGCTCAATGTAATAACCGGAGTCTGGATACCCAACGAAATTGACCGGATCCTGAACGCTCAACGTAATAACCGGAGTCTAGATACCCAACGAAACTGACCAGAGCCTGCTCGCTCAATGTAATAACCGGAGTCTGGATACCCAACGAAACTGACCGGTGCCTGAACGTTCAACGTAATAACCGGAGTCTGGATACCCAACAAAACTGACCAGAGCCTGAACGCTCAACGTAAAAACCGGAGTCTGGATACCCAACGAAACTGACCGGAGCCTGAACGCTCAACGTAATAATCGGAGTCTGGATACCCAACAAAACTGACCGGAGCCTGAATGCTCAACGTAAAAACCGGAGTCTGGATACCCAACGAAACTGAACGGAGCCTGAACGCTCAACATAATAACCGTAGTGTAGATACCCAACGAAACTGACCGGAGCCTGAACGCATAACGTAATAACTGGAGTCTGGATGCTCAACGAAAATGATCGGAGCCTGAACGCTCAATGTAATAACCGGAGTCTGGACACCCAACGAAACTGACCGGAGATTGAACCCTCAACGTAATAACCGGAGTCTGGATACCCAACGAAACTGACCGGAGCCTGAACGCTCAACGTAAAAACCAGAGTCTGGATACCCAACGAAACTGACCGGAGCCTGGACGCTCAACGTAATAACCGGAGTCTGGATACCCAACGAAACTGACCGGAGCCTGGACGCTCAACGTAATAACTGAAGTCTGGATACCAAACGAAACTGACCGGAGCCTGAACGCTCAACGTAATAACCGGAGTCTGGATACCCAACGAAACTGACCGGAGCCTGGACGCTCAACGTAATAACCGGAGTCTGGACACCCAACGAAACTGACCGGACCCTGAACATTCAACGTAATAACCGGAGTCTGGATACCCAACGAAACTTACCGGAGCCTGAACGCTCAACGTAATAACCGGAGTCTGGATACCCAACGAAACTGACCGGAGCCTGAACGCTCAACGTAATAACTGGAGTCTGGATACCCAACAAAACTGACCGGAGCCTGAACGCTCAATGTAATAACTGGAGTCTGGATACCCAACGAAACTGACCCGATCCTGAACGCTCAACGTAAAAACCGGAGTATGGATACCCAACAAAACTGACCGGAGCCTGAACGCTCAACGTAATAACCGGAGTCTGGATACCCAACGAAACTGACCGGAGCCTGGACGCTCAACGTAATAACCGGAGTCTGGATACCCAACAAAACTGACCGGAGCCTGAACGCTCAACGTAAAAACCGGAGTCTGGATACCCAACGAAACTGACCGGAGCCTGAACGCTCAACGTAATAACCGGAGTCTAGATACCCAACAAAACTGACCAGAGCCTGGACGCTCAACGTAATAACCGAAGTCTGGATACCAAACGAAAATGACCGGAGCCTGAACGCTCAACGTAATAACCGGAGTCTGGACACCCAACGAAACTGACCGGAGATTGAACCCTCAACGTAATAACCAGAGTCTGGATACCCAACGAAACTGACCGGAGCCTGAACGCTCAACGTAAAAACCGGAGTCTGGATACCCAACGAAACTGACCGGAGCGTGAACGCACAATGTAATAACTGGAGTCTGGATACCCAACGAAACTGACCGGAGCCTGAACGCTCAACGTAATAACCGGAGTCTGGATACCAAACGAAATTGACCGGAGCCTGAACGCTCAACGTAATAACCGGAGTCTGGATACCCAACGAAACTGACCGGAGTCTGGATACCCAACGAAACTGACCGGAGCCTGAACGCTCAACGTAATAACCGGAGTCAGGATACCCTACAAAACTGACCGGAGCCTGAACGCTCAACGTAAAAACCGGAGTCTGGATACCCAACGAAACTGACCGGAGCGTGAACGCACAATGTAATAACTGGAGTCTAGATACCCAACGAAACTGACCGGAGCCTGGACGCTCAACGTAATAACTGGAGTCTGGATACCCAACAAAACTGACCGGAGCCTGAACGCTCAACGTAAAAACCGGAGTCTGGATACCCAACGAAACTGACCGGAGCCTGAACGCTCAACGTAATAACCGGAGTCTGGATACCCAACAAAACTGACCGGAGCCTGGACGCTCAACGTAATAACTGAAGTCTGGATACCAAACGAAAATGACCGGAGCCTGAACGCTCAACGTAATAACCGGAGTCTGGACACCCAACGAAACTGACCGGAGATTGAACCCTCAACGTAATAACCGGAGTCTGGATACCCAACGAAACTGACCGGAGCCTAAACGCTCAACGTAAAAACCGGAGTCTGGATACCCAACGAAACTGACCGGAGCCTGGACGCTCAACGTAATAACTAAAGTCTGGATACCAAACGAAACTGACCGGAGCCTGAACGCTCAACGTAATAACCGGAGTCTGGATACCCAATGAAACTGACCGGAGCCTGAACGCTCAACGTAATAACCGGAGTCTGGATACCCAACGAAACTGACAGGAGCCTGAACGCTCAAAGTAATAACCGGAGTCAGGATACCCTACAAAACTGACCGGAGCCTGAACGCTCAACGTAAAAACCGGAGTCTGGATACCCAACGAAACTGACCGGAGCCTGAACGCTCAACGTAATAACCGGAGTCTAGATACCCAACAAAACTGACCAGAGCCTGGACGCTCAACGTAATAACTGAAGTCTGGATACCAAACGAAAATGACCGGAGCCTGAACGCTCAACGTAATAACCGGAGTCTGGACACCCAACGAAACTGACCGGAGATTGAACCCTCAACGTAATAACCAGAGTCTGGATACCCAACGAAACTGACCGGAGCCTGAACGCTCAACGTAAAAACCGGAGTCTGGATACCCAACGAAACTGACCGGAGCGTGAACGCACAATGTAATAACTGGAGTCTGGATACCCAACGAAACTGACCGGAGCCTGAACGCTCAACGTAATAACCGGAGTCTGGATACCAAACGAAATTGACCGGAGCCTGAACGCTCAACGTAATAACCGGAGTCTGGATACCCAACGAAACTGACCAGAGCCTGAACGCTCAACGTAATAACCGGAGTCTGGATACCCAACGAAACTGACCGGAGCCTGAACGCTCAACGTAATAACCGGAGTCAGGATACCCTACAAAACTGACCGGAGCCTGAACGCTCAACGTAAAAACCGGAGTCTGGATACCCAACGAAACTGACCGGAGCGTGAACGCACAATGTAATAACTGGAGTCTAGATACCCAACGAAACTGACCGGAGCCTGGACGCTCAACGTAATAACTGGAGTCTGGATACCCAACAAAACTGACCGGAGCCTGAACGCTCAACGTAAAAACCGGAGTCTGGATACCCAACGAAACTGACCGGAGCCTGAACGCTCAACGTAATAACCGGAGTCTGGATACCCAACAAAACTGACCGGAGCCTGGACGCTCAACGTAATAACTGAAGTCTGGATACCAAACGAAAATGACCGGAGCCTGAACGCTCAACGTAATAACCGGAGTCTGGACACCCAACGAAACTGACCGGAGATTGAACCCTCAACGTAATAACCGGAGTCTGGATACCCAACGAAACTGACCGGAGCCTGAACGCTCAACGTAAAAACCGGAGTCTGGATACCCAACGAAACTGACCGGAGCCTGGACGCTCAACGTAATAACTGAAATCTGGATACCAAACGAAACTGACCGGAGCCTGAACGCTCAACATAATAACCGGAGTCTGGATACCCAATGAAACTGACCGGAGCCTGAACGCTCAACGTAATAACCGGAGTCTGGATACCCAACGAAACTGACCGGAGCCTGAACGCTCAAAGTAATAACCGGAGTCAGGATACCCTACAAAACTGACCGGAGCCTGAACGCTCAACGTCAAAACCGGAGTCTGGATACCCAACGAAACTGACCGGAGCGTGAACGCACAATGTAATAACTGGAGTCTAGATGCCCAACGAAACTGACCGGAGCCTGGACGCTCAACATAATAACTGAAGTCTAGATACCAAACGAAACTGACCGGAGCCTGAACCTCAACGTAATAACTGGAGTCTGGATACCCAACAAAACTGACCGGAGCCTGAACGCTCAACGTAAAAACTGGAGTCTGGATACCCAACAAAACTGACCAGAGCCTGAACGCTCAACGAAATAACCGGACTCTGGATACCCAACAAAACTGACCGGAGCCTGAATGCTCAACGTAAAAACCGGAGTCTGGATACCCAACGAAACTGAACTGAGCCTGAACGCTCAACATAATAACCGTAGTCTGGATACCCAACGAAACTGACCGGAGCCTGAACGCTCAACGTAATAACCGGAGTCTGGACACCCAACGAAACTGACCGGACCCTGAACATTCAACGTAATAACCGGAGTCTGGATACCCAACGAAACTGACAGGAGCCTGAACGCTCAACGTAATAATCGGAGTCTGGATACCCAACGAAACTGACCGGAGCCTGGACGCTCAACGTAATAACTGAAGTCTGGATACCAAACGAAACTGACCGGAGCCTGAACGCTCAATGTAATAACCGGAGTCTGGATACCCAACGAAACTGACCCGAGCCTGAACGCTCAACGTAATAACCGGAGTATGGATACCCAACAAAACTGACCGGAGCCTAAACGCTCAACGTAATAACCGGAGTCTGGATACCCAACGAAACTGACCGGAGCCTGGACGCTCAACGTAATAACCGGAGTCTGGATACCCAACAAAACTGACCGGAGCCTGAACGCTCAACGTAAAAACCGGAGTCTGGATACCCAACGAAACTGACCGGAGCCTGAACGCTCAACGTAATAACCGGAGTCTGGATACCCAACGAAACTGACCGGAGCCTGGACGCTCAACGTAATAACTGAAGTCTGGATACCAAACGAAACTGACCGGAGCCTGAACGCTCAATGTAATAACCGGAGTCTGGATACCCAACGAAACTGACCGAAGATTGAACCCTCAACGTAATAACCGTAGTCTGGATACCCAACGAAACTGACCGGAGCCTGAACGCATAACGTAATAACTGGAGTCTGGATGCTCAACGAAAATGATCGGAGCCTGAACGCTCAACGTAATAACCGGAGTCTGGACACCCAACGAAACTGACCGGAGATTGAACGCTCAATGTAATAACCGGAGTCTGGATACCCAACGAAACTGACCGGAGCCTGAACGCTCAACGTAATAACCGGAGTCTGGATACCCAACGAAACTGACCGGAGCCTGAACGCTCAACGTAATAACCGGAGTCAGGATACCCAACAAAACTGACCGGAGCCTGGACGCTCAACGTAAAAACCGGAGTCTGGATACCAAACGAAACTGACCAGAGCCTGAACGCTCAACGTAATAACCGGAGTCTGGATACCCAACGAAACTGACCGGAGCCTGGACGCTCAACGTAATAACTGAAGTCTGGATACCAAACGAAACTGACCGGAGCCTGAACGCTCAATGTAATAACCGGAGTCTGGATACCCAACGAAACTGACCAGAGCCTGAACGCTTAACGTAATAACCGTAGTCTAGATACCCAACGAAACTGATAGGAGCCTGAACGCATAACGTAATAACTGGAGTCTGGATGCTCAACGAAAATGATCGGAGCCTGAATGCTCAACGTAATAACCGGAGTCTGGATAACCAACAAAACTGACCGGAGCCTAAACGCTCAACGTAATAACCGGAGTCTGGAAACCCAACGAAACTGACCGGAGCCTGCTCGCTCAACGTAATATCCGGAGTCTGGATACCCAACGAAACTGACCGGAGCCTGAACGCTCAACGTAATAACCGGAGTCTGGATACCCAACAAAACTGACCGGAGCCTGAACGCTCAACGTAAAAACCGGAATCTGGATACCCAACGAAACTGACCGGAGCCTGAACGCTCAACGTAATAACCGGAGTCTGGATACCCAACAAAACTGACTGGAGCCTGAACGCTCAACGTAAAAACCGGAGTCTGGATACCCAACGAAACTGAACGGAGCCTGAACGCTCAACGTAATAACCGTAGTCTGGATACCCAACGAAACTCACCGGAGCCTGAACGCACAACGTAGTAACTGGAGTCTGGATGCTCAACGAAAATGATCGGAGCCTGAACGCTCAACGTAATAACCGGAGTCTGGACACCCAACGAAACTGACCAGAGCCTGAACATTCAACGTAATAACCGGAGTCTAGATACCCAACGAAACTGACTGGAGCCTGAACGCTCAACGTAATAACCGGAGTCTCGATACCCAACGAAACTGACCGGAGCCTGGATGCTCAACGTAATAACTAAAGTCTGGATACCAAACGAAACTGACCGTAGCCTGAACGCTCAACGTAATAACCGGAGTCTGGATACCCAACGAAACTGACCGGAGCCTGAACGCTTAACGTAATAACCGGAGTCTGGATACCCAATGAAACTGACCGGAGCCTGAACGCTCAACGTAAAAACCGGAGTCTGGATACCCAACGAAACTGACCAGAGCCTGAATGCTCAATGTAATAACCGGAGTCTGGATACCCAACGAAATTGACCGGATCCTGAACGCTCAACGTAATAACCGGAGTCTAGATACCCAACGAAACTGACCAGAGCCTGAATGCTCAATGTAATAACCGGAGTCTGGATACCCAACGAAACTGACCGGTGCCTGAACGTTCAACGTAATAACCGGAGTCTGGATACCCAACAAAACTGACCAGAGCCTGAACGCTCAACGTAAAAACCGGAGTCTGGATACCCAACGAAACTGACCGGAGCCTGAACGCTCAACGTAATAATCGGAGTCTGGATACCCAACAAAACTGACCGGAGCCTGAATGCTCAACGTAAAAACCGGAGTCTGGATACCCAACGAAACTGAACGGAGCCTGAACGCTCAACATAATAACCGTAGTGTAGATACCCAACGAAACTGACCGGAGCCTGAACGCATAACGTAATAACTGGAGTCTGGATGCTCAACGAAAATGATCGGAGCCTGAACGCTCAATGTAATAACCGGAGTCTGGACACCCAACGAAACTGACCGGAGATTGAACCCTCAACGTAATAACCGGAGTCTGGATACCCAACGAAACTGACCGGAGCCTGAACGCTCAACGTAAAAACCAGAGTCTGGATACCCAACGAAACTGACCGGAGCCTGGACGCTCAACGTAATAACCGGAGTCTGGATACCCAACGAAACTGACCGGAGCCTGGACGCTCAACGTAATAACTGAAGTCTGGATACCAAACGAAACTGACCGGAGCCTGAACGCTCAACGTAATAACCGGAGTCTGGATACCCAACGAAACTGACCGGAGCCTGGACGCTCAACGTAATAACCGGAGTCTGGATACCCAACGAAACTGACCGGAGCCTGGACGCTCAACGTAATAACTGAAGTCTGGATACCAAACGAAACTGACCGGAGCCTGAACGCTCAATGTAATAACCGGAGTCTGGATACCCAACGAAACTGACCAGAGCCTGAACGCTTAACGTAATAACCGTAGTCTAGATACCCAACGAAACTGATAGGAGCCTGAACGCATAACGTAATAACTGGAGTCTGGATGCTCAACGAAAATGATCAGAGCCTGAATGCTCAACGTAATAACCGGAGTCTGGATAACCAACAAAACTGACCGGAGCCTAAACGCTCAATGTAATAACCGGAGTCTGGAAACCCAACGAAACTGACCGGAGCCTGCTCGCTCAACGTAATATCCGGAGTCTGGATACCCAACGAAACTGACCGGAGCCTGAACGCTCAACGTAATAACCGGAGTCTGGATACCCAACAAAACTGACCGGAGCCTGAACGCTCAACGTAAAAACCGGAATCTGGATACCCAACGAAACTGACCGGAGCCTGAACGCTCAACGTAATAACCGGAGTCTGGATACCCAACAAAACTGACTGGAGCCTGAACGCTCAACGTAAAAACCGGAGTCTGGATACCCAACGAAACTGAACGGAGCCTGAACGCTCAACGTAATAACCGTAGTCTGGATACCCAACGAAACTCACCGGAGCCTGAACGCACAACGTAGTAACTGGAGTCTGGATGCTCAACGAAAATGATCGGAGCCTGAACGCTCAACGTAATAACCGGAGTCTGGACACCCAACGAAACTGACCAGAGCCTGAACATTCAACGTAATAACCGGAGTCTAGATACCCAACGAAACTGACTGGAGCCTGAACGCTCAACGTAATAACCGGAGTCTCGATACCCAACGAAACTGACCGGAGCCTGGATGCTCAACGTAATAACTAAAGTCTGGATACCAAACGAAACTGACCGTAGCCTGAACGCTCAACGTAATAACCGGAGTCTGGATACCCAACGAAACTGACCGGAGCCTGAACGCTTAACGTAATAACCGGAGTCTGGATACCCAATGAAACTGACCGGAGCCTGAACGCTCAACGTAAAAACCGGAGTCTGGATACCCAACGAAACTGACCAGAGCCTGAATGCTCAATGTAATAACCGGAGTCTGGATACCCAACGAAATTGACCGGATCCTGAACGCTCAACGTAATAACCGGAGTCTAGATACCCAACGAAACTGACCAGAGCCTGAATGCTCAATGTAATAACCGGAGTCTGGATACCCAACGAAACTGACCGGTGCCTGAACGTTCAACGTAATAACCGGAGTCTGGATACCCAACAAAACTGACCAGAGCCTGAACGCTCAACGTAAAAACCGGAGTCTGGATACCCAACGAAACTGACCGGAGCCTGAACGCTCAACGTAATAATCGGAGTCTGGATACCCAACAAAACTGACCGGAGCCTGAATGCTCAACGTAAAAACCGGAGTCTGGATACCCAACGAAACTGAACGGAGCCTGAACGCTCAACATAATAACCGTAGTGTAGATACCCAACGAAACTGACCGGAGCCTGAACGCATAACGTAATAACTGGAGTCTGGATGCTCAACGAAAATGATCGGAGCCTGAACGCTCAATGTAATAACCGGAGTCTGGACACCCAACGAAACTGACCGGAGATTGAACCCTCAACGTAATAACCGGAGTCTGGATACCCAACGAAACTGACCGGAGCCTGAACGCTCAACGTAAAAACCAGAGTCTGGATACCCAACGAAACTGACCGGAGCCTGGACGCTCAACGTAATAACCGGAGTCTGGATACCCAACGAAACTGACCGGAGCCTGGACGCTCAACGTAATAACTGAAGTCTGGATACCAAACGAAACTGACCGGAGCCTGAACGCTCAACGTAATAACCGGAGTCTGGATACCCAACGAAACTGACCGGAGCCTGGACGCTCAACGTAATAACCGGAGTCTGGACACCCAACGAAACTGACCGGACCCTGAACATTCAACGTAATAACCGGAGTCTGGATACCCAACGAAACTTACCGGAGCCTGAACGCTCAACGTAATAACCGGAGTCTGGATACCCAACGAAACTGACCGGAGCCTGAACGCTCAACGTAATAACTGGAGTCTGGATACCCAACAAAACTGACCGGAGCCTGAACGCTCAATGTAATAACTGGAGTCTGGATACCCAACGAAACTGACCCGATCCTGAACGCTCAACGTAAAAACCGGAGTATGGATACCCAACAAAACTGACCGGAGCCTGAACGCTCAACGTAATAACCGGAGTCTGGATACCCAACGAAACTGACCGGAGCCTGGACGCTCAACGTAATAACCGGAGTCTGGATACCCAACAAAACTGACCGGAGCCTGAACGCTCAACGTAAAAACCGGAGTCTGGATACCCAACGAAACTGACCGGAGCCTGAACGCTCAACGTAATAACCGGAGTCTAGATACCCAACAAAACTGACCAGAGCCTGGACGCTCAACGTAATAACTGAAGTCTGGATACCAAACGAAAATGACCGGAGCCTGAACGCTCAACGTAATAACCGGAGTCTGGACACCCAACGAAACTGACCGGAGATTGAACCCTCAACGTAATAACCAGAGTCTGGATACCCAACGAAACTGACCGGAGCCTGAACGCTCAACGTAAAAACCGGAGTCTGGATACCCAACGAAACTGACCGGAGCGTGAACGCACAATGTAATAACTGGAGTCTGGATACCCAATGAAACTGACCGGAGCCTGAACGCTCAACGTAATAACCGGAGTCTGGATACCAAACGAAATTGACCGGAGCCTGAACGCTCAACGTAATAACCGGAGTCTGGATACCCAACGAAACTGACCGGAGTCTGGATACCAAACGAAACTGACCGGAGTCTGGATACCCAACGAAACTGACCGGAGCCTGAATGCTCAACGTAATAACCGGAGTCAGGATACCCTACAAAACTGACCGGAGCCTGAACGCTCAACGTAAAAACCGGAGTCTGGATACCCAACGAAACTGACCGGAGCGTGAACGCACAATGTAATAACTGGAGTCTAGATACCCAACGAAACTGACCGGAGCCTTGACGCTCAACGTAATAACTGGAGTCTGGATACCCAACAAAACTGACCGGAGCCTGAACGCTCAATGTAAAAACCGGAGTCTGGATACCCAACGAAACTGACCGGAGCCTGAACGCTCAACGTAATAACCGGAGTCTGGATACCCAACAAAACTGACCGGAGCCTGGACGCTCAACGTAATAACTGAAGTCTGGATACCAAACGAAAATGACCGGAGCCTGAACGCTCAACGTAATAACCGGAGTCTGGACACCCAACGAAACTGACCGGAGATTGAACCCTCAACGTAATAACCGGAGTCTGGATACCCAACGAAACTGACCGGAGCCTGAACGCTCAACGTAAAAACCGGAGTCTGGATACCCAACGAAACTGACCGGAGCCTGGACGCTCAACGTAATAACTGAAGTCTGGATACCAAACGAAACTGACCGGAGCCTGAACGCTCAACGTAATAACCGGAGTCTGGATACCCAATGAAACTGACCGGAGCCTGAACGCTCAACGTAATAACCGGAGTCTGGATACCCAACGAAACTGACCGGAGCCTGAACGCTCAAAGTAATAACCGGAGTCAGGATACCCTACAAAACTGACCGGAGCCTGAACGCTCAACGTAAAAACCGGAGTCTGGATACCCAACGAAACTGACCGGAGCCTGAACGCTCAACGTAATAACCGGAGTCTAGATACCCAACAAAACTGACCAGAGCCTGGACGCTCAACGTAATAACTGAAGTCTGGATACCAAACGAAAATGACCGGAGCCTGAACGCTCAACGTAATAACCGGAGTCTGGACACCCAACGAAACTGACCGGAGATTGAACCCTCAACGTAATAACCAGAGTCTGGATACCCAACGAAACTGACCGGAGCCTGAACGCTCAACGTAAAAACCGGAGTCTGGATACCCAACGAAACTGACCGGAGCGTGAACGCACAATGTAATAACTGGAGTCTGGATACCCAACGAAACTGACCGGAGCCTGAACGCTCAACGTAATAACCGGAGTCTGGATACCAAACGATATTGACCGGAGCCTGAACGCTCAACGTAATAACCGGAGTCTGGATACCCAACGAAACTGACCAGAGCCTGAACGCTCAACGTAATAACCGGAGTCTGGATACCCAACGAAACTGACCGGAGCCTGAACGCTCAACGTAATAACCGGAGTCAGGATACCCTACAAAACTGACCGGAGCCTGAACGCTCAACGTAAAAACCGGAGTCTGGATACCCAACGAAACTGACCGGAGCGTGAACGCACAATGTAATAACTGGAGTCTAGATACCCAACGAAACTGACCGGAGCCTGGACGCTCAACGTAATAACTGGAGTCTGGATACCCAACAAAACTGACCGGAGCCTGAACGCTCAACGTAAAAACCGGAGTCTGGATACCCAACGAAACTGACCGGAGCCTGAACGCTCAACGTAATAACCGGAGTCTGGATACCCAACAAAACTGACCGGAGCCTGGACGCTCAACGTAATAACTGAAGTCTGGATACCAAACGAAAATGACCGGAGCCTGAACGCTCAACGTAATAACCGGAGTCTGGACACCCAACGAAACTGACCGGAGATTGAACCCTCAACGTAATAACCGGAGTCTGGATACCCAACGAAACTGACCGGAGCCTGAACGCTCAACGTAAAAACCGGAGTCTGGATACCCAACGAAACTGACCGGAGCCTGGACGCTCAACGTAATAACTGAAGTCTGGATACCAAACGAAACTGACCGGAGCCTGAACGCTCAACGTAATAACCGGAGTCTGGATACCCAATGAAACTGACCGGAGCCTGAACGCTCAACGTAATAACCGGAGTCTGGATACCCAACGAAACTGACCGGAGCCTGAACGCTCAAAGTAATAACCGGAGTCAGGATACCCTACAAAACTGACCGGAGCCTGAACGCTCAACGTAAAAACCGGAGTCTGGATACCCAACGAAACTGACCGGAGCGTGAACGCACAATGTAATAACTGGAGTCTAGATGCCCAACGAAACTGACCGGAGCCTGGACGCTCAACGTAATAACTGAAGTCTAGATACCAAACGAAACTGACCGGAGCCTGAACCTCAACGTAATAACTGGAGTCTGGATACCCAACAAAACTGACCGGAGCCTGAACGCTCAACGTAAAAACTGGAGTCTGGATACCCAACAAAACTGACCAGAGCCTGAACGCTCAACGAAATAACCGGACTCTGGATACCCAACAAAACTGACCGGAGCCTGAATGCTCAACGTAAAAACCGGAGTCTGGATACCCAACGAAACTGAACTGAGCCTGAACGCTCAACATAATAACCGTAGTCTGGATACCCAACGAAACTGACCGGAGCCTGAACGCTCAACGTAATAACCGGAGTCTGGACACCCAACGAAACTGACCGGACCCTGAACATTCAACGTAATAACCGGAGTCTGGATACCCAACGAAACTGACAGGAGCCTGAACGCTCAACGTAATAATTGGAGTCTGGATACCCAACGAAACTGACCGGAGCCTGGACGCTCAACGTAATAACTGAAGTCTGGATACCAAACGAAACTGACCGGAGCCTGAACGCTCAATGTAATAACCGGAGTCTGGATACCCAACGAAACTGACCCGAGCCTGAACGCTCAACGTAATAACCGGAGTATGGATACCCAACAAAACTGACCGGAGCCTAAACGCTCAACGTAATAACCGGAGTCTGGATACCCAACGAAACTGACCGGAGCCTGGACGCTCAACGTAATAACCGGAGTCTGGATACCCAACAAAACTGACCGGAGCCTGAACGCTCAACGTAAAAACCGGAGTCTGGATACCCAACGAAACTGACCGGAGCCTGAACGCTCAACGTAATAACCGGAGTCTGGATACCCAACGAAACTGACCGGAGCCTGGACGCTCAACGTAATAACTGAAGTCTGGATACCAAACGAAACTGACCGGAGCCTGAACGCTCAATGTAATAACCGGAGTCTGGATACCCAACGAAACTGACCGAAGATTGAACCCTCAACGTAATAACCGTAGTCTGGATACCCAACGAAACTGACCGGAGCCTGAACGCATAACGTAATAACTGGAGTCTGGATGCTCAACGAAAATGATCGGAGCCTGAACGCTCAACGTAATAACCGGAGTCTGGACACCCAACGAAACTGACCGGAGATTGAACGCTCAATGTAATAACCGGAGTCTGGATACCCAACGAAACTGACCGGAGCCTGAACGCTCAACGTAATAACCGGAGTCTGGATACCCAACGAAACTGACCGGAGCCTGAACGCTCAACGTAATAACCGGAGTCAGGATACCCAACAAAACTGACCGGAGCCTGGACGCTCAACGTAAAAACCGGAGTCTGGATACCAAACGAAACTGACCAGAGCCTGAACGCTCAACGTAATAACCGGAGTCTGGATACCCAACGAAACTGACCGGAGCCTGGACGCTCAACGTAATAACTGAAGTCTGGATACCAAACGAAACTGACCGGAGCCTGAACGCTCAATGTAATAACCGGAGTCTGGATACCCAATGAAACTGACCAGAGCCTGAACGCTTAACGTAATAACCGTAGTCTAGATACCCAACGAAACTGATAGGAGCCTGAACGCATAACGTAATAACTGGAGTCTGGATGCTCAACGAAAATGATCGGAGCCTGAATGCTCAACGTAATAACCGGAGTCTGGACACCCAACAAAACTGACCGGAGATTCAACCTTCAATGTAATAACCGGAGTCTGGATACCCAACGAAACTGACCGGAGCCTGAACGCTCAACGTAAAAACCGGAGTCTGGATACCCAACGAAACTGACCAGAGCCTGGACGCTCAACGTAATAACCGGAGTCTGGATACCCAACGAAACTGACCGGAGCCTGGACGCTCAATGTAATAACTGAAGTCTGGATACCAAACGAAACTGACCGGAGCCTGAACGCTCAACGTAATAACCGGAGTCTGGATACCCAACGAAACTGACCGGAGCCTGAACGCTCAACGTAATAACCGGAGTCTGGATACCCAACGAAACTGACCGGAGCCTGGACGTTCAACGTAATAACCGGAGTCTGGACACCCAACGAAACTGACCGGACCCTGAACATTCAACGTAATAACCGGATTCTGGACACCCAACGAAACTGACCGGACCCTGAACATTCAACGTAATAACCGGAGTCTAGATACCCAACGAAACTGACCGGAGCCTGAACGCTCAACGTAATAATCGGAGTCTGGATACCCAACGAAACTGACCGGAGCCTGGACGCTCAACGTAATAACTGAAGTCTGGATACCAAACGAAACTGACCGGAGCCTGAACGCTCAATGTAATAACCGGAGTCTGGATACCCAACGAAACTGACCCGAGCCTGAACGCTCAACGTAAAAACCGGAGTATGGATACCCAACAAAACTGACCGGAGCCTGAACGCTCAATGTAATAATCGGAGTCTGGATACCCAACGAAACTGACCAGAGCCTGGACGCTCCACGTAATAACTGGAGTCTGGATACCCAACAAAACTGACCGGAGCCTGAACGCTCAACGTAATAACCGGAGTCTGGATACCCAAAGAAACTGACCGGAGCCTGGACGCTCAACGTAATAACTGAAGTCTAGATACCAAACAAAAATGACCGGAGCCTGAACGCTCAACGTAATAACCGGAGTCTGGACACCCAACGAAACTGACCGGAGATTGAACCCTCAACGTAATAACCAGAGTCTGGATACCCAACGAAACTGACCGGAGCCTGAACGCTCAACGTAAAAACCGGAGTCTGGATACCCAACGAAACTGACCGGAGCCTGGACGCTCAACGTAATAACTGATGTCTGGATACCAAACGAAACTGACAGGAGCCTGAACACTCAACGTAATAATCGGAGTCTGGATACCCAACGAAACTGACCGGAGCCTGAACGCATAACGTAATAACTGGAGTCTGGATGCTCAACGAAAATGATCGGAGCCTGAACGCTCAACGTAATAACCGGAGTCTGGACACCCAACGAAACTGACCGGAGATTGAACGCTCAACGTAATAACCGGAGTCTGGATACCCAACGAAACTGACCGGAGCCTGAACGCTCAACGTAATAACCGGAGTCTGGATACCCAACGAAACTGACCGGAGCCTGAACGCTCAACGTAATAACCGGAGTCAGGATACCCAACAAAACTGACCGGAGCCTGGACGCTCAACGTAAAAACCGGAGTCTGGATACCAAACGAAACTGACCGGAGCCTAAACGCTCAACGTAATAACCGGAGTCTGGATACCCAACGAAACTGACCGGAGCCTGGACGCTCAACGTAATAACTGAAGTCTGGATACCAAACGAAACTGACCGGAGCCTGAACGCTCACTGTAATAACCGGAGTCTGGATACCCAACGAAACTGACCGAAGATTGAACCCTCAACGTAATAACCGTAGTCTGGATACCCAATGAAACTGACCGGAGCCTGAACGCTCAACGTAATAACCGGACTCTGGATACCCAACAAAACTGACCGGAGCCTGAATGCTCAACGTAAAAACCGGAGTCTGGATACCCAACGAAACTGAACTGAGCCTGAACGCTCAACATAATAACCGTAGTCTGGATACCCAACGAAACTGACCGGAGCCTGAACGCTCAACGTAATAACCGGAGTCTGGACACCCACGAAACTGACCAGACCCTGAACATTCAACGTAATAACCGGAGTCTGGATACCCAACGAAACTGACAGGAGCCTGAACGCTCAACGTAATAATCGGAGTCTGGATACCCAACGAAACTGACCGGAGCCTGGACGCTCAACGTAATAACTGAAGTCTGGATACCAAACGAAACTGACCGGAGCCTGAACGCTCAATGTAATAACCAGAGTCTGGATACCCAACGAAACTGACCCGAGCCTGAACGCTCAACGTAATAACCGGAGTATGGATACCCAACAAAACTGACCGGAGCCTAAACGCTCAACGTAATAACTGGAGTCTGGATACCCAACGAAACTGACCGGAGCCTGGACGCTCAACGTAATAACCGGAGTCTGGATACCCAACAAAACTGACCGGAGCCTGAACGCTCAACGTAAAAACCGGAGTCTGGATACCCAACGAAACTGACCGGAGCCTGAACGCTCAACGTAATAACCGGAGTCTGGATACCCAACGAAACTGACCGGAGCCTGGACGCTCAACGTAATAACTGAAGTCTGGATACCAAACGAAACTGACCGGAGCCTGAACGCTCAATGTAATAACCGGAGTCTGGATACCCAACGAAACTGACCGAAGATTGAACCCTCAACGTAATAACCGTAGTCTGGATACCCAACGAAACTGACCGGAGCCTGAACGCATAACGTAATAACTGGAGTCTGGATGCTCAACGAAAATGATCGGAGCCTGAACGCTCAACGTAATAACCGGAGTCTGGACACCCAACGAAACTGACCGGAGATTGAACGCTCAACGTAATAACCGGAGTCTGGATACCCAACGAAACTGACCGGAGCCTGAACGCTCAACGTAATAACCGGAGTCTGGATACCCAACGAAACTGACCGGAGCCTGAACGCTCAACGTAATAACCGGAGTCAGGATACCCAACAAAACTGACCGGAGCCTGGACGCTCAACGTAAAATCCGGAGTCTGGATACCAAACGAAACTGACCAGAGCCTGAACGCTCAACGTAATAACCGGAGTCTGGATACCCAACGAAACTGACCGGAGCCTGGACGCTCAACGTAATAACTGAAGTCTGGATACCAAACGAAACTGACCGGAGCCTGAACGCTCAATGTAATAACCGGAGTCTGGATACCCAACGAAACTGACCGGAGCCTGAACGCTTAACGTAATAACCGTAGTCTGGATACCCAACGAAACTGACAGGAGCCTGAACGCATAACGTAATAACTGGAGTCTGGATGCTCAACGAAAATGATCGGAGCCTGAATGCTCAACGTAATAACCGGAGTCTGGACACCCAACAAAACTGACCGGAGATTGAACCCTCAATGTAATAACCGGAGTCTGGATACCCAACGAAACTGACCGGAGCCTGAACGCTCAACGTAAAAACCGGAGTCTGGATACCCAACGAAACTGACCGGAGTCTGGACGCTCAACGTAATAACCGGAGTCTGGATACCCAACGAAACTGACCGGAGCCTGGACGCTCAACGTAATAACTGAAGTCTGGATACCAAACGAAACTGACCGGAGCCTGAACGCTCAACGTAATAACCGGAGTCTGGATACCCAACGAAACTGACCGGAGCCTGAACGCTCAACGTAATAACCGGAGTCTGGATACCCAACGAAACTGACCGGAGCCTGGACGCTCAACGTAATAACCGGAGTCTGGACACCCAACGAAACTGACCGGACCCTGAACATTCAACGTAATAACCGGAGTCTGGACACCCAACGAAACTGACCGGACCCTGAACATTCAACGTAATAACCGGAGTCTAGATACCCAACGAAACTGACCGGAGCCTGAACGCTCAACGTAATAATCGGAGTCTGGATACCCAACGAAACTGACCGAAGCCTGGAAGCTCAACGTAATAACTGAAGTCTGGATACCAAACGAAACTGACCGGAGCCTGAACGCTCAATGTAATAACCGGAGTCTGGATACCCAACGAAACTGACCCGAGCCTGAACGCTCAACGTAAAAACCGGAGTATGGATACCCAACAAAACTGACCGGAGCCTGAACGCTCAACGTAATAATCGGAGTCTGGATACCCAACGAAACTGACCAGAGCCTGGACGCTCAACGTAATAACTGGAGTCTGGATACCCAACAAAACTGACCGGAGCCTGAACGCTCAACGTAAAAACCGGAGTCTGGATACCCAACGAAACTGACCGGAGCCTGGACGCTCAACGTAATAACTGATGTCTGGATACCAAACGAAACTGACAGGAGCCTGAACACTCAACGTAATAATCGGAGTCTGGATACCCAACGAAACTGACCGGAGCCTGAACGCATAACGTAATAACTGGAGTCTGGATGCTCAACGAAAATGATCGGAGCCTGAACGCTCAACGTAATAACCGGAGTCTGGACACCCAACGAAACTGACCGGAGATTGAACGCTCAACGTAATAACCGGAGTCTGGATACCCAACGAAACTGACCGGAGCCTGAACGCTCAACGTAATAACCGGAGTCTGGATACCCAACGAAACTGACCGGAGCCTGAACGCTCAACGTAATAACCGGAGTCAGGATACCCAACAAAACTGACCGGAGCCTGGACGCTCAACGTAAAAACCGGAGTCTGGATACCAAACGAAACTGACCGGAGCCTGAACGCTCAACGTAATAATCGGAGTCTGGATACCCAACGAAACTGACCGGAGCCTGGACGCTCAACGTAATAACTGAAGTCTGGATACCAAACGAAACTGACCGGAGCCTGAACGCTCAATGTAATAACCGGAGTCTGGATACCCAACGAAACTGACCGAAGATTGAACCCTCAACGTAATAACCGTAGTCTGGATACCCAATGAAACTGACCGGAGCCTGAACGCTCAACGTAATAACCGGACTCTGGATACCCAACAAAACTGACCGGAGCCTGAATGCTCAACGTAAAAACCGGAGTCTGGATACCCAACGAAACTGAACTGAGCCTGAACGCTCAACATAATAACCGTAGTCTGGATACCCAACGAAACTGACCGGAGCCTGAACGCTCAACGTAATAACCGGAGTCTGGACACCCAACGAAACTGACCAGACCATGAACATTCAACGTAATAACCGGAGTCTGGATACCCAACGAAACTGACAGGAGCCTGAACGCTCAACGTAATAATCGGAGTCTGGATACCCAACGAAACTGACCGGAGCCTGGACGCTCAACGTAATAACTGAAGTCTGGATACCAAACGAAACTGACCGGAGCCTGAACGCTCAATGTAATAACCGGAGTCTGGATACCCAACGAAACTGACCCGAGCCTGAACGCTCAACGTAATAACCGGAGTATGGATACCCAACAAAACTGACCGGAGCCTAAACGCTCAACGTAATAACCGGAGTCTGGATACCCAACGAAACTGACCGGAGCCTGGACGCTCAACGTAATAACCGGAGTCTGGATACCCAACAAAACTGACCGGAGCCTGAACGCTCAACGTAAAAACCGGAGTCTGGATACCCAACGAAACTGACCGGAGCCTGAACGCTCAACGTAATAACCGGAGTCTGGATACCCAACGAAACTGACCGGAGCCTGGACGCTCAACGTAATAACTGAAGTCTGGATACCAAACGAAACTGACCGGAGCCTGAACGCTCAATGTAATAACCGGAGTCTGGATACCCAACGAAACTGACCGAAGATTGAACCCTCAACGTAATAACCGTAGTCTGGATACCCAACGAAACTGACCGGAGCCTGAACGCATAACGTAATAACTGGAGTCTGGATGCTCAACGAAAATGATCGGAGCCTGAACGCTCAACGTAATAACCGGAGTCTGGACACCCAACGAAACTGACCGGAGATTGAACGCTCAACGTAATAACCGGAGTCTGGATACCCAACGAAACTGACCGGAGCCTGAACGCTCAACGTAATAACCGGAGTCTGGATACCCAACGAAACTGACCGGAGCCTGAACGCTCAACGTAATAACCGGAGTCAGGATACCCAACAAAACTGACCGGAGCCTGGACGCTCAACGTAAAATCCGGAGTCTGGATACCAAACGAAACTGACCAGAGCCTGAACGCTCAACGTAATAACCGGAGTCTGGATACCCAACGAAACTGACCGGAGCCTGGACGCTCAACGTAATAACTGAAGTCTGGATACCAAACGAAACTGACCGGAGCCTGAACGCTCAATGTAATAACCGGAGTCTGGATACCCAACGAAACTGACCGGAGCCTGAACGCTTAACGTAATAACCGTAGTCTGGATACCTAACGAAACTGACAGGAGCATGAACGCATAACGTAATAACTGGAGTCTGGATGCTCAACGAAAATGATCGGAGCCTGAATGCTCAACGTAATAACCGGAGTCTGGACACCCAACAAAACTGACCGGAGATTGAACCCTCAATGTAATAACCGGAGTCTGGATACCCAACGAAACTGACCGGAGCCTGAACGCTCAACGTAAAAACCGGAGTCTGGATACCCAACGAAACTGACCGGAGCCTGGACGCTCAACGTAATAACCGGAGTCTGGATACCCAACGAAACTGACCGGAGCCTGGACGCTCAACGTAATAACTGAAGTCTGGATACCAAACGAAACTGACCGGAGCCTGAACGCTCAACGTAATAACCGGAGTCTGGATACCCAACGAAACTGACCGGAGCCTGAACGCTCAACGTAATAACCGGAGTCTGGATACCCAACGAAACTGACCGGAGCCTGGACGCTCAACGTAATAACCGGAGTCTGGACACCCAACGAAACTGACCGGACCCTGAACATTCAACGTAATAACCGGAGTCTGGACACCCAACGAAACTGACCGGACCCTGAACATTCAACGTAATAACCGGAGTCTAGATACCCAACGAAACTGACCGGAGCCTGAACGCTCAACGTAATAATCGGAGTCTGGATACCCAACGAAACTGACCGAAGCCTGGAAGCTCAACGTAATAACTGAAGTCTGGATACCAAACGAAACTGACCGGAGCCTGAACGCTCAATGTAATAACCGGAGTCTGGATACCCAACGAAACTGACCCGAGCCTGAACGCTCAACGTAAAAACCGGAGTATGGATACCCAACAAAACTGACCGGAGCCTGAACGCTCAACGTAATAATCGGAGTCTGGATACCCAACGAAACTGACCAGAGCCTGGACGCTCAACGTAATAACTGGAGTCTGGATACCCAACAAAACTGACCGGAGCCTGAACGCTCAACGTAATAACCGGAGTCTGGATACCCAACGAAACTGACCGGAGCCTGGACGCTCAACGTAATAACTGAAGTCTGGATACCAAACAAAAATGACCGGAGCCTGAACGCTCAACGTAATAACCGGAGTCTGGACACCCAACGAAACTGACCGGAGATTGAACCCTCAACGTAATAACCAGAGTCTGGATACCCAACGAAACTGACCGGAGCCTGAACGCTTAACGTAATAACCGTAGTCTGGATACCTAACGAAACTGACAGGAGCCTGAACGCATAACGTAATAACTGGAGTCTGGATGCTCAACGAAAATGATCGGAGCCTGAATGCTCAACGTAATAACCGGAGTCTGGACACCCAACAAAACTGACCGGAGATTGAACCCTCAATGTAATAACCGGAGTCTGGATACCCAACGAAACTGACCGGAGCCTGAACGCTCAACGTAAAAACCGGAGTCTGGATACCCAACGAAACTGACCGGAGCCTGGACGCTCAACGTAATAACCGGAGTCTGGATACCCAACGAAACTGACCGGAGCCTGGACGCTCAACGTAATAACTGAAGTCTGGATACCAAACGAAACTGACCGGAGCCTGAACGCTCAACGTAATAACCGGAGTCTGGATACCCAACGAAACTGACCGGAGCCTGAACGCTCAACGTAATAACCGGAGTCTGGATACCCAACGAAACTGACCGGAGCCTGGACGCTCAACGTAATAACCGGAGTCTGGACACCCAACGAAACTGACCGGACCCTGAACATTCAACGTAATAACCGGAGTCTGGACACCCAACGAAACTGACCGGACCCTGAACATTCAACGTAATAACCGGAGTCTAGATACCCAACGAAACTGACCGGAGCCTGAACGCTCAACGTAATAATCGGAGTCTGGATACCCAACGAAACTGACCGAAGCCTGGAAGCTCAACGTAATAACTGAAGTCTGGATACCAAACGAAACTGACCGGAGCCTGAACGCTCAATGTAATAACCGGAGTCTGGATACCCAACGAAACTGACCCGAGCCTGAACGCTCAACGTAAAAACCGGAGTATGGATACCCAACAAAACTGACCGGAGCCTGAACGCTCAACGTAATAATCGGAGTCTGGATACCCAACGAAACTGACCAGAGCCTGGACGCTCAACGTAATAACTGGAGTCTGGATACCCAACAAAACTGACCGGAGCCTGAACGCTCAACGTAATAACCGGAGTCTGGATACCCAACGAAACTGACCGGAGCCTGGACGCTCAACGTAATAACTGAAGTCTGGATACCAAACAAAAATGACCGGAGCCTGAACGCTCAACGTAGTAACCGGAGTCTGGACACCCAACGAAACTGACCGGAGATTGAACCCTCAACGTAATA
Organism: Lathyrus sativus; assembly: GCA_963859935.3. Taxonomy (NCBI): domain Eukaryota; kingdom Viridiplantae; phylum Streptophyta; class Magnoliopsida; order Fabales; family Fabaceae; genus Lathyrus; species Lathyrus sativus. Next base: position 720,091 of record CAWUDS030000773.1, read on the forward strand.
ACCAGAGTCTGGATACCCAACGAAACTGACCGGAGCCTGGACGCTCAACGTAATAACCGGAGTCTGGATACCCAACGAAACTGACCGGAGCTGGACGCTCAACGTAATAACTGAAGTCTGGATACCAAACGAAACTGACCGGAGCCTGAACGCTCAACGTAATAACCGGAGTCTGGATACCCAACGAAACTGACCGGAGCCTGAACGCTCAACGTAATAACCGGAGTCTGGATACCCAACGAAACTGACCGGAGCCTGGACGCTCAACGTAATAACCGGAGTCAGGATACCCAACAAAACTGACCGGAGATTGAACCCTCAACGTAATAACCGGTGTCTGGATACCCAACGAAACTGACCGGAGCCTGAACGCTCAACGTAAAAACCGGAGTCTGGATACCCAACGAAACTGACCGGAGCCTGAACGCTCAACGTAATAACCGGAGTCAGGATACCCAACAAAACTGACCGGAGCCTGGACGCTCAACGTAAAAACCGGAGTCTGGATACCAAACGAAACTGACCGGAGCCTGAACGCTCAACGTAATAACCGGAGTCTGGATACCCAACGAAACTGACCGGAGCCTGGACGCTCAACGTAATAACTGAAGTCTGGATACCAAACGAAACTGACCGGAGCCTGAACGCTCAATGTAATAACCGGAGTCTGGATACCCAACGAAACTGACCGGAGCCTGAACGCTCAACGTAATAACCGGAGTCTGGATACCCAACGAAACTGACCGAAGCCTGGAAGCTCAACGTAATAACTGAAGTCTGGATACCAAACGAAACTGACCGGAGATTGAACCCTCAATGTAATAACCGGAGTCTGGATACCCAACGAAACTGACCCGAGCCTGAACGCTCAACGTAAAAACCGGAGTATGGATACCCAACAAAACTGACCGGAGCCTGAACGCTCAACGTAATAATCGGAGTCTGGATACCCAACGAAACTGACCAGAGCCTGGACGCTCAACGTAATAACTGGAGTCTGGATACCCAACAAAACTGACCGGAGCCTGAACGCTCAACGTAATAACCGGAGTCTGGATACCCAACGAAACTGACCGGAGCCTGGACGCTCAACGTAATAACTGAAGTCTGGATACCAAACAAAAATGACCGGAGCCTGAACGCTCAACGTAATAACCGGAGTCTGGACACCCAACGAAACTGACCGGAGATTGAACCCTCAACGTAATAACCAGAGTCTGGATACCCAACGAAACTGACCGGAGCCTGGACGCTCAACGTAATAACCGGAGTCTGGATACCCAACGAAACTGACCGGAGCTGGACGCTCAACGTAATAACTGAAGTCTGGATACCAAACGAAACTGACCGGAGCCTGAACGCTCAACGTAATAACCGGAGTCTGGATACCCAACGAAACTGACCGGAGCCTGAACGCTCAACGTAATAACCGGAGTCTGGATACCCAACGAAACTGACCGGAGCCTGGACGCTCAACGTAATAACCGGAGTCAGGATACCCAACAAAACTGACCGGAGATTGAACCCTCAACGTAATAACCGGTGTCTGGATACCCAACGAAACTGACCGGAGCCTGAACGCTCAACGTAAAAACCGGAGTCTGGATACCCAACGAAACTGACCGGAGCCTGAACGCTCAACGTAATAACCGGAGTCAGGATACCCAACAAAACTGACCGGAGCCTGGACGCTCAACGTAAAAACCGGAGTCTGGATACCAAACGAAACTGACCGGAGCCTGAACGCTCAACGTAATAACCGGAGTCTGGATACCCAACGAAACTGACCGGAGCCTGGACGCTCAACGTAATAACTGAAGTCTGGATACCAAACGAAACTGACCGGAGCCTGAACGCTCAATGTAATAACCGGAGTCTGGATACCCAACGAAACTGACCGGAGCCTGAACGCTCAACGTAATAACCGGAGTCTGGATACCCAACGAAACTGACCGGAGCCTGGACGCTCAACGTAATAACCGGAGTCTGGACACCCAACGAAACTGACCGGACCCTGAACATTCAACGTAATAACCGGAGTCTGGACACCCAACGAAACTGACCGGACCCTGAACATTCAACGTAATAACCGGAGTCTAGATACCCAACGAAACTGACCGGAGCCTGAACGCTCAACGTAATAATCGGAGTCTGGATACCCAACGAAACTGACCGAAGCCTGGAAGCTCAACGTAATAACTGAAGTCTGGATACCAAACGAAACTGACCGGAGCCTGAACGCTCAATGTAATAACCGGAGTCTGGATACCCAACGAAACTGACCCGAGCCTGAACGCTCAACGTAAAAACCGGAGTATGGATACCCAACAAAACTGACCGGAGCCTGAACGCTCAACGTAATAATCGGAGTCTGGATACCCAACGAAACTGACCAGAGCCTGGACGCTCAACGTAATAACTGGAGTCTGGATACCGAACAAAACTGACCGGAGCCTGAACGCTCAACGTAATAACCGGAGTCTGGATACCCAACGAAACTGACCGGAGCCTGGACGCTCAACGTAATAACTGAAGTCTGGATACCAAACAAAAATGACCGGAGCCTGAACGCTCAACGTAATAACCGGAGTCTGGACACCCAACGAAACTGACCGGAGATTGAACCCTCAACGTAATAACCAGAGTCTGGATACCCAACGAAACTGACCGGAGCCTGGACGCTCAACGTAATAACCGGAGTCTGGATACCCAACGAAACTGACCGGAGCTGGACGCTCAACGTAATAACTGAAGTCTGGATACCAAACGAAACTGACCGGAGCCTGAACGCTCAACGTAATAACCGGAGTCTGGATACCCAACGAAACTGACCGGAGCCTGAACGCTCAACGTAATAACCGGAGTCTGGATACCCAACGAAACTGACCGGAGCCTGGACGCTCAACGTAATAACCGGAGTCAGGATACCCAACAAAACTGACCGGAGATTGAACCCTCAACGTAATAACCGGTGTCTGGATACCCAACGAAACTGACCGGAGCCTGAACGCTCAACGTAAAAACCGGAGTCTGGATACCCAACGAAACTGACCGGAGCCTGAACGCTCAACGTAATAACCGGAGTCAGGATACCCAACAAAACTGACCGGAGCCTGGACGCTCAACGTAAAAACCGGAGTCTGGATACCAAACGAAACTGACCGGAGCCTGAACGCTCAACGTAATAACCGGAGTCTGGATACCCAACGAAACTGACCGGAGCCTGGACGCTCAACGTAATAACTGAAGTCTGGATACCAAACGAAACTGACCGGAGCCTGAACGCTCAATGTAATAACCGGAGTCTGGATACCCAACGAAACTGACCGGAGCCTGAACGCTCAACGTAATAACCGGAGTCTGGATACCCAACGAAACTGACCGGAGCCTGGACGCTCAACGTAATAACCGGAGTCTGGATACCCAACGAAACTGACCGGAGCCTGGACGCTCAACGTAATAACTGAAGTCTGGATACCAAACGAAAATGACCGGAGCCTGAACGCTCAACGTAATAACCGGAGTCTGGACACCCAACGAAACTGACCGGAGATTGAACCCTCAACGTAATAACCAGAGTCTGGATACCCAACGAAACTGACCGGAGCCTGAACGCTCAACGTAAAAACCGGAGTCTGGATACCCAACGAAACTGACCGGAGCCTGGACGCTCAACGTAATAACTGATGTCTGGATACCAAACGAAACTGACAGGAGCCTGAACGCTCAACGTAATAATCGGAGTCTGGATACCCAACGAAACTGACCGGAGCCTGAACGCTCAACGTAATAACCGGAGTCTGGATACCCAACGAAACTGACCGGAGCCTGGACGCTCAACGTAATAACCGGAGTCTGGATACCCAACGAAACTGACCGGAGCCTGGACGCTCAACGTAATAACTGAAGTCTGGATACCAAACGAAACTGACCGGAGCCTGAACGCTCAACGTAATAACCGGAGTCTGGATACCCAACGAAACTGACCGGAGCCTGAACGCTCAACGTAATAACCGGAGTCTGGATACCCAACGAAACTGACCGGAGCCTGGACGCTCAACGTAATAACCGGAGTCAGGATACCCAACAAAACTGACCGGAGATTGAACCCTCAACGTAATAACCGGTGTCTGGATACCCAACGAAACTGACCGGAGCCTGAACGCTCAACGTAAAAACCGGAGTCTGGATACCCAACGAAACTGACCGGAGCCTGAACGCTCAATGTAATAACTGAAGTCTGGATACCAAACCAAACTGACCGGAGCCTGAACGCTCAACGTAATAACCGGAGTCTGGATACCCAACGAAACTGACCGGAGCCTGAACGCTCAACGTAATAACCGGAGTCTGGATACCCAACGAAACTGACCGGAGCCTGAACGCTCAACGTAATAACCGGAGTCTGGATACCCAACGAAACTGACCGGAGCCTGGACGCTCAACGTAATAACTGAAGTCTGGATACCAAACGAAAATGACCGGAGCCTGAACGCTCAACGTAATAACTGGAGTCTGGACACCCAACGAAACTGACCGAAGATTGAACCCTCAACGTAATAACCGGAGTCTAGATACCCAACGAAACTGACCGGAGCCTGAACGCTCAACGTAAAAACCGGAGTCTGGATACCCAACGAAACTGACCGGAGCCTGGACGCTCAACATAAAAACCGGAGTCTGGATACCCAACGAAACTGACCGGAGCCTGGACACCCAACGAAACTGACCGGACCCTGAACATTCAACGTAATAACCGGAGTCTGGATACCCAACGAAACTGACAGGAGCCTGAATGCTCAACGTAATAATCGGAGTCTGGATACCCAACGAAACTGACCGGAGCCTGGACGCTCAACGTAATAACTGAAGTCTGGATACCAAACGAAACTGACCGGAGCCTGAACGCTCAATGTAATAACCGGAGTCTGGATACCCAACGAAACTGACCCGAGCCTGAACGCTCAACGTAAAAACCGGAGTATGGATACCCAACAAAACTGACCGGAGCCTGAACGCTCAACGTAATAACCGGAGTCTGGATACCCAACGAAACTGACCGGAGCCTGGACGCTCAACGTAATAACCGGAGTCTGGATACCCAACAAAACTGACCGGAGCCTGAACGCTCAACGTAAAAACCGGAGTCTGGATACCCAACGAAACTGACCGGAGCCTGAACGCTCAACGTAATAACCGGAGTCTGGATACCCAACGAAACTGACCGGAGCCTGGACGCTCAACGTAATAACTGAAGTCTGGATACCAAACGAAAATGACCGGAGCCAGAACGCTCAACGTAATAACCGGAGTCTGGACACCCAACGAAACTGACCGAAGATTGAACCCTCAACGTAATAACCGGAGTCTAGATACCCAACGAAACTGACCGGAGCCTGAACGCTCAACGTAATAACCGGAGTCTGGATACCCAACGAAACTGACCGGAGCCTGGACGCTCAACGTAATAACTGAAGTCTGGATACCAAACGAAAATGACCGGAGCCTGAACGCTCAACGTAAAAACCGGAGTCTGGATACCCAACGAAACTGACCGGAGCCTGAACGCTCAACGTAATAACCGGAGTCAGGATACCCAACAAAACTGACCGGAGCCTGGACGCTCAACGTAAAAACCGGAGTCTGGATACCAAACGAAACTGACCGGAGCCTGAACGCTCAACGTAATAACCGGAGTCTGGATACCCAACGAAACTGACCGGAGCCTGGACGCTCAACGTAATAACTGAAGTCTGGATACCAAACGAAACTGACCGGAGCCTGAACGCTCAATGTAATAACCGGAGTCTGGATACCCAACGAAACTGACCGGAGCCTGAACGCTCAACGTAATAACCGGAGTCTGGATACCCAACGAAACTGACCGGAGCCTGGACGCTCAACGTAATAACCGGAGTCTGGATACCCAACGAAACTGACCGGAGCCTGGACGCTCAACGTAATAACTGAAGTCTGGATACCAAACGAAAATGACCGGAGCCTGAACGCTCAACGTAATAACCGGAGTCTGGACACCCAACGAAACTGACCGGAGATTGAACCCTCAACGTAATAACCAGAGTCTGGATACCCAACGAAACTGACCGGAGCCTGAACGCTCAACGTAAAAACCGGAGTCTGGATACCCAACGAAACTGACCGGAGCCTGGACGCTCAACGTAATAACTGATGTCTGGATACCAAACGAAACTGACAGGAGCCTGAACGCTCAACGTAATAATCGGAGTCTGGATACCCAACGAAACTGACCGGAGCCTGAACGCTCAACGTAATAACCGGAGTCTGGATACCCAACGAAACTGACCGGAGCCTGGACGCTCAACGTAATAACCGGAGTCTGGATACCCAACGAAACTGACCGGAGCCTGGACGCTCAACGTAATAACTGAAGTCTGGATACCAAACGAAACTGACCGGAGCCTGAACGCTCAACGTAATAACCGGAGTCTGGATACCCAACGAAACTGACCGGAGCCTGAACGCTCAACGTAATAACCGGAGTCTGGATACCCAACGAAACTGACTGGAGCCTGGACGCTCAACGTAATAACCGGAGTCAGGATACCCAACAAAACTGACCGGAGATTGAACCCTCAACGTAATAACCGGTGTCTGGATACCCAACGAAACTGACCGGAGCCTGAACGCTCAACGTAAAAACCGGAGTCTGGATACCCAACGAAACTGACCGGAGCCTGAACGCTCAATGTAATAACTGAAGTCTGGATACCAAACCAAACTGACCGGAGCCTGAACGCTCAACGTAATAACCGGAGTCTGGATACCCAACGAAACTGACCGGAGCCTGAACGCTCAACGTAATAACCGGAGTCTGGATACCCAACGAAACTGACCGGAGCCTGAACGCTCAACGTAATAACCGGAGTCTGGATACCCAACGAAACTGACCGGAGCCTGGACGCTCAACGTAATAACTGAAGTCTGGATACCAAACGAAAATGACCGGAGCCTGAACGCTCAACGTAATAACTGGAGTCTGGACACCCAACGAAACTGACCGAAGATTGAACCCTCAACGTAATAACCGGAGTCTAGATACCCAACGAAACTGACCGGAGCCTGAACGCTCAACGTAAAAACCGGAGTCTGGATACCCAACGAAACTGACCGGAGCCTGGACGCTCAACATAAAAACCGGAGTCTGGATACCCAACGAAACTGACCGGAGCCTGGACACCCAACGAAACTGACCGGACCCTGAACATTCAACGTAATAACCGGAGTCTGGATACCCAACGAAACTGACAGGAGCCTGAATGCTCAACGTAATAATCGGAGTCTGGATACCCAACGAAACTGACCGGAGCCTGGACGCTCAACGTAATAACTGAAGTCTGGATACCAAACGAAACTGACCGGAGCCTGAACGCTCAATGTAATAACCGGAGTCTGGATACCCAACGAAACTGACCCGAGCCTGAACGCTCAACGTAAAAACCGGAGTATGGATACCCAACAAAACTGACCGGAGCCTGAACGCTCAACGTAATAACCGGAGTCTGGATACCCAACGAAACTGACCGGAGCCTGGACGCTCAACGTAATAACCGGAGTCTGGATACCCAACAAAACTGACCGGAGCCTGAACGCTCAACGTAAAAACCGGAGTCTGGATACCCAACGAAACTGACCGGAGCCTGAACGCTCAACGTAATAACCGGAGTCTGGATACCCAACGAAACTGACCGGAGCCTGGACGCTCAACGTAATAACTGAAGTCTGGATACCAAACGAAAATGACCGGAGCCAGAACGCTCAACGTAATAACCGGAGTCTGGACACCCAACGAAACTGACCGAAGATTGAACCCTCAACGTAATAACCGGAGTCTAGATACCCAACGAAACTGACCGGAGCCTGAACGCTCAACGTAAAAACCGGAGTCTGGATACCCAACGAAACTGACCGGAGCCTGGACGCTCAACGTAATAACTGAAGTCTGGATACCAAACGAAACTGACCGGAGCCTGAACGCTCAACTTAATAACCGGAGTCTGGATACCAAACGAAACTGACCGGAGCCTGAACGCTCAACGTAATAACCGGAGTCTGGATACCCAACGAAACTGACCGGAGCCTGAACGCTCAACGTAATAACCGGAGTCTGGATACCCAACGAAACTGACCGGAGCCTGGACGCTCAACGTAATAACCGGAGTCTGGACACCCAACGAAACTGACCGGACCCTGAACATTCAACGTAATTACCGGAGTCTGGACACCCAACGAAACTGACCGGACCCTGAACATTCAACGTAATAACCGGAGTCTAGATACCCAACGAAACTGACCGGAGCCTGAACGCTCAACGTAATAATCGGAGTCTGGATACCCAACGAAACTGACCGGAGCCTGGACGCTCAACGTAATAACTGAAGTCTGGATACCAAACGAAACTGACCGGAGCCTGAACGCTCAATGTAATAACCGGAGTCTGGATACCCAACGAAACTGACCCGAGCCTGAACGCTCAATGTAAAAACCGGAGTATGGATACCCAACAAAACTGACCGGAGCCTGAACGCTCAACGTAATAATCGGAGTCTGGATACCCAACGAAACTGACCAGAGCCTGGACGCTCAACGTAATAACTGGAGTCTGGATACCCAACAAAACTGACCGGAGCCTGAACGCTCAACGTAATAACCGGAGTCTGGATACCCAACGAAACTGACCGGAGCCTGGACGCTCAACGTAATAACTGAAGTCTGGATACCAAACGAAAATGACCGGAGCCTGAACGCTCAACGTAATAACCGGAGTCTGGACACCCAACGAAACTGACCGGAGATTGAACCCTCAACGTAATAACCAGAGTCTGGATACCCAACGAAACTGACCGGAGCCTGAACGCTCAACGTAAAAACCGGAGTCTGGATACCCAACGAAACTGACCGGAGCCTGGACGCTCAACGTAATAACTGATGTCTGGATACCAAACGAAACTGACAGGAGCCTGAACGCTCAACGTAATAATCGGAGTCTGGATACCCAACGAAACTGACCGGAGCCTGAACGCTCAACGTAATAACCGGAGTCTGGATACCCAACGAAACTGACCGGAGCCTGGACGCTCAACGTAATAACCGGAGTCTGGATACCCAACGAAACTGACCGGAGCCTGGACGCTCAACGTAATAACTGAAGTCTGGATACCAAACGAAACTGACCGGAGCCTGAACGCTCAACGTAATAACCGGAGTCTGGATACCCAACGAAACTGACCGGAGCCTGAACGCTCAACGTAATAACCGGAGTCTGGATACCCAACGAAACTGACCGGAGCCTGGACGCTCAACGTAATAACCGAAGTCAGGATACCCAACAAAACTGACCGGAGATTGAACCCTCAACGTAATAACCGGTGTCTGGATACCCAACGAAACTGACCGGAGCCTGAACGCTCAACGTAAAAACCGGAGTCTGGATACCCAACGAAACTGACCGGAGCCTGAACGCTCAATGTAATAACTGAAGTCTGGATACCAAACCAAACTGACCGGAGCCTGAACGCTCAACGTAATAACCGGAGTCTGGATACCCAACGAAACTGACCGGAGCCTGAACGCTCAACGTAATAACCGGAGTCTGGATACCCAACGAAACTGACCGGAGCCTGAACGCTCAACGTAATAACCGGAGTCTGGATACCCAACGAAACTGACCGGAGCCTGGACGCTCAACGTAATAACTGAAGTCTGGATACCAAACGAAAATGACCGGAGCCTGAACGCTCAACGTAATAACTGGAGTCTGGACACCCAACGAAACTGACCGAAGATTGAACCCTCAACGTAATAACCGGAGTCTAGATACCCAACGAAACTGACCGGAGCCTGAACGCTCAACGTAAAAACCGGAGTCTGGATACCCAACGAAACTGACCGGAGCCTGGACGCTCAACATAAAAACCGGAGTCTGGATACCCAACGAAACTGACCGGAGCCTGGACACCCAACGAAACTGACCGGACCCTGAACATTCAACGTAATAACCGGAGTCTGGATACCCAACGAAACTGACAGGAGCCTGAATGCTCAACGTAATAATCGGAGTCTGGATACCCAACGAAACTGACCGGAGCCTGGACGCTCAACGTAATAACTGAAGTCTGGATACCAAACGAAACTGACCGGAGCCTGAACGCTCAATGTAATAACCGGAGTCTGGATACCCAACGAAACTGACCCGAGCCTGAACGCTCAACGTAAAAACCGGAGTATGGATACCCAACAAAACTGACCGGAGCCTAAACACTCAACGTAATAACCGGAGTCTGGATACCCAACGAAACTGACCGGAGCCTGGACGCTCAACGTAATAACCGGAGTCTGGATACCCAACAAAACTGACCGGAGCCTGAACGCTCAACGTAAAAACCGGAGTCTGGATACCCAACGAAACTGACCGGAGCCTGAACGCTCAACGTAATAACCGGAGTCTGGATACCCAACGAAACTGACCGGAGCCTGGACGCTCAACGTAATAACTGAAGTCTGGATACCAAACGAAAATGACCGGAGCCAGAACGCTCAACGTAATAACCGGAGTCTGGACACCCAACGAAACTGACCGAAGATTGAACCCTCAACGTAATAACCGGAGTCTAGATACCCAACGAAACTGACCGGAGCCTGAACGCTCAACGTAAAAACCGGAGTCTGGATACCCAACGAAACTGACCGGAGCCTGGACGCTCAACGTAATAACTGAAGTCTGGATACCAAACGAAACTGACCGGAGCCTGAACGCTCAACTTAATAACCGGAGTCTGGATACCCAACGAAACTGACCGGAGCCTGAACGCTCAACGTAATAACCGGAGTCTGGATACCCAACGAAACTGACCGGAGCCTGAACGCTCAACGTAATAACCGGAGTCAGGATACCCAACAAAACTGACCGGAGCCTGAACGCTCAACGTAAAAACCGGAGTCTGGATACCCAACGAAACTGACCGGAGCCTGAACGCTCAACGTAATAACCGGAGTCTGGGTACCCAACGAAACTGACCGGAGCCTGGACGCTCAACGTAATAACTGAAGTCTGGATACCAAACGAAACTGACCGGAGCCTGAACGCTCAATGTAATAACCGGAGTCTGGATACCCAAAGAAACTGACCGGAGCCTGAACGCTTAACGTAATAACCGTAGTCTGGATACCCAACGAAACTGACCGGAGCCTGAACGCATAACGTAATAACTGGAGTCTGGATGCTCAACGAAAATGATCGGAGCCTGAATGCTCAATGTAATAACCGGAGTCTGGACACCCAACGAAACTGACCGGAGATTGAACCCTCAACGTAATAACCGGAGTCTGGATACCCAACGAAACTGACCGGAGCCTGAACGCTCAACGTAAAAACCGGAGTCTGGATACCCAACGAAACTGGCCGGAGCCTGGACGCTCAACGTAATAACCGGAGTCTGGATACCCAACGAAATTGACCGGAGCCTGGACGCTCAACGTAATAATTGAAGTCTGGATACCAAACGAAACTGACCGGAGCCTGAACGCTCAACGTAATAACCGGAGTCTGGATACCCAACGAAACTGACCGGAGCCTGAACGCTCAACGTAAAAACCGGAGTCTGGATACCCAACGAAACTGACCGGAGCCTGAACGCTCAATGTAATAACTGAAGTCTGGATACCAAACCAAACTGACCGGAGCCTGAACGCTCAACGTAATAACCGGAGTCTGGATACCCAACGAAACTGACCGGAGCCTGAACGCTCAACGTAATAACCGGAGTCTGGATACCCAACGAAACTGACCGGAGCCTGGACGATCAACGTAATAACTGAAGTCTGGATACCAAACGAAAATGACCGGAGCCTGAACGCTCAACGTAATAACTGGAGTCTGGACACCCAACGAAACTGACCGAAGATTGAACCCTCAACGTAATAACGGGAGTCTAGATACCCAACGAAACTGACCGGAGCCTGAACGCTCAACGTAAAAACCGGAGTCTGGATACCCAACGAAACTGACCGGAGCCTGGACGCTCAACATAAAAACCGGAGTCTGGATACCCAACGAAACTGACCGGAGCCTGGACACCCAACGAAACTGACCGGACCCTGAACATTCAACGTAATAACCGGAGTCTGGATACCCAACGAAACTGACAGGAGCCTGAATGCTCAACGTAATAATCGGAGTCTGGATACCCAACGAAACTGACCGGAGCCTGGACGCTCAACGTAATAACTGAAGTCTGGATACCAAACGAAACTGACCGGAGCCTGAACGCTCAATGTAATAACCGGAGTCTGGATACCCAACGAAACTGACCCGAGCCTGAACGCTCAACGTAAAAACCGGAGTATGGATACCCAACAAAACTGACCGGAGCCTGAACGCTCAACGTAATAACCGGAGTCTGGATACCCAACGAAACTGACCGGAGCCTGGACGCTCAACGTAATAACCGGAGTCTGGATACCCAACAAAACTGACCGGAGCCTGAACGCTCAACGTAAAAACCGGAGTCTGGATACCCAACGAAACTGACCGGAGCCTGAACGCTCAACGTAATAACCGGAGTCTGGATACCCAACGAAACTGACCGGAGCCTGGACGCTCAACGTAATAACTGAAGTCTGGATACCAAACGAAAATGACCGGAGCCAGAACGCTCAACGTAATAACCGGAGTCTGGACACCCAACGAAACTGACCGAAGATTGAACCCTCAACGTAATAACCGGAGTCTAGATACCCAACGAAACTGACCGGAGCCTGAACGCTCAACGTAAAAACCGGAGTCTGGATACCCAACGAAACTGACCGGAGCCTGGACGCTCAACGTAATAACTGAAGTCTGGATACCAAACGAAACTGACCGGAGCCTGAACGCTCAACTTAATAACCGGAGTCTGGATACCCAACGAAACTGACCGGAGCCTGAACGCTCAACGTAATAACCGGAGTCTGGATACCCAACGAAACTGACCGGAGCCTGAACGCTCAACGTAATAACCGGAGTCAGGATACCCAACAAAACTGACCGGAGCCTGAACGCTACACGTAAAAACCGGAGTCTGGATACCCAACGAAACTGACCGGAGCCTGAACGCTCAACGTAATAACCGGAGTCTGGGTACCCAACGAAACTGACCGGAGCCTGGACGCTCAACGTAATAACTGAAGTCTGGATACCAAACGAAACTGACCGGAGCCTGAACGCTCAATGTAATAACCGTAGTCTGGATACCCAAAGAAACTGACCGGAGCCTGAACGCTTAACGTAATAACCGTAGTCTGGATACCCAACGAAACTGACCGGAGCCTGAACGCATAACGTAATAACTGGAGTCTGGATGCTCAACGAAAATGATCGGAGCCTGAATGCTCAACGTAATAACCGGAGTCTGGACACCCAACGAAACTGACCGGAGATTGAACCCTCAACGTAATAACCGGAGTCTGGATACCCAACGAAACTGACCGGAGCCTGAACGCTCAACGTAAAAACCGGAGTCTGGATACCCAACGAAACTGGCCGGAGCCTGGACGCTCAACGTAATAACCGGAGTCTGGATACCCAACGAAATTGACCGGAGCCTGGACGCTCAACGTAATAACTGAAGTCTGGATACCAAACGAAACTGACCGGAGCCTGAACGCTCAACGTAATAACCGGAGTCTGGATACCCAACGAAACTGACCGGAGCCTGAACGCTCAACGTAATAACCGGAGTCTGGATACCCAACGAAACTGACCGGAGCCTGGACGCTCAACGTAATAACCGGAGTCTGGACACCCAACGAAACTGACCGGACCCTGAACATTCAACGTAATAACCGGAGTCTGGACACCCAATGAAACTGACCGGACCCTGAACATTCAACGTAATAACCGGAGTCTGGATACCCAACGAAACTGACAGGAGCCTGAACGCTCAACGTAATAATCGGAGTCTGGATACCCAACGAAACTGACCGGAGCCTGGACGCTCAACGTAATAACTGAAGTCTGGATACCAAACGAAACTGACCGGAGCCTGAACGCTCAATGTAATAACCGGAGTCTGGATACCCAACGAAACTGACCCGAGCCTGAACGCTCAACATAAAAACCGGAGTATGGATTCCCAATAAAACTGACCGGAGCCTGAACGCTCAACGTAATAACCGGAGTCTGGATACCCAACGAAACTGACCAGAGCCTGGACGCTCAACGTAATAACTGGAGTCTGGATACCCAACAAAACTGACCGGAGCCTGAACGCTCAACGTAATAACCGGAGTCTGGATACCCAACGAAACTGACCGGAGCCTGGACGCTCAACGTAATAACTGAAGTCTGGATACCAAACGAAAATGACCGGAGCCTGAACGCTCAACGTAATAACCGGAGTCTGGACACCCAACGAAACTGACCAGAGATTGAACCCTCAACGTAATAACTGGAGTCTGGATACCCAACGAAACTGACCGGAGCCTGAACGCTCAACGTAAAAACCGGAGTCTGGATACCCAACGAAACTGACCGGAGCCTGGACGCTCAACGTAATAACTGAAGTCTGGATACCAAACGAAACTGACCAGAGCCTGAACGCTCAACGTAATAACCGGAGTCTGGATACCCAACGAAACTGACCGGAGCCTGAACGCTCAACATAATAACCGGAGTCTGGATACCCAACGAAATTGACCGGAGCCTGAACGCTCAACGTAATAACCGGAGTCAGGATACCCAACAAAACTGACCGGAGCCTGAACGCTCAACGTAAAAACCGGAGTCTGGATACCCAACGAAACTGACCGGAGCCTGAACGCTCAACGTAATAACCGGAGTCTGGATACCCAACGAAACTGACCGGAACCTGGACGCTCAACGTAATAACTGAAGTCTGGATACCAAACGAAACTGACCGGAGCCTGAACGCTCAATGTAATAACCGGAGTCTGGATACCCAACGAAACTGGTCGGAGCCTGAACGCTTAACGTAATAACCGTAGTCTGGATACCCAACAAAACTGACCGGAGCCTGAACGCATAACGTAATAACTGGAGTTTGGATGCTCAACGAAAATGATCGGAGCCTGAATGCTCAACGTAATAACCGGAGTCTGGACACCCAACGAAACTGACCGGAGATTGAACCCTCAACGTAATAACCGGAGTCTGGATACCCAACGAAACTGACCGGAGCCTGAACGCTCAACGTAATAACCGGAGTCTGGATACCCAACGAAACTGACCGGAGCCTGGACGCTCAACGTAATAACCGGAGTCTTGATACCCAACGAAACTGACCGGAGCCTGGACGCTAACGTAATAACTGAAGTCTGGATACCAAACGAAAATGACCGGAGCCTGAATGCTTAACGTAATAACCGGAGTCTGGACACCCAACGAAACTGACCAGAGATTGAACCCTCAACGTAATAACCGGAGTCTGGATACCCAACGAAACTGACCGGAGCCTGAACGCTCAACGTAAAAACCGGAGTCTGGATACCCAACGAAACTGACCGGAGCCTGGACGCTCAACGTAATAACTGAAGTCTGGATACCAAACGAAACTGACCGGAGCCTGAACGCTCAACGTAATAACCGGAGTCTGGATACCCAACGAAACTGACCGGAGCCTGAACGCTCAACGTAATAACCGGAGTCTGGATACCCAACGAAACTGACCGGAGCCTGAACGCTCAACGTAATAACCGGAGTCAGGATACCCAACAAAACTGACCGGAGCCTGAACGCTCAACGTAAAAACCGGAGTCTGGATACCCAACGAAACTGACCGGAGCTTGAACGCTCAACGTAATAACCGGAGTCTGGATACCCAACGAAACTGACCGGAGCCTGGACGCTCAACGTAATAACTGAAGTCTGGATACCAAACGAAACTGACCGGAGCCTGAACGCTCAATGTAATAACCGGAGTCTGGATACCCAACGAAACTGACCGGAGCCTGAACGCTTAACGTATTAACCGTAGTCTGGATACCCAACGAAACTGACCGGAGCCTGAACGCATAACGTAATAACTGGAGTTTGGATGCTCAACGAAAATGATCGGAGCCTGAATGCTCAACGTAATAACCGGAGTCTGGACACCCAACGAAACTGACCGGAGATTGAACCCTCAACGTAATAACCGGAGTCTGGATACCCAACGAAACTGACCGGAGCCTGAACGCTCAACGTAAAAACCGGAGTATGGATACCCAACAAAACTGACCGGAGCCTGAACGCTCAACGTAATAACCGGAGTCTGGATACCCAACGAAACTGACCGGAGCCTGGACGCTCAACGTAATAACCGGAGTCTGGATACCCAACAAAACTGACCGGAGCCTGAACGCTCAACGTAAAAACCGGAGTCTGGACACCCAACGAAACTGACCGGAGCCTGAACGCTCAACGTAATAACCGGAGTCTGGATACCCAACGAAACTGACCGGAGCCTGGATGCTCAACGTAATAACTGAAGTCTGGATACCAAACGAAAATGACCGGAGCCAGAACGCTCAACGTAATAACCGGAGTCTGGACACCCAACGAAACTGACCGAAGATTGAACCCTCAACGTAATAACCGGAGTCTAGATACCCAACGAAACTGACCGGAGCCTGAACGCTCAACGTAAAAACCGGAGTCTGGATACCCAACGAAACTGACCGGAGCCTGGACGCTCAACGTAATAACCGGAGTCAGGATACCCAACAAAACTGACCAGAGCCTGAACGCTCAACGTAAAAACCGGAGTCTGGATACCCAACGAAACTGACCGGAGCCTGAACGCTCAACGTAATAACCGGAGTCTGGATACCCAACGAAACTGACCGGAGCCTGGACGCTCAACGTAATAACTGAAGTCTGGATACCAAACGAAACTGACCGGAGCCTGAACGCTCAATGTAATAACCGGAGTCTGGATACCCAACGAAACTGACCGGAGCCTGAACGCTTAACGTAATAACCGTAGTCTGGATACCCAACGAAACTAACCGGAGCCTGAACGCATAACGTAATAACTGGAGTTTGGATGCTCAACGAAAATGATCGGAGCCTGAATGCTCAACGTAATAACCGGAGTCTGGACACCCAACGAAACTGACCGGAGATTGAACCCTCAACGTAATAACCGGAGTCTGGATACCCAACGAAACTGACCGGAGCCTGAACGCTCAACGTAATAACCGGAGTCTGGATACCCAACGAAACTGACCGGAGCCTGGACGCTCAACGTAATAACCGGAGTCTGGATACCCAACGAAACTGACCGGAGCCTGGACGCTCAACGTAATAACTGAAGTCTGGATACCAAACGAAACTGACCGGAGCCTGAACGCTCAACGTAATAACCGGAGTCTGGATACCCAACGAAACTGACCGGAGCCTGAACGCTCAACGTAATAACCGGAGTCTGGATACCCAACGAAACTGACCGGAGCCTGGACGCTCAACGTAATAACCGGAGTCTGGACACCCAACGAAACTGACCGGACCCTGAACATTCAACGTAATAACCGGAGTCTGGACACCCAACGAAACTGACCGGACCCTGAACATTTAACGTAATAATCGGAGTCTGGATACCCAACGAAACTGACCGGAGCCTGGACGCTCAACGTAATAACTGAAGTCTGGATACCAAACGAAACTGACCGGAGCCTGAACGCTCAATGTAATAACCGGAGTCTGGATACCCAACGAAACTGACCCGAGCCTGAACGCTCAACGTAAAAACCGGAGTATGGATTCCCAATAAAACTGACCGGAGCCTGAACGCTCAACGTAATAACCGGAGTCTGGATACCCAACGAAACTGACCAGAGCCTGGACGCTCAACGTAATAACTGGAGTCTGGATACCCAACAAAACTGACCGGAGCCTGAACGCTCAACGTAATAACCGGAGTCTGGATACCCAACGAAACTGACCGGAGCCTGGACGCTCAACGTAATAACTGAAGTCTGGATACCAAACGAAAATGACCGGAGCCTGAACGCTCAACGTAATAACCGGAGTCTGGACACCCAACGAAACTGACCAGAGATTGAACCCTCAACGTAATAACCGGAGTCTGGATACCCAACGAAACTGACCGGAGCCTGAACGCTCAACGTAAAAACCGGAGTCTGGATACCCAACGAAACTGACCGGAGCCTGGACGCTCAACGTAATAACTGAAGTCTGGATACCAAACGAAACTGACCGGAGCCTGAACGCTCAACGTAATAACCGGAGTCTGGGTACCCAACGAAACTGACCGAAGATTGAACCCTCAACGTAATAACCGTAGTCTGGATACCCAACGAAACTGACCGGAGCCTGAACGCATAACGTAATAACTGGAGTCTGGATGCTCAACGAAAATGATCGGAGCCTGAACGCTCAACGTAATAACCGGAGTCTGGACACCCAACGAAACTGACCGGAGATTGAACGCTCAACGTAATAACCGGAGTCTGGATACCCAACGAAACTGACCGGAGCCTGGACGCTCAACGTAATAACTGAAGTCTGGATACCAAACGAAACTGACCAGAGCCTGAACGCTCAACGTAATAACCGGAGTCTGGATACCCAACGAAACTGACCGGAGCCTGAACGCTCAACGTAATAACCGGAGTCTGGATACCCAACGAAATTGACCGGAGCCTGAACGCTCAACGTAATAACCGGAGTCAGGATACCCAACAAAACTGACCGGAGCCTGAACGCTCAACGTAAAAACCGGAGTCTGGATACCCAACGAAACTGACCGGAGCCTGAACGCTCAACGTAATAACCGGAGTCTGGATACCCAACGAAACTGACCGGAACCTGGACGCTCAACGTAATAACTGAAGTCTGGATACCAAACGAAACTGACCGGAGCCTGAACGCTCAATGTAATAACCGGAGTCTGGATACCCAACGAAACTGGTCGGAGCCTGAACGCTTAACGTAATAACCGTAGTCTGGATACCCAACAAAACTGACCGGAGCCTGAACGCATAACGTAATAACTGGAGTTTGGATGCTCAACGAAAATGATCGGAGCCTGAATGCTCAACGTAATAACCGGAGTCTGGACACCCAACGAAACTGACCGGAGATTGAACCCTCAACGTAATAACCGGAGTCTGGATACCCAACGAAACTGACCGGAGCCTGAACGCTCAACGTAATAACCGGAGTCTGGATACCCAACGAAACTGACCGGAGCCTGGACGCTCAACGTAATAACCGGAGTCTGGATACCCAACGAAACTGACCGGAGCCTGGACGCTAACGTAATAACTGAAGTCTGGATACCAAACGAAAATGACCGGAGCCTGAATGCTTAACGTAATAACCGGAGTCTGGACACCCAACGAAACTGACCAGAGATTGAACCCTCAACGTAATAACCGGAGTCTGGATACCCAACGAAACTGACCGGAGCCTGAACGCTCAACGTAAAAACCGGAGTCTGGATACCCAACGAAACTGACCGGAGCCTGGACGCTCAACGTAATAACTGAAGTCTGGATACCAAACGAAACTGACCGGAGCCTGAACGCTCAACGTAATAACCGGAGTCTGGATACCCAACGAAACTGACCGGAGCCTGAACGCTCAACGTAATAACCGGAGTCTGGATACCCAACGAAACTGACCGGAGCCTGAACGCTCAACGTAATAACCGGAGTCAGGATACCCAACAAAACTGACCGGAGCCTGAACGCTCAACGTAAAAACCGGAGTCTGGATACCCAACGAAACTGACCGGAGCTTGAACGCTCAACGTAATAACCGGAGTCTGGATACCCAACGAAACTGACCGGAGCCTGGACGCTCAACGTAATAACTGAAGTCTGGATACCAAACGAAACTGACCGGAGCCTGAACGCTCAATGTAATAACCGGAGTCTGGATACCCAACGAAACTGACCGGAGCCTGAACGCTTAACGTAATAACTGTAGTCTGGATACCCAACGAAACTGACCGGAGCCTGAACGCATAACGTAATAACTGGAGTTTGGATGCTCAACGAAAATGATCGGAGCCTGAATGCTCAACGTAATAACCGGAGTCTGGACACCCAACGAAACTGACCGGAGATTGAACCCTCAACGTAATAACCGGAGTCTGGATACCCAACGAAACTGACCGGAGCCTGAACGCTCAACGTAAAAACCGGAGTATGGATACCCAACAAAACTGACCGGAGCCTGAACGCTCAACGTAATAACCGGAGTCTGGATACCCAACGAAACTGACCGGAGCCTGGACGCTCAACGTAATAACCGGAGTCTGGATACCCAACAAAACTGACCGGAGCCTGAACGCTCAACGTAAAAACCGGAGTCTGGACACCCAACGAAACTGACCGGAGCCTGAACGCTCAACGTAATAACCGGAGTCTGGATACCCAACGAAACTGACCGGAGCCTGGATGCTCAACGTAATAACTGAAGTCTGGATACCAAACGAAAATGACCGGAGCCAGAACGCTCAACGTAATAACCGGAGTCTGGACACCCAACGAAACTGACCGAAGATTGAACCCTCAACGTAATAACCGGAGTCTAGATACCCAACGAAACTGACCGGAGCCTGAACGCTCAACGTAAAAACCGGAGTCTGGATACCCAACGAAACTGACCGGAGCCTGGACGCTCAACGTAATAACCGGAGTCAGGATACCCAACAAAACTGACCAGAGCCTGAACGCTCAACGTAAAAACCGGAGTCTGGATACCCAACGAAACTGACCGGAGCCTGAACGCTCAACGTAAAAACCGGAGTCTGGATACCCAACGAAACTGACCGGAGCCTGGACGCTCAACGTAATAACTGAAGTCTGGATACCAAACGCAACTGACCGGAGCCTGAACGCTCAATGTAATAACCGGAGTCTGGATACCCAACGAAACTGACCGGAGCCTGAACGCTTAACGTAATAACCGTAGTCTGGATACCCAACGAAACTGACCGGAGCCTGAACGCATAACGTAATAACTGGAGTTTGGATGCTCAACGAAAATGATCGGAGCCTGAATGCTCAACGTAATAACCGGAGTCTGGACACCCAACGAAACTGACCGGAGATTGAACCCTCAACGTAATAACCGGAGTCTGGATACCCAACGAAACTGACCGGAGCCTGAACGCTCAACGTAATAACCGGAGTCTGGATACCCAACGAAACTGACCGGAGCCTGGACGCTCAACGTAATAACCGGAGTCTGGATACCCAACGAAACTGACCGGAGCCTGGACGCTAACGTAATAACTGAAGTCTGGATACCAAACGAAAATGACCGGAGCCTGAATGCTTAACGTAATAACCGGAGTCTGGACACCCAACGAAACTGACCAGAGATTGAACCCTCAACGTAATAACCGGAGTCTGGATACCCAACGAAACTGACCGGAGCCTGAACGCTCAACGTAAAAACCGGAGTCTGGATACCCAACGAAACTGACCGGAGCCTGGACGCTCAACGTAATAACTGAAGTCTGGATACCAAACGAAACTGACCGGAGCCTGAACGCTCAACGTAATAACCGGAGTCTGGATACCCAACGAAGCTGACCGGAGCCTGAACGCTCAACGTAATAACCGGAGTCTGGATACCCAACGAAACTGACCGGAGCCTGAACGCTCAACGTAATAACCGGAGTCAGGATACCCAACAAAACTGACCGGAGCCTGAACGCTCAACGTAAAAACCGGAGTCTGGATACCCAACGAAACTGACCGGAGCTTGAACGCTCAACGTAATAACCGGAGTCTGGATACCCAACGAAACTGACCGGAGCCTGGACGCTCAACGTAATAACTGAAGTCTGGATACCAAACGAAACTGACCGGAGCCTGAACGCTCAATGTAATAACCGGAGTCTGGATACCCAACGAAACTGACCGGAGCCTGAACGCTTAACGTAATAACCGTAGTCTGGATACCCAACGAAACTGACCGGAGCCTGAACGCATAACGTAATAACTGGAGTTTGGATGCTCAACGAAAATGATCGGAGCCTGAATGCTCAACGTAATAACCGGAGTCTGGACACCCAACGAAACTGACCGGAGATTGAACCCTCAACGTAATAACCGGAGTCTGGATACCCAACGAAACTGACCGGAGCCTGAACGCTCAACGTAAAAACCGGAGTATGGATACCCAACAAAACTGACCGGAGCCTGAACGCTCAACGTAATAACCGGAGTCTGGATACCCAACGAAACTGACCGGAGCCTGGACGCTCAACGTAATAACCGGAGTCTGGATACCCAACAAAACTGACCGGAGCCTGAACGCTCAACGTAAAAACCGGAGTCTGGACACCCAACGAAACTGACCGGAGCCTGAACGCTCAACGTAATAACCGGAGTCTGGATACCCAACGAAACTGACCGGAGCCTGGATGCTCAACGTAATAACTGAAGTCTGGATACCAAACGAAAATGACCGGAGCCAGAACGCTCAACGTAATAACCGGAGTCTGGACACCCAACGAAACTGACCGAAGATTGAACCCTCAACGTAATAACCGGAGTCTAGATACCCAACGAAACTGACCGGAGCCTGAACGCTCAACGTAAAAACCGGAGTCTGGATACCCAACGAAACTGACCGGAGCCTGGACGCTCAACGTAATAACCGGAGTCAGGATACCCAACAAAACTGACCAGAGCCTGAACGCTCAACGTAAAAACCGGAGTCTGGATACCCAACGAAACTGACCGGAGCCTGAACGCTCAACGTAATAACCGGAGTCTGGATACCCAACGAAACTGACCGGAGCCTGGACGCTCAACGTAATAACTGAAGTCTGGATACCAAACGAAACTGACCGGAGCCTGAACGCTCAATGTAATAACCGGAGTCTGGATACCCAACGAAACTGACCGGAGCCTGAACGCTTAACGTAATAACCGTAGTCTGGATACCCAACGAAACTGACCGGAGCCTGAACGCATAACGTAATAACTGGAGTTTGGATGCTCAACGAAAATGATCGGAGCCTGAATGCTCAACGTAATAACCGGAGTCTGGACACCCAACGAAACTGACCGGAGATTGAACCCTCAATGTAATAACCGGAGTCTGGATACCCAACGAAACTGACCGGAGCCTGAACGCTCAACGTAATAACCGGAGTCTGGATACCCAACGAAACTGACCGGAGCCTGGACGCTCAACGTAATAACCGGAGTCTGGATACCCAACGAAACTGACCGGAGCCTGGACGCTCAACGTAATAACTGAAGTCTGGATACCAAACGAAACTGACCGGAGCCTGAACGCTCAACGTAATAACCGGAGACTGGATACCCAACGAAACTGAGCGGAGCCTGAACGCTCAACGTAATAACCGGAGTCTGGATACCCAACGAAACTGACCGGAGCCTGGACGCTCAACGTAATAACCGGAGTCTGGACACCCAACGAAACTGACCGGACCCTGAACATTCAACGTAATAACCGGAGTCTGGACACCCAACGAAACTGACCGGACCCTGAACATTTAACGTAATAACCGGAGTCTGGATACCCAACGAAACTGACAGGAGCCTGAACGCTCAACGTAATAATCGGAGTCTGGATACCCAACGAAACTGACCGGAGCCTGGACGCTCAACGTAATAACTGAAGTCTGGATACCAAACGAAACTGACCGGAGCCTGAACGCTCAATGTAATAACCGGAGTCTGGATACCCAACGAAACTGACCCGAGCCTGAACGCTCAACGTAAAAACCGGAGTATGGATTCCCAATAAAACTGACCGGAGCCTGAACGCTCAACGTAATAACCGGAGTCTGGATACCCAACGAAACTGACCAGAGCCTGGACGCTCAACGTAATAACTGGAGTCTGGATACCCAACAAAACTGACCGGAGCCTGAACGCTCAACGTAATAACCGGAGTCTGGATACCCAACGAAACTGACCGGAGCCTGGACGCTCAACGTAATAACTGAAGTCTGGATACCAAACGAAAATGACCGGAGCCTGAACGCTCAACGTAATAACCGGAGTCTGGACACCCAACGAAACTGACCAGAGATTGAACCCTCAACGTAATAACCGGAGTCTGGATACCCAACGAAACTGACCGGAGCCTGAACGCTCAACGTAAAAACCGGAGTCTGGATACCCAACGAAACTGACCGGAGCCTGGACGCTCAACGTAATAACTGAAGTCTGGATACCAAACGAAACTGACCGGAGCCTGAACGCTCAACGTAATAACCGGAGTCTGGATACCCAACGAAACTGACCGAAGATTGAACCCTCAACGTAATAACCGTAGTCTGGATACCCAACGAAACTGACCGGAGCCTGAACGCATAACGTAATAACTGGAGTCTGGATGCTCAACGAAAATGATCGGAGCCTGAACGCTCAACGTAATAACCGGAGTCTGGACACCCAACGAAACTGACCGGAGATTGAACGCTCAACGTAATAACCGGAGTCTGGATACCCAACGAAACTGACCGGAGCCTGAACGCTCAACGTAATAACCGGAGTCAGGATACCCAACAAAACTGACCGGAGCCTGAACGCTAAACGTAAAAACCGGAGTCTGGATACCAAACGAAACAGACCGGAGCCTGAACGCTCAACGTAATAACCGGAGTCTGGATACCCAACGAAACTGACCGGAGCCTGGACGCTCAACGTAATAACTGAAGTCTGGATACCAAACAAAACTGACCGGAGCCTGAACGCTCAATGTAATAACCGGAGTCTGGATACCCAACGAAACTGACCGGAGCCTGAACGCTTAACGTAATAACCGTAGTCTGGATACCCAACGAAACTGACCGGAGCCTGAATGCATAACGTAATAACTGGAGTCTGGATGCTCAACGAAAATGATCGAAACATGAATGCTTAACGTAATAACCGGAGTCTGGACACCCAACGAAACTGACCGGAGATTGAACCCTCAACGTAATAACCGGAGTCTGGATACCCAACGAAACTTACCGGAGCCTTAACGCTCAACGTAATAACCGGAGTCTGGATACCCAACGAAACTGACCGGAGCCTGGATGCTCAACGTAATAACCGGAGTCTGGATACCCAACGAAACTGACCGGAGCCTGGACGTTCAACGTAATAACTGAAGTCTGGATACCAAACGAAACTGACCGGAGCCTGAACGCTCAACGTAATAACCGGAGTCTGGATACCCAACGAAACTGACCGGAGCCTGAACGCTCAACGTAATAACCGGAGTCTGGATACCCAACGAAACTGACCGGAGCCTGGACGCTCAACGTAATAACCGGAGTCTGGACACCCAAAGAAACTGACCGGACCTTGAACATTCAACGTAATAACCGGAGTCTGGACACCCAACGAAACTGACCGGACCCTGAACATTCAACGTAATAACCGGAGTCTGGATACCCAACAAAACTGACAGGAGCCTGAACGCTCAACGTAATAATCGGAGTCTGGATACCCAACGAAACTGACCGGAGCCTGGACGCTCAACGTAATAACTGAAGTCTGGATACCAAACGAAACTGACCGGAGCCTGAACGCTCAATGTAATAACCGGAGTCTGGATACCCAACGAAACTGACCGGAGCCTGAACGCTTAACGTAATAACCGTAGTCTGGATACCCAACGAAACTGACCGGAGCCTGAACGCATAACGTAATAACTGGAGTCTGGGTGCTCAACGAAATTGATCGGAGCCTGAATGCTCAACGTAATAACCGGAGTCTGGACACCCAACGAAACTGACCGGAGATTGAACCCTCAACGTAATAACCGGAGTCTGGATACCCAACGAAACTGACCGGAGCCTGAACGCTCAACGTAATAACCGGAGTCTGGATACCCAACGAAACTGACCGGAGATTGAACCCTCAACGTAATAACCGGAGTCTGGATACCGAACGAAACTGACCGGAGCCTGGACGCTCAACGTAATAACTGAAGTCTGGATACCAAACGAAACTGACCGGAGCCTGAACGCTCAACGTAATAACCGGAGTCTGGATACCCAACGAAACTGACCGGAGCCTGAACGCTCAACGTAATAACCGGAGTCTGGATACCCAACGAAACTGACCGGAGCCTGGACGCTCAACGTAATAACCGGAGTCTGGACACCCAAAGAAACTGACTGGACCCTGAACATTCAACGTAATAACCGGAGTCTGGACACCCAACGAAACTGACCGGACCCTGAACATTCAACGTAATAACCGGAGTCTGGATACCCAACAAAACTGACAGGAGCCTGAACGCTCAACGTAATAATCGGAGTCTGGATACCCAACGAAACTGACCGGAGCCTGGACGCTCAACATAATAACTGAAGTCTGGATACCAAACGAAACTGACCGGAGCCTGAACGCTCAATGTAATAACCGGAGTCTGGATACCCAACGAAACTGACCCGAGCCTGAATGCTCAACGTAAAAACCGGAGTATGGATACCCAATAAAACTGACCGGAGCCTGAACGCTCAACGTAATAACCGGAGTCTGGATACCCAACGAAACTGACCAGAGCCTGGACGCTCAACGTAATAACTGGAGTCTGGATACCCAACAAAACTGACCGGAGCCTGAACGCTCAACGTAATAACCGGAGTCTGGATACCCAACGAAACTGACCGGAGCCTGGACGCTCAACGTAATAACTGAAGTCTGGATACCAAACGAAAATGACCGGAGCCTGAACGCTCAACGTAATAACCGGAGTCTGGACACCCAACGAAACGGACCGGAGATTGAACCCTCAACATAATAACCGGAGTCTGGATACCCAACGAAACTGACCGGAGCCTGAACGCTCAACGTAAAAACCGGAGTCTGGATACCCAACGAAACTGACCGGAGCCTGGACACTCAACGTAAAAACCGGAGTCTGGATACCCAACGAAACTGACCGGAGCCTAAACGCTCAACGTAATAACTGAAGTCTGGATACCAAACGAAACTGACCGGAGCCTGAACGCTCAACGTAATAACCGGAGTCTGGATACCCAACGAAACTGACCGGAGCCTGAACGCTCAACGTAATAACCGGAGTCTGGATACCCAACGAAACTGACCGGAGCCTGAACGCTCAACGTAATAACCGGAGTCAGGATACCCAACAAAACTGACCGGAGCCTGAACGCTCAACGTAAAAACCGGAGTCTGGATACCCAACGAAACTGACCGGAGCGTGAACGCACAATGTAATAACTGGAGTCTGGATGCCCAACGAAACTGACCGGAGCCTGGACGCTCAACGTAATAACTGAAGTCTAGATACCAAACGAAACTGACCGGAGCCTGAACGCTCAACGTAATAACCGGAGTCTGGATACCCAACAAAACTGACCGGAGCCTGAACGCTCAACGTAAAAACCGGAGTCTGGATACCCAACGAAACTGACCGGAGCCTGAACGCTCAACGTAATAACCGGAGTCTGGATACCCAACGAAACTAACCGGACCCTGAACATTCAACGTAATAACCGGAGTCTGGATACCCAACGAAACTGACAGGAGATTGAACGCTCAACGTAATAATCGGAGTCTGGATACCCAACGAAACTGACCGGAGCCTGGACGCTCAACGTAATAACTGAAGTCTGGATACCAAACGAAACTGACCGGAGCCTGAACGCTCAATGTAATAACCGGAGTCTGGATACCCAACGAAACTGACCGGAGCCCTAACGCTCAACGTAATAACCGGAGTCTGGATACCCAACGAAACTGACCGGAGCCTGAACGCTCAATGTAATAACCGGAGTCTGGATACCCAACGAAACTGACCGGAGCCTGAACGCTTAACGTAATAACCGTAGTCTGGATACCCAACGAAACTGACCGGAGCCTGAACGCATAACGTAATAACTGGAGTCTGGGTGCTCAACGAAAATGATCGGAGCCTGAATGCTCAACGTAATAACCGGAGTCTGGACACCCAACGAAACTGACCGGAGATTGAACCCTCAACGTAATAACCGGAGTCTGGATACCCAACGAAACTGACCGGAGCCTGAACGCTCAACGTAATAACCGGAGTCTGGATACCCAACGAAACTGACCGGAGCCTGAACGCTCAACGTAATAACCGGAGTCAGGATACCCAACAAAACTGACCGGAGCCTGAACGCTCAACGTAAAAACCGGAGTCTGGATACCCAACGAAACTGACCGGAGCCTGAACGCTCAACGTAATAACTGAAGTCTGGATACCAAACGAAACTGACCGGAGCCTGAACGCTCAACGTAATAACCGGAGTCTGGACACCCAACGAAACTGACCGGAGATTGAACCCTCAACATAATAACCGGAGTCTGGATACCCAACGAAACTGACCGGAGCCTGAACGCTCAACGTAAAAACCGGAGTCTGGATACCCAACGAAACTGACCGGAGCCTGGACACTCAACGTAAAAACCGGAGTCTGGATACCCAACGAAACTGACCGGAGCCTGAACGCTCAACGTAATAACTGAAGTCTGGATACCAAACGAAACTGACCGGAGCCTGAACGCTCAACGTAATAACCGGAGTCTGGATACCCAACGAAACTGACCGGAGCCTGAACGCTCAACGTAATAACCGGAGTCTGGATACCCAACGAAACTGACCGGAGCCTGAACGCTCAACGTAATAACCGGAGTCAGGATACCCAACAAAACTGACCGGAGCCTGAACGCTCAACGTAAAAACCGGAGTCTGGATACCCAACGAAACTGACCGGAGCGTGAACGCACAATGTAATAACTGGAGTCTGGATGCCCAACGAAACTGACCGGAGCCTGGACGCTCAACGTAATAACTGAAGTCTAGATACCAAACGAAACTGACCGGAGCCTGAACGCTCAACGTAATAACCGGAGTCTGGATACCCAACAAAACTGACCGGAGCCTGAACGCTCAACGTAAAAACCGGAGTCTGGATACCCAACGAAACTGACCGGAGCCTGAACGCTCAACGTAATAACCGGAGTCTGGATACCCAACGAAACTAACCGGACCCTGAACATTCAACGTAATAACCGGAGTCTGGATACCCAACGAAACTGACAGGAGATTGAACGCTCAACGTAATAATCGGAGTCTGGATACCCAACGAAACTGACCGGAGCCTGGACGCTCAACGTAATAACTGAAGTCTGGATACCAAACGAAACTGACCGGAGCCTGAACGCTCAATGTAATAACCGGAGTCTGGATACCCAACGAAACTGACCGGAGCCCTAACGCTCAACGTAATAACCGGAGTCTGGATACCCAACGAAACTGACCGGAGCCTGAACGCTCAATGTAATAACCGGAGTCTGGATACCCAACGAAACTGACCGGAGCCTGAACGCTTAACGTAATAACCGTAGTCTGGATACCCAACGAAACTGACCGGAGCCTGAACGCATAACGTAATAACTGGAGTCTGGGTGCTCAACGAAAATGATCGGAGCCTGAATGCTCAACGTAATAACCGGAGTCTGGACACCCAACGAAACTGACCGGAGATTGAACCCTCAACGTAATAACCGGAGTCTGGATACCCAACGAAACTGACCGGAGCCTGAACGCTCAACGTAATAACCGGAGTCTGGATACCCAACGAAACTGACCGGAGCCTGGACGCTCAACGTAATAACCAGAGTCTGGATACCGAACGAAACTGACCGGAGCCTGGACGCTCAACGTAATAACTGAAGTCTGGATACCAAACGAAACTGACCGGAGCCTGAACGCTCAACGTAATAACCGGAGTCTGGATACCCAACGAAACTGACCGGAGCCTGAACGCTCAACGTAATAACCGGAGTCTGGATACCCAACGAAACTGACCGAAGCCTGGACGCTCAACGTAATAACCGGAGTCTGGACACCCAAAGAAACTGACCGGACCCTGAACATTCAACGTAATAACCGGAGTCTGGACACCCAACGAAACTGACCGGACCCTGAACATTCAACGTAATAACCGGAGTCTGGATACCCAACAAAACTGACAGGAGCCTGAACGCTCAACGTAATAATCGGAGTCTGGATACCCAACGAAACTGACCGGAGCCTGGACGCTCAACATAATAACTGAAGTCTGGATACCAAACGAAACTGACCGGAGCCTGAACGCTCAATGTAATAACCGGAGTCTGGATACCCAACGAAACTGACCCGAGCCTGAACGCTCAACGTAAAAACCGGAGTATGGATACCCAATAAAACTGACCGGAGCCTGAACGCTCAACGTAATAACCGGAGTCTGGATACCCAACGAAACTGACCAGAGCCTGGACGCTCAACGTAATAACTGAAGTCTGGATACCCAACAAAACTGACCGGAGCCTGAACGCTCAACGTAATAACCGGAGTCTGGATACCCAACGAAACTGACCGGAGCCTGGACGCTCAACGTAATAACTGAAGTCTGGATACCAAACGAAAATGACCGGAGCCTGAACGCTCAACGTAATAACCGGAGTCTGGACACCCAACGAAACTGACCGGAGATTGAACCCTCAACATAATAACCGGAGTCTGGATACCCAACGAAACTGACCGGAGCCTGAACGCTCAACGTAAAAACCGGAGTCTGGATACCCAACGAAACTGACCGGAGCCCTAACGCTCAACGTAATAACCGGAGTCTGGATACCCAACGAAACTGACCGGAGCCTGAACGCTCAACGTAATAACTGAAGTCTGGATACCCAACAAAACTGACCGGAGCCTGAACGCTCAACGTAAAAACCGGAGTCTGGATACCCAACGAAACTGACCGGAGCCTGAACGCTCAACGTAATAACCGGAGTCTGGATACCCAACGAAACTGACCGGACCCTGAACATTCAACGTAATAACCGGAGTCTGGATACCCAACGAAACTGACAGGAGATTGAACGCTCAACGTAATAATCGGAGTCTGGATACCCAACGAAACTGACCGGAGCCTGGACGCTCAACGTAAAAACCGGAGTCTGGATACCCAACGAAACTGACCGGAGCCTGAACGCTCAATGTAATAACCGGAGTCTGGATACCCAACGAAACTGACCGGAGCCCTAACGCTCAACGTAATAACCGGAGTCTGGATACCCAACGAAACTGACCGGAGCCTGAACGCTCAATGTAATAACCGGAGTCTGGATACCCAACGAAACTGACCGGAGCCTGAACGCTTAACGTAATAACCGTAGTCTGGATACCCAACGAAACTGACCGGAGCCTGAACGCATAACGTAATAACTGGAGTCTGGGTGCTCAACGAAAATGATCGGAGCCTGAATGCTCAACGTAATAACCGGAGTCTGGACACCCAACGAAACTGACCGGAGATTGAACCCTCAACGTAATAACCGGAGTCTGGATACCCAACGAAACTGACCGGAGCCTGAACGCTCAACGTAATAACCGGAGTCTGGATACCCAACGAAACTGACCGGAGCCTGAACGCTCAACGTAATAACCGGAGTCAGGATACCCAACAAAACTGACCGGAGCCTGAACGCTCAACGTAAAAACCGGAGTCTGGATACCCAACGAAACTGACCGGAGCCTGAACGCTCAACGTAATAACTGAAGTCTGGACACCCAACGAAACTGACCGGATTCTGAACGCTCAACGTAATAACCGGAGTCTGGACACCCAACGAAACTGACCGGAGCCTGAACGCTCAACGTAAAAACCGGAGTCTGGATACCCAACGAAACTGACCGGAGCCTGAACACTCAACGTAATAACTAAAGTCTGGATACCAAACGAAACTGACCGGAGCCTGAACGCTCAACGTAATAACCGGAGTCTGGATACCCAACGAAACTGACCGGAGCCTGAACGCTCAACGTAATAACCGGAGTCTGGATACCCAACGAAACTAACCGGACCCTGAACGCTCAACGTAATAACCGGAGTCTGGATACCCAACAAAACTGACCGGAGCCTGAACGCTCAACGTAAAAACCGGAGTCTGGATACCCAACGAAACTGACCGGAGCGTGAACGCACAACATAATAACTGGAGTCTGGATGCCCAACGAAACTGACCGGAGCCTGGACGCTCAACGTAATAACTGAAGTCTAGATACCAAACGAAACTGACCGGAGCCTGAACGCTCAATGTAATAACCGGAGTCTGGATACCCAACGAAACTGACCGGAGCCTGAATGCTCAACGTAATAACCGGAGTCTGGATACCCAACGGAACTGACCGGAGCCTGAACGCTCAACGTAAAAACCGGAGTCTGGATACCCAACGAAACTGACCAGAGCCTGAACGCTCAACGTAACAACCGGAGTCTGGATACCCAACGAAATTGACCGGAGCCTGAACGCTCAACGTAATAACTGGAGTTTGGATGCTCAACGAAAATGATCGGAGCCTGAATGCTCAACGTAATAACCGGAGTCTGGACACCCAACGAAACTGACCGGAGATTGAACCCTCAACGTAATAACCGGAGTCTGGATACCCAACGAAACTGACCGGAGCCTGAACGCTCAACGTAATAACCGGAGTCTGGATACCCAACGAAACTGACCGGAGCATGGACGCTCAACGTAATAACCGGAGTCTGGATACCCAACGAAACTGACCGGAGCCTGGACGCTCAACGTAATAACTGAAGTCTGGATACCAAACGAAAATGACCGGAGCCTGAATGCTTAACGTAATAACCGGAGTCTGGACACCCAACGAAACTGACCAGAGATTGAACCCTCAACGTAATAACCGGAGTCTGGATACCCAACGAAACTGACCGGAGCCTGAACGCTCAACGTAATAACCGGAGTCTGGATACCCAACGAAACTGACCGGAGCCTGGACGCTCAACGTAATAACTGAAGTCTGGATACCAAACGAAACTGACCAGAGCCTGAACGCTCAATGTAATAACCGGAGTCTGGATACCCAACGAAACTGACCGGAGCCTGAACGCTTAACGTAATAACCGTAGTCTGGATACCCAACGAAACTGACCAGAGCCTGAACGCATAACGTAATAACTGGAGTCTGGATGCTCAACGAAAATGATCGGAGCCTGAACGCTCAACGTAATAACCGGAGTCTGGACACCCAACGAAACTGACCGGAGATTGAACCCTCAACGTAATAACCGGAGTCTGGATACCCAACGAAACTGACCGGAGCCTGAACGCTCAACGTAAAAACCGGAGTCTGGATACCCAACGAAACTGACCGGAGCCTGAACGCTCAACGTAATAACTGAAGTCTGGATACCAAACGAAACTGACCGGAGCCTGAACGCTCAACGTAATAACCGGAGTCTGGATACCCAACGAAACTGACCGGAGCCTGAACGCTCAACGTAATAACCGGAGTCTGTATACCCAACGAAACTGACCGGAGCCTGGACGCTCAACGTAATAACCGGAGTCTGGATACCCAACAAAACTGACCGGAGCCTGGACGCTCAACGTAATAACTGAAGTCTGGATACCAAACGAAAATGACCGGAGCCTAAATGCTTAACGTAATAACCGGAGTCTGGACACCCAACGAAACTGACCAGAGATTGAACCCTCAACGTAATAACCGGAGTCTGGATACCCAACGAAACTGACCGGAGCCTGAACGCTCAACGTAATAACCGGAGTCTGGATACCCAACGAAACTGACTGGAGCCTGGACGCTCAACGTAATAACTGAAGTCTGGATACCAAACGAAACTGACCAGAGCCTGAACGCTCAATGTAATAACCGGAGTCTGGATACCCAACGAAACTGACCGGAGCCTGAACGCTTAACGTAATAACCGTAGTCTGGATACCCAACGAAACTGACCAGAGCCTGAACGCATAACGTAATAACTGGAGTCTGGATGCTCAACGAAAATGATCGGAGCCTGAACGCTCAACGTAATAACCGGAGTCTGGACACCCAACGAAACTGACCGGAGATTGAACTCTCAACGTAATAACCGGAGTCTGGATACCCAACGAAACTGACCGGAGCCTGAACGCTCAACGTAAAAACCGGAGTCTGGATACCCAACGAAACTGACCGGAGCCTGAACGCTCAACGTAATAACTGAAGTCTGGATACCAAACGAAACTGACCGGAGCCTGAACGCTCAACGTAATAACCGGAGTCTGGATACCCAACGAAACTGACCGGAGCCTGAACGCTCAACGTAATAACCGGAGTCTGTATACCCAACGAAACTGACCGGAGCCTGAACGCTCAACGTAATAACCGGAGTCTGGATACCCAACAAAACTGACCGGAGCCTGAACGCTCAACGTAAAAACCGGAGTCTGGATACCCAACGAAACTGACCGGAGCGTGAACGCACAACATAATAACTGGAGTCTGGATGCCCAACGAAACTGACCGGAGCCTGGACGCTCAACGTAATAACTGAAGTCTAGATACCAAACGAAACTGACCGGAGCCTGAACGCTCAATGTAATAACCGGAGTCTGGATACCCAACGAAACTGACCGGAGCCTGAATGCTTAACGTAATAACCGGAGTCTGGATACCCAACGAAACTGACCGGAGCCTGAACGCTCAACGTAAAAACCGGAGTCTGGATACCCAACGAAACTGACCAGAGCCTGAACGCTCAACGTAACAACCGGAGTCTGGATACCCAACGAAATTGACCGGAGCCTGAACGCTCAACGTAATAACCGGAGTCCAGATACCCAACGAAACTGACTGAAGCCTGAACGCTCAACGTAATAACCGGAGTC
This sequence comes from Lathyrus sativus, assembly GCA_963859935.3. Lineage (NCBI taxonomy): Eukaryota > Viridiplantae > Streptophyta > Magnoliopsida > Fabales > Fabaceae > Lathyrus > Lathyrus sativus. The sequence goes on from CAWUDS030000773.1 coordinate 754,801, forward strand.
TGGATACCCAACGAAACTGACCGGAGCCTGGACGCTCAACGTAATAACTAAAGTCTGGATACCAAACGAAACTGACCGGAGCCTGAACGCTCAACGTAATAACCGGAGTCTGGATACCCAACGAAACTGACCGGGCCCTGAATGCTTAACGTAATAACCGGAGTCTAGATACCCAACAAAACTGACCGGAGCCTGAACGCTCAACGTAAAACCGGAGTCTGGATAACCAACGAAACTGAACGGAGCCTGAACGCTCAACGTAATAACCGTAGTCTGGATACCCAACGAAACTGACCGGAGCGTGAACGCACAACGTAATAACTGGTGTCTGGATGCTCAACGAAAATGATCGGAGCCTGAACGCTCAACGTAATAACCGGAGTCTGGACACCCAACGAAACTGACCGGACCCTGAACATTCAACGTAATAACCGTAGTCTGGATATCCAACGAAACTGACAGGAGCCTGAACGCTCAACGTAATAATCGGAGTCTGGATACCCAACGAAACTGACCGGAGCCTGGACACTCAACGTAATAACTGAAGTCTGGATACAAAACGAAACTGACCGGAGCCTGAACGCTCAATGTAATAACCGGAGTCTGGATACCCAACGAAATTCACCGGAGCCTGAATGCTCAACGTAATAACCGGAGTCTGGATACCCAACGAAACTGACCGGAGCGTGAACGCACAACGTAATAACTGGAGTCTGGATGCTCAACGAAAATGATCGGAGCCTGAACGCTCAACGTAATAACCGGAGTCTGGACACCCAACGAAACTGACCGGACCCTGAACATTCAACGTAATAACCGTAGTCTGGATACCCAACGAAACTGACAGGAGCCTGAACGCTCAACGTAATAACCCGAGTCTGGATACCCAACGAAACTGACCGGAGCCTGGACGCTCAACGTAATAACTAAAGTCTGGATACCAAACGAAACAGACCGGAGCCTGAACGCTCAACGTAATAACCGGAGTCTGGATACCCAACGAAACTGACCGGGCCCTGAATGCTTAACGTAATAACCGGAGTCTGGATACCCAACAAAACTGACCGGAGCCTGAACGCTCAACGTAAAACCGGAGTCTGGATAACTAACGAAACTGAACGGAGCCTGAACGCTCAACGTAATAACCGTAGTCTGGATACCCAACGAAACTGACCGGAGCGTGAACGCACAACGTAATAACTGGAGTCTGGATGCTCAACGAAAATGATCGGAGCCTGAACGCTCAACGTAATAACCGGAGTCTGGACACCCAACGAAACTGACCGGACCCTGAACATTCAACGTAATAACCGTAGTCTGGATACCCAACGAAACTGACAGGAGCCTGAACGCTCAACGTAATAATCGGAGTCTGGATACCCAACGAAACTGACCGGAGCCTGGACACTCAACGTAATAACTGAAGTCTGGATACAAAACGAAACTGACCGGAGCCTGAACGCTCAATGTAATAACCGGAGTCTGGATACCCAACGAAATTCACCGGAGCCTGAATGCTCAACGTAATAACCGGAGTCTGGATACCCAACGAAACTGACCGGAGCCTGAACGCTCAACGTAATAACCGGAGTCTGGATACCCAACAAAACTGACTGGAGCCTGAACGCTCAACATAAAAACCGGAGTCTGGATACCCAACGAAACTGACCGGAGCCTGAACGCTCAACGTAATAACCGGAGTCTGGATACACAACGAAACTGACCGGAGCCTGAACGCTCAACGTAATAACCGGAGTCTGGATACCCAACAAAACTAACCGGAGCCTGAACGCTCAATGTAATAACCGAAGTCTGGATACCAAACAAAACTGACCGGAGCCTGAACGCTCAACGTAATAACCGGAGTCTGGATACCCAACGAAATTGACCGGAGCCTGAACGCTCAACGTAATAACCGGAATCTGGATACTCAACGAAACTAACCGGAGCCTGAACGCTCAATGTAATAACCGGAGTCTGGATACTCAACAAAACTGACTGGAGCCTGAACTATCAACGTAATAATCGGAGTCTGGATACACAACAAAACTGACCGGAGCCTGAACCCTCAACGTAATAACCGGAGTCTGGATACCCAACGAAACTGACCGGAGCCTGAACGCTCAACGTAATAACCGGAGTCATGATATCCAACAAAACTGACCGGAGCCTGAACATTCAACATAAAAACTGGAGTCTGGATACCCAACAAAACTGACCGGAGCCTGAACGCTCAACGTAATAGCCGGAGTCTGGATACACAACAAAACTGACCGGAGCATGAACGCTCAACGTAATAACTGGAGTCTGGATACCCAACAAAACTGACCGGAGCCTGAACGCTCAAAGTAATAACCGGAGTGTCGATACACAACGAAACTGACCGGAGCCTGAACGCTCAACGTAATAACCGGAGTCTGGATACCCAACAAAACTAACCGGAGCCTGAACGCTCAATGTAATAACCGAAGTCTGGATACCAAACAAAACTGACCGGAGCCTGAACGCTCAACGTAATAACCGGAGTCTGGATACCCAACGAAATTGACCGGAGCCTGAATGCTCAATGTAATAACCAGAATCTGGATACTCAACGAAACTAACCGGAGCCTGAATGATCAACGTAATAACCGGAGTCTTGATACACAACAAAACTGACCGGAGCCTGAACGCTTAACGTAATTGTCGCTACTGCGAAAATCGGCGCCGGCTGAACAGAAGAGTCGCCACCGTGCGTTATTTATCCCAAGGAAGGGAAAGGAAACGCTCGAAGTAAACCTACCGCAAAGACGGGAAATAAATGGTCATCGCAACCAAATCCTGGATTCGGGAGTCGATTACGCAAGGGGAAGGTATTAGCACCCCTCACGTCCGTCGTACTCGACGGGATCCACGCTTGTTTTCTAGTACGAATTGTTATTCTATCTATTCTATAGGTCTGGGGTTAAAAGAAAATAAAATGACTCGGCAAAGTATCGCACTTTATGCCTACGTATTCCCGTCTGGAACGAGAAATCAGAGTCAACGTAGTTCGCCTACCTACGGAAAAGGAGGGGAAGGTTGCTCGCTAGGATATCGCATCCTATGCCTACGTACTTTCATACAGCATGAAAGATCAGAGCAAACGTAGTTCGGGCCACATACGACACAAGTTTGTCTTGATTGTTTTTTATCCTTCTAAAAAAGGTTTTCTCCTGATTACGGGTCCAAGCGGACAGAAATGACTATTTTGATTGGTTTATAGTTTTTTACGCAAGAACTGTCTTTTATTGATGTTTATCCTTTTATTGTATTTTTTGATTGTTTTGAGATAGAAGAGAAAGAACTCTAAAACCTAGGGTTTAAATGGGAATCAAAACTATCCTAATGTTGTCATGCATGGATGAGAGCCTAATGTCTGTCATATTTCTCTCTTGCGCAGAGAGAAACAGAGATCCTAAGGGGATAAACGGAAAAGCAACAACATATATACAGTAAAGCAGTAAAATGCATGAATGCAACAGTACAAGCGAGGCAAGGGAGTCCCACTCAAACTCGAACCTAGAAAACAATGGGCAAAGTGAAACAACTTCACTTCAACCCTAATGGGAAAATTAACAAACAATACAGCAAAGAAAATAAAACCCCAAAACCAGCCCTGACAGCACACCAGCTCCTACAGTAGCAACTCTAAAAAAAAACACCCAACTCTGATAGTTGATTAACAACAATCTCCCAATGACCCCCCAAAGTCAAGCTCCAATGAGACCCAAGCTACAACAAGCTTCCATCTCCCAGAAATCACCAAGCTCAAGCAAGCACAGAATCTTAACCAGTTGACAGCATCAGACATCAAATAGCTCCAGACAGCAGTAAACCCTAGCTCACCAGTTGCACAACTCTGACATGAATAATCTTCATCTTTGGAAATCTTTGATCTTCATCTCTATCTTCAATGGCTTCTTTCTTTAAGACAAGCTCTCCTAGATGAATTGATTTATCAGAATAAATTGAATGTCAAATAGTTCATTGACAACCAAAGGAAGCCTACAAACATCTGACATTGTAACAGACTGTTTCCCTCAAAGTTCTACCTCCTAGATAAAACCACTTATCCCTCCAAAGGAGGGAGGTGAATATCATAGAGGGACTTCATGTCATAGATAGGAATGGAAGCACAGGAAGCTATCCATGTTTATGCAAAAAATTCAGTCTATTCTATGGCTCTGCTTATTCCTATCTCCTATGTCTTCAACCAACTCCCATCTCAAGCAATCTTCAAGCTTCAACATTGATTATCATCTTCAATCTTCTCTTTTGATGTCTTCACACTCCACAAGCTCAAACCAAGCCCCATACCCCAAAGAAAAGCTCAAAAGCCCAAGCAATCAGATAAAAAAAACCCAAGTGGGAACACCAAACAAACACACCATTGGCAAAATATACTAAAAATAGTAAAATAGTATTTAAAATTCTAAGATTTATTCTAAGGGGATTTCTATATCTACCCTACATACCCTATATATCCGATAACCTAATTCATGCTAAAAACCCCAAAATAAAATGTTAGAATGCACCTATGTTGAGTTTGAACCCTAATTATACTAACCTAATATTCTCTATTCAAAACTAATCAAGATTTAATCACAAAAATATGAAATACATCCAGGGGATACCTAATGTTCTAATCTAGCTAGTGCAAAAAGAATGGAATCAAAATACAAATTTAAATGGCTAAACAAAATTCACCAAAATGTATGTACAAACAAAATGAAAATAAAAGCAATTAAGTGTGAAAATTTACCATAAATGGAAAAGTGACTAAAATACTATTTTTATTTTCTCACAATTTTCTTGATATCATTATTAAAATGAGGGAAAAAAATCCCATGCAAAATTGATCATTTTTGGATTTTTTATGAATTATTTGGTAAACTAAAGGCAGATGAAAAGAAAAAAGTAATTCAATTAAAATGATATAGCAGGGGGGTGTCGCCAACAATTATATACTTCAGGAAATATTGGGCCCAGAAAAAAGGGGGGGTGCATTCAGCAGAACGCACTAGGCCCATGGTTGCTTCAGAAATACAACAAAACCACAACACAAAATAAACTGGGGGGTGCAGTTAGCGGGTAATCCGCTTGTTATTCATTCTGGGCCCCAAACTGGGGGTGTGGGTAGTAAATGGCCTAAGGCCCAATCCAAATTCAAACCAGGGGAGGGGGTTGTAACGAGAAACCAAGGGAGTATGGTCAACACATTTGGGACAGGGCCTAATGCCCGAGCCCAATTCTCACCCAACATCAGTGAAACCCTAAACAAAACCTCTCCTCTTCTCCATTCCAACCACTGTTCATATTCTCCCAATCAAACCCTAAACGTCGTTTCCCTTTGAAACCTCTCAAGCACATGGATTCCTTCATCTAAACTCTAATGCGTTCATCACCTTAAACTCAGTTCAACTCAAACCTAATTTAACCTCGCCTCGCAAAATCCTATCACGATCCCTCACCTAATTCCATTCAACCCCTAACAATCACAACCTAAATCTCAATATAACTGAACAACTATGAAGGCGTAATGAGTCAAGGAAGAAGAAACAAACCTGGAGAATCTGATGAAGAAGATGCGTCTGGAAGACTTGGAAGAACCTGGAGACGAGCGATGTGTAACGCCCCGATTCTGAATTCCCATTAATTGTTGAGTCTTTTAATTTATTTAATTGATGTTTGTTTTAAATTGAGAAATTATATATTATTATGTGGTGTTTGCTTATTTTATCTATTTTTACTGATTCGGAGAGTTTTCGGGGAATTAGAGTAAAAAGGGCATTTTAGACATTTAGCAATTTAGTGTGAGAACTGATTGGTAAGTGTTAGAAAGAATTTGAGAGGAAAGAAATAGAGATAGAAATAGAATAAGAGGGGAAAAGAAATAAAGAAAGAAAGATAGTAAGATAAGAAGAAAAACAAGAGAAAGAAAAGAGGAGAAGAGAAAGAGAAGAGAAAGTGGAGAGGAAAACCTAGAATCATCAAGGGATCATCACCAAAGCTTGCAATCGATCGGTAAGGGTGTGAAACTCCATCATCTCTTTAATGTATATGATTGTATGTGTATGTGTTTGGATTTTGTAGAGTTTCTACTCTTTTTCCCACTTAGGTTAGAAGTTGGTTTGGTGAGTAGAATGGGGTTTTAATCGGTTAGAACTCGGATTAGACGATGTAGTTTAGTCGGGTGATGGTTGGGTTGTGCCACTGAGACTGGTTTGGATTTAATCGGTTGGTTGTGTGGAGTTTGGGCTTTGGAACAGCCATGGAAGTTCTGTCTTCGCAGGCTCGCCAGGCGAATGGCAGCGAAGCTTCGCCAGGCGAAGTCCAGCGAGCTGTAGCGAAGCAAGTCAGAAGCTAACACCCTGTATTCGCTGGCAAGTTCGCCAGGCGAAGTTAGTTGGCGAAGGTTCGCCAGGCGAGTGTGTAGCGAGCCTCAGCGAGTAATTCCAGAATTACTCCCAGTGGACTTCGCTGGGGAGTTCGCCAGGCGAAGGCCAACGAGCATTCGCTGCGTGGCTTCGCCAGGCGAAGGTTGGCGAACCTGGCAGTGTTATTTGTTTTGCTGTTTATTCATAGCATGATTTTTGGCCGATTCAATTATGATTAATGCCTATATGAATGATTGATATGTGAACTGTTTTGACCTGTCGTGCTGTGGGTGGCCGAAAGGTGTGAATCCTAGATTGTAGAGCAAATGGTGAATCTTGAACGTTTGATAATCTTGTGTATTTGCTTGAATTGAATAGAAACGCATTGATAGGCCGATATGTGTGTAAACCATGTGTGAAATGGTGCATAATGTGAATGCATGATAGATATATGCGATGTATGTGATAAATGCAATGAGTATGTTTGTGAACATAGTATGCATTCTGTGTTGATCGATCCCTCAGAGGATTAGCATTGTGTAGCATCTTAATATGCATTTTTGTGTTGAATGATCCCTCGGAGGATTTGCAGAACCTCGTATGATACGATGATTACATTAGATTCCTTGGAGAATCGGTTGCATTGTGTGATTCCTCGGAGAATCGGTCATAACATGTAATCCCTTGGAGGATTGACTAGAGTATTTGATTCAGTGGAGAATCTGCTGAGTATTTGATTCCATGGAGAATCTGCTGAATATTCGATTTCGTGGAGAATCTGATGAATATTTGATTCCGTGGAGAATCTGCTGAATACTTGATTCCGTGGAGAATCTGCTGAATACTCGATTCCTTAGAGAATTTGTTGAAATGAGTCAGTACCGCATTTGCATCTGCATAGAGTCGTGTGTCGGTCTCTATGAGTCGCATGAGTCATCTGTGTATGATGCATTAGTTGTATGAATGTAACTGTGTATGTTATATATGATTGTTTGGAGGAACATATAGTGAATGTTCATGAGCATGTGTAGAGGCATGATTAATTGTGTATGCTTAATGTGGTGAGAACATAATTTGAGTATAACTTGGGCAAATATGAGTATATGTATATATACAATTTTATGCATTAACTGTTATTATGTTGTTTCTCACCCTTCTGCTGTTTTATAATGCTCTATGAGGCATTGCAGAGTAGGAAGCTGGAGGTTCTTTTTGTGAAGCGATGTCTTCATTCTTTTTGGTCGATGGCTCTGATATGTAACATCTGGGTAGTTAGGAAGCCTTTGACTCTTTTGAAGCTATTTTGTTTTGATTCTTTTGTGATACATATGTGTATGTATCTGCTGTAGATATGTTGTAAAGCATGAATTGATTGAATGGTTGTATATACTTTTATGTATGTGATCGATTCAATATTTGGATGTTTCCGCTTTTATTCTAAATATTGAGATGTGGGTTACCCATTGTTGCATATCTATTTTGAGCAGCTATTGTATGTGTTTAATTTCATGATAATGTGATGCGCCTCTTATATACCATGTTTTAATTAAACTCTGATGAAATAAATTTTCTAAGTGCCTAATTGATTAAATGTATTAATTTGAGGGTATAGAAAGGGGGTGTTACATTAAGTGGTATCAGAGCCAGTGTTGAGTCAGTCGTGTTTGTCTTGTTGTTGTGTTGGTTGAACGGTTGTTTAACCTTGTTGTTATTTTTGGGAATCCTCAGAATATGGCAGGTCGTAATGACAATGCTATGGCAGCGGCATTAGAGGCTATGGCCAGAGCTGTGCAGGGTGCACCTAACGTGAATGCGAATGATGAGTTCAGGAAGAACCAACCACCGGTGTTCAAAGGGAGATTTGATCCGGATGGTGATCAGATATGGTTAAAGGAAATTGAGAGGATCTTTAGGGTGATGGATTGTGCTGAAGGGAACAAGGTGAGACTAGGGACTCACATGCTGAGAGAAGAGGCTGATGACTGGTGGGTCAGCGTGAGGCAAGTTCTTGAGGTCGACGATGAGGAGATTACATGGGATTTATTTCGTACTGAGTTTCTAAGGAAGTATTATCCCGAAAGTGTTAAAGGGAAGAGAGAAATGGAATTTCTGGAGTTGAAACAAGGTAATATGTCGGTGGTGGACTACACCGCTAAGTTTACTGAGTTAGTGAAGTTTCACCCTTACTATGATGCAGTTACGGCGGAATTTTCCAAATGTATCAAGTATGAGAATGGCTTGCGTCCTGATATAAAGCAAGCGGTGGGTTATCAAAGAATACGAAGATTTTCGGATTTGACCGAGTCTTGTAGAATTTATGAAGAAGACAGTAGAGCTCGTTCTACTCATTATAAGGGTTTGAGCGAGAGGAGAGGGAAGCAGCAAGTACAAAGCGGACCTTATGTGACGCCTGCTGATAAGGGCAAACATAGGGGAAACTTTGATAGGAGACCCGGAGGAGGTTCCGGTGCGATCAAATGTTTTAAGTGTGGCGTGATGGGCCACAAGTCTTATGATTGTGGAAAGTTCAAGGCGAAGTGTTCCAACTGTGGGCTCCTTGGACATGATGCAGCAGAGTGTAGAAAGAATGCTGTGAAGTGTTTTAATTGTGGCGAGGTGGGTCACATTAGCCCTAATTGTACCAAATCGAAGCAAGCTCCGGCGGGCGGAAAAGTATTCGCATTAGCAGGTTCAGACGCTACTAATGCGGCGGATCGTTTGATTAAAGGTACATGCTTTATTAATGATATGCCTTTAGTTGCTATTATTGATACTGAAGCGACTCACTCGTTCATTTCCCTTGCGTGTGCTAAGCGGTTGGATTTGTGTATGGTTTCTTTGAGTAGTGGTATGGTTATTGGGACTCCCGCTTCGGGGTCGGTAACTACTTCTTTGGTGTGTGCAAGTTGTCCTTTGACCATGTATGGTAAGGACTTCGTTATGGATTTAGTGTGTTTGCCGTTGGAAGGTTTGGACGTAATCTTGGGTATGAACTGGTTGCAATTTAATAGAGTTCATTTGGATTGCTATCACAAGTTAGTAAGGTTTCCTTCTTTGAAAGATGGTGAAGACGAGAGTTTTCTTTCCACTAAAGAGTTGAAGAAACTTTTAGCGGACGAAGCTCAGTTGTTTGGTTTGTTTGCATCGTTGTCGGTGGAGAGCAAAGTTGAGCTCGACATGTTTCCTGTGGTTTGTGAATTTCCTGAAGTGTTTCCGGAAGATGTTGCGGATGTGCCGCCAAAGAGAGAGGTTGAATTTTCTATTAATCTAGTTCCGGGTACTAGACCGATTTCGATGGCCCCGTATCGGATGTCGGCATCGGAGTTGGTGGAATTGAAGAAGCAGTTGAATGATTTGTTGGATAAGAGATTTGTAAGACCGAGCGTTTCTCCTTGGGGTGCGCCGGTATTGTTGGTAAAGAAGAAGGATGGTAGTATGCGATTGTGTATTGACTATCAGCAGTTGAATAAGGTGACAATTAAGAACAAGTATCCACTTCCAAGAATTGATGATTTGATGGATCAATTAGTTGGAGCCCGTGTTTTTAGTAAGATTGATTTGAGATCCGGTTATCACCAGATTCGGGTTAAGGAAGAAGATATTTCGAAGACGGCTTTTAGAACACGATATGGTCACTATGAGTATACGGTGATGCCATTCGGAGTTTCTAATGCGCCAGGTGTTTTCATGGAATATATGAACCGTATCTTCCACGAGCAGTTGGATCGTTTTGTGGTAGTGTTTATCGATGACATTTTGATTTATTCTAAGTCTCGAGAGGAACACGAAGAACATTTAAGGATTGTGCTACGGATTTTGAAAGAGAAGAAGTTGTACGCAAAGTTGTCTAAGTGTGAGTTTTGGTTATCGAAGGTGAGTTTTCTTGGACATATTATTTCCGGCAATGGTATTAGTGTGGATCCATCCAAGATCGATGCGGTAATGCAATGGGAGACTCCAAGATCGGTTACGGAAATTCGAAGCTTTTTGGGCTTGGCCGGTTACTACCAGAGGTTTATCGAAGGATTTTCAAAGTTAGCACTTCCGTTAATGCAGTTGACTTGTAAAGGAAAGGCTTTTATTTGGGATGTTAATTGTGAAGAGAGTTTCATGGAATTAAAGAGAAGGTTAACGACAGCGCCAGTTTTGATTTTGCCGAATCCTACGGAACCTTTTGTGGTTTATTGCGATGCTTCTTTGTCAGGATTGGGTGGTGTATTGATGCAAGATGGGAAGGTCGTGGCGTATGCTTCTAGACAGTTGAGAGTACATGAAAAGAATTATCCTACTCATGATTTGGAGTTAGCGGCCGTAGTATTCGTTTTGAAAATTTGGAGGCACTATCTTTATGGTGCAAGATTTGAAGTTTTTAGCGATTACAAGAGTTTGAAGTATTTGTTTGATAAAAAAGAATTGAATATGAGGCAAAGGAGATGGCTAGAACTTTTGAAGGACTATGATTTTGGTTTAAATTATCATCCGGGTAAGGCGAATGTGGTAGCCGATGCCTTAAGTCGGAAGTCGTTGCACGTGTCTACTTTGATGGTTAGAGAGTGGGAACTTTTGGAGAACTTTAGAGATTTGAGTTTGGTTTGTGAGTTAACACCGAGTAGTGTGAAGCTTGGTATGTTGCATGTCACGAATGATTTCCTTGCTACGGTGTGTGAAAAGCAAATGTTGGATTTGAAATTTGTGGATTGATGATGAATGGAAATGAAGATTTCAAAGTTGATGAATTAGGAGTTTTGAGGTTTCGAGGTCGTATTTGTATTCCCGATGATGCGGATTTGAAAAAGATGATATTGGAAGAGGGACATCGGAGTAACTTGAGTATTCATCCGGGAGCGAATAAGATGTATCAGGATTTGAAGAAGATCTTTTGGTGGTCTGGATTGAAAAGCGATGTTGCTTGTTTTGTGTACTCGTGTTTGACTTGCCAGAAGTCTAAGGTGGAGCATCAGAAGCCTAGTGGATTGATGCAACCGTTGGATATTCCGGAATGGAAATGGGATAGTATATCGATGGATTTTGTTACGGGATTGCCGAATACGCAAAGAGGACATAATGCTATTTGGGTGATTGTTGATAGGATTACTAAATCGGCTTACTTTATTCCGATTGATATTACTTATTCTTTGGAAAGGTTGGCCGAGATTTATGTTGGCACTATTGTGAAGCTTCATGGAGTTCCTAAGAGTATTGTGTCGGATAGAGATCCTAGATTTACTTCAAGATTTTGGGAGAGTTTGCAAGGTGCCTTGGGTTCTAAGTTGAGATTGAGTTCAGCATATCATCCGCAAACAGATGGTCAAACCGAGAGGACGATTCAATCGTTAGAAGATTTGTTGCGTGCTTGTGTGCTTGAACAAGGTGGTGCGTGGGACGGTTATTTAGCGTTGATTGAGTTCACCTATAATAACAGTTTCCATTCGAGTATTGGTATGGCGCCATTTGAGGCTTTATATGGTCGGAGATGTCGAACACCTCTGTGTTGGCATGAGACAGGTGAAAAGTCGGTAGTTGGTCCTAAAATGGTACAGCAAACGACGGAAAAGGTGAAATTTATTCGGGAAAAGATGAGAGCTTCTCAGAGTAGACAGAAAAGTTATCATGATAAAAGGAGAAAGGATCTCGAGTTTCAAGAGGGCGACCATGTGTTTTTAAGAGTTACATCGGTTACGGGTGTGGGTCGTGCTTTGAAGTCGAGAAAGTTGACTTCTCGTTTTATTGGCCCGTATCAGATTGTCGCACGAGTTGGTGCTGTGGCTTATCGTGTGGCGTTACCTCCGAACCTTTCGAATTTGCATGATGTATTCCATGTCTCGCAACTTCGGAAGTATGTTCCGGATCCGTCACATGTTATCCCAATGGATGAAGTTGAAGTAAGAGATAACCTTACAGTTGACGTTTTACCGGTTAGTATTTTGGACCGTGAAGTTAAGAAACTAAGAGGAAAGGATATTGCGCTTGTGAAAGTGTCCTGGGAAGGTGCCGCGAAAGGCAACATGACTTGGGAGTTGGAGATCAAGATGCGAGAATCGCATCCAGAGTTGTTTGAATCAGGTGATATTTTCGAGGACGAAAATTTCTAAAGTGGGGGAGAGTTGTAACGCCCCGATTCTGAATTCCCATTAATTGTTGAGTCTTTTAATTTATTTAATTGATGTTTGTTTTAAATTGAGAAATTATATATTATTATGTGGTGTTTGCTTATTTTATCTATTTTTACCGATTCGGAGAGTTTTCGGGGAATTAGAGTAAAAAGGGCATTTTAGACATTTAGCAATTTAGTGTGAGAACTGATTGGTAAGTGTTGGAAAGAATTTGAGAGGAAAGAAATAGAGATAGAAATAGAATAAGAGGGGAAAAGAAAGAAAGAAAGAAAGATAGTAAGATAAGAAGAAAAACAAGAGAAAGAAAAGAGGAGAAGAGAAAGAGAAGAGAAAATGGAGAGGAAAACCTAGAATCATCAAGGGATCATCACCAAAGCTTGCAATCGATCGGTAAGGGTGTGAAACTCCATCATCTCTTTAATGTATATGATTGTATGTGTATGTGTTTGGATTTTGTAGAGTTTCTACTCTTTTTCCCACTTAGGTTAGAAGTTGGTTTGGTGAGTAGAATGAGGTTTTAATCGGTTAGAACTCGGATTAGACGATGTAGTTTAGTCGGGTGATGGTTGGGATGTGCCACTGAGACTGGTTTGGATTTAATCGGTTGGTTGTGTGGAGTTTGGGCTTTGGAACAGCCATGGAAGTTCTGTCTTCGCAGGCTCGCCAGGCGAATGGCAGCGAAGCTTCGCCAGGCGAAGTCCAGCAAGCTGTAGCGAAGCAAGTCAGAAGCTAACACCCTGTATTCGCTGGCAAGTTCGCCAGGCGAAGTTAGTTGGCGAAGGTTCGCCAGGCGAGTGTGTAGCGAGCCTCAGCGAGTAATTCCAGAATTACTCCCAGTGGACTTCGCTAGAAACGCATTGATAGGCTGATATGTGTGTAAACCATGTGTGAAATGGTGCATAATGTGAATGCATGATAGATATATGCGATGTATGTGATAAATGCAATGAGTATGTTTGTGAACATAGTATGCATTCTGTGTTGATCGATCCCTCGGAGGATTAGCATTGTGTAGCATCTTAGTATGCATTTTTGTGTTGAATGATCCCTCGGAGGATTTGCAGAACCTCGTATGATACGATGATTACATTAGATTCCTTGGAGAATCGGTTGCATTGTGTGATTCCTCGGAGAATCGGTCATAACATGTAATCCCTTGGAGGATTGACTAGAGTATTTGATTCCATGGAGAATCTGCTGAGTATTTGATTCCGTGGAGAATCTGCTGAATATTCGATTCCGTGGAGAATCTGATGAATATTTGATTCCGTGGAGAATCTGCTGAATACTTGATTCCGTGGAGAATCTGCTGAATACTCGATTCCTTAGAGAATTTGTTGAAATGAGTCGGTACCGCATTTGCATCTGCATAGAGTCGTGTGTCGGTCTCTATGAGTCGCATGAGTCATCTGTGTATGATGCATTAGTTGTATGAATGTAACTGTGTATGTTATATATGATTGTTTGGAGGAACATATAGTGAATGTTCATGAGCATGTGTAGAGGCATGATTAATTGTGTATGCTTAATGTGGTGAGAACATAATTTGAGTATAACTTGTGCAAATATGAGTATATGTATATATACAATTTTATGCATTAACTGTTATGATGTTGTTTCTCACCCTTCTGCTGTTTTATAATGCTCTATGAGGCATTGCAGAGTAGGAAGCTGGAGGTTCTTTTTGTGAAGCGATGTCTTCATTCTTTTTGGTCGATGGCTCTGATATGTAACATCTGGGTAGTTAGGAAGCCTTTGACTCTTTTGAAGCTATTTTGTTTTGATTCTTTTGTGATACATATGTGTATGTATCTGCTGTAGATATGTTGTAAAGCATGAATTGATTGAATGGTTGTATATACTTTTATGTATGTGATCGATTCAATATTTGGATGTTTCCGCTTTTATTCTAAATATTGAGATGTGGGTTACCCATTGTTGCATATCTATTTTGAGCAGGTATCGTATGTGTTTAATTTCATGATAATGTGATGCGCCTCTTATATACCATGTTTTAATTAAACTCTGATGAAATAAACTTTCTAAGTGCCTAATTGATTAAATGTATTAATTTGAGGGTATAGAAAGGGGGTGTTACACGATGACAAGTGTTGATGATGAATACTGAAGGTTCTTGGAAGGAGGATCTTCAAGCGAAAATCTGGAGATGACGAAGAATGCTGATGAAGATTTGTTCTTACGGAGAATTTCTGGAGGAACTTGATGAATCGATGAAGATCTTCGAAGATCTTTGAAGATCTTGAAGAAAACTTTGACGAACAATTGGTTGCTGAAGACCTGATGAACGTTTGGACTAAGGTGTTTTTGGATCTCCTAGAGAAAGCATGAACATTTGGACGAAGGTCTTCACGAATCTGGAATGCTCATGAATAACACCATATCATTCTCGAAGGTCTGGAAAACGAGGCTTGAAGGAAGACATTGGATGTTCTTAAGGAGAGTTGAAGGTTTCTGAAGATATTCTGGGAATATTGATGAACAACCGATGAAGTTTCCGGTGAGAATCTGAATGCTCCGGTGGAATATGGATGAAGGTGGACGATGAAGAAGATGAAGATCTGGGTAAATTTCTGGAAAAATGGCGTTTCCGGTGAGTTAACGGTCTCCGGCGACGGTTAGAGTGAACGCCGGCGAGTAGTTAGGGTGGTCGCCGGTCTTTGCATGGCCGGCGGTGAAGGGCTTCCGGCGAGGGGACGGGTGGCAGAGGAGTGGAACGAGGGTGTTACACGTGTGGCTGTGGAGTTATTGCATGAGTGCCAAGTGGCGAGTTCTGAGGGAAAGAGAGAGTGAGGTGTCCAGCCCAGAGCTGTACGCGTGGCCACGTATTTATACTGCCAAGTGGCACTACAAATGGATCTTTTGACTGGGCCTGATCTGGATACTGGCCCACTTAGATAATGACCTGACTTAATGATGATTAAGGGCTAATAAAATTTTATTAACTGCACAAAATTAAAACTGAAAAAACCTAATTAAACTATAAAACGAAAATTAACAAAATAAACTCCTAATTAAAATCTATTATTAAACCTAATTAACTAAAAACGAAAATTAAGAAATAAACTCCTAATTAAGCTGAAAAATATCTAAAAACTATTATTTAATTTCTAAAAAATTATCTTTAAAAACCCTAATTAATTCTGAAAAATCAAATCTAAAAACAATTAATCCTATTTTTTTAAAATCTAATCTATTAACATTTTAAAAAACAAATAAAATCTAAAAAAAAATCTAAAAAAAAAATAATTAATCCCTATTTAAAAATCTGAAAAAACAATTGAATCTAATAAACCCTAAAAACAAACATTATCTATTTAAAATCTACTCTCATTTAAGAAAAGATAGTATCTATTTATATCTATTAATATCTAGAAATTCAAAAATCTATTAAATCTCTAAAAAAGAAAAGAAAATTTATTTACAACTCTAAAAATTATAAAAAAATCTATTAAATCCAGAAAAATTCATTTAAATGCATTAAAAATCCAGAAAAATAAAAGAAAAATCCTAAAAATGCCATGAAGCCGATTAAACCGATTAAAGCATAATTGCGCAACCGTAGCGAAACCCGGGCACCGAGATGGCCTGAAAACACAGGGAACGAGCACCAATTCTCAACAGACTTTTATTCCAACCGGCCTGAACTGTCTGAAACGCCAGGGGCGATAATCCTGATAAAAATCAACCTGACTAAGGAAAATGCCATGTATGCAATATGCGAATGCGAACGCAAAAATGCGTCGAAACATAAACCAGATATGGGAACCGGTTGGTCAAATTTTGGGGTGCAACAGCTGCCCCTATTCAAGCGGCTTGGACCTGAAGGGTTGAAGAGCGAACAACCTTCAAACATCGAGGTACGAGACGGTTGAATACAAAATAAACCCGAAAATTTTCCAACTGCAAAAAATAAACCGCAAAATAACTGCACCACTATTTGGGGAACAATATCCACAGATCTGATTTCAACACTATTTTGTCAATATTGGAATAAACTTAATGACTTCACTGGGAGAATACTTTTGTCGAATATAGGAACGCGATTCTGTCTTGTCATGGGACACATACTATGTTCCCTGCGGGGAAATCATCCGTCTAGATACAGGAAAGTTCATCCGCCTATCTCTCACGGGACACATGCGTCGGTCTAGTAACACTTCGTCCGCCTATCCAATACGGGAATATCTTTTTGTTTATATCACACAAACTCTTCATCCGCCTATCCAATGCGGGAATACACTTCTGCCAAATCACCGAGAATACACTTCTGTCTATCTAATATGGGAAAATACATCTGTCTAAATTTCATGAAACCTTCATCCGCCTATCCAATACGGGAACATACTTCTGTCTACATCACAGGAAAATCTTCATCCGCCTATCCAACACGGGAACACACTTCTGCCTACAACACAGGAAAATCTTCTTCCGCCTATCCAATACGGGAATACACTTCTGCCTACAACACAGGAAAATCTTCATCCGCCTATCCAATACGGGAACATACTTCTACCTACAACACAGGAAAATCTTCATCCGCCTATCTAATACGGGAATACACTTCTGCCTACAACACAGGAAAATCTTCATCCGCCTATCCAATACGGGAACATACTTCTGCCTACAACACAGGAAAATCTTCATCCGCCTATCCAATACGGGAACATACTTCTGCCTACAACACAGGAAAATCTTCATCCGTCTATCCAATACGGGAACATACTTCTGCCTACAACATAGGAAAATCTTCATCCGCCTATCCAATACGGGAACATACTTCTGCCTACAACACAGGAAATCTTCATCCGCCTATCCAATACGGGAACGCACTTCTGTCTACATCACAGGAAATCTTCTTCCGCCTATCCAATACGGGAATACACTTCTGCCTACAACACAGGAAAATCTTCTTTCGCCTATCTAATACGGGAATACACTTCTGCCTACATCACAGGAAATCTTCTTCCGCCTATCCAATACGGGAATACACTTCTGCCTACAACACAGGAAAATCTTCTTCCGCCTATCCAATACGGGAATACACTTCTGCCTACAACACAGGAAAATCTTCTTCCTCCTATCCAATACGGGAATACACTTCTGCCTACAACACAGGAAAATCTTCATCCGCCTATCCAATACGGAATACACTTCTGCCTACAACACAGGAAATCTTCTCGGACATAGCTTCTTTGCCTATTCGCTGCAGTAACTAACTCTGCTGGGGATATTCCGAAAACAACTGTCAAACACTCGTCTTGATAACAAGTGGCTACTTCTGAACTTTGATTTTATGAAAACCTGAAACGTTGCCGCAGCAACAAATCTTGAAAAAAACATTCCGCTGGCCGGATACAATACCGCCTCAATTGGCAACTCTGTGGGGAAAATAATAAACTGAACTATGTCATCACACGTCTCCCGGTGAGACCTCGATTGTCTGGTAATATCTGAGCTTTTAGAGCTCCATACTCCTATTGAAAACCACACCTGAAAGCAAAAAGTCAACCAACCTGATCTATGTTTCAAAATGCGTATGTTTGATAATGGCGTAATGCTCCATACAATATGGAAATGCTACGCGTTTTTTTGTTTGGTGGATGCAAATATGACACTATATGCCGATGCAAATGCAGGCTCGAACTGCTGGGATAGCTCTAACAAGCTTGCTTCATCAATCTTGGCCGTCGAGGACAAATATCACCCTGCTGGGGAGTGAACGGGTATCACAAAGTATTCCGGCAAAATAAATGCCAGGACACACAACCAACTTTGTCGGGGAGAGTTTTAACCTTCGATTTCCACTGGGAGGAAAGAAAACACTTGCTGAAAAGAGAGAACTCCGCTGGGGACGAAACGACTCTCTTGGGGAAAATAAACTGACTCCGTTGGGGAGAATAAATGACCCTACTGGGAAGGGAATCTCTACTGGGGAAAATAGACTGTCTGGGTACAGCTCACAAGTTTTGAAATATTAGTCTTCTGAGGCTAAACAACTCTGCTCGGGATAGGGAATCCTTCTGGGGGACACCACACTGTCTGAATACAGCCTACAATCTTGGAATCATCAATTCTGTTGAAGACAAATGACCCTGCTGGGAAAATTAAACCATCTGGCTATGGTTCACGAACTCGGGACTATCACTGTGTGAAGGATAGACATCTTGTGGCGAGCATTAACCTTGACCTGCTGGATAATATCCTTTGGATAAGCTGCGGCTAGCTGGGGGAATTGATCCTCCTTCAGTAAAGGCCAATGTCATCTCAGCTTCGGGAATGAAGTGCGACCTGCGTGGGGATTCACATCACATACTGATTAAGTCCTTTCGTCAAAAGCCTCTGGTTAGGGCAACATGAACTCTATTCCTTCTCGGAAATTTGCCCCAAAAATACCAACATGCCCCAGTCTGAGCATTTCGTCTGGAAAGGAAAGGCTAACCATAGTGCTACTCACAATACCTTGCCCCTGAATCGACACCAACCTTCTGATAAGGACTCTTCGATCTCTGTACCCTGACGGTTAGATCTGAACTGTTTATGCACGTTAAACCCAAAAGAATGTCCCAACAACATCTTTTGTTTTTAGGGTGATCTTCCCCGGTCTTGCAACAATCTTTTGCCCCTGATCGACTGACTCGTGGAGCAGTGCCCATAGCTGCGAGAGATTTGCCAAATCTCGACCTAATTGCCCCAGATTAACTGATTCTCGAATGTACGACTTTACTGGGGATAACCGAACATGCCAAGTAGGATGGGGCTTCTGTACATCCGTGGTAGGTCATACACGCCTGATGCTGGACAATATCCTGTATGAATTCACGGCTTCTATTTGAAGGGTCAATGGGTGGCAGCACGATTTCCCGATATTTGTTTCAAACTTGAAGATTGGTTGAATCTGCTCAAGTAGCTCTGAGTAACTCTGATGACACTGAGAAGAACAATTCTTTCACCTCTGTTATGCCCCGGCCTGCAGGAACCTCTGTGGGATAGTCTGAAAATTTGTACCCTGATGGTTTGATATGAACTGCCCCAGTATTCTGAACTTCAGCGAGATACTTCGAATCGAATGCCTCTCGAATAAAGAATAACCTCTGCGCTCTTAGGATGGCATGCCCCTGTCTGCAATGACTTTGCCTTAATCTGGTTCTTGGAAAAAACCCACTCTGAACCGAAAGCACCTTGCTACAATACGACCTTGCGATGGCTTACCCCGATGTTTGCACGACAAAAGGATTCAACCTCAATTAAACAATCATCACCATAGTTGGTTTCGCTATCTCGGGAGTGATTTGCCCCTGAACGAGCGTTGAGCGACTTAACCTGCCCTGATCAAACATAGCATTCTGGATAACTGCCTCTTATTGGCTCTCTAGAAGATTCGCTTCTGATCAACTGTTGTCGCGTAATCAGCCGATGCTTCGGGGCTGGTCCTCAGACCGACTGATTCTGAACTCACTGAAAGTTAATGCCCCAGATTTACAGGATTTCACAATATACACCATTCTGATCCAGACTGTTGAATTATTCAATCCTGTTTGATTATCCCCTGGTGGAATTTCCTTCCTGTCAACTACCGACCTGCAAGTAAAATTGTTCAGTCCCGAATGGTAATTTTAATGCAGTGTTCATGCAAATTTTGAAAAAAAAAGTGTTGTCACTCATTTACGTGTCATGATTGTGAGTGACGAATGAACCAAAGTTCAAACGTAGTGCTTACGTGATCAGTGAAAAATACAACAAGGATATGACTAGCAAATCAAGAGGGAGTCAGGTTACTCAACCTTACCGTAATGCGCCTTCAGAATAAACCTTGCCTCAATTAGGTCTTTTAAGGGCTGTATCGTGGTCGGGTTCACGGTTCGTGAAACAAAGGATATTTGGCTCAAATTATGATTTGTACCCACCCCTTCTACGTGATGATCTCCGATCCTAAAGTTCAGTTAACCTGGCTCGAGCGCTCGCCTCTTCGAGGGGTATGTTGACTGGTAAGAACCATAGTTAAGGAATTCACAAGGCTCTTTCGGAATGACAGTTACTCCTTTCCCGTTTTCGGTGTCTGTATCCACACGATTTTGTCCTTGTTCGAGGATTTTCTTTTTATATCCTTTCTTTTCGTTCTTTTGATTCCCTAACTTTTGCCTGGACTGACTCCCTTTGAGTTCTTTTAGATTTTTTCTTTTGAAGTCCAGCGGGATGCCCTAATTTTTGCCTAAGTATTAGCTTTCCAGCTTTTTCTTTTTCTTTTTACTTAGCGGGCTCTCTTATTCTTTCTTTTTTCTCTTGGAACAAAGTCGTGTGACACTGATTGTCTTGATTGCTCCGAAAGGATTGTAACTGTCTTACTCCTGATTGGTGAGGTTTAACCATTGTGGTGGACGAGGTACGACCTCTGGGAAAAAATGCGATGTGATTGGTCCTCGAAAGACAACATTCCTCTGTAAGACTTGAACGCTCGGTCAAGCTAACTGACAACTACCCTGCCCCGGGTTAAGATGTGAGGGTTAAAAAGTCCGAAAAACTTATACTTCCTGGCTCGAAGTGGTTAACAAGGGACTAACTCCTTATATCTCCAGTGTTTAGGGGATTTGAAACAATGCCTTATACGTCATCGGCAAGGTTTTATCTGAAAGCATACGATCATCGGTTATGAGTATTCAGTTTCGTCATCCTCCCTCCAATCTTTGCTAATCATAGTGATAAAGTGGAGTAAATAAAATGCAAGTGTCAGTGCAATGCAATAAATGAGCGACAGCGACATGATTAATTCAGAAAAATGCATAGTCACTTTATCAATATTACCATTCGAAACAAACAATATTTAACAGCAAGTAGTAACTAACAGAAAAGAAACTACAAATGCAAATGATAACAACCTTAGGACTGCCAATGCTGAGGGTGTCGGCCTGTCTGGACCACTGGCTTCTCGAAAATAAACCCTCGGAATCTGCAAGCTCAGACAGCTGAGAGGTAGGCGTGAACAGACAGAACTCCTTCTGGAAAGGAAATGCACTCTTGGTCGATCGACTGTTATACTGTTGCCTAAAAGCTTTGCAATCTTCAGTTGAGTACCCCGGGGATCCGCCATGGTAACTACACTGAACGTGGGGATTGCACCCAGGAGGATAAGGTTCTGGCACAGGCTTAAGAGCTTTAGGTTCCACCGAAGAACTCTTGATCAAAGATGGTCGCAACTGGCTACACGGCATAGGCACTGGATGGGAAGGAGCATTCCTCCGTTCCAAGTCGTTACGAGGTCCGTTCTGATTCTGATAACCTCGGCCACGAGTCCGCTGATTTGCAAGAGGAGCGACATAAAGTTCTGAATATGGTGCCCCGGGCACAGTTGTCTATCCAGCATAACAAGACAACTTGTCGAGCCCTAAGGGCCAGGCAAGAAGCATCAAAGAGAATCTCGTCCGAGTGAGATTTCGCGGCTAGCTGGTGCGAGCTAAGCAAGCAGGCTAACCACTACTATCTCTAAATCTATGTGTAACCTCAAGCCCAGGTCCGGCTTATATCTCAATAGATTACCCCCTTCCCACGACAGCAATAACAATATAAAGCTGATAATAAAATGCGGAAAGTAAAGACAGAACAGTAAATCTATACAACACCCACGACGGGAAAACAAGCGCTAGGATTGACTCTCTTAAGGGACGTTGGATCCCAAATGCATAAGGAACCATCGCAGTCCCCAGCAGAGTCGCCAGTTGTCGCTACTGCGAAAATCGGCGCTGGCTGAACAGAAGAGTCGCCACCGTGCGTTATTTATCACAAGGAAGGGAAAGGAAACGCTCGAAGTAAACCTACCGCAAAGACGGGAAAGAAATGGTCATCGCAACCAAATCCTAGATTCGGGAGTCGGTTACGCAAGGGGAAGGTATTAGCACCCCTCACGTCCGTCGTACTCAACGGGATCCACGCTTGTTTTCTAGTACGGATTGTTATTCTATCTATTCTACAGGTCTGGGGTTAAAAGAAAATAAAATGACTCGGTAAAGTATCGCACTTTATGCCTACGTATTCTCGTCTGGAACGAGAAATCAGAGTCAACGTAGTTCGCCTACCTACGGGAAAGGAGGGGAAGATTGCTTGCTAGGATATCGCATCCTATGCCTACGTACTTTCATACAGCATGAAAGATCAGAGCAAACGTAGTTCGGGCCACGTACGACACAAGTCTGTCTTGATTGTTTTTTATCCTTCTGAAAAAGGTTTTCTCCTGATTACGGGTCCAAGCGGACAGAAATGACTCTTTTGATTGGTTTACAGTCTTTTACGCAAGAATTGTCTTTTATTGATGTTTATCCTTTTATTGTATTTTTTGATTGTTTTGAGATAGAAGAGAAAGAATTCTAAAACCTAGGGTTTAAATGGGAATCAAAACTATCTTAATGTTGTCATGCATGGATGAGAGCCTAATGTCTGTCATATTTCTCTCTTGCGCAGAAAGAAACACAGATCCTAAGGGGATAAACGGAAAAGCAACAACATATATACAGTAAAGCAGTAAAATGCATGAATGCAACAGTACAAGCGAGGAAAGGGAGTCTCACTCAACCTCGAACCTAGAAAACAATGGGAAAAGTGAAACAACTTCACTTCAACCCTAATGGGAAAATTAACAAACAATACGCAAAGAAAATAAAACCCCAAAACCAGCCCTGACAGCACACCAGCTCCTACAACAGCAACTCTAAAAAAAACACCCAACTCTGATAGTTGATTAACAGCAATCTCCCAATGACCCCCAAAAGTCAAGCTCCAATGAGACCCAAGCTACAACAAGCTTCCATCTCCCAGAAATCACCAGGCTCAAGCAAGCACAGAATCTTAACCAGTTGACAGCATCAGACATCAAATAGCTCCAGACAGCAGTAAACCCTAGCTCACCAATTGCACAGCTCTGACATGAATAATCTTCATCTTTGGCAATCTTTGATATTCGTCTCTATCTTCAATGGCTTCTTTCTTCAAGACAAGCTCTCCTAGATGAATTGATTTATCAGAATAAATTGAATGTCAAACAGTTCATTGACAACCAAAGGAAGCCTACAAACAGCTGACATTGTAACAGACTGTTTCCCTCAAAGTTCTACCTCCTAGATAAAACCACTTATCCCTCCAAAGGAGGGAGGTGAATATCATAGAGGGACTTCATGTCATAGAGAGGAATGGAAGCATAGGAAGCTATCCATGTTTATGCAAAAAATTCAGTCTATTCTATGGCTCTGCTTATTCCTATCTCCTATGTCTTCAACCAACTCCCAGCTCAAGCAATCTTCAAGCTTCAACATTGATTATCATCTTCAATCTTCTCTTTTGATGTCTTCACACTCCACAAGCTCAAACCAATCCCCATACCCCAAAGAAAAGCTCAAAAGCCCAAGCAATCAGATAAAAAAACCCAAGTGGGAACACCAAACAAACACACCATTGGCAAAATATACTAAAAATAGTAAAATAGTATTTAAAATTCTAAGATTTATTATAAGGGGATTTCTATATCTACCCTACATACCCTATATATCCCATAACCTAATTCATGCTAAAAACCCCAAAATAAAATGTTAGAATGCACCTATGTTGAGTTTGAACCCTAATTATACTAACCTAATATTCTCTATTCAAAAATAATCAAGATTTAATCACAAAAATGTGAAATAAATCCAGGGGATACCTAATGTTCTAATCTAGCTAGTGCAAAAAGAATGGAATCAAAATACGAATTTAAATGGCTAAAAAAAATTCACCAAAATATATGTACAAACAAAATGAAAATAAAAGCAATTAAGTGTGAAAATTCACCATAAATGGAAAAGTGACTAAAATACTATTTTTATTTTCTCACAATTTTCTTGACATCATTATTAAAATGAGGGAAAAAATCCCATGCAAAATTGGTCATTTTTGGATTTTTTATGAATTATTTGGTAAACTAAAGGCAGATGAAAAGAAAAAAGTAATTCAATTAAAATGATATAGCAGGGGGGTGTCGCCAGCAATTATATACTTCAGGAAATATTAGGCCCAGAAAAAAGGGGGGGGGTGCGTTCAGCAGAACGCACTAGGCCCATGGTTGCTTCAAAAAAGAACAAAACCACAACACAAAATAAACTGGGGGGTGCAGTTAGCGGGTAATACGCTTGTTATTCATTCTGGGCCCCAAACTGGGGGTGTGGGTAGTAAATGGCCTAAGGCCCAATCCAAATTCAAACCAGGGGAGGGGGTTGTGACGAGAAACCAATGGAGTATGGTCAGCACATTTGGGACTGGGCCTAATGCCCGAGCCCAATTCTCACCCAACATCAGCGAAACCCTAATCAAAACCTCTCCTCTTCTCCATTCCAACCACTGTTCATCTTCTCCCAATCAAACCCTAAACGCCGTTTCCCTCTGAAACCTCTCAAGCGCATGGATTCCTTCATCCAAACTCTAATGTGTTCATAACCTTAAACTCAGTTCAACTCAAACCTAATTTAACCTCGCCTCGCAAAATCCTATCACGATCCCTCACCTAATTCCATTCAACCCCTAACAATCACAACCTAAATCTCAATCTAACTGAACAACTATGAAGGCGTAATGAGTCAAGGAAGAAGAAACAAACCTGGAGAATCTGATGAAGAAGATGCGTCTGGAAGACTTGGAAGAACCTGGAGACGAGCGATGACAAGTGTTGATGATGAATACTGAAGGTTCTTGGACGGAGGATCTTCAAGCGAAAATCTGGAGATGACGAAGAATGTTGATGAAGATTTGTTCTTACGGAGAATTTCTGGAGGAACTTGATGAATCAATGAAGATCTTCGAAGATCTTTGAAGATCTTGAAGAAAACTTTGACGAACAATTGGTTGCTGAAGACCTGATGAACGTTTGGACTAAGGTGTTTTTGGATCTCCTGGAGAAAGCATGAAGATTTGGACGAAGGTCTTCACGAATATGGAATTCTCATGAATAACACCATATCATTCTCGAAGGTCTGGAAAACGAGGCTTGAAGGAAGACATTGGATGTTCTTGGGGAGAGTTGAAGGTTTCTGAAGATATTCTGGGAATATTGATGAACAACCGATGAAGTTTCCGGTGAGAATCTAAATGCTCCGGTGGAATATGGATGAAGGTGGACGATGAAGAAGATGAAGATCTAGGTAAATTTCTGGAAAAATGGCGTTTCCGGTGAGTTAACGGTCTCCGGCGACAGTTAGAGTGAACGCCAACGAGTAGTTAGGGTGGCCGCCGGTCTTTGCATGGCCGGCGGTGAAGGGCTTCCGGCGAGGGGACGGGTGGCAGAGGAGTGGAACGAGTGTGTTACACGTGTGGCTGTGGAGTTATTGCATGAGTGCCAAGTGGCGAGTTCTGAGGGAAAGAGAGAGTGAGGTGTCCAACCCAGAGCTGTACGCGTGGCCACGTATTTATACTGCCAAGTGGCACTGCAAATGGATCTTTTGACTGGGCCTGATCTGGATACTGGCCCACTTGGATAATGACCTGACTTAATGATGATTAAGGGCTAATAAAATTTGATCAACTGCACAAAATTAAAACTGAAAAAACCTAATTAAACTATAAAACGAAAATTAACAAAATAAACTCCTAATTAAAATCTATTATTAAACCTAATTAACTAAAAACGAAAATTAAGAAATAAACTCCTAATTAAGCTGAAAAATATCTAAAAACTATTATTTAATTTCTAAAAAATTATTTTTAAAAACCCTAATTAATTCTGAAAAATCAAATCTAAAAACAATTAATCCTATTTTTTAAAAATCTAATCTATTAACATTTTAAAAAACAAATAAAATCTAAAAAAAATCTAAAAAAAAACAATTAATCCCTATTTAAAAATCTGAAAAAACAATTGAATCTAATAAACCCTAAAAACAAACATTATCTATTTAAAATCTACTCTCATTTAAGAAAAGATAGTATCTATTTATATCTATTAAAATCTATTCTTTTAAAAGAAAATTAATATCTAGAAATTCAAAAATCTATTAAATCTCTAAAAAAGAAAAGAAAATTTATTTACAACTCTAAAAATTATAAAAAAATCTATTAAATCCAGAAAAATTCATTTAAATGCATTAAAAATCCAGAAAAATAAAAGAAAAATCCTAAAAATGCCATAAAGCCGATTAAAGCAGAATTGCGCAACCTTAGCCAAACCCGGGCACCGAGATGGCTTGAAAACACAGGGAACGAGCACCAATTCTCAACAGACTTTTATTCCAACCGGCCTGAACTGCCTGAAACGCCAGGGGCGATAATCCCGATCAAAATCAACCTGACTAAGGAAAATGCCATGTATGCAAAATGCGAATGCGAACGCAAATATGCGTCGAAACATAAACCAGATATGGGAACCGGTTGGTCAAATTTTGGGGTGCAACAGTAATAACCGGAGTCTGGATACCCAACAAAACTGACCGGAGCCTGAACGCTCAATGTAATAACCGGAGTCTGGATACCCAACAAAACTGACCGGAGCCTGAACCCTCAACGTAATAACCGGAGTCTGGATACTC
Organism: Lathyrus sativus; assembly: GCA_963859935.3. Taxonomy (NCBI): domain Eukaryota; kingdom Viridiplantae; phylum Streptophyta; class Magnoliopsida; order Fabales; family Fabaceae; genus Lathyrus; species Lathyrus sativus. Next base: position 781,864 of record CAWUDS030000773.1, read on the forward strand.
AACGAAACTAACCGTGTTGGATTATTTAATTCAGCGTCTCCCTGAGGGATTCGATGGGCTTAACATCCCACCCATGGGCGCCTACACATGTGTGTTAGGTGGGCTAGGTAGGCCCCTTGGGGTTCACTTTAAGAAAGATAGTTGCACCCTGACTAACAGCAATTGCTTTTGGCCTAGTGGTAAGTGCTTGATCCTACAAATGGTATCAGAGCAAGGTCACGGGTTCGAATCCCCCCGGCTGACACTGGGGGGGAGATTGTTGGATTATTTAATTCAGCGTCTCCCTGAGGGATTCGATGGGCTTAACATCCCATCCATGGGCGCCTACACAGGTGTGTTAGGTGAGCTAGGTAGGCCCCTTGGGGTTCACTTTAAGAAAGATAGTTGCGCCCTGACTAACAGCAATTGCTTTTGGCCTAGTGGTAAGCGCTTGATCCTACAAACCGGAGCCTGAACGCTCAATGTAAAAACCGGAGTCTGGATACCCAACGAAACTGACCAGGGCCTGAACGCTCAACGTAATAACCGGAGTCTGGATACCCAACAAAACTGACCGGAGCCTGAACGTTCAACGTAATAACCAGAGTCTGGATACCCAACGAAACTGACCGGAGCATGAACGCTCAATGAAATAACCGGAGTCTGGATACTCAACAAAACTGAACAGAGCCTGAACCCTCAACGTAATAACCGGAGTCTGGATACCCAACAAAACTGACCGGAGCCTGAACGCTCAACGTAAAAACCGGAGTCTGGATACCCAACGATACTGACAAGGGCCTGAACGCTCAACGTAATAACCGGAGTCTGGATACCCAACAAAACTGACCGGAGCCTGAACCCTAAACGTAATAACCGGAGTCTGGATACCCAACAAAACTGATCTGAGCCTAAACGCTCAACGTAAAAACAGGAGTCTGGATACCCAAGGAAACTGACCAGGGCCTGAACACTCAACGTAATAACCGAAGTCTGGATACCCAACAAAACAGACCGGAGCCTGAACGTTCAACGTAATAACCAGAGTCTGGATACCCAACGAAACTGACCGGAGCCTGAACGCTCAACGTAATAACCGGAGTCTGGATACCCAACGAAACTGACCGGAGCCTGAACGCTCAACGTAATAACCGGATTCTGGATACCCAACAAAACTGACCGGAGCCTGAACGCTCAATGTAATAACCGAAGTCTGGATACCAAACAAAACTGACCGGAGCCTGAACGCTCAACGTATTAACCGGAGTTTGGATACCCAACGAAATTTACCGGAGCCTGAACGCTCAACGTAATACCGGAATCTGGATACTCAACGAAACTAACCGGAGCCTGAACGCTCAATGTAATAACCGGAGTCTGGATACTCAACAAAACTGACTGGAGCCTGAATGATCAACGTAATAACTGGAGTCTGGATACACAACGAAAATGACCGGAGCCTGAACGCTTAACGTAATAACCAGAGTCTAGATACCCAACGAAACTGACCGAAGCCTGAACGCTCAATGTAATAACCGGAGTCTGGATACCCAACAAAACTGACCGGAGCCTGAACCCTCAACGTAATAACCGGAGTCTGGATACTCAACGAAACTAACCGGAGCCTGAACGCTCAATGTAATAACCGGAGTCTGGATACCCAACGAAACTGACCAGGGCCTGAACGCTCAACGTAATAACCGGAGTCTAGATACACAACAAAACTGACCGGAGCCTGAACGTTCAACGTAATAACCGGAGTCTGGATACCCAACAAAACTGACCGTAGCCTGAACGCTCAACGTAATAACCCGAGTTTGGATACTCAACGAAACTGACGGGAGCCTGAACGCTCAACGTAATAACCGGAGTCTGGATACACAACGAAACTGACCGGAGCCTGAACGCTCAACGTAATAACCGGAGTCTGGATACCCAACGAAACTGACCGGAGCCTGAACCCTCAACGTAAGAACCAGAGTCTGGATACCCAACAAAACTGACCGGAGCCTGAACCCTCAACGTAAAAACCAGAGTCTGGATACCCAACGAAACTGACCAGGGCCTGAATGATCAACGTAATAACCGGAGTCTGGATACCCAGTAAAACTGACCGGAGCCTGAACGCTCAACGTAATAACCGGAGTCTGGATACCCAACAAAATTGACCGGAGCCTGAACGTTCAACGTAATAACCGGAGTCTGGATACCCAACGAAATTGACCAGAGCCTGAAGGCTCAACGTAACAACCGGAATCTGGATACGCAACGAAACTGACCGGAGCCTGAACGCTCAACGTAAAAACCAGAGTATGGATACCCAACGAAACTGACCGGAGCCTGAACGCTCAACGTAATAACCGGAGTCTGGATACCCAACGAAACTGACCGGAGCCTGATCGCTCAACGTAAAAACTAGAGTTTGGATACCCAACGAAACTGACCGGAGCCTGAACGCTCAACGTAAAAACCAGAGTCTGGATACCTAATAAAATTGACCGGAGCCTAAACGCTCAACGTAAAAATCGGAGTCTAGATACCCAACGAAACTGACCGGAGCCTGAACGCTCAACGTAATAACTGAAGTCTGGATACCAAACGAAACTGACCCGAGCCTGAACACTCAACGTAATAACCGGAGTCTGGATACCCAACGAAACTGACCGGAGCCTGAACGCTCAACATAATAACCGGAGTCTGGATACCCAACGAAACTGACCGGAGCCTGAACGCTCAACGTAAAAACCGGAATCTGGATACCCAACGAAACTGACCGGAGCCTGAACGCTCAACGTAAAAACCGGAGTCTGGATACCCAATGAAACTGACCGGAGCCTGAACGCTCAACATAATAACTGAAGTCTGGATACCAAACGAAACTGACCGGAGCCTGAACGCTCAATGTAATAATCGGAGTCCGGATACCCAACAAAACAGACCGGAGCCTGAACGTTCAACGTAATAACCGGAGTCTAGATACCCAACGAAACTGACCGGAGCCTAACGCTCAACGTAATAACCGGAGTCTGGATACCCAACAAAACTGACCGGAGCCTGAACGTTCAACGTAATAACCAGAGTCTGGATACCCAACGAAACTGACCGGAGCCTGAACCCTCAACGTAATAACCGGAGTCTGGATACCCAACAAAACTGACCGGAGCCTGAACGCTCAACGTAAAAACCGGAGTCTGGATACCCAACGAAACTGACCAGGGCCTGAATGCTCAACGTAATAACCAGAGTTTGGATACCCAACAAAACTGACTGGAGCCTGAACCCTCAACGTAATAACCGGAGTCTGGATACCCAACAAAACTGACCTGAGCCTAAACGCTCAACGTAAAAACCGGAGTCTGGATACCCAAGGAAACTGACCAGGGCCTGAACACTCAACGTAATAACCGAAGTCTGGATACCCAACAAAACTGACCGGAGCCTGAACGTTCAACGTAATAACCAGAGTCTGGATACCCAACGAAACTGACCGGAGCCTGAACGCTCAACGTAATAACCGGAGTCTGGATACCCAACGAAACTGACTGGAGCCTGAACGCTCAACGTAATAACCGGAGTCTGGATACCCAACAAAATTGACCGGAGCCTGAACGCTCAATGTAATAACCGAAGTCTGGATACCAAACAAAACTGACCGGAGCCTGAACGCTCAACGTATTAACCGGAGTTTGGATACCCAACGAAATTTACCGGAGCCTGAACGCTCAACGTAATACCGGAATCTGGATACTCAACGAAACTAACCGGAGCCTGAACGCTCAATGTAATAACCGGAGTCTGGATACTCAACAAAACTGACTGGAGCCTGAATGATCAACGTAATAACTGGAGTCTGGATACACAACGAAAATGACCGGAGCCTGAACGCTTAACGTAATAACCAGAGTCTGGATACCCAACGAAACTGACCGAAGCCTGAACGCTCAATGTAATAACCGGAGTCTGGATACCCAACAAAACTGACCGGAGCCTGAACCCTCAACGTAATAATCGGAGTCTGGATACTCAACGAAACTAACCGGAGCCTGAACGCTCAATGTAATAACCGGAGTCTGGATACCCAACGAAACTGACCAGGGCCTGAACGCTCAACGTAATAACCGGAGTCTAGATACACAACAAAACTGAGCGGAGCCTGAACGTTCAACGTAATAACCGGAGTCTGGATACCCAACAAAACTGACCGTAGCCTGAACGCTCAACGTAATAACCCGAGTTTGGATACTCAACGAAACTGACGGGAGCCTGAACGCTCAACGTAATAACCGGAGTCTGGATACACAACGAAACTGACCGGAGCCTGAACGCTCAACGTAATAACTGGAGTCTGGATACCCAACGAAACTGACGGGAGCCTGAACCCTCAACGTAATAACCAGAGTCTGGATACCCAACAAAACTGACCCGAGCCTGAACCCTCAACGTAATAACCGGAGTCTGGATACCCAACGAAACTGACCAGGGCCTGAATGATCAACGTAATAACCGGAGTCTGGATACCCAGTAAAACTGACCGGAGCCTGAACGCTCAACATAATAACCGGAGTCTGGATACCCAACAAAATTGACCGGAGCCTGAACGTTCAACGTAATAACCGGAGTCTGGATACCCAACGAAATTGACCAGAGCCTGAAGGCTCAACGTAACAACCGGAATCTGGATACGCAACGAAACTGACCGGAGCCTGAACGCTCAACGTAAAAACCAGAGTATGGATACCCAACGAAACCGACCGGAGCCTGAACGCTCAACGTAATAACCGGAGTCTGGATACCCAACGAAACTGACCGGAGCCTGATCGCTCAATGTAAAAACTAGAGTTTGGATACCCAACGAAACTGACCGGAGCCTGAACGCTCAACGTAAAAACCAGAGTCTGGATACCCAATAAAATTGACCAGAGCCTAAACGCTCAACGTAAAAATCGGAGTCTAGATACCCAACGAAACTGACCGGAGCCTGAACGCTCAACGTAATAACTGAAGTCTGGATACCAAACGAAACTGAACCGAGCCTGAACATTCAACGTAATAACCGGAGTCTGGATACCCAACGAAACTGGCCGGAGCCTGAACGCTCAACTTAATAACCGGAGTCTGGATACCCAACGAAACTGACCGGAGCCTGAACGCTCAACGTAAAAACCGGAATCTGGATACCCAACGAAACTGACCGGAGCCTGAACGCTCAACGTAAAAACCGGAGTCTGGATACCCAACGAAACTGACCGGAGCCTGAACGCTCAACGTAATAACTGAAGTCTGGATACCAAACGAAACTGACCGGAGCCTGAACGCTCAATGTAATAATCGGAGTCCGGATACCCAACAAAACAGACCGGAGCCTGAACGTTCAACGTAATAACCGGAGTCTAGATACCCAACGAAACTGACCGGAGCCTAACGCTCAACGTAATAACCGGAGTCTGGATACCCAACAAAACTGACCGGAGCCATAACGCTCAATGTAAAAACCGGAGTCTGGATACCCAACGAAACTGACCGGAGCCTGAACGATCAACGTAATAACCGGAGTCTGGACACACAACGAAACTGACCGGAGCCTGAATGCTCAACGTAAGAACCGGAGTCTGGATACCCAACAAAACTGACCGGAGCCTGAACGCTCAACGTAATAACCGAAGTCTGGATACCAAACGAAACTGACCGGAGCCTGAACGCTCAACGTAATAACCGGAGTCTGGATACCCAACGAAATTGACCGGAGCCTAAACGCTTAACGTAATAACCGGAATCTGGATACTCAACGAAACTAACCGAAGCATGAACGCTCAATGTAATAACCGGAGTCTGGATACTCAATGAAACTGACTGAAGCCTGAACGATCAACGTAATAACCGGAGTCTGGATACACAACGAAACTGACCGGAGCCTGAATGCTCAACGTAATAACCGGAGTCTGGATACCCAACGAAACTGACCGGAGCCTAAACGCTCAATGTAATAACCGGAGTCTGGATACCCAACAAAACTGACTGGAGCCTGAACGTTCAACGTATTAACCGGAGCCTGGATACTCAACGAAACTAACTGGAGCCTGAACGCTCAATGTAATAACCGGAGTCTGGACACTCAACGAAACTGACTGGAGCTTGAACGACCAACGTAATAACCGGAGTCTGGATACAAAACGAAACTGACCGGAGCCTGAACGCTCAACGTAATAACCGGAGTCTGGATACCCAACGAAACTGACCGGAGCCTGAACGCTCAACGTAAAAACCGGAGTCTGGATACCCAATGAAACTGACCGAAGCCTGAACGCTCAACGTAATAACTGAAGTCTGGATCCCAAACGAAACTGACCGGAGCCTGAACGCTCAATGTAATAATCGGAGTCTGGATACCCAACAAAACAGACCGGAGCCTGAATGTTCAACGTAAAAACTAGAGTCTGGATACCCAACGAAACTGACCGGAGCCTGAACGCTCAACGTAATAACCGGAGTCTGGATACCCAACGAAACTGACCGGAGCCTGAACGTTCAACGTAAAAACCAGAGTCTGGATACCCAACGAAACTGACCGGAGCCTGAACGCTCAACGTAAAAACCAGAGTCTAGATACCCAACGAAACTGACCGGAGCCTGAACGCTCAACGTAAAAACCAGAGTCTGGATACCCAACGAAACTGACCGGATCCTGAACGCTCAACGTAAAAACCCGAGTCTGGATACCCAACAAAACTGACCGGAGCCTGAACACTCAACGTAAAAATTGGAGTCTGGATACCCAACGAAACTGGCCGGAGCCTGAACGCTCAACGTAATAACTGAAGTCTGGATACCAAACGAAACTGACCGGAGCCTGAACGCTCAATGTAATAATCGGAGTCTGGATACCCAACAAAACAGACCGGAGCCTGAACGTTCAACGTAATAACCGGAGTCTAGATACCCAACGAAACTGACCGGAGCCTGAACGCTCAACGTAATAACCGGAGTCTGGATACCCAACAAAACTGACCGGAGCCTGAACGCTCAACGTAAAAACCGGAGTCTGGATACCCAACGAAACTGACCGGAGCCTGAACGATCAACGTAATAACCGGAGTCTGGACACACAACGAAACTGACCGGGGCCTGAACGCTCAACGTAATAACCGGAGTCTGGATACCCAACAAAACTGACCGGAGCCTGAACGCTCAACGTAATAACCGAAGTCTGGATACCAAACGAAACTGACCGGAGCCTGAACGCTCAACGTAATAACCGGAGTCTGGATACCCAACGAAATTGACCGGAGCCAGAACGCTCAACGTAATAACCGGAATCTGGATACTCAACGAAACTAACCGGAGCATGAACGCTCAATGTAATAACCGGAGTCTGGATACTCAATGAAACTGACTAAAGCCTGAACGATCAACGTAATAACCGGAGTCTGGATACACAACGAAACTGACCGGAGCCTGAACGCTCAACGTAATAACCGGAGTCTGGATACCCAACGAAACTGACCGGAGCCTAAACGCTGAACGTAATAACCGGAGTCTGGATACCCAACAAAACTGACCTGAGCCTAAACGCTCAACGTAAAAACCGGAGTCTGGATACCCAAGGAAACTAACCGGAGCCTGAACGCTCAACGTAATAACCGAAGTCTGGATACCAAACGAAACTGACCGGAGCCTGAACGCTCAACGTAATAACCGGAGTCTGGATACCCAACGAAATTGACCGGAGCCTGAACGCTTAACGTAATAACCGGAATCTGGATACTCAACGAAACTAACCGAAGCATGAACGCTCAATGTAATAACCGGAGTCTGGATACTCAATGAAACTGACTGAAGCCTGAACGATCAACGTAATAACCGGAGTCTGGATACACAACGAAACTGACCGGAGCCTGAATGCTCAACGTAATAACCGGAGTCTGGATACCCAACGAAACTGACCGGAGCCTAAACGCTCAATGTAATAACCGGAGTCTGGATACCCAACAAAATTGACTGGAGCCTGAACGTTCAACGTATTAACCGGAGCCTGGATACTCAACGAAACTAACTGGAGCCTGAACGCTCAATGTAATAACCGGAGTCTGGACACTCAACGAAACTGACTGGAGCTTGAACGACCAACGTAATAACTGGAGTCTGGATACAAAACGAAACTGACCGGAGCCTGAACGCTCAACGTAATAACCGGAGTCTGGATACCCAACGAAACTGACCGGAGCCTGAACGCTCAACGTAAAAACCGGAGTCTGGATACCCAATGAAACTGACCGAAGCCTGAACGCTCAACGTAATAACTGAAGTCTGGATCCCAAACGAAACTGACCGGAGCCTGAACGCTCAATGTAATAATCGGAGTCTGGATACCCAACAAAACAGACCGGAGCCTGAATGTTCAACGTAAAAACTAGAGTCTGGATACCCAACGAAACTGACCGGAGCCTGAACGCTCAACGTAATAACCGGAGTCTGGATACCCAACGAAACTGACCGGAGCCTGAACGTTCAACGTAAAAACCAGAGTCTGGATACCCAACGAAACTGACCGGAGCCTGAACGCTCAACGTAAAAACCAGAGTCTAGATACCCAACGAAACTGACCGGAGCCTGAACGCTCAACGTAAAAACCAGAGTCTGGATACCCAACGAAACTGACCGGATCCTGAACGCTCAACGTAAAAACCCGAGTCTGGATACCCAACAAAACTGACCGGAGCCTGAACACTCAACGTAAAAATTGGAGTCTGGATACCCAACGAAACTGGCCGGAGCCTGAACGCTCAACGTAATAACTGAAGTCTGGATACCAAACGAAACTGACCGGAGCCTGAACGCTCAATGTAATAATCGGAGTCTGGATACCCAACAAAACAGACCGGAGCCTGAACGTTCAACGTAATAACCGGAGTCTAGATACCCAACGAAACTGACCGGAGCCTGAATGCTCAACGTAATAACCGGAGTCTGGATACCCAACAAAACTGACCGGAGCCTGAACGCTCAACGAAAAAACCGGAGTCTGGATACCCAACGAAACTGACCGGAGCCTGAACGATCAACGTAATAACCGGAGTCTGGACACACAACGAAACTGACCGGGGCCTGAACGCTCAACGTAATAACCGGAGTCTGGATACCCAACAAAACTGACCGGAGCCTGAACGCTCAACGTAATAACCGAAGTCTGGATACCAAACGAAACTGACCGGAGCCTGAACGCTCAACGTAATAACCGGAGTCTGGATACCCAACGAAATTGACCGGAGCCAGAACGCTCAACGTAATAACCGGAATCTGGATACTCAACGAAACTAACCGGAGCATGAACGCTCAATGTAATAACCGGAGTCTGGATACTCAATGAAACTGACTAAAGCCTGAACGATCAACGTAATAACCGGAGTCTGGATACACAACGAAACTGACCGGAGCCTGAACGCTCAACGTAATAACCGGAGTCTGGATACCCAACGAAACTGACCGGAGCCTAAACGCTGAACGTAATAACCGGAGTCTGGATACCCAACAAAACTGACCTGAGCCTAAACGCTCAACGTAAAAACCGGAGTCTGGATACCCAAGGAAACTAACCGGAGCCTGAACGCTCAACGTAATAACCGAAGTCTGGATACCCAACAAAACTGACCGGAGCCTGAACGTTCAACGTAATAACTAGAGTCTGGATACCCAACGAAACTGACCGGAGCCTGAACGCTCAACGTAATAACCGGAGTCTGGATACCCAACGAAACTGACCGGAGCCTGAACGCTCAACGTAATAACCGGAGTCTGGATACCCAACAAAACTGACCGGAGCCTGAACGCTCAATGTAATAACCGAAGTCTGGATACCAAACAAAACTGACCGGAGCCTGAACGCTCAACGTATTAACCGGAGTTTGGATACCCAACGAAATTTACCGGAGCCTGAACGCTCAACGTAATACCGGAATCTGGATACTCAACAAAACTAACCGGAGCCTGAACGCTCAATGTAATAACCGGAGTCTGGATACTCAACAAAACTGACTGGAGCCTGAATGATCAACGTAATAATTGGAGTCTGGATACACAACGAAAATGACCGGAGCCTGAACGCTTAACGTAATAACCAGAGTCTGGATACCCAACGAAACTGACCGAAGCCTGAACGCTCAATGTAATAACCGGAGTCTGGATACCCAACAAAACTGACCGGAGCCTGAACCCTCAACGTAATAACCGGAGTCTGGATACTCAATGAAACTAACCGGAGCCTGAACGCTTAATGTAATAACCGGAGTCTGGATACCCGACGAAACTGACCAGGGCCTGAACGCTCAACGTAATAACCGGAGTCTAGATACACAACAAAACTGACCGGAGCCTGAACGTTCAACGTAATAACCGGAGTCTGGATACCCAACAAAACTGACCGTAGCCTGAACGCTCAACGTAATAACCTGAGTTTGGATACTCAACGAAACTGACGGGAGCCTGAACGCTCAACGTAATAACCGGTGTCTGGATACACAACGAAACTGACCGGAGCCTGAACGCTCAACGTAATAACCGGAGTCTGGATACCCAACGAAACTGACCGGAGCCTGAACCCTCAACGTAAGAACCAGAGTCTGGATACCCAACAAAACTGACCGGAGCCTGAACCCTCAACGTAAAAACCAGAGTCTGGATACCCAACGAAACTGACCAGGGCCTGAATGATCAACGTAATAACCGGAGTCTGGATACCCAGTAAAACTGACCAGAGCCTGAATGCTCAACGTAATAACCGGAGTCTGGATACCCAACAAAATTGACCGGAGCCTGAACGTTCAACGTAATAACCGGAGTCTGGATACCCAACGAAATTGACTAGAGCCTGAAGGCTCAACGTAACAACCGGAATCTGGATACGCAACGAAACTGACCGGAGCCTGAACGCTCAATGTAAAAACCAGAGTATGGATACCCAACGAAACTGACCGGAGCCTGAACGCTCAACGTAATAACCGGAGTCTGGATACCCAACGAAACTGACCGAAGCCTGATCGCTCAACGTAAAAACTAGAGTTTGGATACCCAACGAAACTGACCGGAGCCTGAACGCTCAACGTAAAAACCAGAGTCTGGAAACCCAATAAAATTGACCGGAGCCTAAACGCTCAACGTAAAAATCGGAGTCTAGATACCCAACGAAACTGACCGGAGCCTGAACGCTCAACGTAATAACTGAAGTCTGGATACCAAACGAAACTGACCCGAGCCTGAACACTCAACGTAATAACCGGAGTCTGGATACCCAACGAAACTGACCGGAGCCTGAACGCTCAACATAATAACCGGAGTCTGGATACCCAACGAAACTGACCGGAGCCTGAACGCTCAACGTAAAAACCGGAATCTGGATACCCAACGAAACTGACCGGAGCCTGAACGCTCAACGTAAAAACCGGAGTCTGGATACCCAATGAAACTGACCGGAGCCTGAACGCTCAACGTAATAACTGAAGTCTGGATACCAAACGAAACTGACCGGAGCCTGAACGCTCAATGTAATAATCGGAGTCCGGATACCCAACAAAACAGACCGGAGGCTGAACGTTCAACGTAATAACCGGAGTCTAGATACCCAACGAAACTGACCGGAGCCTAACGCTCAACGTAATAACCGGAGTCTGGATACCCAACAAAACTGACCGGAGCCTGAACGTTCAACGTAATAACCAGAGTCTGGATACCCAACGAAACTGACCGGAGCATGAACGCTCAATGTAATAACCGGAGTCTGGATACTCAACGAAACTGACCGGAGCCTGAACCCTCAACGTAATAACCGGAGTCTGGATACCCAACAAAACTGACCGGAGCCTGAACACTCAACGTAAAAACCGGAGTCTGGATACCCAACGAAACTGACCAGGGCCTGAATGCTCAACGTAATAACCGGAGTCTGGATACCCAACAAAACTGACTGGAGCCTGAACCCTCAACGTAATAACCGGAGTCTGGATACCCAACAAAACTGACCTGAGCCTAAACGCTCAACGTAAAAACCGGAGTCTGGATACCCAAGGAAACTGACCAGGGCCTGAACACTCAACGTAATAACCGAAGTCTGGATACCCAACAAAACTGACCGGAGCCTGAACGTTCAACGTAATAACCAGAGTCTGGATACCCAACGAAACTGACCGGAGCCTGAACGCTCAACGTAATAACCGGAGTCTGGATACCCAACGAAACTGACCGGAGCCTGAACGCTCAACGTAATAACCGGAGTCTGGATACCCAACAAAACTGACCGGAGCCTGAACGCTCAATATAATAACCGAAGTCTGGATACCAAACAAAACTGACCGGAGCCTGAACGCTCAACGTATTAACCGGAGTTTGGATACCCAACGAAATTTACCGGAGCCTGAACGCTCAACGTAATACCGGAATCTGGATACTCAACGAAACTAACCGGAGCCTGAACGCTCAATGTAATAACCGGAGTCTGGATACTCAACAAAACTGACTGGAGCCTGAATGATCAACGTAATAACTGGAGTCTGGATACACAACGAAAATGACCGGAGCCTGAACGCTTAACGTAATAACCAGAGTCTGGATACCCAACGAAACTGACCGAAACCTGAACGCTCAATGTAATAACCGGAGTCTGGATACCCAACAAAACTGACCGGAGCCTGAACCCTCAACGTAATAATCGGAGTCTGGATACTCAACGAAACTAACCGGAGCCTGAACGCTCAATGTAATAACCGGAGTCTGGATACACAACGAAACTGACCGGAGCCTGAACGCTCAACGTAATAACCGGAGTCTGGATACCCAACGAAACTGACCGGAGCCTGAACCCTCAACGTAATAATCAGAGTCTGGATACCCAACAAAACTGACCGGAGCCTGAACCCTCAACGTAATAACCGGAGTCTGGATACCCAACGAAACTGACCAGGGCCTGAATGATCAACGTAATAACCGGAGTCTGGATACCCAGTAAAACTGACCGGAGCCTGAACGCTCAACATAATAACCGGAGTCTGGATACCCAACAAAATTGACCGGAGCCTGAACGTTCAACGTAATAACCGGAGTCTGGATACCCAACGAAATTGACCAGAGCCTGAAGGCTCAACGTAACAACCGGAATCTGGATACGCAACGAAACTGACCGGAGCCTGAACGCTCAACGTAAAAACCAGAGTATGGATACCCAACGAAACTGACCGGAGCCTGAACGCTCAACGTAATAACCGGAGTCTGGATACCCAACGAAACTGACCGGAGCCTGATCGCTCAATGTAAAAACTAGAGTTTGGATACCCAACGAAACTGACCGGAGCCTGAACACTCAACGTAAAAACCAGAGTCTGGATACCCAATAAAATTGACCAGAGCCTAAACGCTCAATGTAAAAATCGGAGTCTAGATACCCAACGAAACTGACCGGAGCCTGAACGCTCAACGTAATAACTGAAGTCTGGATACCAAACGAAACTGAACCGAGCCTGAACATTCAACGTAATAACCGGAGTCTGGATACCCAACGAAACTGACCGGAGCCTGAACGCTCAACATAATAACCGGAGTCTGGATACCCAACGAAACTGACCGGAGCCTGAACGCTCAACGTAAAAACCGGAATCTGGATACCCAACGAAACTGACCGGAGCCTGAACGCTCAACGTAAAAACCAGAGTCTGGATACCCAACGAAACTGACCGGAGCCTGAACGCTCAACGTAATAACTGAAGTCTGGATACCAAACGAAACTGACCGGAGCCTGAACGCTCAATGTAATAATCGGAGTCCGGATACCCAACAAAACAGACCGGAGCCTGAACGTTCAACGTAATAACCGGAGTCTAGATACCCAACGAAACTGACCGGAGCCTAACGCTCAACGTAATAACCGGAGTCTGGATACCCAACAAAACTTTCCGGAGCCATAACGCTCAATGTAAAAACCGGAGTCTGGATACCCAACGAAACTGACCGGAGCCTGAACGATCAACGTAATAACCGGAGTCTGGACACACAACGAAACTGACCAGAGCCTGAATGCTCAACGTAATAACCGGAGTCTGGATACCCAACAAAACTGACCGGAGCCTGAACACTCAACGTAATAACCGAAGTCTGGATACCAAACGAAACTGACCGGAGCCTGAACGCTCAACGTAATAACCGGAGTCTGGATACCCAACGAAATTGACCGGAGCCTGAACGCTTAACGTAATAACCGGAATCTGGATACTCAACGAAACTAACCGAAGCATGAACGCTCAATGTAATAACCGGAGTCTGGATACTCAATGAAACTGACTGAAGCCTGAACGATCAACGTAATAACCGGAGTCTGGATACACAACGAAACTGACCGGAGCCTGATTGCTCAACGTAATAACCGGAGTCTGGATACCCAACGAAACTGACCGGAGCCTAAACGCTCAATGTAATAACCGGAGTCTGGATACCCAACAAAACTGACTGGAGCCTGAACGTTCAACGTATTAACCGGAGTCTGGATACTCAACGAAACTAACTGGAGCCTGAACGCTCAATGTAATAACCGGAGTCTGGACACTCAACGAAACTGACTGGAGCCTGAACAACCAACGTAATAACCGGAGTCTGGATACAAAACGAAACTGACCGGAGCCTGAACGCTCAACGTAATAACCGGAGTCTGGATACCCAACGAAACTGACCGGAGCCTGAACGCTCAACGTAAAAACCGGAGTCTGGATACCCAACGAAACTGACCGAAGCCTGAACGCTCAACGTAATAACTGAAGTCTGGATCCCAAACGAAACTGACCGGAGCCTGAACGCTCAATGTAATAATCGGAGTCTGGATACCCAACAAAACAGACCGGAGCCTGAATGTTCAACGTAAAAACTAGAGTCTGGATACCCAACGAAACTGACCGGAGCCTGAACGCTCAACGTAATAACCGGAGTCTGGATACCCAACGAAACTGACCGGAGCCTGAACGCTCAACGTAAAAACCGGAGTCTGGATACCCAATGAAACTGACCGGAGCCTGAACGCTCAACGTAAAAACCAGAGTCTGGATACCCAACGAAACTGACCGGAGCCTGAACGCTCAACGTAAAAACCAGAGTCTGGATACCCAACGAAACTGACCGGATCCTGAACGCTCAACGTAAAAACCCGAGTCTGGATACCCAACAAAACTGACCGGAGCCTGAACACTCAACGTAAAAATTGGAGTCTGGATACCCAACGAAACTGGCCGGAGCCTGAACGCTCAACGTAATAACTGAAGTCTGGATACCAAACGAAACTGACCGGAGCCTGAACGCTCAATGTAATAATCGGAGTCTGGATACCCAACAAAACAGACCGGAGCCTGAACGTTCAACGTAATAACCGGAGTCTAGATACCCAACGAAACTGACCGGAGCCTGAACGCTCAACGTAATAACCGGAGTCTGGATACCCAACAAAACTGACCGGAGCCTGAACGCTCAACGTAAAAACCGGAGTCTGGATACCCAACGAAACTGACCGGAGCCTGAACGATCAACGTAATAACCGGAGTCTGGACACACAACGAAACTGACCGGGGCCTGAACGCTCAACGTAATAACCGGAGTCTGGATACCCAACAAAACTGACCGGAGCCTGAACGCTCAACGTAATAACCGGAGTCTGGATACCCAACGAAACTGACCGGAGCCTGAACGCTCAACGTAAAAACCGGAATCTGGATACCCAACGAAACTGACCGGAGCCTGAACGCTCAACGTAAAAACCAGAGTCTGGATACCCAACGAAACTGACCGGAGCCTGAACGCTCAACGTAATAACTGAAGTCTGGATACCAAACGAAACTGACCGGAGCCTGAACGCTCAATGTAATAATCGGAGTCCGGATACCCAACAAAACAGACCGGAGCCTGAACGTTCAACGTAATAACCGGAGTCTAGATACCCAACGAAACTGACCGGAGCCTAACGCTCAACGTAATAACCGGAGTCTGGATACCCAACAAAACTGACCGGAGCCATAACGCTCAATGTAAAAATCGGAGTCTGGATACCCAACGAAACTGACCGGAGCCTGAACGATCAACGTAATAACCGGAGTCTGGACACACAACGAAACTGACCGGAGCCTGAATGCTCAACGTAATAACCGGAGTCTGGATACCCAACAAAACTGACCGGAGCCTGAACACTCAACGTAATAACCGAAGTCTGGATACCAAACGAAACTGACCGGAGCCTGAACGCTCAACGTAATAACCGGAGTCTGGATACCCAACGAAATTGACCGGAGCCTGAACGCTTAACGTAATAACCGGAATCTGGATACTCAACGAAACTAACCGAAGCATGAACGCTCAATGTAATAACCGGAGTCTGGATACTCAATGAAACTGACTGAAGCCTGAACGATCAACGTAATAACCGGAGTCTGGATACACAACGAAACTGACCGGAGCCGGATTGCTCAACGTAATAACCGGAGTCTGGATACCCAACGAAACTGACCGGAGCCTAAACGCTCAATGTAATAACCGGAGTCTGGATACCCAACAAAACTGACTGGAGCCTGAACGTTCAACGTATTAACCGGAGTCTGGATACTCAACGAAACTAACTGGAGCCTGAACGCTCAATGTAATAACCGGAGTCTGGACACTCAACGAAACTGACTGGAGCCTGAACAACCAACGTAATAACCGGAGTCTGGATACAAAACGAAACTGACCGGAGCCTGAACGCTCAACGTAATAACCGGAGTCTGGATACCCAACGAAACTGACCGGAGCCTGAACGCTCAACGTAAAAACCGGAGTCTGGATACCCAACGAAACTGACCGAAGCCTGAACGCTCAACGTAATAACTGAAGTCTGGATCCCAAACGAAACTGACCGGAGCCTGAACGCTCAATGTAATAATCGGAGTCTGGATACCCAACAAAACAGACCGGAGCCTGAATGTTCAACGTAAAAACTAGAGTCTGGATACCCAACGAAACTGACCGGAGCCTGAACGCTCAACGTAATAACCGGAGTCTGGATACCCAACGAAACTGACCGGAGCCTGAACGCTCAACGTAAAAACCGGAGTCTGGATACCCAACGAAACTGACCGGAGCCTGAACGCTCAACGTAAAAACCAGAGTCTGGATACCCAACGAAACTGACCGGAGCCTGAACGCTCAACGTAAAAACCAGAGTCTGGATACCCAACGAAACTGACCGGATCCTGAACGCTCAACGTAAAAACCCGAGTCTGGATACCCAACAAAACTGACCGGAGCCTGAACACTCAACGTAAAAATTGGAGTCTGGATACCCAACGAAACTGGCCGGAGCCTGAACGCTCAACGTAATAACTGAAGTCTGGATACCAAACGAAAATGACCGGAGCCTGAACGCTCAATGTAATAATCGGAGTCTGGATACCCAACAAAACAGACCGGAGCCTGAACGTTCAACGTAATAACCGGAGTCTAGATACCCAACGAAACTGACCGGAGCCTGAACGCTCAACGTAATAACCGGAGTCTGGATACCCAACAAAACTGACCGGAGCCTGAACGCTCAACGTAAAAACCGGAGTCTGGATACCCAACGAAACTGACCGGAGCCTGAACGATCAACGTAATAACCGGAGTCTGGACACACAACGAAACTGACCGGGGCCTGAACGCTCAACGTAATAACCGGAGTCTGGATACCCAACAAAACTGACCGGAGCCTGAACGCTCAACGTAATAACCGAAGTCTGGATACCAAACGAAACTGACCGGAGCCTGAACGCTCAATGTAATAATCGGAGTTTGGATACCCAACAAAACTGACCGGAGCCTGAACGTTCAACGTAATAACCGGAGTCTGGATACCCAACGAAATTGACCGGAGCCAGAACGCTCAACGTAATAACCGGAATCTGGATACTCAACGAAACTAACCGGAGCATGAACGCTCAATGTATTAACCGGAGTCTGGATACTCAACGAAACTGACTGAAGCCTGAACGATCAACGTAATAACCGGAGTCTGGATACACAACGAAACTGACCGAAGCCTGAACGCTCAACGTAATAACCGGAGTCTGGATACCCAACAAAACTGACCGGAGCCTAAACGCTCAATGTAATAACCGGAGTCTGGATACCCAACAAAACTGACCGGAGCCTGAACGTTCAACGTAATAACCGGAGTCTGGATACTCAACGAAACTAACCGGAGCCTGAACGCTCAATGTAATAACCGGAGTCTGGACACTCAACCAAACTGACTGGAGCCTGAACGACCAACGTAATAACCGGAGTCTGGATACACAACGAAACTGACCGGAGCCTGAACGCTCAACGTAATAACCGGAGTCTGGATACCCAACGAAACTGACCGGAGCCTGAACGCTAAATGTAATAACCGGAGTCTGGATACACAATGAAACTGACCGGAGCCTGAACCCTCAATGTAATAATCGGAGTCTGGATACCCAACAAAACTGACCGGAGTCTTAACCCTCAATGTAAAAACCAGAGTCTGGATACCCAACGAAACTGACCGAAGCCTGAACGCTCAACCTAAAAACCGGAATCTGGATACCCAACGAAACTGATTGGAGCCTGAATGCTCAACGTAAAAACCGGAGTCTAGATACCCAACGAAATTGACCGGAGCCTGAACGCTCAACGTAATAACTGAAGTCTGGATACCAAACGAAACTGACCGGAGCCTGAACGCTCAATGTAATAATCGGAGTCTGGATACCCAACAAAACTGACCGGAGCCTGAACGTTCAACGTAATAACCGGAGTCTAGATACCCAACGAAACTGACCGGAGCCTGAACGCTCAACGTAATAACCGGAGTCTGGATACCCAACAAAACTGACCGGAGCCTGAACGCTCAACGTAAAAACCGGAGTCTGGATACCCAACGAAACTGACTGGAGCCTGAACGCTCAACGTAATAACCGGAGTCTGGACACACAACGAAACTGACCGGAGCCTGAACGCTCAACGTAATAACCGGAGTCTGGATACCCAAGAAAACTGACCGGAGCCTGAATGCTCAACGTAATAATCGAAGTCTGGATACCAAACGAAACTGACCGGAGCCTGAACGCTCAACGTAATAACCGGAGTCTGGATACCCAACGAAATTGACCTGAGCCTGAACGCTCAACGTAATAACCGGAATCTGGATACTCAACGAAACTAACCGGAGCATGAACGCTCAATGTAATAACCGGAGTCTGGATACTCAACGAAACTGACTGAAGCCTGAACGATCAACGTAATAACCGGAGTCTGGATACACAACGAAACTGACCGGAGCCTGAACGCTCAACCTAAAAACCGGAATCTGGATACCCAACGAAACTGATTGGAGCCTGAATGCTCAACGTAAAAACCGGAGTCTGGATACCCAACGAAATTGACCGGAGCCTGAACGCTCAACGTAATAACTGAAGTCTGGATACCAAACGAAACTGACCGGAGCCTGAACGCTCAATGTAATAATCGGAGTCTGGATACCCAACAAAACTGACCGGAGCCTGAACGTTCAACGTAATAACCGGAGTCTAGATACCCAACGAAACTGACCGGAGCCTGAACGCTCAACGTAATAACCGGAGTCTGGATACCCAACAAAACTGACCGGAGCCTGAACGCTCAACGTAAAAACCGGAGTCTGGATACCCAACGAAACTGACTGGAGCCTCAACGCTCAACGTAATAACCGGAGTCTGGACACACAACGAAACTGACCGGAGCCTGAACGCTCAACGTAATAACCGGAGTCTGGATACCCAACAAAACTGACCGGAGCCTGAACGCTCAACGTAATAACCGAAGTCTGGATACCAAACGAAACTGACCGGAGCCTGAACGCTCAACGTAATAACCGGAGTCTGGATACCCAACGAAATTGACCGGAGCCTGAACGCTCAACGTAATAACCGGAATCTGGATACTCAACGAAACTAACCGGAGCATGAACGCTCAATGTAATAACCGGAGTCTGGATACTCAACGAAACTGACTGAAGCCTGAACGATCAACGTAATAACCGGAGTCTGGATACACAACGAAACTGACCGGAGCCTGAACGCTCAACGTAATAACCGGAGTCTGGATACCCAACGAAACTGACTGGAGCCTAAACGCTCAATGTAATAACCGGAGTCTGGATACCCAACAAAACTGACCGGAGCCTGAACGTTCAACGTAATAACCGGAGTCTGGATATTCAACGAAACTAACCGGAGCCTGAACGCTCAACGTAATAACCGGAGTCTGGACACTCAACGAAACTGACTGGAGCCTGAACGACCAACGTAATTACCGGAGTCTGGATACACAACGAAACTGACCGGAGCCCGAACGCTCAACGTAATAACCGGAGTCTGGATACCCAACGAAACTGACCGGAGCCTGAACGCTCAACGTAAAAACCGGAGTCTGGATACCCAACGAAACTGACTGGAGCCTGAACGCTCAACGTAATAACCGGAGTCTGGACACACAACGAAACTGACCGGAGCCTGAACGCTCAACGTAATAACCGGAGTCTGGATACCCAAGAAAACTGACCGGAGCCTGAACGCTCAACGTAATAATCGGAGTCTGGATACCAAAAGAAACTGACCGGAGCCTGAACGCTCAACGTAATAACCGGAGTCTGGATACCCAACGAAATTGACCGGAGCCTGAACGCTTAACGTAATAACCGGAATCTGGATACTCAACGAAACTAACCGAAGCATGAACGCTCAATGTAATAACCGGAGTCTGGATACTCAATGAAACTGACTGAAGCCTGAACGATCAACGTAATAACCGGAGTCTGGATACACAACGAAACTGACCGGAGCCGGATTGCTCAACGTAATAACCGGAGTCTGGATACCCAACGAAACTGACCGGAGCCTAAACGCTCAATGTAATAACCGGAGTCTGGATACCCAACAAAACTGACTGGAGCCTGAACGTTCAACGTATTAACCGGAGTCTGGATACTCAACGAAACTAACTGGAGCCTGAACGCTCAATGTAATAACCGGAGTCTGGACACTCAACGAAACTGACTGGAGCCTGAACAACCAACGTAATAACCGGAGTCTGGATACAAAACGAAACTGACCGGAGCCTGAACGCTCAACGTAATAACCGGAGTCTGGATACCCAACGAAACTGACCGGAGCCTGAACGCTCAACGTAAAAACCGGAGTCTGGATACCCAACGAAACTGACCGAAGCCTGAACGCTCAACGTAATAACTGAAGTCTGGATCCCAAACGAAACTGACCGGAGCCTGAACGCTCAATGTAATAATCGGAGTCTGGATACCCAACAAAACAGACCGGAGCCTGAATGTTCAACGTAAAAACTAGAGTCTGGATACCCAACGAAACTGACCGGAGCCTGAACGCTCAACGTAATAACCGGAGTCTGGATACCCAACGAAACTGACCGGAGCCTGAACGCTCAACGTAAAAACCGGAGTCTGGATACCCAACGAAACTGACCGGAGCCTGAACGCTCAACGTAAAAACCAGAGTCTGGATACCCAACGAAACTGACCGGAGCCTGAACGCTCAACGTAAAAACCAGAGTCTGGATACCCAACGAAACTGACCGGATCCTGAACGCTCAACGTAAAAACCCGAGTCTGGATACCCAACAAAACTGACCGGAGCCTGAACACTCAACGTAAAAATTGGAGTCTGGATACCCAACGAAACTGGCCGGAGCCTGAACGCTCAACGTAATAACTGAAGTCTGGATACCAAACGAAAATGACCGGAGCCTGAACGCTCAATGTAATAATCGGAGTCTGGATACCCAACAAAACAGACCGGAGCCTGAACGTTCAACGTAATAACCGGAGTCTAGATACCCAACGAAACTGACCGGAGCCTGAACGCTCAACGTAATAACCGGAGTCTGGATACCCAACAAAACTGACCGGAGCCTGAACGCTCAACGTAAAAACCGGAGTCTGGATACCCAACGAAACTGACCGGAGCCTGAACGATCAACGTAATAACCGGAGTCTGGACACACAACGAAACTGACCGGGGCCTGAACGCTCAACGTAATAACCGGAGTCTGGATACCCAACAAAACTGACCGGAGCCTGAACGCTCAACGTAATAACCGAAGTCTGGATACCAAACGAAACTGACCGGAGCCTGAACGCTCAATGTAATAATCGGAGTTTGGATACCCAACAAAACTGACCGGAGCCTGAACGTTCAACGTAATAACCGGAGTCTGGATACCCAACGAAATTGACCGGAGCCAGAACGCTCAACGTAATAACCGGAATCTGGATACTCAACGAAACTAACCGGAGCATGAACGCTCAATGTATTAACCGGAGTCTGGATACTCAACGAAACTGACTGAAGCCTGAACGATCAACGTAATAACCGGAGTCTGGATACACAACGAAACTGACCGAAGCCTGAACGCTCAACGTAATAACCGGAGTCTGGATACCCAACAAAACTGACCGGAGCCTAAACGCTCAATGTAATAACCGGAGTCTGGATACCCAACAAAACTGACCGGAGCCTGAACGTTCAACGTAATAACCGGAGTCTGGATACTCAACGAAACTAACCGGAGCCTGAACGCTCAATGTAATAACCGGAGTCTGGACACTCAACCAAACTGACTGGAGCCTGAACGACCAACGTAATAACCGGAGTCTGGATACACAACGAAACTGACCGGAGCCTGAACGCTCAACGTAATAACCGGAGTCTGGATACCCAACGAAACTGACCGGAGCCTGAACGCTAAATGTAATAACCGGAGTCTGGATACACAATGAAACTGACCGGAGCCTGAACCCTCAATGTAATAATCGGAGTCTGGATACCCAACAAAACTGACCGGAGTCTTAACCCTCAATGTAAAAACCAGAGTCTGGATACCCAACGAAACTGACCGAAGCCTGAACGCTCAACCTAAAAACCGGAATCTGGATACCCAACGAAACTGATTGGAGCCTGAATGCTCAACGTAAAAACCGGAGTCTAGATACCCAACGAAATTGACCGGAGCCTGAACGCTCAACGTAATAACTGAAGTCTGGATACCAAACGAAACTGACCGGAGCCTGAACGCTCAATGTAATAATCGGAGTCTGGATACCCAACAAAACTGACCGGAGCCTGAACGTTCAACGTAATAACCGGAGTCTAGATACCCAACGAAACTGACCGGAGCCTGAACGCTCAACGTAATAACCGGAGTCTGGATACCCAACAAAACTGACCGGAGCCTGAACGCTCAACGTAAAAACCGGAGTCTGGATACCCAACGAAACTGACTGGAGCCTGAACGCTCAACGTAATAACCGGAGTCTGGACACACAACGAAACTGACCGGAGCCTGAACGCTCAACGTAATAACCGGAGTCTGGATACCCAAGAAAACTGACCGGAGCCTGAACGCTCAACGTAATAATCGAAGTCTGGATACCAAACGAAACTGACCGGAGCCTGAACGCTCAACGTAATAACCGGAGTCTGGATACCCAACGAAATTGACCGGAGCCTGAACGCTCAACGTAATAACCGGAATCTGGATACTCAACGAAACTAACCGGAGCATGAACGCTCAATGTAATAACCGGAGTCTGGATACTCAACGAAACTGACTGAAGCCTGAACGATCAACGTAATAACCGGAGTCTGGATACACAACGAAACTGACCGGAGCCTGAACGCTCAACCTAAAAACCGGAATCTGGATACCCAACGAAACTGATTGGAGCCTGAATGCTCAACGTAAAAACCGGAGTCTGGATACCCAACGAAATTGACCGGAGCCTGAACGCTCAACGTAATAACTGAAGTCTGGATACCAAACGAAACTGACCGGAGCCTGAACGCTCAATGTAATAATCGGAGTCTGGATACCCAACAAAACTGACCGGAGCCTGAACGTTCAACGTAATAACCGGAGTCTAGATACCCAACGAAACTGACCGGAGCCTGAACGCTCAACGTAATAACCGGAGTCTGGATACCCAACAAAACTGACCGGAGCCTGAACGCTCAACGTAAAAACCGGAGTCTGGATACCCAACGAAACTGACTGGAGCCTCAACGCTCAACGTAATAACCGGAGTCTGGACACACAACGAAACTGACCGGAGCCTGAACGCTCAACGTAATAACCGGAGTCTGGATACCCAACAAAACTGACCGGAGCCTGAACGCTCAACGTAATAACCGAAGTCTGGATACCAAACGAAACTGACCGGAGCCTGAACGCTCAACGTAATAACCGGAGTCTGGATACCCAACGAAATTGACCGGAGCCTGAACGCTCAACGTAATAACCGGAATCTGGATACTCAACGAAACTAACCGGAGCATGAACGCTCAATGTAATAACCGGAGTCTGGATACTCAACGAAACTGACTGAAGCCTGAACGATCAACGTAATAACCGGAGTCTGGATACACAACGAAACTGACCGGAGCCTGAACGCTCAACGTAATAACCGGAGTCTGGATACCCAACGAAACTGACTGGAGCCTAAACGCTCAATGTAATAACCGGAGTCTGGATACCCAACAAAACTGACCGGAGCCTGAACGTTCAACGTAATAACCGGAGTCTGGATATTCAACGAAACTAACCGGAGCCTGAACGCTCAACGTAATAACCGGAGTCTGGACACTCAACGAAACTGACTGGAGCCTGAACGACCAACGTAATTACCGGAGTCTGGATACACAACGAAACTGACCGGAGCCCGAACGCTCAACGTAATAACCGGAGTCTGGATACCCAACGAAACTGACCGGAGCCTGAACGCTCAACGTAAAAACCGGAGTCTGGATACCCAACGAAACTGACTGGAGCCTGAACGCTCAACGTAATAACCGGAGTCTGGACACACAACGAAACTGACCGGAGCCTGAACGCTCAACGTAATAACCGGAGTCTGGATACCCAAGAAAACTGACCGGAGCCTGAACGCTCAACGTAATAATCGAAGTCTGGATACCAAACGAAACTGACCGGAGCCTGAACGCTCAACGTAATAACCGGAGTCTGGATACCCAACGAAATTGACCGGAGCCTGAACGCTCAACGTAATAACCGGAATCTGGATACTCAACGAAACTAACCGGAGCATGAACGCTCAATGTAATAACCGGAGTCTGGATACTCAACGAAACTGACTGAAGCCTGAACGATCAACGTAATAACCGGAGTCTGGATACACAACGAAACTGACCGGAGCCTGAACGCTCAACCTAAAAACCGGAGTCTGGATACTCAACGAAACTGACTGAAGCCTGAACGCTCAACCTAAAAACCGGAGTCTGGATACCCAACGAAACTGACCGAAGCCTGAACGCTCAACGTAATAACTGAAGTCTGGATCCCAAACGAAACTGACCGGAGCCTGAACGCTCAATGTAATAATCGGAGTCTGGATACCCAACAAAACAGACCGGAGCCTGAATGTTCAACGTAAAAACTAGAGTCTGGATACCCAACGAAACTGACCGGAGCCTGAACGCTCAACGTAATAACCGGAGTCTGGATACCCAACGAAACTGACCGGAGCCTGAACGCTCAACGTAAAAACCGGAGTCTGGATACCCAACGAAACTGACCGGAGCCTGAACGCTCAACGTAAAAACCAGAGTCTGGATACCCAACGAAACTGACCGGAGCCTGAACGCTCAACGTAAAAACCAGAGTCTGGATACCCAACGAAACTGACCGGATCCTGAACGCTCAACGTAAAAACCCGAGTCTGGATACCCAACAAAACTGACCGGAGCCTGAACACTCAACGTAAAAATTGGAGTCTGGATACCCAACGAAACTGGCCGGAGCCTGAACGCTCAACGTAATAACTGAAGTCTGGATACCAAACGAAAATGACCGGAGCCTGAACGCTCAATGTAATAATCGGAGTCTGGATACCCAACAAAACAGACCGGAGCCTGAACGTTCAACGTAATAACCGGAGTCTAGATACCCAACGAAACTGACCGGAGCCTGAACGCTCAACGTAATAACCGGAGTCTGGATACCCAACAAAACTGACCGGAGCCTGAACGCTCAACGTAAAAACCGGAGTCTGGATACCCAACGAAACTGACCGGAGCCTGAACGATCAACGTAATAACCGGAGTCTGGACACACAACGAAACTGACCGGGGCCTGAACGCTCAACGTAATAACCGGAGTCTGGATACCCAACAAAACTGACCGGAGCCTGAACGCTCAACGTAATAACCGAAGTCTGGATACCAAACGAAACTGACCGGAGCCTGAACGCTCAATGTAATAATCGGAGTTTGGATACCCAACAAAACTGACCGGAGCCTGAACGTTCAACGTAATAACCGGAGTCTGGATACCCAACGAAATTGACCGGAGCCAGAACGCTCAACGTAATAACCGGAATCTGGATACTCAACGAAACTAACCGGAGCATGAACGCTCAATGTATTAACCGGAGTCTGGATACTCAACGAAACTGACTGAAGCCTGAACGATCAACGTAATAACCGGAGTCTGGATACACAACGAAACTGACCGAAGCCTGAACGCTCAACGTAATAACCGGAGTCTGGATACCCAACAAAACTGACCGGAGCCTAAACGCTCAATGTAATAACCGGAGTCTGGATACCCAACAAAACTGACCGGAGCCTGAACGTTCAACGTAATAACCGGAGTCTGGATACTCAACGAAACTAACCGGAGCCTGAACGCTCAATGTAATAACCGGAGTCTGGACACTCAACCAAACTGACTGGAGCCTGAACGACCAACGTAATAACCGGAGTCTGGATACACAACGAAACTGACCGGAGCCTGAACGCTCAACGTAATAACCGGAGTCTGGATACCCAACGAAACTGACCGGAGCCTGAACGCTAAATGTAATAACCGGAGTCTGGATACACAATGAAACTGACCGGAGCCTGAACCCTCAATGTAATAATCGGAGTCTGGATACCCAACAAAACTGACCGGAGTCTTAACCCTCAATGTAAGAACCAGAGTCTGGATACCCAACGAAACTGACCGAAGCCTGAACGCTCAACCTAAAAACCGGAATCTGGATACCCAACGAAACTGATTGGAGCCTGAATGCTCAACGTAAAAACCGGAGTCTAGATACCCAACGAAATTGACCGGAGCCTGAACGCTCAACGTAATAACTGAAGTCTGGATACCAAACGAAACTGACCGGAGCCTGAACGCTCAATGTAATAATCGGAGTCTGGATACCCAACAAAACTGACCGGAGCCTGAACGTTCAACGTAATAACCGGAGTCTAGATACCCAACGAAACTGACCGGAGCCTGAACGCTCAACGTAATAACCGGAGTCTGGATACCCAACAAAACTGACCGGAGCCTGAACGCTCAACGTAAAAACCGGAGTCTGGATACCCAACGAAACTGACTGGAGCCTGAACGCTCAACGTAATAACCGGAGTCTGGACACACAACGAAACTGACCGGAGCCTGAACGCTCAACGTAATAACCGGAGTCTGGATACCCAAGAAAACTGACCGGAGCCTGAACGCTCAACGTAATAATCGAAGTCTGGATACCAAACGAAACTGACCGGAGCCTGAACGCTCAACGTAATAACCGGAGTCTGGATACCCAACGAAATTGACCGGAGCCTGAACGCTCAACGTAATAACCGGAATCTGGATACTCAACGAAACTAACCGGAGCATGAACGCTCAATGTAATAACCGGAGTCTGGATACTCAACGAAACTGACTGAAGCCTGAACGATCAACGTAATAACCGGAGTCTGGATACACAACGAAACTGACCGGAGCCTGAACGCTCAACCTAAAAACCGGAATCTGGATACCCAACGAAACTGATTGGAGCCTGAATGCTCAACGTAAAAACCGGAGTCTGGATACCCAACGAAATTGACCGGAGCCTGAACGCTCAACGTAATAACTGAAGTCTGGATACCAAACGAAACTGACCGGAGCCTGAACGCTCAATGTAATAATCGGAGTCTGGATACCCAACAAAACTGACCGGAGCCTGAACGTTCAACGTAATAACCGGAGTCTAGATACCCAACGAAACTGACCGGAGCCTGAACGCTCAACGTAATAACCGGAGTCTGGATACCCAACAAAACTGACCGGAGCCTGAACGCTCAACGTAAAAACCGGAGTCTGGATACCCAACGAAACTGACTGGAGCCTCAACGCTCAACGTAATAACCGGAGTCTGGACACACAACGAAACTGACCGGAGCCTGAACGCTCAACGTAATAACCGGAGTCTGGATACCCAACAAAACTGACCGGAGCCTGAACGCTCAACGTAATAACCGAAGTCTGGATACCAAACGAAACTGACCGGAGCCTGAACGCTCAACGTAATAACCGGAGTCTGGATACCCAACGAAATTGACCGGAGCCTGAACGCTCAACGTAATAACCGGAATCTGGATACTCAACGAAACTAACCGGAGCATGAACGCTCAATGTAATAACCGGAGTCTGGATACTCAACGAAACTGACTGAAGCCTGAACGATCAACGTAATAACCGGAGTCTGGATACACAACGAAACTGACCGGAGCCTGAACGCTCAACGTAATAACCGGAGTCTGGATACCCAACGAAACTGACTGGAGCCTAAACGCTCAATGTAATAACCGGAGTCTGGATACCCAACAAAACTGACCGGAGCCTGAACGTTCAACGTAATAACCGGAGTCTGGATATTCAACGAAACTAACCGGAGCCTGAACGCTCAACGTAATAACCGGAGTCTGGACACTCAACGAAACTGACTGGAGCCTGAACGACCAACGTAATTACCGGAGTCTGGATACACAACGAAACTGACCGGAGCCCGAACGCTCAACGTAATAACCGGAGTCTGGATACCCAACGAAACTGACCGGAGCCTGAACGCTATATGTAATAACCGGAGTCTGGATACACAACGAAATTGACCGGAGCCTAAACGCTCAATGTAATAACCGGAGTCTGGATACCCAACGAAACTGACCCGAGCCTGAACACTCAACCTAATAATCGGAGTCTAGATACCCAACAAAAATGACCGGAGCCTGAACCCTCAACGTAAAAACCGGAGTCTGGATATCCAACGAAACTGACCAGGGCCTGAACGCTCAACATAATAACCGGAGTCTGGATACCCAGTAAAACTGACCGAGCCTGAACGCTCAACGTAATAACCGGAGTCTGGATACCCAACAAAACTGACCGGAGCCTGAACGTTCAACGTAATAACCGGAGTCTGGATACCCAACGAAATTGACCGGAGCCTGAACGCTCAACGTAATAACCGGAGTCTTGATACACAACGAAACTGACCGGAGCCTGAACGCTCAACGTAATAACCGGAGTCTGGATACCCAATGAAACTGAACGGAGCCTGAACGTTCAACGTAATAACCGGAGTCTGGATACCCAACGAAACTGACCGGAGCCAGAATGCACAACGTAATAACTAGAGTCTGGATGCTCAACGAAAATGATCGGAGCCTGAACGCTCAACATAATAACCGGAGTCTGGACACCCAACGAAACTGACCGGAGCCTGAACATTCAACGTAATAACCGGTGTCTGGATACCCAACGAAACTGACCGGAGCCTGAACGCTCAACGTAATAATCGGAGTCTAGATACCCAACGAAACTGACCGGAGCCTGGACGCTCAACGTAATAACTGAAGTCTGGATACCAAACGAAACTGACAGGAGCCTGAATGCTCAACGTAATAACCGGAGTCTAGATACCCAACGAATATGACCGGAGCCTGAACGCACAACGTAATAACCGGAGTCTGGATACCCAACGAAAATGATCGGAGCCTGAACGCTCAACGTAATAACTGGAGTCTGGATGCCCAACGAAATTGACCGGAGGCTGAACGCTCAATGTAATAACCGGAATTTGGATACTCAACGAAACTGACCGGAGCCTGAACGCTCAACGTAAAAACCGGAGTCTGGATACGCAACGAAACTGACCAGAGCCTGAATGCTCAACGTAATAACTGAAGTCTGGATACCAAACGAAACTGACCGGAGCCTGAACGCTCAACGTAATAACCGGAGTCTGGATACCCAACGAAACTGACCGGAGCCTGAACCCTCAACGTAATAACCGGAGTCTGGATACCCAACAAAACTGACCGGAGCCTGAATGCTCAAAGTAAAAACCGGAGTCTGGATACCCAACGAAACTGACCAGGGCCTGAACGCTCAACATAATAACCGGAGTCTGGATACCCAAGGAAACTGACCGGAGCCTGAACGCTCAACGTAATAACCGGAGTCTGGATACTCAACGAAACTGACCGGACCCTGAACGCACAACGTAATAATTGGAGTTTGGATGCTCAACAAAAATGACCGGAGCCTGAACGCTCAACGTAATAACCAGAGTCTGGATACCTAACGAAACTGACCGGAGCCTGAACGCTCAACGTAATAACCGGAGTCTGGATACCCAACGAAACTGACTGGAGCCTGAACAATCAACGTAATAACCAGAGTCTGGATACCCAACGAAACTGACCGGAGCCTGAACGCTCAATGTAATAACCGGAGTCTGGATACCCAACGAAACAGACCGGAGCCTGAATGGACAACGTAATAAGTGGAGTCTGGATGCTCAACAAAAATGATCGGAGCCTGAACGCTTAACGTAATAACCGGAGTCTGGACACCCAACGAAACTGACCGGAGCCTGAACATTCAACGTAATAACCGGAGTCTGGATACCCAACGAAACTGACCGGAGCCTGAACGCTCAACGTAATAATCGGAGTCTGGATACCCAACGAAACTGACCGGAGCCTGGACGCTCAACGTAATAACTGAAGTCTGGATACCAAACGAAACTGACCGGAGCCTGAATGCCCAACGTAATAACCGGAGTCTAGATACCCAACGAATATGACCGGAGCCTGAACGCACAACGTAATAACCGGAGTCTGGATACCCAACGAAAATGATCGGAGCCTGAACGCTCAACGTATTAACTGGAGTCTGGATGCCCAACGAAATTGACCGGAGGCTGAACGCTCAATGTAATAACCGGAATTTGGATACTCAACGAAACTGACCTGAGCCTGAACGCTCAACGTAAAAACCGGAGTCTGGATACGCAACGAAACTGACCGGAGCCTGAACGCTCAACGTAATAACTGAAGTCTGGATACCAAACGAAACTGACCGGAGCCTGAACGCTCAACGTAATAACCGGAGTCTGGATACCCAACGAAACTGACCGGAGCCTGAACCCTCAACGTAATAACCGGAGTCTGGATACCCAACAAAACTGACCAGAGCCTGAATGCTCAACGTAAAAACCGGAGTCTGGATACCCAACGAAACTGACCAGGGCCTGAACGCTCAACATAATAATCGGAGTCTGGATACCCAAGGAAATTGACCGGAGCCTGAACGCTCAACGTAATAACCGGAGTCTGGATACTCAACGAAACTGACCGGACCCTGAACGCACAACGTAATAATTGGAGTTTGGATGCTCAACAAAAATGACCGGAGCCTGAACGCTCAACGTAATAACCAAAGTCTGGATACCTAACGAAACTGACCGGAGCCTGAACGCTCAACGTAATAACCGGAGTCTGGATACCCAACGAAACTGACTGGAGCCTGAACAATCAACGTAATAACCGGAGTCTGGATACCCAACGAAACTGACTGGAGCCTGAACGCTCAATGTAATAACCGGAGTCTGGATACCCAACGAAACAGACCGGAGCCTGAATGGACAACGTAATAAGTGGAGTCTGGATGCTCAACAAAACTGATCGGAGCCTGAACGCTTAACGTAATAACCGGAGTCTGGACACCCAACGAAACTGACCGGAGCCTGAACATTCAACGTAATAACCGGAGTCTGGATACCCAACGAAACTGACCGGAGCCTGAACGCTCAACGTAATAATCGGAGTCTGGATACCCAACGAAACTGACCGGAGCCTGGACGCTCAACGTAATAACTGAAGTCTGGATACCAAACGAAACTGACCGGAGCCTGAATGCTCAACGTAATAATCGGAGTCTAGATACCCAACGAATATGACCGGAGCCTGAACGCACAACGTAATAACCGGAGTCTGGATACCCAACGAAAATGATCGGAGCCTGAACGCTCAACGTAATAACTGGAGTCTGGATGCCCAACGAAATTGACCAGAGGCTGAACGCTCAATGTAATAACCGGAATTTGGATACTCAACGAAACTGACCGGAGCCTGAACGCTCAACGTAAAAACCGGAGTCTGGATACGCAACGAAACTTACCGGAGCCTGAACGCTCAACGTAATAACTGAAGTCTGGATACCAAACGAAACTGACCGTAGCCTGAACGCTCAACGTAATAACCGGAGTCTGGATACCCAACGAAACTGACCGGAGCCTGAACCCTCAACGTAATAACCGGAGTTTGGATACCCAACAAAACTGACCGGAGCCTGAATGCTCAAAGTAAAAACCGGAGTCTGGATAACCAACGAAACTGACCAGGGCCTGAACGCTCAACATAATAACCGGAGTCTGGATACCCAAGGAAACTGAACGGAGCCTGAACGCTCAACGTAATAACCGGAGTCTGGATACTCAACGAAACTGACCGGACCCTGAACGCACAACGTAATAATTGGAGTTTGAATGCTCAACAAAAATGACCGGAGCCTGAACGCTCAACGTAATAACCAGAGTCTGGATACCTAACGAAACTGACCGGAGCCTGAACGCTTAACGTAATAACCGGAGTCTGGATACCCAACGAAACTGACTGGAGCCTGAACAATCAACGTAATAACCGGAGTCTGGATTCCCAACGAAACTGACCGGAGCCTGAACGCTCAATGTAATAACCGGAGTCTGGATACCCAACGAAACAGACCGGAGCCTGAATGGACAACGTAATAAGTGGAGTCTGGATGCTCAACAAAAATGATCGGAGCCTGAACGCTTAACGTAATAACCGGAGTCTGGACACCCAACGAAACTGACCGGAGCCTGAACATTCAACGTAATAACCGGAGTCTGGATACCCAACGAAACTGACCGGAGCCTGAACGCTCAACGTAATAATCGGAGTCTGGATACCCAACGAAACTGACCGGAGCCTGGACGCTCAATGTAATAACTGAAGTCTGGATACCAAACGAAACTGACCGGAGCCTGAATGCTCAACGTAATAACCGGAGTCTGGATACCCAATGAATATTACCGGAGCCTGAACGCACAACGTAATAACCGGAGTCTGGATACCCAACGAAAATGATCGGAGCCTGAACGCTCAACGTAATAACTGGAGTCTGGATGCCCAACGAAATTGACCGAAGGCTGAACGCTCAATGTAATAACCGGAATTTGGATACTCAACGAAACTGACCAGAGCCTGAACGCTCAACGTAAAAACCGGAGTCTGGATACGCAACGAAACTGACCGGAGCCTGAACGCTCAACGTAATAACCGGAGTCTGGATACCCAACGAAACTGACCGGAGCCTAAACGCTCAATGTAATAACCGGAGTCTGGATACCCAAAGAAACTGACCGGAGCCTGAACCCTCAACGTAATAACCGGAGTCTGGATACCCAACTAAATTGACTGGAGCCTGAACGCTCAACGTAAAAACCGGAGTCTGGATACCCAACGAAACTGACCAGGGCCTGAATGCTCAACGTAATAACCGGAGTCTGGATACCCAACAAAACTGACCGGAGCCTGAATGTTCTACGTAATAACCGGAGTCTGGATACTCAACGAAACTAACCGGAGCCTGAACGCTCAATGTAATAACCGGAGTCTGGACACTCAACGAAACTGACTGGAGCCTGAACGATCAACGTAATAACCGGAGTCTGGATACACAACGAAACTGACCGGAGCCTGAACGCTCAACGTAATAACTAGAGTCTGGATACTCAACGAAACTGACCGGACCCTGAACGCACAACGTAATAACTGGAGTCTGGATGCTCAACGAAAATGACCGGAGCCTGAACGCTCAACGTAATAACCAGAGTCTGGATACCTAACGAAACTGACCGGAGCCTGAACGCTCAACGTAATAACCGGAGTCTGGATACCCAACGAAACTGACTGGAGCCTGAACCATCAATGTAATAACCGGAGTCTGGATACCCAACGAAACTGACCGGAGCCTGAACGCTCAATGTAATAACCGGAGTCTGGATACCCAACGAAAAAGACCGGAGCCTGAATGGACAACGTAATAAGTGGAGTCTGGATGCTCAACGAAAATGATCGGAGCCTGAACGCTTAACGTAATAACCGGAGTCTGGACACCCAACGAAACTGACTGGAGCCTGAACATTCAACGTAATAACCGGAGTCTGGATACCCAACGAAACTGACCGGAGCCTGAACGCTCAACGTAATAATCGGAGTCTGGATACCCAACGAAACTGACCGGAGCCTGGACGCTCAAAGTAATAACTGAAGTCTGGATACCAAACAAAACTGACCGGAGCCTCAATGTTCAACGTAATAACCGGAGTCTGGATACTCAACGAAACTAACCGGAGCCTGAACGCTCAATGTAATAACCGGAGTCTGGACACTCAACGAAACTGACTGGAGCCTGAACGATCAACGTAATAACCGGAGTCTGGATACACAACGAAACTGACCGGAGCCTGAACGCTCAACGTAATAACCGGAGTCTGGATACTTAACGAAACTGACCGGACCCTGAACGCACAACGTAATAACTGGAGTCTGGATGCTCAACGAAAATGACTGGAGCTTGAACACTCAACGCAATAACCAGAGTCTAGATACCTAACGAAACTGACCGGAGCCTGAATGCTCAACGTAATAACCGGAGTCTAGATACCCAACGAAACTGACTAGAGCCTGATCCATGAACGTAATAACCGGAGTCTGGATACCCAACGAAACTGACCGGAGCCTGAACGCTCAATGTAATAACCGGAGTCTGGATACCCAACGAAACAGACCGGAGCCTGAATGGACAACGTAATAAGTAGAGTCTGGATGCTCAACGAAAATGATCGGAGCCTGAACGCTCAACGTAATAACCGGAGTCTGGACACCCAACGAAACTGACCGGAGTCTGAACATTCAACGTAATAACCGGAGTCTGGATACCCATCGAAACTGACCGGAGCCTGAACGCTCAACGTAATAATCGGAATCTGGATACCGAACGAAACTTACCGGAGCCTGGACGCTCAAAGTAATAACTGAAGTCTGGATATCAAACGAAACTGATGGGAGCCTGAATGCTCAACATAATAACCGGAGTCTGGATACCCAACGAATATGACCGGAGCCTGAACGCACAACATAATAACCGGAGTCTGGATACCCAACGAAACTGACCGGAGCCTGAATGCACAACGTAATAACTGGAGTCTGGATGCTCAACAAAAATGACCGGAGCCTGAACACTAAACGTAATAACCGGAGTCTGGATACTCAACAAAACTGAGTGAAGCCTGAACGATCAACGTAATAACCGGAGTCTGGATACACAACGAAACTGACCGGAGCCTGAACGCTCAACGTAATAACCGGAGTCTGGATACCCAACGAAACTGACCGGAGCCTAAACACTAAATGTAATAACCGGAGTCTGGATACCCAAAGAAACTGACCGGAGCCTGAACCCTCAACGTAATAACCGGAGTCTGGATACCCAACAAAATTGACTGGAGCCTGAACGCTCAACGTAAAAACCGGAGTCTGGATACCCAACGAAACTGACCGGAGCCTGAATGCTCAACGTAATAACCGGAGTCTAGATACCCAACAAAATTGACCGGAGCCTGAACGCTCAACGTAAAAACCGGAGTCTGGATACCCAACGAAACTGACCAGAGCCTGAACGCTCAACGTAATAACTGGAGTCTGGATACCCAACGAAACTGACCGGAGCCTAAACGCTCAATGTAATAACCGGAGTCTGGATACGCAAAGAAACTGACCGGAGCCTGAACACTCAACGTAATAACCGGAGTCTGGATACCCAACAAAATTGACTGGAGCCTGAACGCTCAATGTAAAAACCGGAGTCTGGATACCCAACGAAACTGACCGGAGCCTGAACGCTCAACGTAATAACCGGAGTCTGGATACCCAGTAAAATTGACCGGAGCCTGAACGCTCAACGTAAAAACCGGAGTCTGGATACCCAACGAAACTGACCGGAGCCTGAACGCTCAACGTAATAACCGGAGTCTGGATACCCAACGAAACTGACTGGAGCCTGAACCATCAATGTAATAACCGGAGTCTGGATACCCAACGAAACTGACCGGAGCCTGAACGGACATCGTAATAACCGGAGTCTGGATACCCAACGAAACCGACCGGAGCCTGAATGGACAACGTAATAAGTGGAGTCTGGATGCTCAACGAAAATGATCGGAGCCTGAACGCTCAACGTAATAACCGGAGTCTGGACACCCAACGAAACTGACTGGAGCCTGAACATTCAACGTAATAACCGGAGTCTGGATACCCAACGAAACTGACCAGAGCCTGAACGCTCAACGTAATAATCGGAGTCTGGATACCCAACGAAACTGACCGGAGCCTGGACGCTCAAAGTAATAACTGAAGTCTGGATACCAAACGAAACTGACCGGAGCCTGAACGTTCAACATAATAACCGGAGTCTGGATACTCAACGAACTTAACCGGAGCCTGAACGCTCAATGTAATAACCGGAGTCTGGACACTCAACGAAACTGACTGGAGCCTGAACGATCAACGTAATAACTGGAGTCTGGATACACAACGAAACTGACCGGAGCCTGAACGCGCAACGTAATAACCGGAGTCTGGATACTTAACGAAACTGACCGGACCCTGAACGCATAACGTAATAACTGGAGTCTGGATGCACAACGAAAATGACTGGAGCCTGAACGCTCAACTGAATAACCAGAGTCTAGATACCTAACGAAACTGACCGGAGCCTGAACGCTCAACGTAATAACCATAGTCTGGATACCCAACGAAACTGACTGGAGCTTGATCCATCAACGTAATAACCGGAGTCTGGATACCCAACGAAACTGACCGGAGCCTGAACGCTCAATGTAATAACCGGAGTCTGGATACCCAACGAAACTGACCGGAGCCTGAACGCTCAACGTAATAATCAGAGTCTGGATACCAAACGAAACTGACCGGAGACTGGACGCTCAAAGTAATAACTGAAGTCTGGATACCAAACGAAACTGACCGGAGCTTGAATGCTCAACGTAATAACCGGAGTCTGGATACCCAACGAATATGACCGGAGCCTGAACGCACAACATAATAACCGGAGTCTGGATACCCAACGAAACTGACCGGAGCCTGAACGCACAACGTAATAACTGGAGTCTGGATGCTCAACCAAAATGACCGGAGCCTGAACACTCAACGTAATAACCGGAGTCTGGATACTCAACGAAACTGACTGAAGCCTGAACCCTCAACGTAATAACCGGAGTCTGGATACACAACGAAACTGACCGGAGCCTGAACGCTCAACGTAATAACCGGAGTCTGGATACCTAACGAAACTGACCGGAGCCTAAACGCTCAATGCAATAACCGGAGTCTGGATACCCAAAGAAACTGACCGGAGCCTGAACCCTCAACGTAATAACCGGAGTCTGGATACCCAACAAAATTGACTGGAGCCTGAACGCTCAACGTAAAAACCGGAGTCTGGATACCAAACGAAACTGACCGGAGCCTGAACGCTCAACGTAATAACCGGAGTCTAGATACCCAACAAAATTGACCGGAGCCTGAACGCTCAACGTAAAAACCGGAGTCTGGATACCCAACGAAACTGACCGGAGCCTGAACGCTCAACGTAATAACCGGAGTCTGGATACCCAATGAAACTGAATGGAGCCTGAACGCTCAACGTAATAACCGGAGTCTGGATACCCAACGAAACTGACCGGAGCCTGAATGCACAACGTAATAACTGGAGTCTGGATGCTCAACGAAAATGATCGGAGCCTGAATGCTCAACGTAATAACCGGAGTCTGGACACCCAACGAAACTGACCGGAGCCTGAACATTCAACGTAATAACGGAGTCTGGATACCCAACGAAACTGACCGGAGCCTGAACGTTCAACGTAATAATCGGAGTCTGGATACCCAACGAAATTGATTGGAGCCTGAACGATCAACGTAATAACCGGAGTCTGGATACCCAACGAAACTGACCGGAGCCTGAACGCTCAATGTAATAACCGGAGTCTGGATACCCAACGAAACTGACCAGAGCCTGAACCCTCAACGTAATAACCGGAGTCTGGATACCCAACAAAACTGACCGGAGCCTGAACGCTCAACGTAAAAACCGGAGTCTGGATACCCAATGAAACTGATCAGGGCCTGAACGCTCAACATAATAACCGGAGTCTAGATACCCAACGAAACTGACCGGAGCCTGAACGCTCAAAGTAATAACCGGAGTCTGGATACTCAACGAAACTGACCGGACCCTGAACGCACAACGTAATAACTGGAGTCTGGATGCTCAACGAAAATGACCGGAGCCTGAACGCTCAACGTAATAATCAGAGTCTGGATACCTAACGAAACTGACCGGAGCCTGAACGCTCAACGTAATAACCGGAGTCTAGATACCCAACGAAACTGACCGGAGCCTGAACGCTCAACGTAATAACCATAGTCTGGATACCCAACGAAACTGACTGGAGCCTGATCCATCAACGTAATAACCGGAGTCTGGATACCCAACGAAACTGACCGGAGCCTGAACGCTCAATGTAATAACCGGAGTCTGGATACCCAACGAAACTGACCGGAGCCTGAACGCTCAACGTAATAATCAGAGTCTGGATACCAAACGAAACTGACCGGAGACTGGACGCTCAAAGTAATAACTGAAGTCTGGATACCAAACGAAACTGACCGGAGCTTGAATGCTCAACGTAATAACCGGAGTCTGGATACCCAACGAATATGACCGGAGCCTGAACGCACAACATAATAACCGAAGTCTGGATACCCAACGAAACTGACCGGAGCCTGAACGCACAACGTAATAACTGGAGTCTGGATGCTCAACCAAAATGACCGGAGCCTGAACACTCAACGTAATAACCGGAGTCTGGATACTCAACGAAACTGACTGAAGCCTGAACCCTCAACGTAATAACCGGAGTCTGGATACACAACGAAACTGACCGGAGCCTGAACGCTCAACGTAATAACCGGAGTCTGGATACCCAACGAAACTGACCGGAGCCTAAACGCTCAATGCAATAACCGGAGTCTGGATACCCAAAGAAACTGACCGGAGCCTGAACCCTCAACGTAATAACCGGAGTCTGGATACCCAACAAAATTGACTGGAGCCTGAACGCTCAACGTAAAAACCGGAGTCTGGATACCCAACGAAACTGACCGGAGCCTGAACGCTCAACGTAATAACCGGAGTCTAGATACCCAACAAAATTGACCGGAGCCTGAACGCTCAACGTAAAAACCGGAGTCTGGATACCCAACGAAACTGACCGGAGCCTGAACGCTCAACGTAATAACCGGAGTCTGGATACACAACGAAACTGACCGGAGCCTGAACGCTCAACGTAATAACCGGAGTCTGGATACCCAATGAAACTGAATGGAGCCTGAACGCTCAACGTAATAACCGGAGTCTGGATACCCAACGAAACTGACCGGAGCCTGAATGCACAACGTAATAACTGGAGTCTGGATGCTCAACGAAAATGATCGGAGCCTGAACGCTCAACGTAATAACCGGAGTCTGGACACCCAACGAAACTGACCGGAGCCTGAACATTCAACGTAATAACGGAGTCTGGATACCCAACGAAACTGACCGGAGCCTGAACGTTCAACGTAATAATCGGAGTCTGGATACCCAACGAAATTGACTGGAGCCTGAACGATCAACGTAATAACCGGAGTCTGGATACCCAACGAAACTGACCGGAGCCTGAACGCTCAATGTAATAACCGGAGTCTGGATACCCAAAGAAACTGACCAGAGCCTGAACCCTCAACGTAATAACCGGAGTCTGGATACCCAACAAAACTGACCGGAGCCTGAACGCTCAACGTAAAAACCGGAGTCTGGATACCCAATGAAACTGATCAGGGCCTGAACGCTCAACATAATAACCGGAGTCTAGATACCCAACGAAACTGACCGGAGCCTGAACGCTCAAAGTAATAACCGGAGTCTGGATACTCAACGAAACTGACCGGACCCTGAACGCACAACGTAATAACTGGAGTCTGGATGCTCAACGAAAATGACCGGAGCCTGAACGCTCAACGTAATAATCAGAGTCTGGATACCTAACGAAACTGACCGGAGCCTGAACGCTCAACGTAATAACCGGAGTCTAGATACCCAACGAAACTGACTGGGGCCTAAACCATCAACGTAATAACCGGAGTCTGGATACCCAACGAAACTGACCGGAGCCTGAACGCTCAATGTAATAACCGGAGTCTGGATACCCAACGAAACTGACCGGAGCCTGAATGCACAACGTAATAACTGGAGTCTGGATGCTCAACGAAAATGACCGGAGCCTGAACGCTCAACGTAATAACCGGAGTCTGGACACCCAACGAAACTGACCGGAGCCTTAACATTTAACGTAATAACCGGAGTCTGGATACCCAACGAAATTGACCGGAGCCTGAACGCTCA
Organism: Lathyrus sativus; assembly: GCA_963859935.3. Taxonomy (NCBI): domain Eukaryota; kingdom Viridiplantae; phylum Streptophyta; class Magnoliopsida; order Fabales; family Fabaceae; genus Lathyrus; species Lathyrus sativus. Next base: position 822,628 of record CAWUDS030000773.1, read on the forward strand.
ACGTAATAATCGGAGTCTGGATACCCAACGAAACTGACCGGAGCCTGGACGCTCAACGTAATAACTGAAGTCTGGATACCAAACGAAACTGACCGGAGCCTGAATGCTCAACGTAATAACCGGAGTCTGGATACCCAACGAATATGACCGGAGCCTGAACGCACAATGTAATAACCGGAGTCTGGATACCAAACGAAACTGACCGGAGCCTGAACGCACAACGTAATAACTGGAGTCTGGATGCTCAACGAAAATGACCGGAGCCTGAACACTCAACGTAATAACTGGAGTCTGGATACGCAATGAAACTGATTGGAGCGTGAACGCTCAGCGTAATAACCGGAGTCTGGATACCCAACGAAACTGACCAGAGCCTGAACGCTCAACGTAATAACCGAAGTCTGGATACCCAAAGAAACTTACCGGAGCCTGAACGCTAAATGTAATAACCGGAGTCTGGATACCCAACGAAACTGACCGGAGCCTGAACCCTCAACGTAATAACCGGAGTCTGGATACCTGTTGCACCCCAAAATTTGACTAACAATTATTTATTCATTGAGTGTTTGAAAGTTGATACCTTCATCAGACAGTTCAAGAGATCCTCAGAGGAATTGGTTGAAACCAGGGTTGTGTGCTTCATAGCTTGAGAGTTGTGGGTGCTCCTCAGATGATTCTGAGACTTTGAGAATGAACTTGATGTTTTGAGAAAGCCTATGAGATGTCTTGAAAGCCATCAGGAAGTCCAGAGAAGTCATTATGCAAGAGTTCAGAAGATTCAACCATGAATGGTAGAATTAGGGTTTTGAATGGGTCAACCCTAGGATAACTGAAAATTTGGAGAAGGTTGAGACCTAATACAAGGGCCATGAGATCATGGAATGATGCATAAAGATGTTATAAAGATGATTCCTAGACCAACTCATCATGATTGAGGAGTTTGAGAAGTTTCAAGTTAGGGTTTCTGAGGATTGTCAGTGAAAAAACCCTAGTTTGATCCCTATCTTCCAGGCAGTTTTAGCTCTAGATGTGATTGATATCTCATCTTCCCCACAACATGAATGTTGTAGAGCTTGTTCTTAGCTTTAATTTGAGTGGTGGAAGTCCTTGATAGGAGTTGCAGAGCTCAAGTTATGGTTTTGACAAATTACAGGTCAGCAGAGGTGTGTGAATCTGGGTCCTTAAAAGTCACCCAACTTGCAGACAACTTTTGCCCTAGTAGGATGATTCCTATGATCTCTTGGTCAACACGAATGTTGAAGATCATCTTCTTAGCTTTAATTTGAGTGGTAGAAGTCCTTGATAGGATTTGTGGAACTCAACTTATGGTTTGAACAAGACAGGGGTAATTTGGTCATTTGTCAGTTATAGGTCATTTTAAGCAAAGGCCATATCTCCTATTTCCAAGCCTCAAATGGAAAAACTCAAAACATGAAAGTTGTTCAAAATGGCATTTTAAGCCTAGAAAGAAGGTCATGGATTGTTGGAAAAGCTCATAGCATGGAATGACAAAGTTTGGTAAATTTGAACTAAAAAGGGCTTATAAGTTAAAAAAGTTGAAAATGAAAATTGGTTTGGAAGATCTAGGAATCCAAAATAGGTCATCCAATATATCATTTTGATTGGAAACATCATTTTGAAAACATTGGTTTAAGCACAATTTTCATTTGAGGCTTTAAAATGGGACATGCTTTGTAATATTGAAACTTGCATTATAAGGCACCTTTGGAAATCTTAACACAAGGCAAGAAAAAGGCTTGTAATTGCACATACCTTCTCAATATCTCATGTAAGGGTATTTTGACACCAAATTGTAAGGCATAAGGCATGAGATGAGAGAAATTCAATATGTCATCACATGAGATTTCAAGGACTTTCTAGATCATTCTAGATGGTCCTAGACTTTTCCAATGATGGTTATTTAAAGAGTGCATTAGAGTGAAGTGGGAGGTTGGTGAAAGTTGAAGAATTGAGTGGAGAAGAGTGAGGTTAGAGCAAGGTTTTCAAGAGGTTCCATTATTGCAATTCAAGCTCGAGTTCACCATTGGAGGCTTCCTCCATCCAAGTTTTTGCAAACAGAATCATTTCCACCATTGGAGGATCATCTGGAAGAAGAAGCAAGCATTGAATCGTGCCCTACATCATTCTACCATAACTTATTGACAGGTTGGTAAATACATTCATACCTCTTTAATTATGCATAGATAGCTTAGATTCTAGGTGTAGATTGGTTAAGATAGGATAGATGATGAAATTCTGAGAAGTAGAGGGCATTCCATGAGGTTTCATGGCAGGTGCAAGAATCTGTCATGATCAAGAATAGGCTGGATGTTAGGTTTTAATGCACGATTGATAGTTCATTGTGATGAGCATAACATGTAGAACAAGATAGGGCCATTGATTGAGAGTTTTGATAAGGTTGATCTCAGTGCAATCATGGTGGCACCAAGGTTTCGAGCTTTCTGTTTGAATGATTCAAAGAGAACTAGAGAAAATTACACGTATAGCCTTGTTCCTCTTAATCAGTAGGTCATTTTCCTTTTTGGAATTTTTGAGTTTCGTCAAGTGTGGAGAGAGAACGAGCCAGGAGAAGTCCTTGCATGGAGGCACGATTTCTGAAAACCCTAAGTGTTTTGGGACGATGACTGGCATCCGTTGGATCTTTCTGAAATTCTTGACCTATTACTCTAATCCAACGGTCCCAGTTGAATGAAGAAAGCGGAGGGAAATGCAGATGCCAAACGCTGCCGTTTGGATAAGTGGAAGACCATGGGCTCAGCAGACCTTTGCTTCTCACACCCCCCTGATCCAGCCCATCTAATAATGAACTAGCGTGTCTTGCTTATCACACCCCCTCCCCTTTATTTCAATTCTTTTATATTTTTAATTTCCTTTAATTTTCTTGCACTTTAATAAATTCATATAAAATCCAAAATTAAATATTTTTTTAATTCTTGTTTTTTTCATATGTTAATAAATCTGTCTAGAAAAATATAAATAAATAAAATTTCCATTTTATTTTCTTTTAATATTTTTAGTATATTTTTCTTTTAAATAGCTTTTTAATATGTTTAGTTTGATATCCAATTCTGTAGAATTTGTTTTAGGACCTTCCTTTAGTCTTTTTAATTCATTCTTTTTGGTGTGATTAGATATTGAATCATAGTTCCCCATAGGATTTAATTCTTGATTTTTAGATTAAAGTTTGATTAGTTTAATCAGGTTAGCATTAGGGTATCATAATTAGGGTCTATGCTATGCATAGGTAAGGAAATTCATTTTCTTTAGATAGTCTTGTCTTGATTTTTGGGTAAGGGCATATGTGGATGTTATGGGTAGGTGTTGTAGACCTTTGTGAATAATTGATAGATGTTTCCCTCTTGTTTTAGTATTTTAGGTATTTTCTGAAGTTGGCTGATGATTTTGTCTGTTCTGTGGTTATCTGTTCATCTCTGGGGTTTATTTTGGGGAATTTGTTGTGGGGCTTAGTTTGTTTTGAAGATCTTGTTGAGGAGCATGATGAAGAGAAGATTGTAGATCAAGACTCAGAGACCCAGAGCTTGGAGCTTATTCCCTGTCTGTGAGGTTTGAGATCCTGAAGTTTGAAGGAAGTTCATGGTACTTTCCTGAGGAAGGCACTATGAATGACTTTCATTCTTTCTTCTCACCTCTTTCTCAAGTATCCAATGATGTTGGAGCCAACTTGTGAGTTTAATTTCTCCGGAGGAGGAATGTAAACTGATCACAGTTGTTGAGCCACATGGGATATAATTCCTAAGTGGAAGCCTCCGAGTACTTTCCTGAGGAAGGTCCTATGGGTCTATTCATTTAGTTCCATTAGTTTATCTAGGATTTCTCAAGTATCCAATGATGTTGGAGCCAACTTGTGAGTTTAATTTCTCCTGAGGAGGAATGTAAACTGATCACATGTTGTTGAGCCACATGGGGTACAATTCCTAAGTAGAAGCCTCCTAGTACTTTCCTGAGGAAGGTCCTATGAGTCTATTCACTTAGTTTCACTAGTTCAGATAGGATTTCCTAAATATCCAGTGATGTTGGAGCCTGCTTGTGAGTTTAATTTCTCCTGAGGAGGAATATAAACTGATCACAGTGGTTGAGCCACATAGGATATGACTCCTGAGTATACACCTCCTAGTGCTTTCCTGAGGAAAACACTATGAGTCTGCCTACTTAGCTCCCTTTCTTTGGTAAGCTTGTTCTGAAGCTTGAAGACTGGGATTGATTCCTTTTGGTTAGGTTTTGCTTTAGGGCTTTGCTTAGAGTTGATCAGGATTCTGTGTTAGGGTTAGGATTAGAGAGTAGATTCTTTCTTTCTCAAGCATGTGTTTTGTTTGCCTGATGGCACTTCATTCTTTTACTGTTTATTGCTTGATAGCATGTTGTTTATTTTTCAGTATGATTACTGTTATTTCATGACTGGCTTGAGGTTGAGATGAGCTTGTGGAGGCTGAAGCCCCACACACATTTCCTCCCTCACTTGCATTGCATGCATTTTACTGTTAAAGCTGATGCTTTGTCTGTTTTGGTGTATCATGGACATGATCCCTTAGGACTCTCATTTCCGTTGATAAGGATTTGATGATAGACTTTTAGGTTGAAACCTATGCATGACAACATCTAGGAGTTCCCTGTTCAAACCTCAACCATAGGATGAATCCATGGCATGATAACAGTAGGACTTGATAGTCTCCCTCCTAGTTGGGCCTGTTCTCTTCTCATCTCGAAGCAGTTTAAAATACAGTAATCATGAATGATTTCTTTCGTACGTTACGAGCCTTAAGCTATCTGAGAAAGGACGCATTCCCTCTCAGGTCATAGTCTCTAGTGCGGTTGAGATCGCAAACACAATAAAAAACACTTCTTTTAGGAAATAAGTCGTAGTTTCCCGAACTACGTTTGCTCTGATCTTTCATACCAGATGAAAGTACGTAGGCATAGGATGCGACGTCCTAGCGAGCAACCTTCAACCTTTCCCCTGTAACCCTTCGTAGGCCGAACTACGTTGACTCTGATTTCTCATTCTCTGATGAGAATACGTAGGCATAAAGTGCGACGCTTTGCCGAGTCATTCTTCTTTTCTTTTTCAGCCAGCCTTGATAGGTAGATAGATTATAACCGACCCGTCCAAGTAAACAAACAAGCGAGGATCCCGTCGAGTACGACGAACGTGAGGGGTGCTAATACCTTCCCCTTGCGTAACCGACTCCCGAACCCAGACAATGGTTGCGATGACCTTGTCTTACCCTTTTTCGTCAGGTTTTTTCCGATCGTTTCCTTTCCCGCTCTGAGGGATAAATAACGAAAGGTGGCGACCCTTCTGTCAGCCGGCGCCGATTTTCGCAGTAGCGACAGCTGGCGACTCTGCTGGGGATCGAACCCAGAATCTCTGGTTCTCCGGTTCCCTATGAGAGTCAGTCCTATCGTTTGTGTGTTTGCTTGTTGGGTTGCGTTTATTTATCGCATTTTTACTTCCCGCACTTTATTTCCCGCATGTTATTTCCAGTTTGATATGATTATCTGTGCTGCTGTGGGAGAGGGATGTTACTATGAGTGAGAAGCCGGACCTGGGCTTGAGTGTACACCTAGACATAGTTGCGGAGAAGTAGTAGACGAACCTGTCTGCTGAGCAGGCACAGTTCCCTACGAAAATCTGCGCTCAGACGAGATTCTTGCAGAGGTGCTCCTTTCCGGTCCTGAGGATCTGAGGGGAGTCCAGACGTAAGGATTGTCGACTCTGGGGACCGATCATTTGGAAGTCAGCTAAGTGAGGCCTCTTCATGACTTGATGATGCCACTCCTTCTGGGAATCGTATCGTCACTCATGAAAGTCTGTGACGCTGATGACCGCATATGATGCCGTACCTTTGTCCGTGGATTAGGTCCATACCTGTGAGTGGGGTTGGGATATTGCAGGAAACTTATACCTTCAGACTACCTGGTTTTTTTTGACAGTGAATCAGTTATGTTGGTGTCAGGGTTCTCAGTTGCAGATTTGACTGTTCTTGATAGAGCAAGGGTTTGATCAGAGGATCTTATCATCGGGTGTTTGTCTGTTCTTGATAGAGCAGGTTTCGATCAGAGTATTGTCATCAGAGGTTTGTCCTGGATGGAGCAGATTTTGAGTGGGGTCTGAGGATCTCATCAGCAGTTGTTGTTTGTTCTTGATAGGGCAGATTTTGAGTGGGGTCTGAAGATCTCATCAGCAGCTGTATGTTTGTTCTTGATAGGGCAGATTTTTGATTTGGGGGTCTGAAGACTTCATCAGCGGACGTTTTCTGATCATACATCCCGGGGTCCTTATTATCAGGCGCTTACTATCGACAGAGCAGAATTTTGATCTCGATCCTATCAGATGGTTATTCTCAGCAGATCAGATTAGTGGTTTTACACTGGGGTTTCCTTCCCATCAGTGACTGTTGATACCGAATCTCCACAGCAGCCACCTGGATATATTGCTGCATGCCTGCATTTTGCATTAGTTTGCATGATCATTCGCATTCCATTGGCGTGTGTCCGTGACAGGTACCGTTTCCCCGATCCAAGATTTCTCGCCTCTTATTGTATTACTGCAGCCTCTCTCAAAAAGACTGTTGCGTACGGGTTCTCGATCCCTGATGGGCTGAAGTTGGCTATCGCTGGTACTATGTATATGTGAGGTTGTTGTTTCCATGATTGGGCCCAGATTCCCCTCCTTATTATTGTCAGCATTGGTACTAAGGTGCCAGGATCGGGGGAAACCTCTCAAGCACACAGACACGCGCATACATCTGCATGAAGCATTTTGCATGACATACATTCTGTTGCTTTTCCTAACCTTTAATGTTGACAGGTTTTCAGGTACACAGGTTCCGAGCTGCTTTCGATCTCCAGGATTGATCAAAAACTCATCCACCGCTACTCAACTCGCGCTAATCAGACAAGGATAATGGACCAGGTACAGTCAGATGTTCAAGAGCTCCGTGAACGGATGGATCGTTTTATGGAGCTGATGCAAGTAGTCGCGAATGGTCAGGACCAGCTTCGCACTTTGGTTCAACCTCTGATCTCCAGGGTTGACAGTAATGGCATACTTCACGGCGGGGCCGTGCCTACTCCTCCTCCAGTGGATGCTCCACAGAATGGTGTTCCTGTTGCCGGGGGCAACGGCAGTGCTAACGGCAATCTGATGACCAATCTCGGACTCAACGCGGCAGGCGTCGGCAATGGTAGTCTGGGAGCCAATGTTAACATAGGGCCGGTCAACGGCAATGCTGGTGCAGGAAATCTGTTGGTGCCTCAACCGTGGCTGGAGGACCATCAGGATGACATATTTTCTCAGAGAGGTGTAGAAGCAGAGTTGAATGCTGAAGCTCGACTCAGGTTCAAGGCGCTGGAAGACAAGATGAGAGACATCGAAAATCAGAACACATTGGGCGTTGACATGTCCAAGCTCGGGTTGATTGCTGACTTTAAAGTACCTCACAAGTTCAAGGTGCCTACCTTTGAGAAGTATAAGGGTACTACTTGCCCCCGCGTCCACCTCCGATCTTATTATAGAAAGATGTCCGCCTATTCTGACGATGAGAAGTTGCTGATGCACTTCTTTCAAGATAGCCTTTCTGGTCCATCACTTGAATGGTATATGGGCCTGGAGCCCGCAACTGTGCGCACCTGGAAAGACCTCGCAGAAGCGTTCGTCCTCCACTATCAATACAATAGCGACTTGGCTCCCAACCGAGTTCAGCTTCAGAATCTCTCACAGCGGAACAATGAAAGCTTTAAAGAATACGCCCAGCGGTGGCGTGAATTGGCTGCTCGGGTTCAATCGCCGATGGTTGAGCGTGAGCTAGTGCAAATGTTCGTGGCTACCCTTCCTGGAATCTATTATGAAAAGCTGGTCAGTGGCATGTCTGGAACATTCTCGGCTCTCATCACTCTGGGCGAGCATGTTGAGAACGGTATAAAGATTGGAAAAATTCAGGGCGAATCATCCTCAGCTGGAGGAGGTAGTAAGAAACCTTACGCTGGCAAGCGCCGAGAGGGAGATGCCAGTGCTGTCACTAATGCTCGGAGAAAGGGCAAGGGCCCTCAGCCTCAGATTGCTAGCATAAATATCCCAGCTGCTCAGCCGCAGCAGCAGCAGCAGCCTCAGCAGCAGAATCAGCAGGGGTACAGGAAATATCAGAATCGGGCTCCTATGGCAAACCGTCATTTTGAAACTCCACCTATGTCGTATGCGCAACTTTTGCAAACGTTGCTTCAGCTCCAATTAGTTCAAAAAAGGACGTTGGCTCCCTTAACAGGGGCACCACCACCGGGGTATGATGCCAATGCTACTTGTGAGTTCCATACTGGGGCACCTGGCCATACGATTGAGAATTGTAAAGCTTTTAAGCACAAAGTGCAGGACTTGGTGGACGCCAAGGTTATCAACTTTTCTGACAGTGTACCCAACGTTACCAAAAACCCCATGCCTCATCATAAGGGGGGCGGAGTGAATGCTGTTATCACTGAAGAAAGTGCGGACTTGCTGACTGATGTCAAAGATTTGAAGACGCCGTTGAGTTTTGTCAAGGCTAAGTTGCTGAAGAAGGGTTTCTTCCCTGGGTGTGGAGAGTTATGTATGGCTTGTGCTACGCTTCCTGATGGGTGTGAGCAGCTGATCGAAGGTATCCAGAGTCTGATGTCTGAGGGTATTTTACAGTTCAGCCGGAGCGTTGAGAGTGCATCAGGGGAGGTCGTGCTAAAGCAGGCAGATGAAGTTGCTACCATTACTATTCCTCGTCACCCTATTACTATTTCTGCACCCCGACCGCCTACTATTACTATCACCAGGGCCGGACCGATCCCATTCGAAAGCACTAATACCGTTCCATGGCATTACGGCGCCGAAGTTTACTGCAATGGTCAGAAGATAGAGCTAGAGCCGTTCGGATCGACTGTGCAGAATCTTGCCGAGGTCAGTGGTATCACTCGAAGCGGTAGAGTGTTTGCGCCAGCAGAGGTTGCAGCAGAGAAAGTGGTCAGGGCTGACGCCGTGGATAAGGGTAAAGGTAAAGCCGTCGAAGAGGTCCCTGCTGGGGTAGAAAAAGACTTGCTAGTTAAAGATGCTGAAGAGTTCATGCGACTAATCAAGAAGAGCGACTACAAGATTGTAGATCATCTTCATCAGACTTCGTCAAAGATCTCGATTCTTAACTTGTTGTTGTGTTCTGAGGCGCACCGCAACGCATTACTGAAGGTATTGAATGCTGCATACGTGCCGCAGGAGATATCAGTAAATCAGCTGGAAGAGGTGGTGGCCCATGTCAATGGTGGTAATGGGCTGGGATTTACAGATCTAGAGCTGACTCCTAAAGGAAGAGATCACAATAGCGCCTTGCACGTCTCGATAGAGTGCAGGGGCACTATTATGTCACATGTCCTGGTAGATACGGGCTCATCCCTTAATGTGCTTCCGAAGAAGGCACTGATGAAGTTGGATACCCGTGGATTGCTTTGCACGCCCAGTGATCTGGTCGTGAAGGCCTTTGACGGAACTAAGCGCCACGTCTTCGGAGAATTGACCCTGCCAATTCAAGTTGGTCCAGAGACGTTCAATACGGTTTTCTACATCATGGATATCATGCCTGCCTATAGTTGCCTCTTAGGTCGGCCATGGATCCATTCTGCTGGTGCCGTGACGTCCACGCTGCATCAAAAGCTTAAATATGCCGTCGGGGGAAGCATAGTAACCGTCTGTGGTGAAGAGGACATCATGGTGAGCCACCTGTCGTCCTTTAAATATGTTGAAATGGATGGCGAGATCCATGAAACGCTTTGCCAAGCATTTGAAACCGTCAGGGTAAAAGAGGTAACTCCTGTCGTCGCGGAGAAGCAAGAGATGAATCTCTCCTCGTTTAAGGAAGCTCGAGCCGTCGTCGAAGCCGGTTCCACCCCAGGCTGGGGGCATGTTTTGGATATACCAATCAAGCAGGATAAGTTTGGATTGGGGTATTCTCCTGGAGCTGAAGCTTCATCTTCTTCTGGCAGCTCGTCTCGTGGGAAAGGGCCGATCCTATTCACCAAGGGGGGAGTGATTTTCGAGAGCATCAACGCTGCGTCGGAGGACAGCGGGGATAGCGACTGTGATCTTGACGCCTGGATTCAGCCGAGCAAGCCGGGCGAGCGCCTCCACAATTGGACCATCAAGGAGATTATCAAGCTGACAAGTGAAGAGTAATGATTTGTTTTTTACAATCTTTGTACAACCCTATGTCCTGCCCGGGGCATAGTGGTTTTACTGTCAGGGCCTTGTTGGATTATGTGTATGCATTTTGTTAATAAATAAAAGGCGTTTTCTTCGTACTCAAATGTTGTGTTCTCTGTTATTCCTATTTTATGTTTATTTCGAAAAAACAGCAAAATGGCAACGGGGTTCGTGCTAACCTGCATATTCTTGCTTTAAACTTAACCCTTGTTATTGCAGGATCCACGTAACAAATGACATCGACTCTGGACCCTCTACGGCTCACTACGACTTCGATTGCCCGATCTATCAAGCCGAGGATGAGATTGATGAAGACGAGGACCTTCTGGAAGAGTTGGCCCGCTTGTTGAGACAAGAAGAAAAGGTTATTCTGCCTCACGAGGAGGATATTGAGATTGTAAATCTGGGTTCTGAGGAGCTCGTCAGAAATGTCAGAGTAGGGGCTGCGCTGCAGAATGATGTCAAGCATAGACTGGTTGAGATGCTTCGAGAGTATAGTGACGTCTTTGCTTGGTCATACGAAGATATGCCCGGACTTGACACAGATATCGTGGTTCATCGCTTGCCATTGCGAGAAGATTGCCCTCCAGTCAAGTAGAAGCTCAGGAGGACGAGACCAGATATGGATGTAAAAATCAAAGAAGAGGTCCAGAAGCAGTTGGATGCAGGATTTCTAGCCGTCACCACTTACCCTCCGTGGGTCGCCAACATAGTGCCCGTACCGAAGAAGGATGGTAAGGTACGCATGTGCGTCGATTATCGGGATTTGAACAGGGCGAGCCCTAAGGATGATTTCCCGTTGCCTCATATCGATGTGTTGGTCGACAACACAACCCAGTTTTCCGTGTTTTCGTTCATGGATGGCTTCTCCGGTTACAATCAGATTAAGATGGCACCGGAGGACATGGAGAAAACGACGTTCATCACCCCCTGGGGAACATTCTGCTATAAGGTAATGCCCTTCGGTCTGAAGAACGCAGGGGCCACTTACCAGCGAGCCATGGTAACTTTGTTTCATGATATGATTCATCATGAGATCGAGGTCTATGTTGATGACATGATTGCAAAGTCCCAAACGGAGGAAGAGCATCTGGTCAACTTATTGAAGCTTTTTCAGAGGCTTAGGAAATTCAGGCTGAGGCTGAATCCTAACAAGTGCACTTTCGGAGTGCGGTCCGGAAAGTTATTGGGGTTTATCGTTAGTGAACGAGGGATTGAAGTCGATCCTGCGAAGATAAAAGCTATCCAAGAAATGCCAGTGCCGAAAATAGAGAAAGAAGTTCGTGGTTTCCTGGGCCGAATAAACTACATTGCAAGGTTTATCTCTCAGCTCACGGCCACTTGTGAACCGATGTTCAAGCTTTTAAAGAAGGATCAGGCGATTACTTGGAATGAGGATTGCCAGAAGGCATTCGACAAAATAAAACAGTATCTTCAAGAACCTCCAATCTTGATACCCCCAGTGGCTGGACGGCCATTAATCATGTACCTGACGGTTCTGGAGAATAGTATGGGGTGTGTTCTCGGTCAGCACGACGAGACGGGCAGAAAAGAGCATGCCATTTATTATTTGAGTAAAAAGTTCACTGAGTGTGAATCTCGATACTCGATGCTGGAGAAGACGTGTTGTGCGTTAGCTTGGGCTGCCAAACGTCTACGACAGTATATGCTCAATCACACCATTATTCTAATTTCGAAGATGGATTCGATCAAGTACGTCTTCGAGAAGCAGGCTCTTTCAGGCAGGATTGCCAGATGGCAAATGGTGTTAACAGAATATGATATTCAGTACGTCTCTCAAAAGGCCATTAAGGGAAGCGTATTGTCTAATTACCTTGCCGAACAGCCAATCGAAGACTACCAGCCAATGAAGTTCGAATTCCCTGACGAGGATATTATGTTCCTCAAAGCGAAGGATTGCGATGAGCCATTGCCCGATGAGGGGCCAGATAGGAAGTCTCAGTGGAAGTTGATATTCGACGGAGCGGTTAATTCCTATGGAAGTGGTATTGGGGCTATCATCACGACTCCTCACGGATCCCACATCCCGTTTACTGCGAGACTGACGTTTCCAGTTACCAATAATGAAGCAGAGTATGAAGCATGTATTATGGGTCTAGAAGAGGCAATTGATTTGAGAATCAAGAATCTAGACATATATGGTGACTCAGCGCTTGTAATCAATCAGATTAAAGGGGAGTGGGAAACTCGTCAAGCGAATCTAGTGCCGTACATGAATTACGCCAGGAGGCTGCTTCCGTTCTTTGACCGAGTGGAACTTCATCATGTACCCAGGGCTGAAAATCAGATGGCTGATGCCTTAGCCACGTTGGCTTCAATGTATAAAGTCAATTATTGGAATGAGGCTCCAAGAATTGTACTTTCGCGTCTTGATAGACCGGCATTTGTGTTTGCAATCGAGGATGCCAATGACGGCAAGCCATGGTTCCACGACATCCAGACCTTCCTTATGACTAAGGAGTATCCTGCGGGTGCGTCAACCCAGGATAAGAAGACTCTGAGGAGGCTATCTGGAAACTTTTATCTCAATCCTGATGGAGTGCTGTATAAGAGAAACCACGATCTTGTGCTACTCAGATGTGTAGATGAGAAAGAGGCAAGTATGCTCATGGAAGAAGTCCATGAGGGCACATTTGGTACGCACGCCGGCGGGCATGCCATGACGAGAAAGATCCTGAGAGCAGGGTATTACTGGCTGACGATGGAGTTGGATTGCTTCAGATTCACGAAGAAATGTCACAAATGCCAGATTTATGCGGATAAAGTTCATGTGCCGCCGTGCCCATTGAATGTCATGTCCTCCCCTTGGCCGTTCTCCATGTGGGGCATCGACATGATAGGCAAGATCGAGCCCACCGCATCCAATGGTCATCGTTTCATTCTGGTAGCTATCGACTACTTCACCAAATGGGTGGAGGCAGCCTCGTACGCTAATGTGACCAAGCAGGTGGTAGCTAAATTCATAAAGAGGGACATCATCTGTCGCTATGGGATTCCCGAGCGGATCATTACTGATAATGGTTCGAATTTGAATAACAAGATGATGAAGGAGCTGTGCCAGAGCTTCAAGATTGAACACCACAACTCATCTCCTTACCGGCCGAAGATGAATGGCGCCGTCGAAGCCGCCAACAAGAACATCAAGAAGATTGTTCAGAAGATGGTTGTGACGTACAAAGATTGGCACGAGATGTTGCCGTTTGCCTTGCACGGTTATCGTATGACGGTGCGTACGTCGACCGGGGCAACTCCTTTCTCCTTAGTGTACGGTATGGAAGCTGTCCTACCGTTGGAAGTGGAGATTCCTTCTTTGCGGGTTTTGGTTGATGTAAAACTCGACGAGGCAGAATGGGTTACAAATCGCTTGAACCAACTCAGCCTGATGGACGAGAAGAGGTTAGCATCGATTGCATTTGGTCGCCTGTACCAAAGCCGAATGAAGAAAGCTTATGACAAGAAGGTACGTCCTAGAAGCTTTCAGACGGGTGATCTCGTCCTGAAGAAGATTCTTCCGCCACACTCCGATCACCGGGGCAAGTGGACTCCGAATTACGAAGGGCCGTATGTCGTCAGCAAGGTCTTCTCGGGAGGAGCTTTGTTATCCACGATGGATGGTGAAGATTTTGCATCCCCGGTGAACGCGGACGCAGTTAAAAAATACTTTGCTTGAAAGAGACCCGCTGGACAAAAAGGAAAAGTCCAGGCAAAAAAGGGGCATCCCGGCGAACCAAAAACAGAATAAAAGGTTCGGGCAAAAATTAGGGATATATTGAAAAGATGTACACCCGCGAAGTCGAAAACCTACACTGGGCGGCTTCGGCAAAAAAGGGTATCCCGGTGAACTGAAAACCCGTAAAGGGCGGTTCACGCAAAAGTTAGGGATTTGAATAAGCAAATGACTGCGTTCCGCGTGTGGACTTTCATTGTTTAGTGGTTTGGAGGACCTGAGGGCCGTTTATCTGAATCAATCTCTTCCGAAGCTGAAGCGTCGGAGAAGTATCGAAGTCGAGTGGGTCTTAGAGGGATCAACTCATGGTGTTCGTCTACGCCTCGTTGCCAACATTTGTATATACTAATGTATATTTATGTTTTATTTTTGCGCAGCTTCCTCATTCCAGGAGCTTGCCTCTATTGTAAAACATTTTTGCCCATTCAGGGGTTCGTCATCAATAAAATGCACATTATTCAGCAATTCTGCTTATCTGTTTAACATTTATCTGTTTTGTTTGCGAATGAAAACGCCGATGTTTTTTAATAAAATGCGCATACATAAACTTACGGGCCTAGGCCCATTGATTGTTGAAACAATTAATTAACTGAATATTGTCACGAGATAATAACCTGGATAGGCCCCTTTGAAGAGGGTATCTTGTCTGTTTGTTGCAGGTGTAGCACCTTCCAGAAGATGTGCCGTGCGCATCCCCGGAGCAGGGCGAACCCTCCTTCTCCAGCAGAGTTCAGTAGTCTCTCCTCCGCAGAATCTGAACGCAAGATGGTGAGCATTGATTCTCTTCCCCAAGCAGACGCATCCTGAAGGAGTGTCACCTCATCAGCTGAGTCAAGCACCGAAGAATGATGTCTTCTTCCCCAGCACCGGGTCACAAGTGCAGGTTTCATAGAAGTATTTGGGTACCGAAGCTCATGTTTTCCCCGATAAAGTCGCCGCAGCAGGTGTCTTCCCCAGCACCGGGTCACAAGTGCAGGTTTCGCAGGAAGTTATTCTCATGCCAAATTATGCAGTAACTGATGGTGCCAGACTGAAGTCTCCAGCGGAATTGAGATTCCCCACCAGAGTTATATTCTCTCCCGAAGTGGGATGATTCCCTCTTCCCCAGTAGGGTGTTGGAATAGCTGATGTTGTATTCCCTTGCTGAGTTCTATTTTCCTTCGAAGTCAAATGATTCTTTCTTCCCTAGCGAAATTGAGATTCCTCACCAGGGTCGTACTCTCCAGTGAAGTAGGATGATTTCTCTCCCCGGCTGAGTCCGCAGAAAAGCAGAATCCTTAGAAGCAGTTGAGACCATGAGTGGATTTTCCCTAGTAGATGTTGAACAGCTGACGCTGTATTTCCCCAGAGCCGTACTCTCTTCGGCAAAGCAGAATGACTTCTCTTTCCTTAGCCGAGCTTGCAGATATCCAAGAGAGCCGAGTCCTTGGAAGTTGATCAGATCATGATTGGTTTGTCCCCAGTGGAGTGTTGAGAAGCTGAAGTTGTTCCCCCACAGAGTTATCATCCCCAGAAGAGTATCCGAGACGGCCGCGCAGTTCATTCTCGCAATAGATATCAGCAGGTCCAAGTTCTCGTAGAGCTTCGTCCCCTGCAGTAATCAACTGAAGTTGTTTTCCCTGCAGCAGTCAACGGAAGATCGTTTCCCCAGGCAGAGTCCGATTGATATTGGCGTGCCCACGTTCTCCTCAGCAGGATGATCCCTCTATCGGAGTAGTCCCTTCTCCTTGACAGGAGAATTCCCCTGCGGCATTTATTTTGCTGACAGGATTGCATAGCATTGTGCATGATTGCATAGCATTTAGCATTTACGCATAGCATTCCCACCGTGTGGGGCATGGCGCAAAAGCATACGCATCATAAGCATGATCTAGGTTATTATCATTCTTGTTTTACAGGAGTTCCACCGAAGGATCAGCTGCTCAGGATGATTCCTGACGTTCTCCCCAACGAGGTCGCTTTCTTAAGATGATTCTTAAGACCCCGGTGTAATCCCCACAGTCGCTCGCTCAAGATGATTTTTGAGATCCCCAGCGAAGTCTTCAGTTCAGGACGATTCTTGAATTCTTCAGCAGGGCCATTTGCTTAAGATGACTCTTAAGACCTCTGTGCAGTTTCCCGAGTTGGTTGCTTAGGATGATTCTTGAGCTCCCCGGTAGCGTCCCCCCAGCAAGAGTTGCCCAGGAAGATTCCTGGAATACCCAGCAGAATGAAGTCTCCAGAAAGGTTATCAGTTCAGGATGATTCTTGAAGGTGCCCGACGGAGTTTGTTCAAGATGATTCTTGAAGTCCTTAGCAGCGTGAAATGTCTGCTCCAACAGTGATGTCTAATCTGAAGATGGACTTCGTGAGCGCCTGAAGGCGGTATCAGAAGGTTCCTGTGAGTTCAGATTTCCTTGTTGATGAATCAACGGATGGCTGAAGACAAGGTTCCAAAGTTAACAAGATGATCCGTGTTGGTCTGAAGACCAAGTCAGTTGTCCTGAGGTGATGATTGATCGCGATCAAGTGAATAGTGCTTCTTCTGACTGAAGTCGAAGATGTTTCTCCAGCTGAAGCGGAGTTTTGCCTGAAGGCAAAGTGTTTGAATCCCCGTAGAGTCATGAATGGCTCAGGATACCATTTCTCTGACTGAAGTCACAGATTTCCTAAGCTGAAGCGAAGGTGCCTAAGGGCAGGGTTATCCCTAAGGTCATGAATGACCTAGGATTCATTTTTTCGGACTGAAGGCCGAAGTATATCCCTGACTGAGGTCACGGATGCTCTATAGCAGAGGTGGAGTTGCCTGAAGGTAGACCCATGTATCCTTGAAGGCCAAGGACCATTTCTTCAGACTGAAGTCGAAGATGCCTCTTGCAGAGTTGTCGACGGGCAAAGTTTACATCCTTGAAGGTCAAGGATGTGTATCTTCAGAAGTACTTGAAGATCTTTTCTAGTTGAAGCTGGAATCGCCGACGGGCAGGGTTTCATCTATCTTCAGAAGAACTTGAAGATTCTCCAGCGGATCTGGAGTGGCCAGGGGCCAGGGTTTCAAATATCTTTAATGTTGAAGTTCTACGGTGGGCAGTGTGCAGTAGTATGCCGATGTTCGTTATGGTTCTGAGGGTGAACCCCAGGTCAGAGTGTGCTCGGTTAAGTCTCTCGTTCCCAGCGGAGTAGTTTCAAATACGCAAGTATACCTTTTGTTCCATTCACCAGGGGTGAACCCCAGGTTAGATTTGTTCAGATTATGATTGGTTCGACGACAAGGTTGAACGTTCGGATTTGACGGCGAGGTCAGATCATGTTTGTCCGACGGCGAGGTTGGATGTTTGTTCGACGGCGAGGTCGAACGTTTGGATTTGACGGCAAGGTCAGATCATGTTTGTCCGACGGCGAGGTTGGATGTTTGTTCGACGGCGAGGTCAGATCATGTTTGTCCGACGACGAGGTTGGATGTTTGTTCGACGGCGAGGTTGAACGTTTGGATTTGACGACGAGGTCAGATCATGTTTGTCCGACGGCGAGGTTGGATGTTTGTTCGACGGCGAGGTTGAACGTTTGGATTTGACGGCGAGGTCAGATCATGTTTGTCCGACGACGAGGTTGGATGTTTATTCGACGACGATGTTGAATGTGTCCGACGGCGAGGTTGGATGTTTATTCGACGGCGATGTTGAATGTGTTCGACGGCGAGGTTGAATGTTTGTTTGACGGCGAGGTCCGACTCTTTAAATCCCCATCAGAGATGATGTTTGTACGACGGCGATGTCGAGTGTCTCTCAGAGCGATGTTTGTTTCCGACGGCGATGTCAGATTCAGTTCTCCAGCGGCGAGGTTGGGTGTCTGAAGGCAATATCAGAAGAAGTTAATGTATTTCTCCAGATAGTTGCCGTGCAGCTATTATTCCAGTGTTCGACAAGTTGAGCAGTTGGCAAATTTTCGGGTTTACCGATATTCAACCGTCTCGCACCTTGATTGGCTGAGAGCCGTTCGCTTCTCACCCTGTCAGGTTCAAGCCGTTTGAATAGGGGCAGCTGTTGCACCCCAAAATTTGACCAACAATTATTTATTCATTGAGTGTTTGAAAGTTTATACCTTCATCAGACAGTTCAAGAGATCCTCAGAGGAATTGGTTGAAACCAGAGTTGTGTGCTTCATAGCTTGAGAGTTATGGGTGCTCCTCAGATGATTCTGAGACTTTGAGAATGAACTTGATGTTTTGAGAAAGCCTATGAGATGTCTTGAAAGCCATCAGGAAGTCCAGAGAAGTCATTGTGCAAGAGTTCAGAAGATTCAACCATGAATGGTAGAATTAGGGTTTTGACTGGGTCAACCCTAGGATAACTGAAAATTTGGAGAAGGTTGAGACCTAATCCAAGGGCCATGAGATCATGGAATGATGCATAAAGATGTTATAAAGATGATTCCTAGACCAACTCATCATGATTGAGGAGTTTGAGAAGTTTCAAGTTAGGGTTTCTGAGGATTGTCAGTGAAAAAACCCTAGTTTGATCCCTATCTTCAGGCAGTTTTATCTCTAGATGTGATTGATATCTCATCTTACCCATAACATGAATGTTGTAGAGCTTGTTCTTAGCTTTAATTTGAGTGGTGGAAGTACTTGATAGGAGTTGCAGAGCTCAAGTTATGGTTTTGACAAATTACAGGTCAGCAGAGGTGTGTGAATCTGGGTCCTTGAAAGTCACCCAACTTACAGACAACTTTTGCCCTAGTAGGATGATTCCTATGATCTCTTGGTCAACATGAATGTTGAATAGCATCTTCTTAGCTTTAATTTTAGTGGTAGACGTCCTTGATAGGATTTGTCGAACTCAACTTATGGTTTGAACAAGACAGGGGTATTTTGGTCATTTGTCAATTATAGGTCATTTTAAGCAAAGGCCATATCTCCTATTTCCAAGCCTCAAATGGAAAAACTCAAAACATGAAAGTTGTTCAAAATGGCATTTTAAGCCTATAAATAAGGTCATGGATTGTTGGAAAAGCTCATAGCATGGAATGACAAAGTTTGGTAAATTTGAACTAAAAAGGGCTTATAAGTTAAAAAAGTTTAAAATGAAAATTGGTTTGGAAGATCTAGGAATCCAAAATAGGTCATCCAATATATCATTTTGATTGGAAACATCATTTTGAGAACATTGGTTTAAGCACAATTTTCATTTGAGGCTTTAAAATGGGACATGCTTTGTAATATTGAAACTTGCATTATAAGGCACCTTTGGAAATCTTAACACAAGACAAGAAAAAGGCTTGTAATTGCACATACCTTCTCAATATCTCATGTAAGGGTATTTTGACACCAAATTGTAAGGCATAAGGCATGAGATGAGAGAAATTCAATATGTCATCACATGAGATTTCAAGGACTTTCTAGATCATTCTAGATGGTCCTAGACTTTTCCAATGATGGTTATTTAAAGAGTGCATTAGAGTGAAGTGGGAGGTTGGTGAAAGTTGGAGAATTGAGTGGAGAAGAGTGAGGTTAGAGCAAGGTTTTCAAGAGGTTCCATTATTGCAATTCAAGCTCGAGTTCACCATTGGAGGCTTCCTCCATCCAAGTTTTTGCAAACAGAATCATTTCCACCATTGGAGGATCATCTGGAAGAAGAAGCAAGCATTGAATCGTGCCCTACATCATTCTACCATAACTTCTTGACAGGTTGGTAAATACATTCATACCTCTTTAATTATGCATAGATAGCTTAGATTCTAGGTGTAGATTGGTTAAGATAGGATAGATGATGAAATTCTGAGAAGTAGAGGGCATTCCATGAGGTCTCATGGCAGGTGCAAGAATCTGTCATGATCAAGAATAGGTTGGATGTTAGGTTTTAATGCACGATTGATAGTTCATTGTGATGAGCATAACATGTAGAACAAGATAGGGCCATTAATTGAGAGTTTTGATAAGGTTGATCTCAGTGCAATCATGGTGGCACCAAGGTTTCGAGCTTTCTGTTTGAATGATTCAAAGAGAACTAGAGAAAATTACACGTATAGCCTTGTTCCTCTTAATCAGTAGGTCATTTTCCTTTTTGGAATTTTTGAGTTTCGTCAAGTGTGGAGAGAGAACGAGCCAGGAGAAGTCCTTGCATGGAGGCACGATTTCTGAAAACCCTAAGTGTTTTGGGACGATGACTGGCATCCGTTGGATCTTTCTGAAATTCTTGACCTATTACTCTAATCCAACGGTCCCAGTTGAATGAAGAAAGCGGAGGGAAATGCAGATGCCAAACGCTGCCGTTTGGATAAGTGGAAGACCATGGGCTCAGCAGACCTTTGCTTCTCACACCCCCCTGATCCAGCCCATCTAATAATGAACTAGCGTGTCTTGCTTATCACACCCCCTCCCCTTTATTTCAATTCTTTTATATTTTTAATTTCCTTTAATTTTCTTGCACTTTAATAAATTCATATAAAATCCAAAATTAAATATTTTTTTAATTCTTGTTTTTTTCATATGTTAATAAATCTGTCTAGAAAAATATAAATAAATAAAATTTCCATTTTATTTTCTTTTAATATTTTTAGTATATTTTTCTTTTAAATAGCTTTTTAATATGTTTAGTTTGATATCCAATTCTGTAGAATTTGTTTTAGGATCTTCCTTTAGTCTTTTTAATTCATTCTTTTTGGTGTGATTAGATATTGAATCATAGTTCCCCATAGGATTTAATTCTTGATTTTTAGATTAAAGTTTGATTAGTTTAATCAGGTTAGCATTAGGGTATCATAATTAGGGTCTATGCTATGCATAGGTAAGGAAATTCATTTTCTTTAGATAGTCTTGTCTTGATTTTTGGGTAAGGGCATATGTGGATGTTATGGGTAGGTGTTGTAGACCTTTGTGAATAATTGATAGATGTTTCCCTCTTGTTTTAGTATTTTAGGTATTTTCTGAAGTTGGCTGATGATTTTGTCTGTTCTGTGGTTATCTGTTCATCTCTGGGGTTTATTTTGGGGAATTTGTTGTGGGGCTTAGTTTGTTTTGAAGATCTTGTTGAGGAGCATGATGAAGAGAAGATTGTAGATCAAGACTCAGAGACCCAGAGCTTGGAGCTTATTCCCTGTCTGTGAGGTTTGAGATCCTGAAGTTTGAAGGAAGTTCATGGTACTTTCCTGAGGAAGGCACTATGAATGACTTTCATTCTTTCTTCTCACCTCTTTCTCAAGTATCCAATGATGTTGGAGCCAACTTGTGAGTTTAATTTCTCCTGAGGAGGAATGTAAACTGATCACAGTTGTTGAGCCACATGGGATATAATTCCTAAGTGGAAGCCTCCGAGTACTTTCCTGAGGAAGGTCCTATGGGTCTATTCATTTAGTTCCATTAGTTTATCTAGGATTTCTCAAGTATCCAATGATGTTGGAGCCAACTTGTGAGTTTAATTTCTCCTGAGGAGGAATGTAAACTGATCACATGTTGTTGAGCCACATGGGGTACAATTCCTAAGTGGAAGCCTCCTAGTACTTTCCTGAGGAAGGTCCTATGAGTCTATTCACTTAGTTCCACTAGTTCAGATAGGATTTCCTAAATATCCAGTGATGTTGGAGCCTGCTTGTGAGTTTAATTTCTCCTGAGGAGGAATATAAACTGATCACAGTGGTTGAGCTACATAGGATATGACTCCTGAGTATACACCTCCTAGTGCTTTCCTGAGGAAAACACTATGAGTCTGCCTACTTAGCTCCCTTTCTTTGGTAAGCTTGTTCTGAAGCTTGAAGACTGGGATTGATTCCTTTTGGTTAGGTTTTGCTTTAGGGCTTTGCTTAGAGTTGATCAGGATTCTGTGTTAGGGTTAGGATTAGAGAGTAGATTCTTTCTTTCTCAAGCATGTGTTTTGTTTGCCTGATGGCACTTCATTCTTTTACTGTTTATTGCTTGATAGCATGTTGTTTATTTTTCAGTATGATTACTGTTATTTCATGACTGGCTTGAGGTTGAGATGAGCTTGTGGAGGCTGAAGCCCCACACACATTTCCTCCCTCACTTGCATTGCATGCATTTTACTGTTAAAGCTGATGCTTTGTCTGTTTTGGTGTATCATTGACATGATCCCTTAGGACTCTCATTTCCTTTGATAAGGATTTGATGATAGACTTTTAGGTTGAAACCTATGCATGACAACATCTAGGAGTTCCCTGTTCAAACCTCAACCATAGGATGAATCCATGGCATGATAACAGTAGGACTTGATAGTCTCCCTCCTAGTTGGGCCTGTTCTCTTCTCATCTCGAAGCAGTTTAAAATACAGTAATCATGAATGATTTCTTTCGTACGTTACGAGCCTTAAGCTATCTGAGAAAGGACGCATTCCCTCTCAGGTCATAGTCTCTAGTGCGGTTGAGATCGCAAACACAATAAAAAACACTTCTTTTAGGAAATAAGCCGTAGTTTCCCGAACTACGTTTGCTCTGATCTTTCATACCAGATGAAAGTACGTAGGCATAGGATGCGACGTCCTAGCGAGCAACCTTCAACCTTTCCCCTGTAACCCTTCGTAGGCCGAACTACGTTGACTCTGGTTTCTCATTCTCTGATGAGAATACGTAGGCATAAAGTGCGACGCTTTGCCAAGTCATTCTTCTTTTCTTTTTCAGCCAGCCTTGATAGGTAGATAGATTATAACCGACCCGTCCAAGTAAACAAACAAGCGAGGATCCCGTCGAGTACGACGGACGTGAGGGGTGCTAATACCTTCCCCTTGCGTAACCGACTCCCGAACCCAGACAATGGTTGCGATGACCTTGTCTTACCCTTTTTCGTCAGGTTTTTTTCGATCGTTTCCTTTCCCGCTCTGAGGGATAAATAACGAAAGGTGGCGACTCTTCTGTCAGCCGGCGCCGATTTTCGCAGTAGCGACAATACCCAACAAAACTGACCGGGGCCTGAACGCTCAATGTAAAAACCGGAGTCTGGATACACAACGAAACTGACTAGGGCCTGAACGCTCAACGTAATAACCGGAGGCTGGATCCCAACAAAGCTGACCGGAGCCTGAACGTTCAACGTAATAACCGGAGTCTGGATACCCAACGAAATTGACCGGAGCCTGAAGGCTCAACGTAATAACCGGAATCTGGATACTCAACGAAACTGACCGGAGCCTGAACGTTCAACGTAATAACCGGAGTCTGGATACTCAACGAAACTGACTGGAGCCTGAACCATCAACGTAATAACTGGAGTCTGGATACACAACGAAATAGATCGGAGCCTGATCGCTCAACGTAATAACCGGAGTCTGGATACACAACGAAACTGACCGGAGTCTGAACGCTCAACGTAATAACCAGAGTCTAGATACCCAACAAAACTGACCGGAGCCTGAACGCTTAACGTAAAAACCGGAGTCTGGATACCCAATGAAACTGAACGGAGCCTGAAAGCTCAACGTAATAACCGGAGTCTGGATACCCAACGAAACTGACCAGAGCCTGAATGCACAATGTAATAACTGGAGTCTGGATGCTCAACGAAAATGATCGGAGCCTGAACGCTCAACGTAATAACCGGAGTCTGGACACCCAACGAAACTGACCGGAGCCTGAACATTCAACGTAATAACCGGAGTCTGGATACCCAACGAAACTGACCGGAGCCTGAATGCTCAACGTAATAATCGGAGTCTGGATACCCAACGAAACTGACCGAAGCTTGGACGCTCAACGTAATAACTGAAGTCTGGATACCAAACGAAACTGACCAGAGCCTGAATGCTCAACGTAATAACCGGAGTCTGGATACCCAACGAATATGACCGGAGCCTGAACGCACAACGTAATAACCGGAGTCTGGATACCCAACGAAACTGACCGGAGCCTGCTCGATCAACGTAATAACCGGAGTCTGGATACCCAACGAAATTGACTGGAGCCTGAACGATCAACGTAATAACCGGAGTCTGGATACCCAACGAAACTGACCGGAGCCTGAACGCTCAATGTAATAACCGGAGTCTGGATACCCAACGAAACTGACCGGAGCCTGAACCCTCAACGTAATAACCGGAGTCTGGATACCCAACAAAACTGACCGGAGCCTGAACGCTCAACGTAAAAACCGGAGTCTGGATACCCAACGAAACTGACCAGGGCCTGAACGCTCAACATAATAACCGGAGTCTGGATACCCAACGAAAATAACCGGAGCCTGAACGCTCAACGTAATAACAGGAGTCTGGATACTCAACGAAAATGACCGGACCCTGAACGCACAACGTAATAACTGGAGTCTGGATGCTCAACAAAAATGACCAGAGCCTGAACGCTCAACGTAATAACCAGAGTCTGGATACCTAACGAAACTGACCGGAGTCTGAACGCTCAACGTAATAACCGGAGTCTGGATACCCAACGAAACTGACTGGAGCTTGAACCATCAACGTAATAACCGGAGTCTGGATACCCAACAAAACTGACCGAAGCCTGAACGCTTAATGTAATAACCGGAGTCTGGATACCCAACGAAACTGACCGGAGCCTGAATGCACAACGTAATAACTGGAGTCTGGATGCTCAAAGAAAATGATTGGAGCCTGAACGCTCAACGTAATAACCGGAGTCTGGGCACCCAACGAATCTGACTGGAGCCTGAACATTCAACGTAATAACCGGAGTCTGGATACCTAACGAAACTGACCGGAGCCTGAACGCTCAAAGTAATAATCGGAGTCTGGATACCCAACGAAACTGACCGGAGCCTGGACGATCAACGTAATAACTGAAGTCTGGATACCAAACGAAACTGACCGGAGCCTGAATGCTCAACGTAATAACCGGAGTCTGGATACCCAACGAATATGACCGGAGCCTGAACGAACAACGTAATAACCGGAGTCTGGATACCCAACGAAACTGATCGGAGCCTGAACGCACAACGTAATAACTGGAGTCTGGATGCTCAACGAAAATGACCGGAGCCTGAACGCTCAACGTAATAACCGGAGTCTGGATACCCAACGAAACTGACCGGAGCCTGAACGCTCAACGTAATAACCGGAGTCTGGATACCCAACGAAATTGACTGGAGCCTGAACGATCAACGTAATAACCGGAGTCTGGATACCCAACGAAACTGACCGGAGCCTGAACGCTCAATGTAATAACCGGAGTCTGGATACCCAACGAAACTGACCGGAGCCTGAACCCTCAGCGTAATAACCGGAGTCTGGATACCCAACAAAACTGACCGGAGCCTGAACGCTCAACGTAAAAACTGGAGTCTGGATACCCAACGAAACTGACCAGGGCCTGAACGCTCAACATAATAACCGGAGTCTGGATACCCAACGAAACTGACCGGAGCCTGAACCATCAACGTAATAACCGGAGTCTAGATACCCAACAAAACTGACCGAAGCCTGAACGCTCAATGTAATAACCGGAGTCTGGATACCCAACGAAACTGACCGGAGCCTGAATGCACAACGTAATAACTAGAGTCTGGATGCTCAACGAAAATGATCGGAGCCTGAACGCTCAACGTAATAACCGGAGTCTGGACACCCAACGAAACTGACCGGAGCCTGAACATTCAACGTAATAACCGGAGTCTGGATACCTAACGAAACTGACAGGAGCCTGAACGCTCAACATAATAATCGGAGTCTGGATACCCAACGAAACTGACCGGAGCCTGGACGCTCAACGTAATAACTGAAGTCTGGATACCAAACGAAACTGACCAGAGCCTGAATGCTCAACGTAATAACCGGAGTCTGGATACCCAACGAATATGACCGGAGCCTGAACGCACAACGTAATAACCGGAGTCTGGATACCCAACGAAACTGACTGGAGCCTGAACGCACAACGTAATAACTAGAGTCTGGATGCTCAACGAAAATAACCGGAGCCTGAACACTCAACGTGATAACCGGAGCCTGGATACCCAACGAAACTGACCGGAGCCTGAACGCTCAACGTAATAACCGGAGTCTGGATACCCAACAAAACTGACCGGAGCCTGAACACTCAACGTAATAACCGGAGTCTGGATACCCAACGAAACTGACCGGAGCCTAAATGCTCAATGTAATAACCGGAGTCTGGATACCCAACGAAACTGACCGGAGCCTGAACCCTCAACGTAATAACCGGAGTCAATGAAGAAAGCGTACGACAAGAAGATACATCCGCGAAGCTTTCAGACGGGCGACCTTGTGCTGAAAAGGATTCTCCCGCCGCAAGCAGATCACAGGGGCAAGTGGACCCCCAACTACGAAGGGCCATACGTTGTCAGTAAGGTCTTTTCAGGAGGAGCGTTGTTGTTGTCCACCATGGACGGAGAAGACTTCACGTCACCTGTGAATTCGGACGCAGTTAAAAAATACTTTGCTTAAAATAGACCCGCTGGACAGAAAAAGAGAGTCCAGGCAAAAATGGGGCATCCTGGCGAACCAAAAACAGAATGAAAGGTTCGGGCAAAAGTTAGGGATAAAATTGAAAAATGTACACCCGCGAAGTTGAAAACCTACACTGGGCGGCTTCGGCAAAAAAGGGTATCCCGGTGAACTGAAAACCCGTAAAGGGCGGTTCACGCAAAAGTTAGGGATTTGAAAAGCAAATGACTGCGGTCCGAATTCAATGAGCATCAATGCGGGAGAATATATTTGAGGAGCCAGTTATCGGATACAATCTCTTCAGAAGTGGGGATACCGGGAAAGCATTAGAGTCGGGCAAGTCATGGGAGGATCAGTTCGTAGTGTTCATCTGCATCCCGTTGCCGACATGTGTACAAATTTAAGTTGTCAATATTCATGCTTCTTGTGCATACTTGCATACTTGTATATTTGCTTTGCGTAGCTTCCTCTTTTCAGGAGTTACATCCTGTGTACAAAAACTCCGCCCATTCAGGGGCCCAATCAATGAAAATATGTTATTCAGTACTTGATACTGATTCTTTACTGTTTTGTGCATGATAAATCGCCTAAGTTTACTGAAACTAGCACGTGTGTAACATCACTGGCCCTTGCCGACAATTGCTAAAGCTTTGAATTAACCGAAAAGGATGTCACTAACCTGAATAGATTTGGTTGCATAGGCTTGTCTTGCCTTGTTTGTGTTGTTGCAGGTTTCATAGCCCTATGAGGAATACAATCAAAAGATCGCGATAACGAAAGACTTGATCCCCACGCAGGTCATGCATGTTCTTCCTGAAGAAGGATAGAATTCCCCAGCTAGCCGTAGCTTATCCAAAGGACGTGCTCCAGAAAAGTTATTCGTCCTCAATAGAGTTTGGCGATTCCAAGATCGTAAGGCTGTATTCAGACAGGTTCATCTTTCCCCGCAGGGTCATGCACTCTCCCCCAGCGGAGTCAGTGAATTTTCCCCGAGAGAATAGTCCCACCTCCAGCGGAGTCCTCTCCTTTCAGCAAACGTTCTTTCCTCCCAGTGGAACCCGGAGATCAAGACTCTCCCCAGTAGAGTTGGCGGTGGGTCCTGTCATTTATTTTGTCAAGGATACTGTGTAATATCAGTTCACGTTCCAGCAGAAAGTTCAATCATACCAGGCACATCCGCTACTCCCCAGCAAAGTTATATTCCCCAGCAGGATGTTACCTCAACAGGGTGTTTGGTTTGAGTTCCCAACTTCCCAGTATGGTTGACTTCATCCTCCCAGCATTTATTTTGCTGGAATAATTCTGTAGCATCTGGCTATCCCCGGCGGAGTCGGCATTATCTTCAGCGTTTATTTTGCTGAAGCAATTTTTGTACTCTAGCAGTTCAGGTGGAGAGAACTCTTGCTTAAATGAACAACCAAATGTTCAAGATCTCGGCATGAGACATCCAATGATAATGTCAGTTTCGGCAGTATTCCCCACAGAGTTACCAGGATAAGTTTCTCTTTATTCCCAGGCAGAATTAGTTGTCATCAGGGGTTCCATGAATCAGAATTTCAGAGGCCACCGCCGGTTATCAGAGCAGGCGTCCGATAGTTTGGTTTCCAGACATCCCCAGTAGAGTCCGCCTCAAAGTCGCTGTCACGTTGGTGCTGAGGAGTTTGTGGGTGAGGATCATTGGAGAACTAAGTCCTGACGTGGACAATTTATTCCTATATTGACGGGATTTCTTCAGAAGTGGGCGTCCTAACGTGGACAGGTTTATTTCCCCGGATTGGTGAGGTGTGTTAGTCCTAACGTGGGCAGATTCGGGTTCTCGAAATTAGTGGAATGGGAGGTCATGACGTTGACAAAAGTGATTACTCTTTGTGTTGGTGCCCTGACGTGGACAGATCAGACAAGGGTGTGAGTCCTTACGTGGACAAGTCTTATTTCCTCAGCAGGTCGAAGACGCCTGAGTCCTAACATGGACAAATCAAGACGAGATCAGTGTCCTGACGTGGACAAATCAAAGAGATTATTATTCCTAACGTGGAGAAGTGGGTCCTAACTTGGACGATGTAGTCCTTACGCGGACATATCAAATTGGAGTCCTTACGCGGACAGATTAAGAAGGATGTACTCCTTACGTGGAAAGTTAAGTCCTAACGTGGACAGGTTCAAATACAGAAGAGATGATTCCTAACGTGGACAGATGTTATTCCTAACGTGGACGTGGGAGAATTTTATTCCTAACGTGGACGATTCAGTTTATGGAAATACAGACGAATTATCCCCAGCGGCGTTGCCGAGATTTTTCTGGGTTAACAGCAAGTGGAGTCCTAACGTGGACCGGTTTTAGTTGAGATTTCTTCGTATTGATGACAGACAGAGTCCTAACTTGGACAAGCAAGCAATCTGTTATGACAGAATCCTCTTCAGAACGATGAAGACAATCCCCAGCACGGTCGCACGAGATCAGTGGGTTGCCGTAACAGTTAAATTCAGCTGATGAATGTCGTTCCCCAAGCAGTGGCGCAGTTTATTTCCGCGGTTGGCAAATTTCTGGGTTCCTAGTATTCAACCGTCTCGTACCGCGAATGTCTGAAGGCTCCGGGCTCTTCACCCAATCGGGTCCAAGCCGCTTGAATAGGGGCAGCTGTTGCACCCTAAAATTTGCCCAACCTTATTCACTTGGTTTATGTTTCAATGTCATTAGCATTTGCATATAGAGTCATGTGCATAGTATAATCATCTGCATAGCATAAGCATAGCAAGTCATACAACAGGGGGACCAATCATTATTCTCATCTCTAGAAGCCTATCAAGAGGTTATTATCCCAATTCAATCTCATTCAAGTCATCAGGAAAGGATTTGAAAGCAAAGAGTTCAGCAGATCAAGCCTTGAGTCCATCTCCTAGTTGAGGGTATCTGAGGGTCAACAAGAGGGTTGTGAGCTGTGAGTTGAAGGCATGGAGAGTATCTAGACATTATGAGAGACTTAGAAAGTCATTTAAAGAAGGAGACAAGTCATTGATGAGAGCACAAGAGCTATAGCTGAAGGCAGTCAACTAGGGTTTCATCTGGGTCAACCCTAGGTCAACCCTAGGTCAATTGACTGATTTAAGGGGCATTCAAGTCTAGTGGAGAGATGTGGGGTTCATCATTGGACATATAAAGAAGGATATGGAGATATGCCAAGAAGAATTCAAGAGAAATCAAGGAGAAGAGGAGCTTCTAAATTAGGGTTTTTGTGTAAAATCCCCTAGTTTAGGTCAAATTTCCAAGCAAGATAAGTCAAAATGCTAGCTTCAAATGGATCCTTGTCCAACAAGAAACTTGTAGAGGATCTCAAGACCTTTAATTTGAGTGGTGGAATACATCAAGGAGATTTATAGAACTCAAGTTATGGTCCTTGCAAGTTACAGGTCATCTGAGGTATCTGAAATTTTGTCTATGAAAGTGACTTGACTTCCAAGCTAATTTTACCCCTCAAGGAGATTTCAAATGAATTTCTGGTCAACATAGGAATTGTTCCTCATTGTCTTAGCTTTCTAGAATGGTGTGGCATGCCTTCATATGATGTGTGGAACTCAACTTATGGTCTTGGCAAGCAAAGGGTATTTTGGTCATTTGTCAGTTATAGGCCATTTTTAAGCAAAGGCCATATCTCCTATTCCCAAGCCTCAAATGGAAAAACTCAAAACATGAAAGTTGTTCAAAATGTGATTTTAAGTCTAGAAAGAAGGTCACAAATTGTTGAAAAAGCTCATAACATGAAGTTGCATGATTGGTCAAATTTGAACTAAAATGGCTTATAACTTAAATAAAGTCAAAGTGAAAAATGGTTTGAGAGATTTATAAATGCAAATGGGGACTTCCAATATATGATTTTGGGTCCAAAAGACATTTCAAAGACAATGGTTCAAGCACTTTTTTGAGTTTAGAAGGAAAAAGAAAAGTTATTTATGGTTACTTGCATTTGAAGAAACATAACCAAAATGGATTCAATTTGGAATGCAAGGGAAGTTGCAAGATGGTTCTAGAAGGTTCATTTGAGCACTATATATTCATGAAATCAGAATTGAGCAAGGGTTGAATCCTCATTTGTGCAAAAACTCCACCAAATTCTCTCATTTTTCTCTCATCCTCCAATTTGCAAATTCATTTCAATTCCACGAATTCTTCATCAATCATCACCAATTTTTGTTTTCATCATACTCAATCATTATCATGGAGTAGGAATCAATCAAGTTCTTGGTAGTTATTACTCAATTTCGTGCACTTTCATCAACAACATTCAAATTGCAATTTCCATTGGAACTCAAGATCCAAGGCCAAATTCATCAAGGTGCTGCATACAGAATCAAATATAGCAAGAGTAGATCCAGATCCAAGCATCAAGGCTCTCAGATCCACGAATTTCATCATCATCCACAAGATTTTGCTCCAGGTGCAAATTACTTCCACTTGCTTGATATAGATAGATTTACATTAGTTTGTTAGTATAATAATGATGTAGGATGTTAGTAGAACATTTCTGGTTAATTAGGAGTAGTTTAGTGATAGTTCATAGCAGGTTGTTAGAACTGGTTTGACTTAGAACTCTTAGGATAGGCCATGATAATCTTAGGTTGTTAGTGCAGAATAATCCACGTGAAGTGTAGTTTAGATTAGTATAGGTTTGATTAAGAATCTGGAGGATAGGTTGCAGTGTATTTTCATGGTGGCCAGAACTTGTCTCGATCGGTTTGAGTGATACACTGAATTTCAGAACAAACTACTGCTATAGTCTTGTAGAGGACAAAATTTGGAGTGATTTTCATGTTTGGATCGTGGTGTTTCATGGATTGTGGAAGGAGAACAGAGAAGAGGAAGTGTGTACGTGCATGGCTTCCATGGAATGTGTAAACCCTAGCTTCTTGTCACAAGGTTGAAGATATAATCGTGGCCATCCGTTTCTATGAAAGACTTTTGACTTCAAAGCTCATCGTGCGGTTGGAGTTCGTACTCAGAATTGGAGGGAAGATTGAGAAGCCAAAACGCGCCATTTCATTAATTGAAACGGGCGGGCTTAATACATTGGTTGCTATTGACACACCCACACCAAGCCCAATGAGATTCTGCACGTGATTACCCTGCTTGCTACACCCCCAACGCATTCACTTAGTTTTATTGTTTTTTTAATTCTGAAAACATCGCTTGGGCTTAGGAAAATTAATATTCGCCCCTCCCGTTTGCTGGCCCACTGGAATATGAACTGGATCCATTTCTATTCTCACCCCCTCCCTCCTTCTCTTGTATTTTTTATTTTTTAATTTTCTTCATATTTCATTAATCTTCTAAAAATCATAACTAAATGAAAAAATATTATTTTTAACTCATTCTTTTTTTAATATTTTCCTTAACATGTCTAGAAAATTAAAAAAATATAAAAATTGCATTTTATATTTTTTTCGCATTTTTCCCATATTTTCCAAATAAATAGCATTTTAAAAAGCTTCATTTCATGCATGATTTTGTTAATTTTTGTTCTACTAGATGCTTTAATATTTTTTGTCTATTCTTTTTAGGTTGTTTAGTTTAGACATTAAACTTGTAGATACAATTTAGTTCCCATTTTTAGAAATTAAATTTAGGTGCTTAGTGTAGGTGTGAACAACATGAACAAACTAGGGTTTTAGGTGATGACTTAGGAGAATCAATTCATTTCCCTTAGGACTTAGGGTTTGAATAGTTTAGCTATGGGACTATAGGGGCTATGGGTAGTTATTAGATCCCCTTAGAAAAGTCAGGATTCCCCTACTGCTATTAATACTCTGTGTATGTCTGATTGACTGGTGTGGTGTGCCCTTAGGGGATTATTGCTTGTATGTGCGGGTATTGGGATTGTCTGGGGATTTGAGAGAGCTGAAGACTTGAGAAGGTGAAGCCATTGGAAATACAGAGAGAGAAGATCAACTTCCAGAGTTGAAGAGGAGTTTCTTGTTAGCAGATGCTGAGGAGACTAGGGTTTAGGAGCTAGGCAGAGCTCAAGATTAGACAGTTTGTTTCTCAAATATGGATTGCCTTGTCTGCATCCATTCTTCTCTGTGATACAGAGTCTCTCTAAGACACTCACCCCCTTCCTTTGGAAGGCTTGGTGATAGTGTCTAAGAGATAGAACTCTTGAGAGAAAATGTCTTTTGTGTTAGAAGCAGTCTGTTCACCACCCTTGGTAGTCAACTGATTGCTTAACACCCAGTTCACTCTTGTGACTAATCCCTCATCCTGGAGGTTTGAACTTGAAGAAAAGCCATTGCAGATGGAAGAATGATGATCAAAGCCCTTGCCTAAAGGTCATGAAGATGGAGACTGATGCTTGTTGAAGCCTGTAGCTGATTGGAGATTACTTGAAGCCAGATATTGATCCAGAGCTGCTGAGGATGTTTATTTTTGCTGTATTTCATTTCTTGATGTATTGACTGGTTTTCCTGACTGTATTGTTTGCTGTTTGCCCTGTTGGGTTGAAAGTGAAGTCTGTTCACTTTTGCCTATTGTTTTCTAGGTTCGAGGTTGAGTGGGACTCCCTTGCCTCGCTTGTACTGTTGCATCCATGCATTTTACTATTTTACTGTATATATCTGATATTGTTTCTATTTCCGTTTATTCCCTTAGGATCTCTGTTTCTCTCTGTGCAAGAGAGGAGCATGATAGACACTAGGTCTTAACCCATGCATGATAACATTAGGTTAGTTTGTTTCCCTTCGCAACCGCAGGTTAGAGTTTTGTCTCTTCTTTCTCAAAACAAACAGAAAAACACATAAAGATTTCAAACACAATAAAAGACACTTCTTTCGTAAAAGAATGTGAACTCATCAAAACGTCATTTTTGTCCGCTTGGACTATTAATCAGAAAAACCCTTTTCAGAAGGAATAAAATCAATCAAGACAAGCTTGTGTCGTACGTGGCCCGAACTACGTTTGCTCTGATCTTTCATGCCGTGTGAAAGTACGTAGGCATAGGATGCGATATCCTAGCGAGCAACCTTCCCCTCCTTTCCCGTAGGTAGGCGAACTACGTTGACTCTGATTTCTCGTTCCAGACGGGAATACGTAGGCATAAAGTGCGACACTTTGCCGAGTCATTTTATTTTCATTCTCTTTTCTTCTCAACCCTTGACCTATAGTTTAGATAGAATAACAATCCATACCCGAAAACAAGCGTGGATCCCGTCGAGTACGACGGACGTGAGGGGTGCTAATACCTTCCCCTTGTGTAACCGACTCCCGAACCCCGGTTTTGGTTGCGATGACCATACCTTTCCCGTGTTGTGCGAGGTTTACTCTGAGCGTTTCCTTTCCCTCCCGTGGGATAAATAACGCACGGTGGCGACTCTTCTGTTCAGCCGACGCCGATTTTCGCAGTAGCGACAGCTGGCGACTCTGCTGGGGATCCAACGTCCCCTGGCTGCTAAGGACTGCGACAGTTCTTATGCATTTGGGATCCAACGTCCCTTAAGAGAGTCAATCCTAGCGCTTGTTTTCCCGTCGAGGATTTTGTGTGGAGTTATTTTATATTTCTAACCTTGTATTTTCAGCTTTATATATTGATTATTGTTGCTGTATGTTGGGGTGTGACGGGTGTTCTGATATTGAGGGATAAGCCGGACCTGGGCTTGAGTGCACCTAGAATTAGAGTAGAAATTAGTGGGTGCCCGCTTGCTTTGCTTGCTTTGGTGTCCCATGAAATCTACACTCAGACGAGGTTCCTCTGGTTGGCCTCCTGCCCCTTCCTTTGGTTGGCGTGGGTTGCTGGTTAGTTGGATTGTCGACTCTGGGGACCGATCATTTGGAAGTTGGCTAAGTGAGGCCTCTTCATGAATTGATGATGCCACTCCTTCTGGGAATCGTATCATCAACCCTGAAAGTCTGTGACGCCGACGACCGCATAGGATGCCGTACCTTGTGCCAGTTATAGGGCCACCCACCTGTGAGGGGATTCAGGGTTATGCAGGTAACTAGACCTTCAGACCACCGGTTTGTTTCTTGATCAGGATCTTGGATATTTATGGAGGGTTCTAAGGTCTGTCAGAGACCAGTTGGTGTGTTCCGAGGTCTGTCAGAGACTATTTGGAGATGTGTTCTGAGGTCTGTCAGAGACCAGTGGGGGATATGATCTGAGGTCTGCCAGAGACCATTCAGGTTATGATTATGGGGTCTAT
Source organism: Lathyrus sativus (assembly GCA_963859935.3). Classification (NCBI taxonomy): domain Eukaryota; kingdom Viridiplantae; phylum Streptophyta; class Magnoliopsida; order Fabales; family Fabaceae; genus Lathyrus; species Lathyrus sativus. The sequence continues at coordinate 857,156 of CAWUDS030000773.1, forward strand.
CAAAGACCAATATTGGAGCTTTGTTTGAGGTATATCTGAGACCAGGGCTTGAGGACTTCTGGATGGTCTATCTGAGACCTTTCTTGATTGGGTTCAGGCTATTCAGCTACAGCTTTGGTCCCTGTTGCATGTTACTTACATTGCATCACTGCATATCCATTACCATTTGCATTTCACTAACGTGTGTCTGTGCTGCAGGTGCATTTGCATTTCCCTAGTTCTAGTGCCCAGACTTCTGAGTGTTTGATCATGACTAGCTTAAGGAGAACGGTTGCTTACAAATTGCCTACGCCTGATATTGTTCCTCTACTTGGGTTGATCTCTCTTGCTGATGAGGGTGTTCGTAGGAGCTTCCGGATGAGCTATGGTAGACTACTGAGATTGGTGTGCAAACCTACAGAGGTAGAGTTAGATGGGCTGTATGCTCTGATGCAATTCTACGACCCTGCTTTGAGATGCTTTACGTTCTCTGACTTTATTATGGGACCAACCTTGGAGGAATACGCTGAGTATGTTGAGCTGCCCGTGCAGAACCAGGTTCCATTCATTCATTATGACGCCAAGCCCAAGCCGGAGGACTTGGCAAAAGCTTTGCATATTGATGCTTCTGAACTGGTGACTACTGTTTCCCGTGGAGTTCCAGGCTTCTCATTTCAGTTCTTAGTTGGTAAAGCCCAGGAGTACGCCAAGAGCGGGTGCTGGGTTGCTTTCAATGCTGTGTTGGCTTTGTGCATTTATGGCATAGTTTTGTTTCCCAGCATACCGGATTTTGTGGACTTTGATGCTTTCTACTTGTTTGCCGCTGGTAATCCTGTACCTACCTTACTCGGAGATCTCTACCACTCACTGCATTACAAGAATGAGAAGGGAAGAGGGAAGAATGTTCATCTGTGTGTACCCTTGTTGAGTAGGTGGTTTGAGAGTCACCTTCCTAAGAGGAGATCTGTTGCAGAGACTACAGTCCCAGCTGGTTGGCCAGAGCGCCTGATGAGGCTATCGTCGGAAGATATGGAGTGGTTTGATCGAGACCTGTTGGGATCTGAGCTCATCTTCAGTTGTTCTGGGTACCCTAATGTGCCGTTGATCGGAAGAAAAGGGTGTATCAATTACAACCCTTCTCTATTCATTCGCCAGTTCGGATATGCACTGAAGAATCCACCTCAGGAGGAAGAAGTACAGGAATCTCTGTACTTCACAGGGGATTTGAAGGGGGAGTTACTAGCCAAGCTGCAGCATGCCTGGATGCGTATTAACCGCAAAGGGAAACCACTGTTAGGTAAGAACGATTGCCAGGCCTATGCACCTTACAGGGTTTGGATCCAGGAAAGAGCAAGTCAGTTGAAGATGCCATTTCCAGACGCACCAATCCTCGTCCTTATTCCGGCAGAAGAGCCAACTACTGTTTCTAGGGAGGCGTACGAGCAAATTGTGAGAGAAAAAGAAGCCTTAATGAAGATCAACGAAGGGTTAGAGCAAGAGCTAGCTCAAGTACGCAGTGAGAAAAACAAGGCCGTATATGCTTTCCAACAACAGATCGAGCTGTTAAACAGGTTAGGGGCTGAGTTGACTGAAGAAAAGAAGAAGCGCGAACGTCTGGGGCAAGAGTTCAGAAGCTCCCATGACATGCTTGAATCCAAGAAGAAGGCGCTTGACATCGCTCACCGAGAGATATCTTCTTGCAATAAGACTTGGAATGCTACACTCACTAACAACAAGAAGAGGGAAGATAAGCTAAAGCAGCAAATTTCCGACCTCGAGGAGAAGCTGAGGTCTAGCATTAAGAAGTGTGAGGAAGAAGTGATGACCCGGTATAGTGTCCAGCATGCACTGAACAAGGCAATCAAATCCAGAGATGAAGCAGTGTCTCAGAAGCGAAAGTTAGGAGATTGCTTCGGAGAAGCAACATGGGAAGAAACTGCTGAAGACGTACGCCGTGTCCTTAAGAGGAGAAACCAGCTTGTTGAAGGGCTGCTTGATCGACCAAGCCATCCGGAGACCAAGAAGTTGATAGAGGAGTACCAGACTTTTGGGAGGATTTGATCATTTCATGTAGTAACTTGTATGCTTTATTTGCATAGTGCTGACCATCACCAGGATTGTTGGTTGAGGTCATGCCTTCTTTGTACTCTCAGTGACATTGTACCCTGGGCTTATTGATTCTCCCTGCAATATATGAGGCTTTCTATGATTCAGCTCCGATATTCCTATTGTCAACACTATCACTGCACCGGCACCTTCACACTAGAACTGGGGGAATGAACTTCCCTAATGCACAGACACATTGCATTGCATTCATATTGCATTACAGGTAATCTTTGAATAGTGTCTTATTTCCTGCTTTTAACAGGTACTTAACAGGATTGCAGATCAACATCCGCACCGCTATTCTACCCGCTCCAATTGTCGAAAAATCATGGACCAAATGCAGAACGAGATGCAAGATGTGCGCGAGAAGCTCGCTCTCTTCATGCAGACCATGGAAGCTATAGCAAAAGGGCAGGAGAATTTGCAGGCCATGGTCCAGCCTCTGTTGGCCCGAAACGCTGGTCATGGCAATGAAGATCATCAGTCTGTACGGGTCGATACTGTTCATGGAGACGGCACTCCCACGCCAGTGGCTCCGCCTATAGTCAATACACCTGCTGCTAATATCAACAACGCTACCGCTGCTGTGAATGGTAACGTCGGAGTGGGGAATGAGACTGCTGTCCATAATGTGGGGCTGGGTGATGTCAATTTGGGAGATAATCTAGGAGGCAATGGCTTTGTCAATACTGGATTCGGATTCAACGATCAGGGATTCGATAACACTGGGAAGTATGGCTTTAATGCTCAAGGCTTTGGGCAAGATGGTTATGGTATGGTCAATCAGGGTTACGGAGGCTTTGGAAACGGAAACGGTACTGGATTTATGGCTTTTGGTCCTGCTGGAGGTGTTCAAGGGTATGGCAACAGAGGCCGAGATCCGGGGATGAATCAGATCAGAGCTGGACGTAATAATGGATATGATGGGTACGGAGCTGGAAACGGTATGTGGCAAGAAGATCAGCAGGAGGACGCCTTCTCCGGAGGAGGTTTTGAAGGGCCGATGGATGATTCCCAAAAGATTAGAATGCTGGAAGAGCAGATGAAGGGAGTCTTAAATCAAAGTGCTGTGGGATTGGACATGGCAACCATGGGTCTGGTACCTGGTTTGAGGGTGCCAATTAAATTCAAAGCTCCTGCGTTCGATAAGTATAAAGGAGATACATGTCCAAAAGTGCATGTACGAGCTTATTACAGAAAGATGTCCGCATACTCAACTGATGAAAGAATGCTAATGCATTTCTTTCAGGATAATCTGTCGGGCCCTTCCCTAGAGTGGTACATGGGGTTGGAGCCAACTGATATCAAGACGTGGAAGCAATTAGCAGAGGCATTTGTAGCCCATTACAAGTATAACAGCGACCTGGCACCCAATCGGGTCCAGTTGGCCGGGCTTTCGCAAAAGAAGGGGGAGAGTTTTAAAGAGTACGCGCAAAGGTGGCGCGATATGGCTGCCAGGGTCCGTCCTCCGGTGGAAGATAAGGAAATGAATGACATGTTTGTTGGCACATTCACAGGGCTGTTTCATGATATGCTGTTTCATACGTCTCTGGCCAGTTTTTCAGACCTGATTCTAATGGGAGAAAAGATTGAACGTAACATTAAGCAAGGAAAGTTCCAAGTCGAGGAATCAACTGCATCTGGCAGTAATAGGAAAGCTTATGGTGGACGCCGTCAGGGCGAGGCAAGCGCGGTATTTGGAGGCCGAGGTCGGGGCCGAGGCAGGGGACGAGGTCAATATCGTCAGCCGCAGCAGGTGGCGAGTGTTACTATCCCATATCAACAACAACCACTCCAGCAACAACAACCGGTTCAGCAATAGCCAGTGCCACAGCAGCAGCAGCCTCAGCAGGGGGCACAGCAGGTTCAACGAAGATTCCAGGGTAGTAAACCGAGAAGAGTGTTTGAGAAGCCTCCCTCAACATATGCCGATTTGTTGCAGACATTGTTGGGATTGAATCTGGTAGAGAAAAGAACTCTGGCACCAATAACGGGAGCTCCCCCGTTCGGCTACGATGCAAACAGACACTGCGAGTTTCATTCTGGAGCCCCGGGTCACGATATAGAAGGTTGCCATGCTTTTAAGCACGTTGTGCAGGATCTCTTAGACAACAAGACTATCAATTTCGGAACGGCAGGTCCGAATATAGTCCAGAAACCCATGCCTAATCATGGGGCAAACGCCGTTCTGACTGAGGAAGGTCTGAATCTTATCATGAATGTGGAAGATTTAAAGACGCCGCTGAGCGAGATAAAGAGTCGACTGTTACAAGGAGGTGTTTACCCAGGATGTAACGAGTATTGCTTAGACTGTTGGACCCTAACTGGGGGGTGTGAGGATTTGAAGAAAGGCATTCAGGCTTTAATAGATGGCGGCACATTACAGTTTGATCGAATGGCAACTGACGAGCCTGCGGGGGCAGTAGTGGATAATCGGAGTGATGTGGCCACGGTAACGATTCCTCGGAAGACAATCACTATTGCAGCACCAGCTCAACGGCCACCGATCACCATAACCAAGGCCGGGCCAATCCCGTACGAGAACACGAAAGCAGTCCCATGGTCATAGGGGTTAGAGGTGTATTGTGATGGGATAAAGATTGATGTTAACAAGCAGCCAGCGGAGATTGTGGATAATGTTGTTGGTTCAGGAGGCATGACGAGGAGTGGCAGGATCTTTATATCTCCTGAAGTGGAGGCTGAAAGACTAGCGAAAGGAAAAGGGAAAGTGGTTGAAAATGTTCCGGTACAAGCAAGTGAAAAAGAAGCAGCATCGAAGGATGTAGAAGAGTTCATGCGCTTAATTCGAAAAAGTGATTATAAGATTGTGGAGCATCTGCAGCAGACACCGTCCAAAATATCTATCCTATCATTGCTGTTGTGTTCGGAAGCTCACAGAAATGCTTTGCTGAAAGTCCTGGACACTTCTTTTGTACCCCAAGACGTCTCCGTAAATCAGCTAGAAGGAGTATTGGCACATGTGAATGCAGGCCATAGCTTGGGTTTTACCGATTTTGACTTGACTCCGAAAGGGAGAGATCATAATATGGCATTACACGTATCTGTTGAGTGTAGAGGATCAGTAATGTCGCACGTATTGGTTGACACCGGATCATCTTTGAATGTGTTGCCCAAGAAGGCGATGATGAAGCTGGATGTTCGAGGAATTTTGTGTACACCCAGTGATTTGGTAGTCAGAGCATTTGACGGCACGCGGAGAACAGTCTTCGGATCGATTACCTTGCCTCTGCAAGTGGGGCCGGAAGTGTTTGCAACGGAGTTTTATATCATGGATATACAGCCTGCGTATAGCTGCTTGCTTGGAAGACCCTGGATTCATGGGGCAGGGGCCGTCACGTCTACCCTGCATCAGAAGTTAAAATATATGGTCGGAGACAGCGTAGTCACCGTGTGCGGGGAAGAGGACATCCTGGTCAGCCATCTATCGTCATTTAAATATGTGGAAGTCGACGGAGAGATCCATGAAACGCCCTGCCAGGCATTCGAAGGTTTGCGCATCAAGGACAAAGGTCCCAGGCCGAGCAAAGTGCCAGAGATAGCTGTCTCATCGTATAAGGAAGCTCAAGCTCTAGTGGAAGCAGGAGAAGCCAAGGGCTGGGGCAAAGTGCTGGACATTCCTGTGAAGATGGACCGGTTCGGACTGGGGTACCAACCGTCGTCATCAACTCCTTCCGTGAGAGCCCCCCGTTTCAGAAAGCCGATTACCATCTCTGCCAGTGGAGTATGTCATGAAACTGTCAATGCTGCTTCAGAGTCTGATGAAGGAGACAGCGACTGTGATATGGATGCCTGGATTCAGCCAAGCACGCCAGGACAAGGACTGTGCAACTGGTCTATTCAGGAGCTTGTTCCTGTGACTTTTAAACCGTAATGCTTTGCTTTATTAATTGTTGAATAATCTGATGTCTTGCCCGGGGCATCAGAATTTGCTTAGGGTTGTGTTGTTATAAACATTGCGCGTTAATCATTAAATAAATGGCGTTTTTCATGTGCAAATACTGTAATCTCTGTCCTTCTTGTTGTATATTTTTCAATAAAATGGCAACGTGGTTATTCGCTTTATACGCATTTTGAAGCACTTAACCATTCCTTTTGCAGGATAACATTTTCAGATGACATCCTTGAACCACCTATGACTCGTCCCGACTTTGAGCACCCGGTGTTTCAGGCTGAAAAAGAGGTTGTCGAAGATAGCGACGTTCCTGAAGAACTGTCTTGGTTAGTAAAGTAAGAGGAAAGAGCCATTCTGCCTCACGACGAGGTCATCGAAATTATCAATTTGGGGTCGGAAGGGGTTGAGAAAAACATTCGTATCGGAGCCGCGCTGCAGGAAGATATCAAGCGGAGACTGGTTGAAATGCTCCAAGAGTATAGTGATGTATTCGCTTGGTCGTATGAGGATATGCCCGGGCTCGATACAGATATGGTCGTGCATCGCCTGCCACTGAAAGAAGATTGCCCGCCGGTCAAACAAAAGCTTCGCAGAACTCGACCAGATATGGCAATGAAGATCAAAGAGGAGGTTCAGAAACAGTGGGACGCTGGGTTCCTGGCTGTGACGAAGTATCCTTCATGGGTTGCCAACATCGTACCAGTGCCAAAGAAAGATGGCAAGGTTCGGATGTGCGTGGATTATCGAGATTTGAACAAAGCAAGCCCAAAAGACGATTTTCCACTTCCTCACATTGACGTGTTAGTTGATAATACTGCTCAATACTCTGTATTCTCCTTCATGGATGGCTTTTCAGGCTATAATCAGATTAAAATGGCGCCAGAGGATATGGAGAAGACTACTTTTATAACACCTTGGGGAACATTTTGTTACAAAGTGATGCCCTTCGGTTTGAAAAATGCTGGGGCAACATATCAGCGTGCGATGACGACTCTTTTCCACGACATGATGCATAAAGAGATCGAAGTTTATGTTGACGATATGATTGCCAAATCCCAGACAGAGGCGGAGCATCTGGTGAATCTGCTGAAGTTATTTAAAAGGCTTAGGAAGTTCAGGCTAAGGCTGAACCCTAATAAATGCACCTTCGGGGTGAGATCGGGTAAGCTGCTGGGGTTTATCGTAAGCGAAAGAGGAATAGAGGTCGATCCTGCTAAAATAAAAGCAATACAAGAAATGCCGACGCCTAAAACAGAGAAAGAGGTGCGCGGGTTTTTAGGGAGGTTGAACTACATCGCCCGGTTCATATCTCACCTAACTGCCACGTGTGAACCGTTATTCAAGCTCTTGAAGAAAGATCAAGCTGTAACGTGGAACGAAAATTGTCAAAAGGCGTTCGATAAAATAAAGCGGTATTTGCAGGAACCTCCCATTCTGATACCCCCGGTGGCAGGTAGACCCTTGATAATGTATTTGACGGTTCTTGAGTGAAGCATGGGTTGTGTTCTCGGTCAACACGACGAGACAGGGAGAAAAGAGCATGCGATCTATTACTTGAGTAAGAAATTTACAGATTGTGAATCTCGATACTCAATGCTGGAGAAAACTTGTTGCGCGCTAGCCTGGGCCGCCAAGCGTTTGAGGCAGTACATGCTGAATCATACAACCATGCTCATCTCGAAGATGGATCCTATCAAATATGTATTTGAAAAGCAAGCGTTGTCGGGTAGAATTGCCCGTTGGCAGATGGTCTTGACTGAATATGATATCCAATACGTCTCGCAAAAGGCTATAAAGGGGAGTGTGCTGTCTGAGTATCTGGCGGAGCAGCCTATTGAAGAATACCAATCGATGAGGTTTGATTTTCCTGACGAGGATATCATGTACCTAAAGATGAAGGATTGTGAAGAGTCGTTGCCAGACGAAGGACCAGAGTGGGGGTCCAAATGGAAGATGATATTTGACGGAGCCGTGAATGCTTACGGTAGCGGAATAGGGGAAATCATCACCACGCCACACGGGTCGCACATCCCGTTTACTGCCCGATTGACCTTTGCCGTTACCAACAATGAGGCCGAATACGAAGCTTGTATAATGGGGCTTGAAGAAGCCATTGATTTGCGAATCAAACATCTAGATGTATACGGAGACTCAGCTCTGGTAGTGAATCAGATAAAAGGGGAATGGGAGACACGGCAGCCTAATTTGATACATTACATGAATTATGCAAGGAGATTGTTGCCTTTCTTCGACAAGGTTGAATTGCATCACGTACCGCGGGCAGAAAATCAAATGGCTGACGCCCTTGCCACTTTGTCCTCCATGTACAAGGTCAACTTCTGGAACGAAGCTCCCCGAATCATTATCTCTCGGCTAGACAGGCCAGCTTATGTATTTGCTATTGATGAAGCATCTGATGGCAAACCATGGTATTTTGATATCCTTAATTTCCTGAAGAATAAAGAGTATCCGGCTGGGGCATCCAGTCAAGATCAGAAGACTCTCAGGAGATTAGCGGGCAATTTCTACTTGAATCCGGATGGCGTCTTGTACAGAAGAAACCACGATTTGGTGTTGTTGCGTTGTGTAGACGAGAAAGAGGCAAAGCTTCTCATGGAGGAAATTCACGAAGGTACCTTTGGTACGCATGCTGGTGGGCATGCTATGACGAGAAAGCTGCTGAGGGCAGGTTACTTTTGGCTGACGATGGAAACTGATTGTTTCAAGTTCGCGAGGAAGTGCCACAAGTGCCAAATCTATGCTGACAAGATACACGTGCCTCCGAGTCCTCTAAATGTGATGTCATCTCCATGGCCATTCTCGATGTGGGGAATCGATATGATTGGAAAGATCGAGCCGACGGCTTCTAATGGGCACCGGTTCATCCTAGTAGCAATCGATTATTTCACCAAGTGGGTGGAAGCGGCGTCTTACGCGAATGTAACGAAGCAAGTGGTGGCCAGATTCATCAAAAGAGATATCATTTGCCGATATGGGATCCCCGAGCGGATAATCACGGATAATGGTTCAAATCTGAACAACAAAATGATGAAGGAGCTCTGTCAGAATTTCAAGATCGAACATCACAATTCCTCTCCTTACCGACCCAAGATGAATGGCGCTGTTGAGGCGGCCAATAAGAATATCAAGAAAATTGTTCAGAAAATGGTGGTGACCTATAAGGATTGGCATGAAATGCTACCTTTTGCTTTGCACGGTTATCGTACGACGGTACGCACATCAACCGGGGCAACTCCGTTCTCGTTGGTATACGGAATGGAAGCGGTATTACCATTGGAAGTTGAGATCCCTTCTCTGAGGGTATTGCGAGACGTTCAGCTGGACGAGGCAGAATGGGTAACGAATAGATTGAACCAACTGAGCTTAATGGACGAGAAGAGGCTAGCTTCCCTAGCATACGGTCGTTTGTACCAGAGCCGAATGAAGAAAGCGTACGACAAGAAGATACATCCGCGAAGCTTTCAGACGGGCGACCTTGTGCTGAAAAGGATTCTCCCGCCGCAAGCAGATCACAGGGGCAAGTGGACCCCCAACTACGAAGGGCCATACGTTGTCAGTAAGGTCTTTTCAGGAGGAGCGTTGTTGTTGTCCACCATGGACGGAGAAGACTTCACGTCACCTGTGAATTCGGACGCAGTTAAAAAATACTTTGCTTAAAATAGACCCGCTGGACAGAAAAAGAGAGTCCAGGCAAAAATGGGGCATCCTGGCGAACCAAAAACAGAATGAAAGGTTCGGGCAAAAGTTAGGGATAAAATTGAAAAATGTACACCCGCGAAGTTGAAAACCTACACTGGGCGGCTTTGGCAAAAAAGGGTATCCCGGTGAACTGAAAACCCGTAAAGGGCGGTTCACGCAAAAGTTAGGGATTTGAAAAGCAAATGACTGCGGTCCGAATTCAATGAGCATCAATGCGGGAGAATATATTTGAGGAGCCAGTTATCGGATACAATCTCTTCAGAAGTGGGGATACCGGGAAAGCATTAGAGTCGGGCGAGTCATGGGAGGATCAGTTCGTAGTGTTCATCTGCATCCCGTTGCCGACATGTGTACAAATTTAAGTTGTCAATATTCATGCTTCTTGTGCATACTTGCATACTTGTATATTTGCTTTGCGTAGCTTCCTCTTTTCAGGAGTTACATCCCGTGTACAAAAACTCCGCCCATTCAGGGGCCCAATCAATGAAAATATGTTATTCAGTACTTGATACTGATTCTTTACTGTTTTGTGCATGATAAATCGCCTAAGTTTACTGAAACTAGCACGTGTGTAACATCACTGGCCCTTGCCGACAATTGCTAAAGCTTTGAATTAACCGAAAAGGATGTCACTAACCTGAATAGATTTGGTTGCATAGGCTTGTCTTGCCTTGTTTGTGTTGTTGCAGGTTTCATAGCCCTATGAGGAATACAATCAAAAGATCGCGATAACGAAAGACTTGATCCCCACGCAGGTCATGCATGTTCTTCCTGAAGAAGGATAGAATTCCCCAGCTAGCCGTAGCTTATCCAAAGGACGTGCTCCAGAAAAGTGATTCGTCCTCAATAGAGTTTGGCGATTCCAAGATCGTAAGGCTGTATTCAGACAGGTTCATCTTTCCCCGCAGGGTCATGCACTCTCCCCCAGCGGAGTCAGTGAATTTTCCCCGAGAGAATAGTCCCACCTCCAGCGGAGTCCTCTCCTTTCAGCAAACGTTCTTTCCTCCCAGTGGAACCCGGAGATCAAGACTCTCCCCAGTAGAGTTGGCGGTGGGTCCTGTCATTTATTTTGTCAAGGATACTGTGTAATATCAGTTCACGTTCCAGCAGAAAGTTCAATCATACCAGGCACATCCGCTACTCCCCAGCAAAGTTATATTCCCCAGCAGGATGTTACCTCAACAGGGTGTTTGGTTTGAGTTCCCAACTTCCCTGTATGGTTGACTTCATCCTCCCAACATTTATTTTGCTGGAATAATTCTGTAGCATCTGGCTATCCCCGGCGGAGTCGGCATTATCTTCAGCGTTTATTTTGCTGAAGCAATTTTTGTACTCTAGCAGTTCAGGTGGAGAGAACTCTTGCTTAAATGAACAACCAAATGTTCAAGATCTCGGCATGAGACATCCAATGATAATGTCAGTTTCGGCAGTATTCCCCACAGAGTTACCAGGATAAGTTTCTCTTTATTCCCAGGCAGAATTAGTTGTCATCAGGGGTTCCATGAATCAGAATTTCAGAGGCCACCGCCAGTTATCAGAGCAGGCGTCCGATAGTTTGGTTTCCAGACATCCCCAGTAGAGTCCGCCTCAAAGTCGCTGTCACGTTGGTGCTAAGGAGTTTGTGGGTGAGGATCATTGGAGAACTAAGTCCTGACGTGGACAATTTATTCCTATATTGACGGGATTTCTTCAGAAGTGGGCGTCCTAACGTGGACAGGTTTATTTCCCCGGATTGGTGAGGTGTGTTAGTCCTAACGTGGGCAGATTCGGGTTCTCGAAATTAGTGGAATGGGAGGTCATGACGTTGACAAAAGTGATTACTCTTTGTGTTGGTGCCCTGACGTGGACAGATCAGACAAGGGTGTGAGTCCTTACGTGGACAAGTCTTATTTCCTCAGCAGGTCGAAGACGCCTGAGTCCTAACATGGACAAATCAAGACGAGATCAGTGTCCTGACGTGGACAAATCAAAGAGATTATTATTCCTAACGTGGAGAAGTGGGTCCTAACTTGGACGATGTAGTCCTTACGCGGACATATCAAATTGGAGTCCTTACGCGGACAGATTAAGAAGGATGTACTCCTTACGTGGAAAGTTAAGTCCTGACGTGGACAGGTTCAAATACAGAAGAGATGATTCCTAACGTGGACAGATGTTATTCCTAACGTGGACGTGGAAGAATTTTATTCCTAACGTGGACGATTCAGTTTATGGAAATACAGACGAATTATCCCCAGCGGCGTTGCCGAGATTTTTCTGGGTTAACAGCAAGTGGAGTCCTAACGTGGACCGGTTTTAGTTGAGATTTCTTCGTATTGATGACAGACAGAGTCCTAACTTGGACAAGCAAGCAATCTGTTATGACAGAATCCTCTTCAGAACGATGAAGACAATCCCCAGCACGGTCGCACGAGATCAGTGGGTTGCCGTAACAGTTAAATTCAGCTGATGAATGTCGTTCCCCAAGCAGTGGCGCAGTTTATTTCCGCGGTTGGCAAATTTCTGGGTTCCTAGTATTCAACCGTCTCGTACCGCGAATGTCTGAAGGCTCCGGGCTCTTCACCCAATCGGGTCCAAGCCGCTTGAATAGGGGCAGCTGTTGCACCCTAAAATTTGCCCAACCTTATTCACTTGGTTTATGTTTCAATGTCATTAGCATTTGCATATAGAGTCATGTGCATAGTATAATCATCTGCATAGCATAAGCATAGCAAGTCATACAACAGGGGGACCAATCATTATTCTCATCTCTAGAAGCCTATCAAGAGGTTATTATCCCAATTCAATCTCATTCAAGTCATCAGGAAAGGATTTGAAAGCAAAGAGTTCAGCAGATCAAGCCTTGAGTCCATCTCCTAGTTGAGGGTATCTGAGGGTCAACAAGAGGGTTGTGAGCTGTGAGTTGAAGGCATGGAGAGTATCTAGACATTATGAGAGACTTAGAAAGTCATTTAAAGAAGGAGACAAGTCATTGATGAGAGCACAAGAGCTATAGCTGAAGGCAGTCAACTAGGGTTTCATCTGGGTCAACCCTAGGTCAACCCTAGGTCAATTGACTGATTTAAGGGGCATTCAAGTCTAGTGGAGAGATGTGGGGTTCATCATTGGACATATAAAGAAGGATATGGAGATATGCCAAGAAGAATTCAAGAGAAATCAAGGAGAAGAGGAGCTTCTAAATTAGGGTTTCTGTGTAAAATCCCCTAGTTTAGGTCAAATTTCCAAGCAAGATAAGTCAAAATGCTAGCTTCAAATGGATCCTTGGCCAACATGAAACTTGTAGAGGATCTCAAGACCTTTAATTTGAGTGGTGGAAGACATCAAGGAGATTTATAGAACTCAAGTTATGGTCCTTGCAAGTTACAGGTCATCTGAGGTATCTGAAATTTTGTCTGTGAAAGTGACTTGACTTCCAAGCTAGTTTTACCCCTCAAGGAGATTTCAAATGAATTTCTGGTCAACATAGGAATTGTTCCTCATTGTCTTAGCTTTCTAGAATGGTGTGGCATGCCTTCATATGATGTGTGGAACTCAACTTATGGTCTTGGCAAGCAAAGGGTATTTTGGTCATTTGTCAGTTATAGGCCATTTTTAAGCAAAGGCCATATCTCCTATTCCCAAGCCTCAAATGGAAAAACTCAAAACATGAAAGTTGTTCAAAATGTGATTTTAAGTCTAGAAAGAAGGTCACAAATTGTTGGAAAAACTCATAACATGAAGTTGCATGATTGGTCAAATTTGAACTAAAATGGCTTATAACTTAAATAAAGTCAAAGTGAAAAATGGTTTGAGAGATTTATAAATGCAAATGGGGACTTCCAATATATGATTTTGGGTCCAAAAGACATTTCAAAGACAATGGTTCAAGCACTTTTTTGAGTTTAGAAGGAAAAAGAAAAGTTATTTATGGTTACTTGCATTTGAAGAAACATAACCAAAATGGATTCAATTTGGAATGCAAGGGAAGTTGCAAGATGGTTCTAGAAGGTTCATTTGAGCACTATATATTCATGAAATCAGAATTGAGCAAGGGTTGAATCCTCATTTGTGCAAAAACTCCACCAAATTCTCTCATTTTTCTCTCATCCTCCAATTTGCAAATTCATTTCAATTCCACGAATTCTTCATCAATCATCACCAATTTTTGTTTTCATCATACTCAATCATCATCATGGAGTAGGAATCAATCAAGTTCTTGGTAGTTATTACTCAATTTCGTGCACTTTCATCAACAACATTCAAATTGCAATTTCCATTGGAACTCAAGATCCAAGGCCAAATTCATCAAGGTGCTGCATACAGAATCAAATATAGCAAGAGTAGATCCAGATCCAAGCATCAAGGCTCTCAGATCCACGAATTTCATCATCATCCACAAGATTTTGCTCCAGGTGCAAATTACTTCCACTTGCTTGATATAGATAGATTTACATTAGTTTGTTAGTATAATAATGATGTAGAATGTTAGTAGAACATTTCTGGTTAATTAGGAGTAGTTTAGTGATAGTTCATAGCAGGTTGTTAGAACTGGTTTGACTTAGAACTCTTAGGATAGGCCATGATAATCTTAGGTTGTTAGTGCAGAATAATCCACGTGAAGTGTAGTTTAGATTAGTATAGGTTTGATTAAGAATCTGGAGGATAGGTTGCAGTGTATTTTCATGGTGGCCAGAACTTGTCTCGATCGGTTTGAGTGATACACTGAATTTCAGAACAAACTACTGCTATAGTCTTGTAGAGGACAAAATTTGGAGTGATTTTCATGTTTGGATCGTGGTGTTTCATGGATTGTGGAAGGAGAACAGAGAAGAGGAAGTGTGTACGTGCATGGCTTCCATGGAATGTGTAAACCCTAGCTTCTTGTCACAAGGTTGAAGATATAATCGTGGCCATCCGTTTCTATGAAAGACTTTTGACTTCAAAGCTCATCGTGCGGTTGGAGTTCGTACTCAGAATTGGAGGGAAGATTGAGAAGCCAAAACGCGCCGTTTCATTAATTGAAACGGGCGGGCTTAATACATTGGTTGCTATTGACACACCCACACCAAGCCCAATGAGATTCTGCACGTGATTACCCTGCTTGCTACACCCCCAACGCATTCACTTAGTTTTATTGTTTTTTTAATTCTGAAAACATCGCTTGGGCTTAGGAAAATTAATATTCGCCCCTCCCGTTTGCTGGCCCACTGGAATATGAACTGGATCCATTTCTATTCTCACCCCCTCCCTCCTTCTCTTGTATTTTTTATTTTTTAATTTTCTTCATATTTCATTAATCTTCTAAAAATCATAACTAAATGAAAAAATATTATTTTTAACTCATTCTTTTTTTAATATTTTCCTTAACATGTCTAGAAAATTAAAAAAATATAAAAATTGCATTTTATATTTTTTTCGCATTTTTCCCATATTTTCCAAATAAATAGCATTTTAAAAAGCTTCATTTCATGCATGATTTTGTTAATTTTTGTTCTACTAGATGCTTTAATATTTTTTGTCTATTCTTTTTAGGTTGTTTAGTTTAGACATTAAACTTGTAGATACAATTTAGTTCCCATTTTTAGAAATTAAATTTAGGTGCTTAGTGTAGGTGTGAACAACATGAACAAACTAGGGTTTTAGGTGATGACTTAGGAGAATCAATTCATTTCCCTTAGGACTTAGGGTTTGAATAGTTTAGCTATGGGACTATAGGGGCTATGGGTAGTTATTAGATCCCCTTAGAAAAGTCAGGATTCCCCTACTACTATTAATACTCTGTGTATGTCTGATTGACTGGTGTGGTGTGCCCTTAGGGGATTATTGCTTGTATGTGCGGGTATTGGGATTGTCTGGGGATTTGAGAGAGCTGAAGACTTGAGAAGGTGAAGCCATTGGAAATCCAGAGAGAGAAGATCAACTTCCAGAGTTGAAGAGGAGTTTCTTGTTAGCAGATGCTGAGGAGACTAGGGTTTAGGAGCTAGGCAGAGCTCAAGATTAGACAGTTTGTTTATCAAATATGGATTGCCTTGTCTGCATCCATTCTTCTCTGTGATACAGAGTCTCTCTAAGACACTCACCCCCTTCCTTTGGAAGGCTTGGTGATAGTGTCTAAGAGATAGAACTCTTGAGAGAAAATGTCTTTTGTGTTAGAAGCAGTATGTTCACCACCCTTGGTAGTCAACTGATTGCTTAACACCCAGTTCACTCTTGTGACTAATCCCTCATCCTGGAGGTTTGAACTTGAAGAAAAGCCATTGCAGATGGAAGAATGATGATCAAAGCCCTTGCCTAAAGGTCATGAAGATGGAGACTGATGCTTGTTGAAGCCTGTAGCTGATTGGAGATTACTTGAAGCCAGATATTGATCCAGAGCTGCTGAGGATGTTTATTTTTGCTGTATTTCATTTCTTGATGTATTGACTGGTTTTCCTGACTGTATTGTTTGCTGTTTGCCCTGTTGGGTTGAAAGTGAAGTCTGTTCACTTTTGCCTATTGTTTTCTAGGTTCGAGGTTGAGTGGGACTCCCTTGCCTCGCTTGTACTGTTGCATCCATGCATTTTACTATTTTACTGTATATATCTGATATTGTTTCTATTTCCGTTTATTCCCTTAGGATCTCTGTTTCTCTCTGTGCAAGAGAGGAGCATGATAGACACTAGGTCTTAACCCATGCATGATAACATTAGGTTAGTTTGTTTCCCTTCGCAACCGCAGGTTAGAGTTTTGTCTCTTCTTTCTCAAAACAAACAGAAAAACACATAAAGATTTCAAACACAATAAAAGACACTTCTTTCGTAAAAGAATGTGAACTCATCAAAACGTCATTTTTGTCCGCTTGGACTATTAATCAGAAAAACCCTTTTCAGAAGGAATAAAATCAATCAAGACAAGCTTGTGTCGTACGTGGCCCGAACTACGTTTGCTCTGATCTTTCATGCCGTGTGAAAGTACGTAGGCATAGGATGCGATATCCTAGCGAGCAACCTTCCCCTCCTTTCCCGTAGGTAGGCGAACTACGTTGACTCTGATTTCTCGTTCCAGACGGGAATACGTAGGCATAAAGTGCGACACTTTGCCGAGTCATTTTATTTTCATTCTCTTTTCTTCTCAACCCTTGACCTATAGTTTAGATAGAATAACAATCCATACCCGAAAACAAGCGTGGATCCCGTCGAGTACGACGGACGTGAGGGGTGCTAATACCTTCCCCTTGCGTAACCGACTCCCGAACCCCGGTTTTGGTTGCGATGACCATACCTTTCCCGTGTTGTGTGAGGTTTACTATGAGCGTTTCCTTTCCCTCCCGTGGGATAAATAACGCACGGTGGCGACTCTTCTGTTCAGCCGGCGCCGATTTTCGCAGTAGCGACAGTAATAACCGGAGTCTGGATACCCAACGAAACTGACCGGAGCCTGAACGCTCAACGTAATAACCGGAGTCTGGATACCCAACGAAATTGACAGGAGCCTGAACAATCAACATAATAACCGGAGTCTGGATACCCAACGAAACTGACCGGAGCCTGAACGCTCAATGTAATAACCAGAGTCTGGATACCCAACGAAACTGACCAGAGCCTGAACCCTCAACGTAATAACCGGAGTCTGGATACCCAACAAAACTGACCGGAGCCTGAACGCTCAACGTAAAAACCGGAGTCTGGATACCCAACGAAACTGACCAGGGCCTGAACGCTCAACATAATAACCGGAGTCTGGATACCCAACGAAACTGACCGGAGCCTGAACGCTCAACGTAATAACCGGAGTCTGGATACTCAACGAAACTGACCGGACCCTGAACGCACAACGTAATAACTGGAGTCTGGATGCTCAACGAAAATGACCGGAGCCTAAACGCTAAACGTAATAACCAGAGTCTGGATACCTAACGAAACTGACCGGAGCCTGAACGCTCAACGTAATAACCAGAGTCTGGATATCCAACGAAACTGACTGGGGCCTGAACCATCAACGTAATAACCGGAGTCTGGATACCCAACGAAACTGACCGGAGCCTAAACGCTCAATATAATAACCGGAGTTTGGATACCCAACGAAACTGACCGGAGCCTGAATGCACAACGTAATAACTGGAGTCTGGATGCTCAACGAAAATGACCGGAGCCTGAACGCTCAACGTAATAACCGGAGTCTAGACACCCAACGAAACTGATCGGAGCCTGAACATTTAACGTAATAACCGGAGTCTGGATACCAAACGAAACTGACTGGAGCCTGAATGCTCAACGTAATAAACGGAGTCTGGATACCCAACGAAACTGACCGGAGCCTGGACGCTCAACGTAATAACTGAAGTCTGGATACCAAACGAAACTGACCGGAGCCTGAATGCTCATCGTAATAACCGGAGTCTGGATACCCAACGAATATGATCGGAGCCTGAACGCACAACGTAATAACCAGAGTCTGGATACCCAACGAAACTGACCAGAGCCTGAACGCACAACATAATAACTGGAGCATGGTTGCTCAACAAAAATGACCGGAGCCTGAACACTCAACGTAATAACCGGAGTCTGGATACCCAATGAAACTGACCGGAGCCTGAACGCTCAACGTAATAACCGGAGTCTGGATACCCAACGAAACTGACCGGAGCCTGAACGCTAAATGTAATAACCGGAGTCTGGATACCCAACGAAACTGACCGGAGCCTGAACCCTCAACGTAATAACCGAAGTCTGGATACCCAACAAAACTGACCGGGGCCTGAACGCTCAACGTAATAACCGGAGGCTGGATCCCAACAAAACTGACCGGAGCCTGAACGTTCAAAGTAATAACCGGAGTCTGGATACCCAACGAAATCGACCGGAGCCTGAAGGCTCAACGTAATAACCGGAATCCGGATACTCAACGAAACGGACCGGAGCCTGAACGTTCAACGTAATAACCGAAGTCTGGATACTCAACGAAACTGACTGGAGCCTGAACCATCAACGTAATAACTGGAGTCTGGATACACAACGAAATTGATCGGAGCCTGATCGCTCAACGTAATAACCGGAGTCTGGATACACAACGAAACTGACAGGAGCCTGAACACTCAACGTAATAACCGGAGTCTAGATACCCAACAAAACTGACCGGAGCCTGAACGCTCAACGAAAAAACCGGAGTCTGGATACCCAACGAAACTGACCGGAGCCTGAACGCTCAACGTAATAACCGGAGTCTGGATACACAATGAAACTAAGTCGGAGCCTGAACGCTCAACGTAATAACCGGAGTCTGGATACCCAATGAAATTGAACGGAGCCTGAACGCTCAATGCAATAACCGGAGTCTGGATACCCAACGAAGCTGACCGGAGCCTGAATGCATAACGTAATAACTGGAGTCTGGATGCTCAACGAAAATGATCGGAGCCTGAACGCTCAACGTAATAACCGGAGTCTGGACACCCAACGAAATTGACCGGAGCCTGAACATTCAACGTAAGAACCGGAGTCTGGATACCCAACGAAACTGACCAGAGCCTGGACGCTCAATGTAATAACTGAAGTCTGGATACCAAACGAAACTGACCGGAGCCTGAATGCTCAACGTAATAACCGGAGTCTGGATACCCAACGAATATGACCGGAGCCTGAACGCACAACGTAATAACCGGAGTCTGGATACCCAACGAAACTGACCGGAGCCTGAACGCACAATGTAATAACTGGAGTCTGGATGCTCAACAAAAATAACCGGAGCCTGAACGCTCAACGTAATAACCGGAGTCTGGATACCCAACGAAACTGACCGGAGCCTTAACGCTCAACGTAATAACCGGAGTCTGGATACCCAACGAAATTGACTGGAGCCTGAACGATCAACGTAATAACCGGAGTCTGGATACCCAACGAAACTGACCGGAGCCTAAACGCTCAATGTAATAACCGGAGTCTGGATACGCAACGAAACTGACCGGAGCCTGAACCCTCAACGTAATAACCGGAGTCTGGATACCCAACAAAACTGACCGGAGCCTGAACGCTCAACGTAAAAACAGGAGTATGGATACCCAACGAAACTGACCAGGGCCTGAACGCTCAACATAATAACCAGAGTCTAGATACCCAACGAAACTGACCGGAGCCTGAACGCTCAACGTAATAACCGGAGTCTGGATACTCAACGAAACTGACCGGACCCTGAACGCACAATGTAATAACTGGAGTCTGGATGCTCAACGAAAATTACCAGAGCCTGAACGCTCAACGTAATAACCAGAGTCTGGATACCTAACGAAACTGACCGGAGCCTGAACGCTCAACGTAATAACCGGAATCTGGATACCCAACGAAACTGACTGGGGCCTGAACCATCAACGTAATAACCGGAGTCTGGATACCCAACGAAACTGACCGGAGCCTGAACGCTCAATGTAATAACCAGAGTCTGGATACCCAACGAAACTGACCGGAGCCTGAATGCACAACTTAATAACTGGAGTCTGGATGCTCAACAAAAATGACCGGAGCCTGAACGCTCAACGTAATAACCGGAGTCTAGACACCCAACGAAACTGATCGGAGCCTGAACATTTAACGTAATAACCGGAGTCTGGATACCCAACGAAACTGACCGGAGCCTGAACGCTCAACGTAATAAATGGAGTCTGGATACCCAACGAAACTGACCGGAGCCTGGACGCTCAACGTAATAACTGAAGTCTGGATACCAAACGAAACTGACCGGAGCCTAAATGCTCATCGTAATAACCGGAGTCTGGATACCCAACGAATATGATCGGAGCCTGAACGCACAACGTAATAACCAGAGTCTGGATACCCAACGAAACTGACCAGAGCCTGAACGCACAACATAATAACTGGAGCATGGTTGCTCAACAAAAATGACCGGAGCCTGAACACTCAACGTAATAACCGGAGTCTGGATACCCAATGAAACTGACCGGAGCCTGAACGCTCAACGTAATAACCGGAGTCTGGATACCCAACGAAACTGACCGGAGCCTGAACGCTAAATGTAATAACCGGAGTCTGGATACCCAACGAAACTGACCGGAGCCTGAACCCTCAACGTAATAACCGAAGTCTGGATACCCAACAAAACTGACCGGGGCCTGAACGCTCAACGTAATAACCGGAGGCTGGATCCCAACAAAACTGACCGGAGCCTGAACGTTCAAAGTAATAACCGGAGTCTGGATACCCAACGAAATCGACCGGAGCCTGAAGGCTCAACGTAATAACCGGAATCCGGATACTCAACGAAACGGACCGGAGCCTGAACGTTCAACGTAATAACCGAAGTCTGGATACTCAACGAAACTGACTGGAGCCTGAACCATCAACGTAATAACTGGAGTCTGGATACACAACGAAATTGATCGGAGCCTGATCGCTCAACGTAATAACCGGAGTCTGGATACACAACGAAACTGACAGGAGCCTGAACACTCAACGTAATAACCGGAGTCTAGATACCCAACAAAACTGACCGGAGCCTGAACGCTCAACGAAAAAACCGGAGTCTGGATACCCAACGAAACTGACCGGAGCCTGAACGCTCAACGTAATAACCGGAGTCTGGATACACAATGAAACTAAGTCGGAGCCTGAACGCTCAACGTAATAACCGGAGTCTGGATACCCAATGAAATTGAACGGAGCCTGAACGCTCAACGCAATAACCGGAGTCTGGATACCCAACGAAACTGACCGGAGCCTGAATGCATAACGTAATAACTGGAGTCTGGATGCTCAACGAAAATGATCGGAGCCTGAACGCTCAACGTAATAACCGGAGTCTGGACACCCAACGAAACTGACCGGAGCCTGAACATTCAACGTAAGAACCGGAGTCTGGATACCCAACGAAACTGACCAGAGCCTGGACGCTCAATGTAATAACTGAAGTCTGGATACCAAACGAAACTGACCGGAGCCTGAATGCTCAACGTAATAACCGGAGTCTGGATACCCAACGAATATGACCGGAGCCTGAACGCACAACATAATAACCGGAGTCTGGATACCCAACGAAACTGACCGGAGCCTGAACGCACAATGTAATAACTGGAGTCTGGATGCTCAACAAAAATAACCGGAGCCTGAACGCTCAACGTAATAACCGGAGTCTGGATACCCAACGAAACTGACCGGAGCCTTAACGCTCAACGTAATAACCGGAGTCTGGATACCCAACGAAATTGACTGGAGCCTGAACGATCAACGTAATAACCGGAGTCTGGATACCCAACGAAACTGACCGGAGCCTAAACGCTCAATGTAATAACCGGAGTCTGGATACGCAACGAAACTGACCGGAGCCTGAACCCTCAACGTAATAACCGGAGTCTGGATACCCAACAAAACTGACCGGAGCCTGAACGCTCAACGTAAAAACAGGAGTATGGATACCCAACGAAACTGACCAGGGCCTGAACGCTCAACATAATAACCAGAGTCTAGATACCCAACGAAACTGACCGGAGCCTGAACGCTCAACGTAATAACCGGAGTCTGGATACTCAACGAAACTGACCGGACCCTGAACGCACAATGTAATAACTGGAGTCTGGATGCTCAACGAAAATTACCGGAGCCTGAACGCTCAACGTAATAACCAGAGTCTGGATACCTAACGAAACTGACCGGATCCTGAACGCTCAACGTAATAACCGGAATCTGGATACCCAACGAAACTGACTGGGGCCTGAACCATCAACGTAATAACCGGAGTCTGGATACCCAACGAAACTGACCGGAGCCTGAACGCTCAATGTAATAACCGGAGTCTGGATACCCAACGAAACTGACCGGAGCCTGAATGCACAACGTAATAACTGGAGTCTGGATGCTCAACGAAAATGACCGGAGCCTGAACGCTCAACATAATAACCGGAGTCTAGACACCCAACGAAACTGATCGGAGCCTGAACATTTAACGTAATAACCGGAGTCTGGATACCCAACGAAACTGACCGGAGCCTGAACGCTCAACGTAATAAATGGAGTCTGGATACCCAACGAAACTGACCGGAGCCTGGACGCTCAACGTAATAACTGAAGTCTGGATACCAAACGAAACTGACCGGAGCCTAAATGCTCATCGTAATAACCGGAGTCTGGATACCCAACGAATATGATCGGAGCCTGAACGCACAACGTAATAACCAGAGTCTGGATACCCAACGAAACTGACCAGAGCCTGAACGCACAACATAATAACTGGAGCATGGTTGCTCAACGAAAATGACCGGAGCCTGAACACTCAACGTAATAACCGGAGTCTGGATACCCAATGAAACTGACCGGAGCCTGAACGCTCAACGTAATAACCGGAGTCTGGATACCCAACGAAACTGACCGGAGCCTGAACGCTAAATGTAATAACCGGAGTCTGGATACCCAACGAAACTGACCGGAGCCTGAACCCTCAACGTAATAACCGAAGTCTGGATACCCAACAAAACTGACCGGGGCCTGAACGCTCAACGTAATAACCGGAGGCTGGATCCCAACAAAACTGACCGGAGCCTGAACGTTCAAAGTAATAACCGGAGTCTGGATACCCAACGAAATCGACCGGAGCCTGAAGGCTCAACGTAATAACCGGAATCCGGATACTCAACGAAACGGACCGGAGCCTGAACGTTCAACGTAATAACCGAAGTCTGGATACTCAACGAAACTGACTGGAGCCTGAACCATCAACGTAATAACTGGAGTCTGGATACACAACGAAATTGATCGGAGCCTGATCGCTCAACGTAATAACCGGAGTCTGGATACACACTGAAACTGACAGGAGCCTGAACACTCAACGTAATAACCGGAGTCTAGATACCCAACAAAACTGACCGGAGCCTGAACGCTCAACGAAAAAACCGGAGTCTGGATACCCAACGAAACTGACCGGAGCCTGAACGCTCAACGTAATAACCGGAGTCTGGATACACAATGAAACTAAGTCGGAGCCTGAACGCTCAACGTAATAACCGGAGTCTGGATACCCAATGAAATTGAACGGAGCCTGAACGCTCAACGCAATAACCGGAGTCTGGATACCCAACGAAACTGACCGGAGCCTGAATGCATAACGTAATAACTGGAGTCTGGATGCTCAACGAAAATGATCGGAGCCTGAACGCTCAACGTAATAACCGGAGTCTGGACACCCAACGAAACTGACCGGAGCCTGAACATTCAACGTAAGAACCGGAGTCTGGATACCCAACGAAACTGACCAGAGCCTGGACGCTCAATGTAATAACTGAAGTCTGGATACCAAACGAAACTGACCGGAGCCTGAATGCTCAACGTAATAACCGGAGTCTGGATACCCAACGAATATGACCGGAGCCTGAACGCACAACATAATAACCGGAGTCTGGATACCCAACGAAACTGACCGGAGCCTGAACGCACAATGTAATAACTGGAGTCTGGATGCTCAACAAAAATAACCGGAGCCTGAACGCTCAACGTAATAACTGGAGTCTGGATACCCAACGAAACTGACCGGAGCCTTAACGCTCAACGTAATAACCGGAGTCTGGATACCCAACGAAATTGACTGGAGCCTGAACGATCAACGTAATAACCGGAGTCTGGATACCCAACGAAACTGACCGGAGCCTAAACGCTCAATGTAATAACCGGAGTCTGGATACGCAACGAAACTGACCGGAGCCTGAACCCTCAACGTAATAACCGGAGTCTGGATACCCAACAAAACTGACCGGAGCCTGAACGCTCAACGTAAAAACAGGAGTATGGATACCCAACGAAACTGACCAGGGCCTGAACGCTCAACATAATAACCAGAGTCTAGATACCCAACGAAACTGACCGGAGCCTGAACGCTCAACGTAATAACCGGAGTCTGGATACTCAACGAAACTGACCGGACCCTGAACGCACAATGTAATAACTGGAGTCTGGATGCTCAACGAAAATTACCGGAGCCTGAACGCTCAACGTAATAACCAGAGTCTGGATACCTAACGAAACTGACCGGATCCTGAACGCTCAACGTAATAACCGGAATCTGGATACCCAACGAAACTGACTGGGGCCTGAACCATCAACGTAATAACCGGAGTCTGGATACCCAACGAAACTGACCGGAGCCTGAACGCTCAATGTAATAACCGGAGTCTGGATACCCAACGAAACTGACCGGAGCCTGAATGCACAACGTAATAACTGGAGTCT
This sequence comes from Lathyrus sativus, assembly GCA_963859935.3. Lineage (NCBI taxonomy): Eukaryota > Viridiplantae > Streptophyta > Magnoliopsida > Fabales > Fabaceae > Lathyrus > Lathyrus sativus. The sequence continues at coordinate 882,053 of CAWUDS030000773.1, forward strand.
GGATGCTCAACGAAAATGACCGGAGCCTGAACGCTCAACATAATAACCGGAGTCTAGACACCCAACGAAACTGATCGGAGCCTGAACATTTAACGTAATAACCGGAGTCTGGATACCCAACGAAACTGACCGGAGCCTGAACGCTCAACGTAATAAATGGAGTCTGGATACCCAACGAAACTGACCGGAGCCTGGACGCTCAACGTAATAACTGAAGTCTGGATACCAAACGAAACTGACCGGAGCCTAAATGCTCATCGTAATAACCGGAGTCTGGATACCCAACGAATATGATCGGAGCCTGAACGCACAACGTAATAACCAGAGTCTGGATACCCAACAAAACTGACCAGAGCCTGAACGCACAACATAATAACTGGAGCATGGTTGCTCAACGAAAATGACCGGAGCCTGAACACTCAACGTAATAACCGGAGTCTGGATACCCAATGAAACTGACCGGAGCCTGAACGCTCAACGTAATAACCGGAGTCTGGATACCCAACGAAACTGACCGGAGCCTGAACCCTCAACGTAATAACCGGAGTCTGGATACCCAACAAAACTGACCGGGGCCTGAACGCACAATGTAAAAACCGGAGTCTGGATACCCAACGAAACTGACCAGGGCCTGAACGCTCAACGTAATAACCGGAGTCTGGATACCCAACGAAACTGACAGGAGCCTGAATGCTCAACGTAATAACCGGAGGCTGGATCCCAACAAAACTGACCGGAGCCTGAACGTTCAACGTAATAACCGGAGTCTGGATACCCAACAAAATTGACCGGAGCCTGAAGGCTCAACGTAATAACCGGAATCTGGATACTCAACGAAACTGACCGGAGCCTGAACGTTCAACGTAATAACCGGAGTCTGGATACTCAACGAAACTGACTGGAGCCTGAACCATCAACGTAATAACTGGAGTCTGGATACACAACGAAATTGATCGGAGCCTGATCGCTCAACGTAATAACCGGAGTCTGGATACACAACGAAACTGACAGGAGCCTGAACACTCAACGTAATAACCGGAGTCTAGATACCCAACAAAACTGACCGGATCCTGAACGCTCAACGTAAAAACCGGAGTCTGGATACCCAACGAAACTGACCAGAGCCTGAATGCTCAACGTAATAACCGGAGTCTGGATACACAATGAAACTAAGTCGGAGCCTGAACGCTCAACGTAATAACCGGAGTCTGGATACCCAATGAAACTGAACGGAGCCTGAACGCTCAACGTAATAACCGGAGTCTGGATACCCAACGAAACTGACCGGAGCCTGAATGCATAACGTAATAACTGGAGTCTGGATGCTCAACGAAAATGATCGGAGCCTGAACGCTCAACGTAATAACCGGAGTCTGGACACCCAACGAAACTGACTGGAGCCTGAACATTCAACGTAATAACCGGAGTCTGGATACCCAACGAAACTGACCAGAGCCTGGACGCTCAATGTAATAACTGAAGTCTGGATACCCAACGAAACTGACCGGAGCCTGAATGCTCAACGTAATAACCGGAGTCTGGATACCCAACAAAACTGACCGAAGCCTGAACGCACAACATAATAACTGGAGTCTGGATGCTCAACAAAAATGACCGGAGCCTGAATGCTCAACGTAATAACCGGAGTCTGGATACCCAACGAAACTGACCGGAGCCTTAACGCTCAACGTAATAACCGGAGTCTGGATACCCAACGAAATTGACTGGAGCCTGAACGATCAACGTAATAACCGGAGTCTGGATACCCAACGAAACTGACCGGAGCCTAAACGCTCAATGTAATAACCGGAGTCTGGATACGCAACGAAACTGACCGGAGCCTGAACCCTCAACGTAATAACCAGAGTCTGGATACCCAACGAAACTAACCAGGGCCTGAACGCTCAACGTAATAACCGGAGGCTGGATCCCAACAAAACTGACCGGAGCCTGAACGCTCAACATAATAACCGGAGTCTAGATACCCAACGAAACTGACCGGAGCCTGAACGCTCAACGTAATAACCGGAGTCTGGATACTCAACGAAACTGACCGGACCCTGAACGCACAACGTAATAACTGGAGTCTGGATGCTCAACGAAAATTACCGGAGCCTGAACGCTCAACGTAATAACCAGAGTCTGGATACCTAACGAAACTGATCGGAGCCTAAACGCTCAACGTAATAACCGGAATCTGGATACCCAACGAAACTGACTGGGGCCTGAACCATCAACGTAATAACCGGAGTCTGGATACCCAACGAAACTGACCGGAGCCTGAACGCTCAATGTAATAACCAGAGTCTGGCTACCCAACGAAACTGACCGGAGCCTGAATGCACAACGTAATAACTGGAGTCTGGATGCTCAACGAAAATGACCGGAGCCTGAACGCTCAACATAATAACCGGAGTCTAGACACCCAACGAAACTAATCGGAGCCTGAACATTTAACATAATAAACGGAGTCTGGATACCCAACGAAACTGACCGGAGCCTGAACGCTCAACGTAATAAACGGAGTCTGGATACCCAACGAAACTGACCGGAGCCTGGACGCTCAACGTAATAACTGAAGTCTGGATACCAAACGAAACTGACCGGAGCCTAAATGCTCATCGTAATAACCGGAGTCTGGATACCCAACGAATATGATCGGAGCCTGAACGCACAACGTAATAACCAGAGTCTGGATACCCAACGAAACTGCCCAGAGCCTGAACGCACAACATAATAACTGGAGCATGGTTGCTCAACGAAAATGACCGGAGCCTGAACACTCAACGTAATAACCGGAGTCTGGATACCCAATGAAACTGACCGGAGCCTGAACGCTCAACGTAATAACCGGAGTCTGGATACCCAACGAAACTGACCGGAGCCTGAACGCTAAATGTAATAACCGGAGTCTGGATACCCAACGAAACTGACCGGAGCCTGAACCCTCAACGTAATAACCGAAGTCTGGATACCCAACAAAACTGACCGGGGCCTGAACGCACAATGTAAAAACCGGAGTCTGGATACCCAACGAAACTGACCAGGGCCTGAATGCTCAACGTAATAACCGGAGGCTGGATCCCAACAAAACTGACCGGAGCCTGAACGTTCAACGTAATAACCGGAGTCTGGATACCCAACAAAATTGACCGGAGCCTGAAGGCTCAACGTAATAACCGGAATCTGGATACTCAACGAAACTGACCGGAGCCTAAACGTTCAACGTAATAACCAGAGTCTGGATACTCAACGAAACTGACTGGAGCCTGAACCATCAACGTAATAACTGGAGTCTGGATACACAACGAAATTGATCGGAGCCTGATCGCTCAACGTAATAACCGGAGTCTGGATACACAACGAAACTGACAGGAGCCTGAACACTCAACGTAATAACCGGAGTCTAGATACCCAACAAAACTGACCGGATCCTGAACGCTCAACGTAAAAACCGGAGTCTGGATACCCAACGAAACTGACCGGAGCCTGAACGCTCAACGTAATAACCGGAGTCTGGATACACAATGAAACTAAGTCGGAGCCTGAACGCTCAACGTAATAACCGGAGTCTGGATACCCAATGAAACTGAACGGAGCCTGAACGCTCAACGTAATAACCGGAGTCTGGATACCCAACGAAACTGACCGGAGCCTGAATGCATAACGTAATAACTGGAGTCTGGATGCTCAACGAAAATGATCGGAGCCTGAACGCTCAACGTAATAACCGGAGTCTGGACACCCAACGAAACTGACCGGAGCCTGAACATTCAACGTAATAACCGGAGTCTGGATACCCAACGAAACTGACCAGAGCCTGGACGCTCAATGTAATAACTGAAGTCTGGATACCAAACGAAACTGACCGGAGCCTGAATGCTCAACGTAATAACCGGAGTCTGGATACCCAACGAATATGACCGGAGCCTGAACGCACAACGTAATAACCGGAGTCTGGATACCCAACGAAACTGACCGGAGCCTGAACGCACAACGTAATAACTGGAGTCTGGATGCTCAACGAAAATGACCGGAGCCTGAACGCTCAACGTAATAACCGGAGTCTGGATACCCAGCGAAACTGACCAGAGCCTTAACGCTCAACGTAATAACCGGAGTCTGGATACCCAACGAAATTGACTGGAGCCTGAACGATCAACGTAATAACCGGAGTCTGGATACCCAACGAAACTGACCGGAGCCTAAACGCTCAATGTAATAACCGGAGTCTGGATACGCAACGAAACTGTCCGGAGCCTGAACCCTCAACGTAATAACCGGAGTCTGGATACCCAACAAAACTGACCGGAGCCTGAACGCTCAACGTAAAAACAGGAGTCTGGATACCCAACGAAACTGACCAGGGCCTGAACGCTCAACATAATAACCAGAGTCTGGATACCCAACGAAACTGACCGGAGCCTGAACGCTCAACGTAATAACCGGAGTCTGGATACTCAACGAAACTGACCGGACCCTGAAGGCACAACGTAATAACTGGAGTCTGGATGCTCAACGAAAATTACCGGAGCCTGAACGCTCAACGAAATAACCAGAGTCTGGATACCTAACGAAACTGACCGGAGCCTGAACGCTCAACGTAATAACCGGAATCTGGATACCCAACGAAACTGACTGGGGCCTGAACCATCAACGTAATAACCGGAGTCTGGATACCCAACGAAACTGACCGGAGCCTGAACGCTCAATGTAATAACCGGAGTCTGGATACCCAACGAAACTGACCGGAGCCTGAATGCACAACGTAATAACTGGAGTCTGGATGCTCAACGAAAATGACCGGAGCCTGAACGCTCAACGTAATAACCGGAGTCTAGACACCCAACGAAACTGACCGGAGCCTGAACATTTAACGTAATAACCGGAGTCTGGATACCCAACGAAACTGACCGGAGCCTGAATGCTCAACGTAATAATCGGAGTCTGGATACCCAACGAAACTGACCGGAGCCTGGACGCTCAACGTAATAACTGAAGTGTGGATACCAAACGAAACTGACCGGAGCCTGAATGCTCAACGTAATAACCGGAGTTTGGATATCCAACGAATATGACCGGAGCCTGAACGCACAACGTAATAACCAGAGTCTGGATACCCAACGAAACTGACCAGAGCCTGAACGCACAACGTAATAACTGGAGTCTGGATGCTCAACGAAAATGACCGGAGCCTGAACACTCAACGTAATAACCGTAGTCTGGATACCCAATGAAACTGACCGGAGCCTGAACGCTCAACGTAATAACCGGAGTCTGGATACCCAACGAAATTGACCGGAGCCTGAACGCTAAATGTAATAACCGGAGTCTGGATACCCATTGAAACTGACCGGAGCCTGAACCCTCAACGTAATAACTGGAGTCTGGATACCCAACAAAACTGACCGGGGCCTGAACGCTCAATGTAAAAACCGGAGTCTGGATACCCAACGAAACTGACCAGGGCCTGAACGCTTAACGTAATAACCGGAGGCTGGATCCCAACAAAACTGATCGGAGCCTGAACGTTCAACGTAATAACCGGAGTCTGGATACCCAACGAAATTGACCGGAGCCTAAAGGCTCAACGTAATAAACGGAATCTGGATACTCAACGAAACTGACCGGAGCCTGAACGTTCAACGTAATAACCGGAGTCTGGACACTCAACGAAACTGACTGGAGCCTGAACCATCAACGTAATAACTGGAGTCTGGATACACAACGAAATTGATCGGAGCCTGATCGCTCAACGTAATAACCGGAGTCTGGATACACAACGAAACTGACAGGAGCCTGAACACTCAACGTAATAACCGGAGTCTAGATACCCAACAAAACTGACCGGAGCCTGAACGCTCAACGTAAAAACCGGAGTCTAGATACCCAACGAAACTGACCGGAGCCTGAACGCTCAACGTAATAACCGGAGTCTGGATACACAACGAAACTGACCGGAGCCTGAACGCTCAACGTAATAACCGGAGTCTGGATACCCATTGAAACTGAACGGAGCCTGAACGCTCAACGTAATAACCGGAGTCTGGATACCCAACAAAACTGACCGGAGCCTGAATGCACAACGTAATAACTGGAGTCTGGATGCTCAACGAAAATGATCGGAGCCTAAACGCTCAACGTAATAACCGGAGTCTGGACACCCAACGAAACTGACCGGAGCCTGAACATTCAACGTAATAACCGGAGTCTGGATACCCAACAAAACTGACCGGAGCCTGAACGCTCAACGTAATAATCGGAGTCTAGATACCCAACAAAACTGACCGGAGCCTGGACGCTCAACGTAATAACTGAAGTCTGGATACCAAACAAAACTGACCGGAGCCTGAATGCTCAACGTAATAACCGGAGTCTGGATACCCAACGAATATGACCGGAGCCTGAACGCACAACGTAATAACCGGAGTCTGGATACCCAACGAAACTGACCGGAGCCTGAACGCACAACGTAATAATTGGAGTCTGGATGCTCAACGAAAATGACCGGAGCCTGAATGCTCAACGTAATAACCGGAGTCTGGATACCCAATGAAACTGACCGGAGCCTGAACGCTCAACGTAATAACCGGAGTCTGGATACCCAACGAAATTGACTGGAGCCTGAACGATCAACGTAATAACCGGAGTCTGGATACCCAACGAAACTGACTGGAGCCTGAACGCTCAATATAATAACCGGAGTCTGGATACCCAACGAAACTGACCGGAGCCTGAACGCTCAACGTAATAACCGGAGTCTGGATACTCAACGAAACTGACCGGACCCTGAACGTACAACGTAATAACTGGAGTCTGGATGCTCAACGAAAATGACTGGAGCCTGAACGCTCAACGTAATAACCAGAGTCTGGATACCCAACGAAACTGACTGGAGCCTGAACGCTCAACGTAATAATCGGAGTCTGGATACCCAACGAAACTGACCGGAGCCTGGACGCTCAACGTAATAACTGTAGTCTGGATACCAAACGAAACTGACCGGAGCCTGAATGCTCAACGTAATAACCCGAGTCTGGATACCCAACGAATATGACCGTAGCCTGAACGCACAACGTAATAACCGGAGTCTGGATACCCAACGAAACTGACCGGAGCCTGAACGCTCAACGTAATAACCGAAGTCTAGATACTCAACGAAACTGACCGGACCCTGAACGCGCAACGTAATAACTGGAGTCTGGATGCTCAACGAAAATTACCGGAGCCTGAACGCTCAACGTAAAAACCAGAGTCTGGATACCTAACGAAACTGACCGGAGCCTGAACGCTCAACGTAATAACCGGAGTCTGGATACCCAACGAAACTGACTGGGGCCTGAACCATCATCGTAATAACCGGAGTCTAGATACCCAACGAAACTGACCGGAGCCTGAACACTCAATGTAATAACCGGAGTCTGGATACCCAACGAAGCTTACCGGAGCCTGAATGCACAACGTAATAACTGGAGTCTGAATGCTCAACGAAAATGACCAGAGCCTGAACGCTCAACGTAATAACCGGAGTCTAGACACCCAACGAAACTGACCGGAGCCTGAACATTTAACGTAATAACCGGAGTCTGGATACCCAACGAAACTGACCGGAGCCTGAACGCTCAACGTAATAATCAGAGTCTGGATACCGAACGAAACTAACCGGAGCCTGGATGCTCAACGTAATAACTGAAGTCTGGATACCAAACAAAACTGACCGGAGCCTGAATGCTCAACGTAATAACCGGAGTCTGGATACCCAACGAATATGACCGGAGCCTGAACGCACAACGTAATAACCAGAGTCTGGATACCCAACGAAACTGACCAGAGCCTGAACGCACAACGTAATAACTGGAGTCTGGATGCTCAACGAAAATGACCGGAGCCTGAACACTCAACGTAATAACCGGAGTCTAGATACCCAACAAAACTGACCGGAGCCTGAACGCTCAACGTAAAAACCGGAGTCTAGATACCCAACGAAACTGACCGGAGCCTGAACGCTCAACGTAATAACCGGAGTCTGGATACACAACGAAACTGACCGGAGCCTGAACGCTCAACGTAATAACCGGAGTCTGGATACCCATTGAAACTGAATGGAGCCTGAACGCTCAACGTAATAACCGGAGTCTGGATACCCAACAAAACTGACCGGAGCCTGAATGCACAACGTAATAACTGGAGTCTGGATGCTCAACGAAAATGATCGGAGCCTGAACGCTCAACGTAATAACCGGAGTCTGGACACCCAACGAAACTGACCGGAGCCTGAACATTCAACGTAATAACCGGAGTCTGGATACCCAACAAAACTGACCGGAGCCTGAACGCTCAACGTAATAATCGGAGTCTGGATACCCAACAAAACTGACCGGAGCCTGGACGCTCAACGTAATAACTGAAGTCTGGATACCAAACGAAACTGACCGGAGCCTGAATGCTCAACGTAATAACCGGAGTCTGGATACCCAACGAATATGACCGGAGCCTGAACGCACAACGTAATAACCGGAGTCTGGATACCCAACGAAACTGACCGGAGCCTGAACGCACAACGTAATAATTGGAGTCTGGATGCTCAACGAAAATGACCGGAGCCTAAATGCTCAACGTAATAACCGGAGTCTGGATACCCAATGAAACTGACCGGAGCCTGAACGCTCAACGTAATAACCGGAGTCTGGATACCCAACGAAATTGACTGGAGCCTGAACGATCAACGTAATAACCGGAGTCTGGATACCCAACGAAACTGACTGGAGCCTGAACGCTCAATATAATAACCGGAGTCTGGATACCCAACGAAACTGACCGGAGCCTGAACGCTCAACGTAATAACCGGAGTCTGGATACTCAACGAAACTGACCGGACCCTGAACGTACAACGTAATAACTGGAGTCTGGATGCTCAACGAAAATGACTGGAGCCTGAACGCTCAACGTAATAACCAGAGTCTGGATACCCAACGAAACTGACTGGAGCCTGAACGCTCAACGTAATAATCGGAGTCTGGATACCCAACGAAACTGACCGGAGCCTGGACGCTCAACGTAATAACTGTAGTCTGGATACCAAACGAAACTGACCGGAGCCTGAATGCTCAACGTAATAACCCGAGTCTGGATACCCAACGAATATGACCGGAGCCTGAACGCACAACGTAATAACCGGAGTCTGGATACCCAACGAAACTGACCGGAGCCTGAACGCTCAACGTAATAACCGAAGTCTAGATACTCAACGAAACTGACCGGACCCTGAACGCGCAACGTAATAACTGGAGTCTGGATGCTCAACGAAAATTACCGGAGCCTGAACGCTCAACGTAAAAACCAGAGTCTGGATACCTAACGAAACTGACCGGAGCCTGAACGCTCAACGTAATAACCGGAGTCTGGATACCCAACGAAACTGACTGGGGCCTGAACCATCAACGTAATAACCGGAGTCTGGATACCCAACGAAACTGACCGGAGCCTGAACGCTCAATGTAATAACCGGAGTCTGGATACCCAACGAAGCTTACCGGAGCCTGAATGCACAACGTAATAACTGGAGTCTGAATGCTCAACGAAAATGACCAGAGCCTGAACGCTCAACGTAATAACCGGAGTCTAGACACCCAACGAAACTGACCGGAGCCTGAACATTTAACGTAATAACCGGAGTCTGGATACCCAACGAAACTGACCGGAGCCTGAACGCTCAACGTAATAATCAGAGTCTGGATACCAAACGAAACTAACCGGAGCCTGGATGCTCAACGTAATAACTGAAGTCTGGATACCAAACAAAACTGACCGGAGCCTGAATGCTCAACGTAATAACCGGAGTCTGGATACCCAACGAATATGACCGGAGCCTGAACGCACAACGTAATAACCAGAGTCTGGATACCCAACGAAACTGACCAGAGCCTGAACGCACAACGTAATAACTGGAGTCTGGATGCTCAACGAAAATGACCGGAGCCTGAACACTCAACGTAATAACCGGAGTCCGGATACCCAATGAAACTGACCGGAGCCTGAACGCTCAACGTAATAACCGGAGTCTGGATACCCAACGAAAATGACCGGAGCCTGAACGCTAAATGTAATAACCGGAGTCTGGATACCCAACAAAACTGACCGGAGCCTGAACCCTCAACGTAATAACCGGAGTCTGGATACCCAACAAAATTGACCGGGGCCTGAACGCTCAATGTAAAAACCGGAGTCTGGACACCCAACGAAACTGACCGGAGCCTGAACATTCAACGTAATAACCGGAGTCTGGATACCCAACGAAACTGACCGGAGCCTGAACGCTCAACGTAATAATCGGAGTCTGGATACCCAACGAAACTGACCGGAGCCTGAACGCTCAACGTAATAACCGGAGTCTGGACACCCAACGAAACTGACCGTAGCCTGAACATTAAACGTAATAACCGGAGTCTGAATAACCAACAAAACTGACCGGAGCCTGAACGCTCAACGTAATAATCGGAGTCTGGATACCCAACCAAACTGACCGGAGCCTGGACGCTCAACGTAATAACTGAAGTCTGGATACCAAACGAAACTGACCGGAGCCTGAATGCTCAACGTAATAACCGGAGTCTGGATACCCAACGAATATGACCGGAGCCTGAACGCACAACGTAATAACCGGAGTCTGGATACCCAACGAAACTGACCGGAACCTGAACGCACAACGTAATAACTGGAGTCTGGATGCTCAACGAAAATGACCGGAGCCTGAACGCTCAACGTAATAACCGGAGTCTGGATACCCAAGGAAACTGACCGGAGCCTGAACGCTAAATGTAATAACCGGAGTCTGGATACCCAACGAAATTGACTGGAGCCTGAACGATCAACGTAATAACCGGGGTCTGGATACCCAACGAAACTGACCGGAGCCTGAACGCTCAATGTAATAACCGGAGTCTGGATACCCAACGAAACTGACCGGAGCCTGAACGCTCAACGTAATAACCGGAGTCTGGATACCCAACAAAACTGACCGGAGCCTGAACGCTCAACGTAAAAACCGGAGTCTGGATACCCAACGAAACTGACCAGGGCCTGAACGCTCAACATAATAACCGGAGTCTGGATACCCAACGAAACTGACCGGAGCCTGAACGCTCAACGTAATAACCGGAGTATGGATACTCAACGAAACTGACCGGACCCTGAACGCACAACGTAATAACTGGAGTCTGGATGCTCAACGAAAATGACCGGAGCCTGAATGCTCAACGTAACAACCAGAGTCTGGATACCTAACGAAACTGACTGGAGCCTGAACACTCAACGTAATAACCGGAGTCTGGATACCCAACGAAACTGACCGGAGCCTGAACGCTCAACGTAATAATCGGAGTCTGGATACCCAACGAAACTGACCGGAGCCTGGACGCTCAACGTAATAACTGAAGTCTGGATACCAAACGAAACTGACCGGAGCCTGAATGCTCAACGTAATAACCGGAGTCTGGATACCCAACGAATATGACCGGAGCCTGAACGCACAACGTAATAACCGGAGTCCGGATACCCAACAAAACTGATCGGAGCCTGAACGCATAACATAATAACCGGAGTCTGGATACCCAACGAAACTGACCGGAGCCTGAACGCTCAACGTAATAACCGGAGTCTGGATTCCCAACGAAACTGACCGGAGCCTGAACGCTCAACGTAATAACCGGAGTCTGGATACCCAACGAAACTGACCGGAGCCTGAACCCTCAAAGTAATAACCGGAGTCTGGTTACCCAACAAAACTGACCGGACCCTGAACGCACAACGTAATAACTGGAGTCTGGATACCCAACGAAAATGACTAGAACCTGAATGCTCAACGTAATAACCAGAGTCTGGATACCTAACGAAACTAACCGGAGCCTGAACGCTCAACGTAATAACCGGAGTCTGAATACCCAACGAAACTGACCGGAGTCTGAACGCTCAACGTAATAACCGGAGTCTGGATACCCAATGAAACTGTCCGGAGCCTAAATGCACAACGTAATAACTGGAGTCTAGATGCTCAACGAAAATGATCGGAGCCTGAACGCTCAACGTAATAACCGGAGTCTGGACACCCAAGAAAACTGACCGGAGCCTGAACGCTCAACGTAATAACCGGAGTCCGGATACATAACGAAACTGACTAGAGCCTGAACGCTCAACGTAATAACCGGAGTCTGGATACCCAACGAAACTGAACGGAGCCTAAACGCTCAACGTAATAACCGGAGTCTGGATACCCAATGAAACTGACCGGAGCCTGAACGCTCAACGTAATAACTGGAGTCTGGATGCTCAACGAAAATGATCGGAGCCTGAACGCTCAACGTAATAACCGGAGTCTGGACACCCAAGGAAACTGACCGGAGCCTGAACGCTCAACGTAATAACCGGAGTCTGGATACCCAACAAAACTGACCGGAGCCTGGATGCTCAACGTAATAACTGAAGTCTGGATACCATACGAAACTGACCGGAGCCTGAACGCTCAATGTAATAACCGGAGTCTGGATACCCAACGAAACTGACCGTAGCCTGAACGCTTAGCGTAATAACCGGAGTCTGGATACCCAACGAAACTGACCGGAGCCTGAACGCTCAATGTAATAACCGGAGTCTGGATACCCAACGAAACTGACCGGAGCCTGAACGCTCAACGTAATAACCGGAGTCTGGATACACAACGAAACTGACCTGGGCCTGAACGCTCAACGTAATAACTGGAGTCTGGATACCCAACGAAACTGAACGGAGCCTGAACGCTCAACGTAATAACCGGAGTCTGGATACCCAACAAAACTGACCGGAGCCAGAACGCACAACGTAATAACTGGAGTCTGGATGCTCAACGAAAATGATCGGAGCCTGAATGCTCAACGTAAAAACCAGAGTCTGGACACCCAACGAAACTGACCTGAGCCTGAACATTCAATGTAATAACTGGAGTCTGGATACCCAACGAAACTGACCGGAGCCTGAACGCTCAACGTAATAACCGGAGTCTGGATACCCAACGAAACTGACCGGAGCCTGAACGCTCAACGTAAAAACCGAAGTCTGGATACCCAACAAAACTGACCAGAGCCTGAACCCTCAACGTAATAACCGGAGTCTGGATACCCAACGAAACTGACCGGAGCCTGAACGCTCAACGTAATAACCGGAGACTAGATACCCAACGAAACTGACCAGGGCCTGCTCGCTCAACATAATAACCGGAGTCTGGATACCCAACGAAACTCACCGGAGCCTGAACGCTCAACGTAATAACCGGAGTCTCGATACCCAGCAAAACTGACCGGACCCTGAACGCACAACGTAATAACTGGAGTCTGGATACCCAACGAAAATGACCGGAGCCTGAACGCTCAACGTAATAACCAGAGTCTGGATACCTAACGAAACTAACCGGAGCCTGAACGCTCAACGTAATAACCGGAGTCTGAATACCCAACGAAACTCACCGGAGTCTGAACGCTCAACGTAATAACCGGAGTCTGGATACGCAATGAAACTGACCGGAGCCTAAACGCACAACGTAATAACTGGAGTCTGGATGCTCAATGAAAATGATCGGAGCCTGAACGCTCAACGTAATAACCGGAGTCTGGACACCCAAGGAAACTGACCGGAGCCTGAACGCTCAACGTAATAACCGGAGTCCGGATACACAACGAAACTGACTAGAGCCTGAACGCTCAATGTAATATCCGGAGTCTGGATACCCAACGAAACTGAACGGAGCCTGAACGCTCAACGTAATAACCGGAGTCTGGATACCCAATGAAACTGATCGGAGCCTGAACGCTCAACGTAATAACTGGAGTTTGGATGCTCAACGAAAATGATCGGAGCCTGAACGCTCAACGTAATAACCGGAGACTGGACACCCAGGGAAACTGACCGGAGCCTGAACGCTCAACGTAATAACCGGAGTCTGGATACCCAACGAAACTGACCGGAACCTAGACGCTCAACGTAATAACTGAAGTCTGGATACCAAACGAAACTGACCGGAGCCTGAACGCTCAATGTAATAACCGGAGTCTGGATACCCAACGAAACTGACCGGAGCCTGAACGCTTAGCGTAATAACCGGAGTCTGGATACCCAACAAAACTGACCGGAGCCTAAACGCTCAACGTAATAACCGGAGTCTGGATACCCAACGAAACTGACCGGAGCCTGAATGCTCAACGTAAAAACCAGAGTCTGGATACCCAACGAAACTGACCGGAGCCTGAACGCTCAACGTAATAACCGGAGTCTGGATACTCAACGAAACTGACCGGATCCTGAACGTATAACGTAATAACCGGAGTCTGGATACCCAACAAAACTGACCGGAGCTTGAACGCTCAATGTAATAACCGGAGTCTGGATACTCAACGAAACTGACCGGATCCTGAACGTATAACGTAATAACCAGAGTCTGGATACCCAACAAAACTGACCGGAGCGTGAACGCTCAACGTAAAAACCGGAGTCTGGATACACAACGAAACTGACCGGAGCCTGAACGCTCAACGTAACAACTGAAGTCTGGATACCAAACGAAACTGACCGGAGCCTGAACACTCAATGTAATAACCGGAGTCTGGATACCCAACGAAACTGACCGGAGCTGAACGCTAAACATAATAACCGGAGTCTGGTTACCCAACGCAACTGACCGGAGCCTGAACGCTCAATGTAATAACCGGAGTCTTGATACCCAACGAGACTGACCGGAGCCTGAACGCTTAGCGTAATAATCGGAGTCTGGATACCCAACGAAACTGACCGGAGCCTGAACACTCAATGTAATAACCGGAGTCTGGATACCCAACGAAACTGACCGGAGCCTGAACGCTCAACGTAATAACCGGAGTCTGGATACACAACGAAACTGACCTGGGCCTGAACGCTCAACCTAATAACCGGAGTCTGGATACCCAACGAAACTGAACGGAGCCTGAACGCTCAACGTAATAACCGGAGTCTGGATACCCAACAAAACTGACCGGAGCCAGAACGCACAACGTAATAACTGGAGTCTGGATGCTCAACGAAAATGATCGGAGCCTGAATGCTCAACGTAAAAACCAGAGTCTGGACACCCAACGAAACTGACCTGAGCCTGAACATTCAATGTAATAACTGGAGTCTGGATACCCAACGAAACTGACCGGAGCCTGAACGCTCAACGTTATAACCGGAGTCTGGATACCCAACGAAACTGACCGGAGCCTGAACGCTCAACGTAAAAACCGGAGTCTGGATACCCAACAAAACTGACCAGAGCCTGAACCCTCAACGTAATAACCGGAGTCTGGATACCCAACGAAACTGACCGGAGCCTGAACGCTCAACGTAATAACCGGAGACCAGATACCCAACGAAACTGACCAGGGCCTGCTCGCTCAACATAATAACCGGAGTCTGGATACCCAACGAAACTGACCGGAGCCTGAACGCTCAACATAATAACCGGAGTCTCGATACCCAGCAAAACTGACCGGACCCTGAACGCACAACGTAATAACTGGAGTCTGGATACCCAACGAAAATGACCGGAGCCTGAACGCTTAACGTCATAACCAGAGTCTGGATACCTAACAAAACTAACCGGAGCCTGAACGCTCAACGTAATAACCGGAGACTGGACACCCAGGGAAACTGACCGGAGCCTGAACGCTCAACGTAATAACCGGAGTCTGGATACCCAACGAAACTGACCGGAACCTAGACGCTCAACGTAATAACTGAAGTCTGGATACCAAACGAAACTGACCGGAGCCTGAACGCTCAATGTAATAACCGGAGTCTGGATACCCAACGAAACTGACCGGAGCCTGAACGCTTAGCGTAATAACCGGAGTCTGGATACCCAACAAAACTGACCAGAGCCTAAACGCTCAACGTAATAACCAGAGTCTGGATACCCAACGAAACTGACCGGAGCCAGAATGCTCAACGTAAAAACCAGAGTCTGGATACCCAACGAAACTGAACGGAGCCTGAACGCTCAACGTAATAACCGGAGTCTGGATACCCAATGAAACTGATCGGAGCCTGAACGCTCAACGTAATAACTGGAGTTTGGATGCTCAACGAAAATGATCGGAGCCTGAACGCTCAACGTAATAACCGGAGACTGGACACCCAGGGAAACTGACCGGAGCCTGAACGCTCAACGTAATAACCGGAGTCTGGATACCCAACGAAACTGACCGGAACCTAGACGCTCAACGTAATAACTGAAGTCTGGATACCAAACGAAACTGACCGGAGCCTGAACGCTCAATGTAATAACCGGAGTCTGGATACCCAACGAAACTGACCGGAGCCTGAACGCTTAGCGTAATAACCGGAGTCTGGATACCCAACAAAACTGACCGGAGCCTAAACGCTCAACGTAATAACCGGAGTCTGGATACCCAACGAAACTGACCGGAGCCTGAATGCTCAACGTAAAAACCAGAGTCTGGATACCCAACGAAACTGACCGGAGCCTGAACGCTCAACGTAATAACCGGAGTCTGGATACTCAACGAAACTGACCGGATCCTGAACGTATAACGTAATAACCGGAGTCTGGATACCCAACAAAACTGACCGGAGCCTGAACGCTCAACGTAATAACCGGAGTCTGGATACTCAACGAAACTGACCGGATCCTGAACGTATAACGTAATAACCAGAGTCTGGATACCCAACAAAACTGACCGGAGCGTGAACGCTCAACGTAAAAACCGGAGTCTGGATACACAACGAAACTGACCGGAGCCTGAACGCTCAACGTAACAACTGAAGTCTGGATACCAAACGAAACTGACCGGAGCCTGAACACTCAATGTAATAACCGGAGTCTGGATACCCAACGAAACTGACCGGAGCTGAACGCTAAACATAATAACCGGAGTCTGGTTACCCAACGCAACTGACCGGAGCCTGAACGCTCAATGTAATAACCGGAGTCTGGATACCCAACGAGACTGACCGGAGCCTGAACGCTTAGCGTAATAATCGGAGTCTGGATACCCAACGAAACTGACCGGAGCCTGAACACTCAATGTAATAACCGGAGTCTGGATACCCAACGAAACTGACCGGAGCCTGAACGCTCAACGTAATAACCGGAGTCTGGATACACAACGAAACTGACCTGGGCCTGAACGCTCAACGTAATAACCGGAGTCTGGATACCCAACGAAACTGAACGGAGCCTGAACGCTCAACGTAATAACCGGAGTCTGGATACCCAACAAAACTGACCGGAGCCAGAACGCACAACGTAATAACTGGAGTCTGGATGCTCAACGAAAATGATCGGAGCCTGAATGCTCAACGTAAAAACCAGAGTCTGGACACCCAACGAAACTGACCTGAGCCTGAACATTCAATGTAATAACTGGAGTCTGGATACCCAACGAAACTGACCGGAGCCTGAACGCTCAACGTAATAACCGGAGTCGGAATACCCAACGAAACTGACCGGAGCCTGAACGCTCAACGTAAAAACCGAAGTCTGGATACCCAACAAAACTGACCAGAGCCTGAACCCTCAACGTAATAACCGGAGTCTGGATACCCAACGAAACTGACCGGAGCCTGAACGCTCAACGTAATAACCGGAGACTAGATACCCAACGAAACTGACCAGGGCCTGCTCGCTCAACATAATAACCGGAGTCTGGATACCCAACGAAACTCACCGGAGCCTGAACGCTCAACGTAATAACCGGAGTCTCGATACCCAGCAAAACTGACCGGACCCTGAACGCACAACGTAATAACTGGAGTCTGGATACCCAACGAAAATGACCGGAGCCTGAACGCTCAACGTAATAACCAGAGTCTGGATACCTAACGAAACTAACCGGAGCCTGAACGCTCAACGTAATAACCGGAGTCTGAATACCCAACGAAACTCACCGGAGTCTGAACGCTCAACGTAATAACCGGAGTCTGGATACGCAATGAAACTGACCGGAGCCTAAACGCACAACGTAATAACTGGAGTCTGGATGCTCAATGAAAATGATCGGAGCCTGAACGCTCAACGTAATAACCGGAGTCTGGACACCCAAGGAAACTGACCGGAGCCTGAACGCTCAACGTAATAACCGGAGTCCGGATACACAACGAAACTGACTAGAGCCTGAACGCTCAATGTAATATCCGGAGTCTGGATACCCAACGAAACTGAACGGAGCCTGAACGCTCAACGTAATAACCGGAGTCTGGATACCCAATGAAACTGATCGGAGCCTGAACGCTCAACGTAATAACTGGAGTTTGGATGCTCAACGAAAATGATCGGAGCCTGAACGCTCAACGTAATAACCGGAGACTGGACACCCAGGGAAACTGACCGGAGCCTGAACGCTCAACGTAATAACCGGAGTCTGGATACCCAACGAAACTGACCGGAACCTAGACGCTCAACGTAATAACTGAAGTCTGGATACCAAACGAAACTGACCGGAGCCTGAACGCTCAATGTAATAACCGGAGTCTGGATACCCAACGAAACTGACCGGAGCCTGAACGCTTAGCGTAATAACCGGAGTCTGGATACCCAACAAAACTGACCGGAGCCTAAACGCTCAACGTAATAACCGGAGTCTGGATACCCAACGAAACTGACCGGAGCCTGAATGCTCAACGTAAAAACCAGAGTCTGGATACCCAACGAAACTGACCGGAGCCTGAACGCTCAACGTAATAACCGGAGTCTGGATACTCAACGAAACTGACCGGATCCTGAACGTATAACGTAATAACCGGAGTCTGGATACCCAACAAAACTGACCGGAGCTTGAACGCTCAATGTAATAACCGGAGTCTGGATACTCAACGAAACTGACCGGATCCTGAACGTATAACGTAATAACCAGAGTCTGGATACCCAACAAAACTGACCGGTGCGTGAACGCTCAACGTAAAAACCGGAGTCTGGATACACAACGAAACTGACCGGAGCCTGAACGCTCAACGTAACAACTGAAGTCTGGATACCAAACGAAACTGACCGGAGCCTGAACACTCAATGTAATAACCGGAGTCTGGATACCCAACGAAACTGACCGGAGCTGAACGCTAAACATAATAACCGGAGTCTGGTTACCCAACGCAACTGACCGGAGCCTGAACGCTCAATGTAATAACCGGAGTCTTGATACCCAACGAGACTGACCGGAGCCTGAACGCTTAGCGTAATAATCGGAGTCTGGATACCCAACGAAACTGACCGGAGCCTGAACACTCAATGTAATAACCGGAGTCTGGATACCCAACGAAACTGACCGGAGCCTGAACGCTCAACGTAATAACCGGAGTCTGGATACACAACGAAACTGACCTGGGCCTGAACGCTCAACCTAATAACCGGAGTCTGGATACCCAACGAAACTGAACGGAGCCTGAACGTTCAACGTAATAACCGGAGTCTGGATACCCAACAAAACTGACCGGAGCCAGAACGCACAACGTAATAACTGGAGTCTGGATGCTCAACGAAAATGATCGGAGCCTGAATGCTCAACGTAAAAACCAGAGTCTGGACACCCAACGAAACTGACCTGAGCCTGAACATTCAATGTAATAACTGGAGTCTGGATACCCAACGAAACTGACCGGAGCCTGAACGCTCAACGTTATAACCGGAGTCTGGATACCCAACGAAACTGACCGGAGCCTGAACGCTCAACGTAAAAACCGGAGTCTGGATACCCAACAAAACTGACCAGAGCCTGAACCCTCAACGTAATAACCGGAGTCTGGATACCCAACGAAACTGACCGGAGCCTGAACGCTCAACGTAATAACCGGAGACCAGATACCCAACGAAACTGACCAGGGCCTGCTCGCTCAACATAATAACCGGAGTCTGGATACCCAACGAAACTGACCGGAGCCTGAACGCTCAACATAATAACCGGAGTCTCGATACCCAGCAAAACTGACCGGACCCTGAACGCACAACGTAATAACTGGAGTCTGGATACCCAACGAAAATGACCGGAGCCTGAACGCTTAACGTCATAACCAGAGTCTGGATACCTAACAAAACTAACCGGAGCCTGAACGCTCAACGTAATAACCGGAGACTGGACACCCAGGGAAACTGACCGGAGCCTGAACGCTCAACGTAATAACCGGAGTCTGGATACCCAACGAAACTGACCGGAACCTAGACGCTCAACGTAATAACTGAAGTCTGGATACCAAACGAAACTGACCGGAGCCTGAACGCTCAATGTAATAACCGGAGTCTGGATACCCAACGAAACTGACCGGAGCCTGAACGCTTAGCGTAATAACCGGAGTCTGGATACCCAACAAAACTGACCGGAGCCTAAACGCTCAACGTAATAACCAGAGTCTGGATACCCAACGAAACTGACCGGAGCCAGAATGCTCAACGTAAAAACCAGAGTCTGGATACCCAACGAAACTGAACGGAGCCTGAACGCTCAACGTAATAACCGGAGTCTGGATACCCAATGAAACTGATCGGAGCCTGAACGCTCAACGTAATAACTGGAGTTTGGATGCTCAACGAAAATGATCGGAGCCTGAACGCTCAACGTAATAACCGGAGACTGGACACCCAGGGAAACTGACCGGAGCCTGAACGCTCAACGTAATAACCGGAGTCTGGATACCCAACGAAACTGACCGGAACCTAGACGCTCAACGTAATAACTGAAGTCTGGATACCAAACGAAACTGACCGGAGCCTGAACGCTCAATGTAATAACCGGAGTCTGGATACCCAACGAAACTGACCGGAGCCTGAACGCTTAGCGTAATAACCGGAGTCTGGATACCCAACAAAACTGACCGGAGCCTAAACGCTCAACGTAATAACCGGAGTCTGGATACCCAACGAAACTGACCGGAGCCTGAATGCTCAACGTAAAAACCAGAGTCTGGATACCCAACGAAACTGACCGGAGCCTGAACGCTCAACGTAATAACCGGAGTCTGGATACTCAACGAAACTGACCGGATCCTGAACGTATAACGTAATAACCGGAGTCTGGATACCCAACAAAACTGACCGGAGCCTGAACGCTCAACGTAATAACCGGAGTCTGGATACTCAACGAAACTGACCGGATCCTGAACGTATAACGTAATAACCAGAGTCTGGATACCCAACAAAACTGACCGGAGCGTGAACGCTCAACGTAAAAACCGGAGTCTGGATACACAACGAAACTGACCGGAGCCTGAACGCTCAACGTAACAACTGAAGTCTGGATACCAAACGAAACTGACCGGAGCCTGAACACTCAATGTAATAACCGGAGTCTGGATACCCAACGAAACTGACCGGAGCTGAACGCTAAACATAATAACCGGAGTCTGGTTACCCAACGCAACTGACCGGAGCCTGAACGCTCAATGTAATAACCGGAGTCTGGATACCCAACGAGACTGACCGGAGCCTGAACGCTTAGCGTAATAATCGGAGTCTGGATACCCAACGAAACTGACCGGAGCCTGAACACTCAATGTAATAACCGGAGTCTGGATACCCAACGAAACTGACCGGAGCCTGAACGCTCAACGTAATAACCGGAGTCTGGATACACAACGAAACTGACCTGGGCCTGAACGCTCAACGTAATAACCGGAGTCTGGATACCCAACGAAACTGAACGGAGCCTGAACGCTCAACGTAATAACCGGAGTCTGGATACCCAACAAAACTGACCGGAGCCAGAACGCACAACGTAATAACTGGAGTCTGGATGCTCAACGAAAATGATCGGAGCCTGAATGCTCAACGTAAAAACCAGAGTCTGGACACCCAACGAAACTGACCTGAGCCTGAACATTCAATGTAATAACTGGAGTCTGGATACCCAACGAAACTGACCGGAGCCTGAACGCTCAACGTTATAACCGGAGTCTGGATACCCAACGAAACTGACCGGAGCCTGAACGCTCAACGTAAAAACCGGAGTATGGATACCCAACAAAACTGACCAGAGCCTGAACCCTCAACGTAATAACCGGAGTCTGGATACCCAACGAAACTGACCGGAGCCTGAACGCTCAACGTAATAACCGGAGACCAGATACCCAACGAAACTGACCAGGGCCTGCTCGCTCAACATAATAACCGGAGTCTGGATACCCAACGAAACTGACCGGAGCCTGAACGCTCAACATAATAACCGGAGTCTCGATACCCAGCAAAACTGACCGGACCCTGAACGCACAACGTAATAACTGGAGTCTGGATACCCAACGAAAATGACCGGAGCCTGAACGCTTAACGTCATAACCAGAGTCTGGATACCTAACAAAACTAACCCGAGCCTGAACGCTCAACGTAATAACCGGAGACTGGACACCCAGGGAAACTGACCGGAGCCTGAACGCTCAACGTAATAACCGGAGTCTGGATACCCAACGAAACTGACCGGAACCTAGACGCTCAACGTAATAACTGAAGTCTGGATACCAAACGAAACTGACCGGAGCCTGAACGCTCAATGTAATAACCGGAGTCTGGATACCCAACGAAACTGACCGGAGCCTGAACGCTTAGCGTAATAACCGGAGTCTGGATACCCAACAAAACTGACCGGAGCCTAAACGCTCAACGTAATAACCAGAGTCTGGATACCCAACGAAACTGACCGGAGCCTGAATGCTCAACGTAAAAACCAGAGTCTGGATACCCAACGAAACTGACCGGAGCCTGAACGCTCAACGTAATAACCGGAGTCTGGATACTCAACGAAACTGACCGGATCCTGAACGTATAACGTAATAACCGGAGTCTGGATACCCAACAAAACTGACCGGAGCTTGAACGCTCAATGTAAAAACCAGAGTCTGGATACCCAACAAAACTGACCGGAGCGTGAACGCTCAACGTAAAAACCGGAGTCTGGATACACAACAAAACTGACCGGAGCCTGAACGCTCAACGTAACAACTGAAGTCTGGATACCAAACGAAACTGACCGGAGCCTGAACACTCAATGTAATAACCGGAGTCTGGATACCCAACGAAACTGACCGGAGCTGAACGCTAAACATAATAACCGGAGTCTGGTTACCCAACGCAACTGACCGGAGCCTGAACGCTCAATGTAATAACCGGAGTCTGGATACCCAACGAGACTGACCGGAGCCTGAACGCTTAGCGTAATAATCGGAGTCTGGATACCCAACGAAACTGACCGGAGCCTGAACACTCAATGTAATAACCGGAGTCTGGATACCCAACGAAACTGACCGGAGCCTGAACGCTCAACGTAATAACCGGAGTCTGGATACACAACGAAACTGACCTGGGCCTGAACGCTCAACGTAATAACCGGAGTCTGGATACCCAACGAAACTGAACGGAGCCTGAACGCTCAACGTAATAACCGGAGTCTGGATACCCAACAAAACTGACCGGAGCCAGAACGCACAACGTAATAACTGGAGTCTGGATGCTCAACGAAAATGATCGGAGCCTGAATGCTCAACGTAAAAACCAGAGTCTGGACACCCAACGAAACTGACCTGAGCCTGAACATTCAATGTAATAACTGGAGTCTGGATACCCAACGAAACTGACCGGAGCCTGAACGCTCAACGTTATAACCGGAGTCTGGATACCCAACGAAACTGACCGGAGCCTGAACGCTCAACGTAAAAACCGGAGTCTGGATACCCAACAAAACTGACCAGAGCCTGAACCCTCAACGTAATAACCGGAGTCTGGATACCCAACGAAACTGACCGGAGCCTGAACGCTCAACGTAATAACCGGAGACCAGATACCCAACGAAACTGACCAGGGCCTGCTCGCTCAACATAATAACCGGAGTCTGGATACCCAACGAAACTGACCGGAGCCTGAACGCTCAACATAATAACCGGAGTCTAGATACCCAGCAAAACTGACCGGACCCTGAACGCACAACGTAATAACTGGAGTCTGGATACCCAACGAAAATGACCGGAGCCTGACGCTTAACGTCATAACCAGAGTCTGGATACCTAACAAAACTAACCGGAGCCTGAACGCTCAACGTAATAACCGGAGACTGGACACCCAGGGAAACTGACCGGAGCCTGAACGCTCAACGTAATAACCGGAGTCTGGATACCCAACGAAACTGACCGGAACCTAGACGCTCAACGTAATAACTGAAGTCTGGATACCAAACGAAACTGACCGGAGCCTGAACGCTCAATGTAATAACCGGAGTCTGGATACCCAATGAAACTGACCGGAGCCTGAACGCTTAGCGTAATAACCGGAGTCTGGATACCCAACAAAACTGACCGGAGCCTAAACGCTCAACGTAATAACCAGAGTCTGGATACCCAACGAAACTGACCGGAGCCTGAATGCTCAACGTAAAAACCAGAGTCTGGATACCCAACGAAACTGACCGGAGCCTGAACGCTCAACGTAATAACCGGAGTCTGGATACTCAACGAAACTGACCGGATCCTGAACGTATAACGTAATAACCGGAGTCTGGATACCCAACAAAACTGACCGGAGCTTGAACGCTCAATGTAAAAACCAGAGTCTGGATACCCAACAAAACTGACCGGAGCGTGAACGCTCAACGTAAAAACCGGAGTCTGGATACACAACGAAACTGACCGGAGCCTGAACGCTCAACGTAACAACTGAAGTCTGGATACCAAACGAAACTGACCGGAGCCTGAACACTCAATGTAATAACCGGAGTCTGGATACCCAACGAAACTGACCGGAGCTGAACGCTAAACATAATAACCGGAGTCTGGTTACCCAACGCAACTGACCGGAGCCTGAACGCTCAATGTAATAACCGGAGTCTGGATACCCAACGAGACTGACCGGAGCCTGAACGCTTAGCGTAATAATCGGAGTCTGGATACCCAACGAAACTGACCGGAGCCTGAACACTCAATGTAATAACCGGAGTCTGGATACCCAACGAAACTGACCGGAGCCTGAACGCTCAACGTAATAACCGGAGTCTGGATACACAACGAAACTGACCTGGGCCTGAACGCTCAACGTAATAACCGGAGTCTGGATACCCAACGAAACTGAACGGAGCCTGAACGCTCAACGTAATAACCGGAGTCTGGATACCCAACAAAACTGACCGGAGCCAGAACGCACAACGTAATAACTGGAGTCTGGATGCTCAACGAAAATGATCGGAGCCTGAATGCTCAACGTAAAAACCAGAGTCTGGACACCCAATGAAACTGACCTGAGCCTGAACATTCAATGTAATAACTGGAGTCTGGATACCCAACGAAACTGACCGGAGCCTGAACGCTCAACGTTATAACCGGAGTCTGGATACCCAACGAAACTGACCGGAGCCTGAACGCTCAACGTAAAAACCGGAGTCTGGATACCCAACAAAACTGACCAGAGCCTGAACCCTCAACGTAATAACCGGAGTCTGGATACCCAACGAAACTGACCGGAGCCTGAACGCTCAACGTAATAACCGGAGACCAGATACCCAACGAAACTGACCAGGGCCTGCTCGCTCAACGTAATAACCGGAGTCTGGATACCCAACGAAACTGACCGGAGCCTGAACGCTCAACATAATAACCGGAGTCTCGATACCCAGCAAAACTGACCGGACCCTGAACGCACAACGTAATAACTGGAGTCTGGATACCCAACGAAAATGACCGGAGCCTGAACGCTTAACGTCATAACCAGAGTCTGGATACCTAACAAAACTAACCGGAGCCTGAACGCTCAACGTAATAACCGGAGTCTGAATACCCAACGAAACTGACCGGAGTCTGAACGCTCAACGTAATAACCGGAGTCTGGATACGCAATGAAACTGACCGGAGCCTAAACACACAACGTAATAACTGGAGTCTGGATGCTCAACGAAAATGATCGGAGCCTGAACGCTCAACGTAATAACCGGAGTCTGGACACCCAAGGAAACTGACCGGAGCCTGAACGCTCAACGTAATAACCGGAGTCCGGATACACAACGAAACTGACTAGAGCCTGAACGCTCAACGTAATATCCGGAGTCTGGATACCCAACGAAACTGAACGGAGCCTGAACGCTCAACGTAATAACCGGATTCTGGATACCCAATGAAACTGATCGGAGCCTGAACGCTCAACGTAATAACTGGAGTTTGGATGCTCAACGAAAATGATCGGAGCCTGAATGCTCAACGTAATAACCGGAGTCTGGACACCCAAGGAAACTGACCGGAGCCTGAACGCTCAACGTAATAACCGGAGTCTGGATACCCAACGAAACTGACCGGAACCTGGACGCTCAACGTAATAACTGAAGTATGGATACCAAACGAAACTGACCGGAGCCTGAACACTCAATGTAATAACCGGAGTCTGGATACCCAACGAAACTGACCGGAGCCTGAACGCTTAGCGTAATAACCGGAGTCTGGATACCCAACGAAACTGACCAGGGCCTAAACGCTCAACGTAATAACCGGAGTCTGGATACCCAACGAAACTGACCGGAGCCTGAATGCTCAACGTAAAAACCAGAGTCTGGATACCCAACGAAACTGACCGGAGCCTGAACGCTCAACATAATAACCGGAGTCTGGATACTCAACGAAACTGACCGGATCCTGAACGTATAACGTAATAACCGGAGTCTGGATACCCAACAAAACTAACCGGAGCTTGAACGCTCAACGTAAAAACCAGAGTCTGGATACCCAACAAAACTGACCGGAGCCTGAACGCTCAACGTAAAAACCGGAGTCTGGATACCCAACGAAACTGACCGGAGCATGAACGCTCAACGTAACAACTGAAGTCTGGATACCAAACGAAACTGACCGGAGCCAGAACACTCAATGTAATAACCGGAGTCTGGATACCCAACAAAACTGACCGGAGCTGAACGCTAAACATAATAACCGG
Source organism: Lathyrus sativus (assembly GCA_963859935.3). NCBI lineage: Eukaryota > Viridiplantae > Streptophyta > Magnoliopsida > Fabales > Fabaceae > Lathyrus > Lathyrus sativus. The sequence goes on from CAWUDS030000773.1 coordinate 908,988, forward strand.
AGTCTGGATACCCAACGAAACTGACCGGAGCCTGAACGCTCAATGTAATAACCGGAGTCTGGATACCCAACGAAACTGACCGGAGCCTGAACGCTCAACGTAATAACCGGAGTCTGGATACACAACGAAACTGACCTGGGCCTGAATGCTCAACGTAATAACCGGAGTCTGGATACCCAACGAAACTGAACGGAGCCTGAACGCTCAACGTAATAACCGGAGTCTGGATACCCAACAAAACTGACCGGAGCCAGAACGCACAACGTAATAACTGGAGTCTGGATGCTCAACGAAAATGATCGGAGCCTGAATGCTCAACGTAAAAACCAGAGTCTGGACACCCAACGAAACTGACCGGAGCTTGAACATTCAATGTAATAACTGGAGTCTGGATACCCAGCGAAACTGACCGGAGCTTGAACGCTCAACGTAATAACCGGAGTCTGGATACCCAACGAAACTGACCGGAGCCTGAACGCTCAACGTAATAACCGGAGTCTGCATACCCAACGAAACTGACTGGAGCCTGAACGATCAACGTAATAACCGGAGTCTGGATACCCAACGAAACTGACCGGAGCCTGAACGCTCAATGTAATAACCGGAGTCTGGATACCCAACGAAACTGACCGGAGCCTGAACCCTCAACGTAATAACCGGAGTCTGGATACCCAACAAAACTGACTGGAGCCTGAACGCTCAACGTAAAAACCGGAGTCTGGATACCCAACGAAACTGACCAGAGCCTAAACGCTCAACGTAATAACCGGAGTCTGGATACCCAACGAAACTGACCGGAGCCTGAACGCTCAACGTAATAACCGGAGTCTAGATACCCAACGAAACTGACCGGAGCCTGCTCGCTCAACGTAATAACCGGAGTCTGGATACCCAACGAAACTGACCGGAGCCTGAACGCTCAACGTAATAACGGGAGTCTGGATACCCAACAAAACTGACCGGAGCCTGAACGCTCAACGTAAAAACCGGAGTCTGGATACCCAACGAAACTGACCGGAGCCTGAACGCTCAACGTAATTACCGGAGTCCGGATACACAACGAAACTGACCAGAGCCTGAACGCTCAACGTAATAACCGGAGTCTGGATACCCAACGAAACTGAACGGAGCCTGAACGCTCAACGTAATAACCGGAGTCTGGATACCCAATGAAACTGACCGGAGCCTAAACGCACAACGTAATAACTGGAGTCTGGATGCTCAACGAAAATGATCGGAGCCTGAACGCTCAACGTAATAACCGGAGTCTGGACACCCAAGGAAACTGACCGGAGCCTGAACGCTCAACGTAATAACCGGAGTCCGGATACACAACGAAATTGACTAGAGCATGAACGCTCAACGTAATAACCAGAGTCTGGATACCCAACGAAACTGAACGGAGCCTGAACGCTCAATGTAATAACCGGAGTCTGGATACCCAATGAAACTGACCGGAGCCTGAACGCTCAACGTAATAACTGGAGTCTGGATGCTCAATGAAAATGACCGGAGCTTGAACGCTCAATGTAATAACCGGAGTCTGGATACACAACGAAACTGACCAGAGCCTGAACGCTCAACGTAATAACCAGAGTCTGGATACCCAACGAAACTGACCGGAGCCTGAACGCTCAACGTAATAACCGGAGTCTGGATACCCAACGAAACTGACCGGAGCCTGAACGCTCAACGTAACAACTGGAGTCTGGATGCTCAACGAAAATGATCGGAGCCTGAACGCTCAACGTAATAACCGGAGTCTGGACACCCAAGGAAACTGACCGGACACTGAACGCTCAACGTAATAACCGGAGTCTGGATACCCAACGAAACTGACCGGAGCCTGGACGCTCAACGTAATAACTGAAGTCTGGATACCAAACGAAACTGACCGGAGCCTGAACGCTCAATGTAATAACCGGAGTCTGGATACCCAACGAAACTGACCGGAGCCTAAACGCTTAGCGTAATAGCCGGAGTCTGGATACCCAACAAAACTGACCGGAGCCTGAATGCTCAACGTAATAACCAGAGTCTGGATACCCAACGAAACTGACCGGAGCCTGAATGCTCAACGTAAAAACCAGAGTCTGGATACCCAACGAAACTGACCGGAGCCTGAACGCTTAACGTAATAACCGGAGTCTGGATACTCAACGAAACTGACCGGATCCTGAACGTATAACGTAATAACCGGAGTCTGGATACCCAACAAAACTGACCGGAGCTTGAACGCTCAACGTAAAAACCAGAGTCTGGATACCCAACAAAACTGACCGGAGCCTGAACGCTCAACGTAATAACCTGAGTCTGGATACCTAACGAAACTAACCGGAGCCTGAACGCTCAACGTAATAACCGGAGTCTGAATACCCAACGAAACTGACCGGAGTCTGAACGCTCAACATAATAACCGGAGTCTGGATACCCAACGAAACTGACCGGAGCCTGAACGCTCAACGTAATAACCGGAGTCTGGATGCTCAACGAAAATGATCGGAGCCTGAACGCTCAACGTAATAACCGGAGTCGTGATACCCAACGAAACTGAACGGAGCCTGAACGCTCAACGTAATAACCGGAGTCTGGATACCCAACAAAACTGACCGGAGCCAGAACGCACAACGTAATAACTGGAGTCTGGATGCTCAACGAAAATGATCGGAGCCTGAATGCTCAACGTAAAAACCAGAGTCTGGACACCCAACGAAACTGACCGGAGCCTTAACATTCAATGTAATAACTGGAGTCTGGATACCCAACGAAACTGACCGGAGCCTGAACGCTCAACGTAATAACCGGAGTCTTGATACCCAACGAAACTGACCGGAGCCTGAACGCTCAACGTAATAACCGGAGTCTGGATACCCAACGAAACTGACTGGAGCCTGAACGCTCAACGTAAAAACCGGAGTCTGGATACCCAACGAAACTGACCGGAGCCTGAACGCTCAACGTAATTACCGGAGTCCGGATACACAACGAAACTGACCAGAGCCTGAACGCTCAACGTAATAACCGGAGTCTGGATACCCAACGAAACTGAACGGAGCCTGAACGCCCAACGTAATAACCGGAGTCTGGATACCCAATGAAACTGACCGGAGCCTAAACGCACAACGTAATAACTGGAGTCTGGATGCTCAACGAAAATGATCGGAGCCTGAACGCTCAACGTAATAACCGGAGTCTGGACACCCAAGGAAACTGACCGGAGCCTGAACGCTCAACGTAATAACCGGAGTCCGGATACACAACGAAATTGACTAGAGCATGAACGCTCAACGTAATAACCAGAGTCTGGATACCCAACGAAACTGAACGGAGCCTGAACGCTCAATGTAATAACCGGAGTCTGGATACCCAATGAAACTGACCGGAGCCTGAACGCTCAACGTAATAACTGGAGTCTGGATGCTCAATGAAAATGACCGGAGCCTGAACGCTCAATGTAATAACCGGAGTCTGGATACACAACGAAACTGACCAGAGCCTGAACGCTCAACGTAATAACCGGAGTCTGGATACCCAACGAAACTGACCGGAGCCTGAACGCTCAACGTAATAATCGGAGTCTGGATACCCAACGAAACTGACCGGAGCCTGAACGCTCAACGTAATAACTGGAGTCTGGATGCTCAACGAAAATGATCGGAGCCTGAACGCTCAACGTAATAACCGGAGTCTGGACACCCAAGGAAACTGACCGGACCCTGAACGCTCAACGTAATAACCGGAGTCTGGATACCCAACGAAACTGACCGGAGCCTGGACGCTCAACGTAATAACTGAAGTCTGGATACCAAACGAAACTGACCGGAGCCTGAACGCTCAATGTAATAACCGGAGTCTGGGTACCCAACGAAACTGACCGGAGCCTAAACGCTTAGCGTAATAACCGGAGTCTGGATACCCAACAAAACTGACCGGAGCCTGAATGCTCAACGTAATAACCAGAGTCTGGATACCCAACGAAACTGACCGGAGCCTGAATGCTCAACGTAAAAACCAGAGTCTGGATACCCAACGAAACAGACCGGAGCCTGAACGCTCAACGTAATAACCGGAGTCTGGATACTCAACGAAACTGACCGGATCCTGAATGTATAACGTAATAACCGGAGTCTGGATACCCAACAAAACTGACCGGAGCTTGAACGCTCAACGTAAAAACCAGAGTCTGGATACCCAACAAAACTGACCGGAGCCTGAACGCTCAACGTAATAACCTGAGTCTGGATACCTAACGAAACTAACCGGAGCCTGAACGCTCAACGTAATAACCGGAGTCTGAATACCCAACGAAACTGACCGGAGTCTGAACGCTCAACGTAATAACCGGAGTCTGGATACCCAACGAAACTGACCGGAGCCTGAACGCTCAACGTAATAACCGGAGTCTGGATTCTCAACGAAAATGATCGGAGCCTGAACGCTCAACGTAATAACCGGAGTCGTGATACCCAACGAAACTGAACGGAGCCTGAACGCTCAACGTAATAACCGGAGTCTGGATACCCAACAAAACTGACCGGAGCCAGAACGCACAACGTAATAACTGGAGTCTGGATGCTCAACGAAAATGATCGGAGCCTGAATGCTCAACGTAAAAACCAGAGTCTGGACACCCAACGAAACTGACCGGAGCCTTAACATTCAATGTAATAACTGGAGTCTGGATACCCAACGAAACTGATCGGAGCCTGAACGCTCAACGTAATAACCGGAGTCTTGATACCCAACGAAACTGACCGGAGCCTGAACGCTCAACGTAATAACCGGAGTCTGGATACCCAACGAAACTGACTGGAGCCTGAACGATCAACGTAATAACCGGAGTCTGGATACCCAACGAAACTGACCGGAGCCTGAACGCTCAATGTAATAACCGGAGTCTGGATACCCAACGAAACTGACCGGAGCCTGAACCCTCAACGTAATAACCGGAGTCTGGATACCCAACAAAACTGACCGGAGCCTGAACGCTCAACGTAAAAACCGGAGTCTGGATACCCAACGAAACTGACCAGAGCCTGAACGCTCAACGTAATAACCGGAGTCATGATACCCTACGAAACTGACCGGAGCCTGAACGCTCAACGTAATAACCGGAGTCTGGATACCCAGCAAAACTGACAGGAGCCTGAACGCTCAACGTAAAAACCAGAGTCTGGATACCCAAAGAAACTGACCGGAGCCTGAACGCTCAATGTAATAACCGGAGTCTGGATACACAACGAAACGCACCAGAGCCTGAATGCTCAACGTAATAACCGGAGTCTGGATACCCAACGAAACTGAATGGAGCCTGAACGCTCATTGTAATAACCGGAGTCTGGATACCAAACGAAATTGACCGGAGCCTGAACACTCAATGTAATAACCGGAGTCTGGATACCCAACGAAACATACTGGAGCTGAACGCTAAACATAATAACCGGAGTCTGGATACCCAACAAAACTGACCGGAGCCTGAACGCTCAATGTAATAACCGGAGTCTGGATACCCAACGAAACTGACCGGAGCCTGAACGCTCAACGTAATAACCGGAGTCTGGATACACAATGAAACTGACCGGAGCCTGAACGCTCAACGTAAAACCCGGAGCCTGGATACCCAACGAAACTGACCATAGCCTGCTCGCTCATCGTAATAACCGGAGTCTGGATACCCAACGAAACTGACCGGAGCCTGATCGCTCAACGTAATAACCGGAGTCTGGATACCCAGCAAAACTGACCGGAGCCTGAACGCTCAACGTAAAAACCGGAGTCTGGATACCCAACGAAACTGACCGGAGCCTGAACGTTCAATGTAATAACCGGAGTCTGGATACACAACGAAACTGACCAGAGCCTGAACGCTTAACGAAACTGACCAGAGTCTGAACGCTCAACGTAATAACCGGAGTCTGGATACCCAACGAAACTGACCGGAGCCTGAACGCTCAACGTAATAATCGGAGTCTGGATACCCAGCAAAACTGACAGGAGCCTGAACGCTCAACGTAAAAACCAGAGTCTGGATACCCAACGAAACTGACCGGAGCCTGAACGCTCAATGTAATAACCGGAGTCTGGATACACAACGAAACGCACCAGAGCCTGAATGCTCAACGTAATAACCGGAGTCTGGATACCCAACGAAACTGAATGGAGCCTGAACGCTCATTGTAATAACCGGAGTCTGGATACCAAACGAAACTGACCGGAGCCTGAACGCTCAACGTAATAACCGGAGTCTGGATACACAACGAAACTGACCGGAGCCTGAACTCTCAACGTAATAACCGGAGTCTGGATACCCAGCAAAACTGACAGGAGCCTGAACGCTCAACGTAAAAACCAGAGTCTGGATACCCAACGAAACTGACCGGAGCCTGAACGCTCAATGTAATAACCGGAGTCTGGATACACAACGAAACGCACCAGAGCCTGAATGCTCAACGTAATAACCGGAGTCTGGATATCCAACGAAACTGAATGGAGCCTGAACACTCAATGTAATAACCGGAGTCTGGATACCCAACGAAACTGACTGGAGCTGAACGCTAAACATAATAACCGGAGTCTGGATACCCAACAAAACTGACCGGAGCCTGAACGCTCAATGTAATAACCGGAGTCTGGATACCCAACGAAACTGACCGGAGCCTGAACGCTCAACGTAATAACCGGAGTCTGGATACACAATGAAACTGACCGGAGCCTGAACGCTCAACGTAAAACCCGGAGTCTGGATACCCAACGATACTGACCATAGCCTGCTCGCTCAACGTAATAACCGGAGTCTGGATACCCAACGAAACTGACCGGAGCCTGAACGCTCAACGTAATAACCGGAGTCTGGATACCCAGCAAAACTGACCGGAGCCTGAACGCTCAACGTAAAAACCGGAGTCTGGATACCATACGAAACTGACCGGAGCCTGAACGTTCAATGTAATAACCGGAGTCTGGATACACAACGAAACTGACCAGAGCCTGAACGCTCAACGTAATAACCGGAGTCTGGATACCCAACGAAACTGAATGGAGCCTGAACGCTCAACGTAAAAACCGGAGTCTGGATACCCAACGAAACTGACCGGAGCCTGAACGCACAACGTAATAACCGGAGTCTGGATGCTCAACGAAAATGACCAGATCCTGAACGTATAACGTAATAACCGGAGTCTGGATACCCAACAAAACTGACCGGAGCTTGAACGCTCAACGTAAAAACCAGAGTCTGGATACCCAACAAAACTGACCGGAGCCTGAACGCTCAACGTAAAAACCGGAGTCTGGATACCCAACGAAACTGACCGGAGCATGAACGCTCAACGTAACAACTGAAGTCTGGATACCAAACGAAACTGACCAGAGCCTGAACACTCAATGTAATAACCGGAGTCTGGATACCCAACGAAACTGACCGGAGCTGAACGCTAAACATAATAACCGGAGTCTGGATACCCAACGAAACTGACCGGAGCCTGAACGCTCAATGTAATAACCGGAGTCTGGATACCCAACGAAACTGACCGGAGCCTGAACGCTCAACGTAATAACCGGAGTCTGGATACACAACGAAACTGATCGGAGCCTGAACGCTCAACGTAATAACCGGAGTCTGGATACCCAGCAAAACTGAACGGAGCCTGAACGCTCAACGTAATAACCGGAGTCTGGATACCCAACAAAACTGACCAGAGCCAGAACGCACAACGTAATAACTGGAGTCTGGATGCTCAATGAAAATGATCGGAGCCTGAATGCTCAACGTAAAAACCAGAGTCTGGACACCCAACGAAACTGACCGGAGCTTGAACATTCAATGTAATAACTGGAGTCTGGATACCCAACGAAACTGACCGGAGCTTGAACACTCAACGTAATAACCGGAGTCTGGATACCCAACGAAACTGACCGGAGCCTGAACGCTCAACGTAATAACCGGAGTCTGGATACCCAACGAAACTGACTGGAGCCTGAACGATCAACGTAATAACCGGAGTCTGGATACCCAACGAAACTGACCGGAGCCTGAACGCTCAATGTAATAACCGGAGTCTGGATACCCAACGAAACTGACCGGAGCCTGAACCCTCAACGTAATAACCGGAGTCTGGATACCCAACAAAACTGACCGGAGCCTGAACGCTCAACGTAAAAACCGGAGTCTGGATACCCAACGAAACTGACCAGAGCCTGAACGCTCAACGTAATAACCGGAGTCTGGATACCCAACGAAACTGACCGGAGCCTGAACGCTCAACGTAATAACCGGAGTCTAGATACCCAACGAAACTGACCGGAGCCTACTCGCTCAACGTAATAACCGGAGTCTGGATACCCAACGAAACTGACCGGAGCCTGAACGCTCAACGTAATAACCGGAGTCTGGATACCCAACAAAACTGACCGGAGCCTGAACGCTCAACGTAAAAACTGGAGTCTGGATACCCAACGAAACTGACCGGAGCCTGAACGCTCAACGTAATTACCGGAGTCCGGATACACAACGAAACTGACCAGAGCCTGAACGCTCAACATAATAACCGGAGTCTGGATACCCAACGAAACTGAACGGAGCCTGAACGCTCAACGTAATAACCGGAGTCTGGATACCCAATGAAACTGACCGGAGCCTAAACGCACAACGTAATAACTGGAGTCTGGATGCTCAACGAAAATGATCGGAGCCTGAACGCTCAACGTAATAACCGGAGTCTGGACACCCAAGGAAACTGACCGGAGCCTGAACGCTCAACGTAATAACCGGAGTCCGGATACACAACGAAATTGACTAGAGCCTGAATGCTCAACGTAATAACCAGAGTCTGGATACCCAACGAAACTGAACGGAGCCTGAACGCTCAACGTAATAACCGGAGTCTGGATACCCAATGAAACTGACCGGAGCCTGAACGCTCAACGTAATAACTGGAGTCTGGATGCTCAACGAAAATGACCGGAGCCTGAACGCTCAATGTAATAACCGGAGTCTGGATACACAACGAAACTGACCAGAGCCTGAACGCTCAACGTAATAACCGGAGTCTGGATACCCAATGAAACTGACCGGAGCCTGAACGCTCAACGTAATAACCGGAGTCTGGATACCCAACGAAACTGACCGGAGCCTGAACGCTCAACGTAATAACTGGAGTCTGGATGCTCAACGAATATGATCGGAGCCTGAACGCTCAACGTAATAACCGGAGTCTGGACACCCAAGGAAACTGACCGGACCCTGCACGCTCAACGTAATAACCGGAGTCTGGATACCCAACGAAACTGACCGGAGCCTGGACGCTCAACGTAATAACTGAAGTCTTGATACCAAACGAAACTGACCGGAGCCTGAACGCTCAATGTAATAACCGGAGTCTGGATACCCAACGAAACTGACCGGAGCCTGAACGCTTAGCGTGATAACCGGAGTCTGGATACCCAACAAAATTGACCGGAGCCTGAATGCTCAACGTAATAACCGGAGTTTGGATACCCTACGAAACTGACCGGAGCCTGAATGCTCAACGTAAAAACCAGAGTCTGGATACCCAACGAAACTGACCGGAGCCTGAACGCTCAACGTAATAACCGGAGTCTGGATACTCAACAAAACTGACCGGATCCTGAACGTATAACGTAATAACCGGAGTCTGGATACCCAACAAAACTGACCGGAGCTTGAACGCTCAACGTAAAAACCAGAATCTGGATACCCAACAAAACTGACCGGAGCCTGAACGCTCAACGTAATAACCTGAGTCTGGATACCTAACGAAACTAACCGGAGCCTGAACGCTCAACGTAATAACCGGAGTCTGAATACCCAACGAAACTGACCGGAGTCTGAACGCTCAACGTAATAACCGGAGTCTGGATACCAAACGAAACTGACCGGAGCCTGAACGCTCAACGTAATAACCGGAGTCTGGATGCTCAACGAAAATGATCGGAGCCTGAACGCTCAACGTAATAACCGGAGTCTGGATACCCAACGAAACTGAACGGAGCCTGAACGCACAACGTAATAACTGGAGTCTGGATGCTCAACGAAAATGATCGGAGCCTGAATGCTCAACGTAAAAACCAGAGTCTGGACACCCAACGAAACTGACCGGAGCCTTAACATTCAATGTAATAACTGGATTCTGGATACCCAACGAAACTGACCGGAGCCTGAACGCTCAACGTAATAACCGGAGTCTGGATACCCAACGAAACTGACCGGAGCCTGAACGCTCAACGTAATAACCGGAGTCTGGATACCCAACGAAACTGACTGGAGCCTGAACGATCAACGTAATAACCGGAGTCTGGATACTCAACGAAACTGACCGGAGCCTGAACGCTCAATGTAATAACCGGAGTCTGGATATCCAACGAAACTGACCGGAGCCTGAACCCTCAACGTAATAACCGGAGTCTGGATACCCAACAAAACTGACCGGAGCCTGAACGCTCAACGTAAAAACCGGAGTCTGGATACCCAACGAAACTGACCAGAGCCTGAACGCTCAACGTAATAACCGGAGTCTGGATACCCAACGAAACTGACCGGAGCCTGAACGCTCAACGTAATAACCGGAGTCTGGATACCTAGCAAAACTGATAGGAGCCTGAACGCTCAACGTAAAAACCAGAGTCTGGATACCCAACGAAACTGACCGGAGCCTGAACGCTCAATGTAATAACCGGAGTCTGGATACACAACGAAACGCACCAGAGCCTGAATGCTCAACGTAATAACCGGAGTCTGGATACCCAATGAAACTAAATGGAGCCTGAACGCTCATTGTAATAACCGGAGTCTGGATACCAAACAAAATTGACCGGAGCCTGAACACTCAATGTAATAACTGGAGTCTGGATATCCAACGAAACTGACTGGAGCTGAACGCTAAACATAGTAACCGGAGTCTGGATACCCAACAAAACTGACCGGAGCCTGAACGCTCAATGTAATAACCGGAGTCTGGATACCCAACGAAACTGACCGGAGCCTGGACGCTCAACGTAATAACCGGAGTCTGGATACACAATGAAACTGACCGGAGCCTGAACGCTCAACGTAAAACCCGAAGTCTGGATACCTAACGAAACTGACCATAGCCTGCTCGCTCAACGTAATAACCGGAGTCTGGATACCCAACGAAACTGACCGGAGCCTGAACGCTCAACGTAATAACCGGAGTCTGGATACCCAGCAAAACTGACCGGAGCCTGAACGCTCAACGTAAAAACCGGAGTCTGGATACCCAACGAAACTGACCGGAGCCTGAACGTTCAATGTAATAACCGGAGTCTGGATACACAACGAAACTGACCAGAGCCTGAACGCTCAACGTAATAACCGGAGTCTGGATACCCAACGAAACTGAATGGAGCCTGAACGCTCAACGTAATAACCGGAGTCTGGATACCCAATGAAACTGACCGGAGCCTGAACGCACAACGTAATAACTGGAGTCTGGATGCTCAACGAAAATGATCGGAGCCTGAACACTCAACGTAATAACCGGAGTCTGGATACCCAACATAACTGACCGGAGCCTGAACGCTCAACGTAATAACCGGAGTCTAGATACCCAACGAAATTGACCGGAGCCTGAAGGCTCGACGTAATAACCGGAATCTGGATACCCAATGAAACTGACCGGAGCCTGAACGCTCAACGTAATAACCAGAGGCTGGATACTCAACGAAACTGACTGGAGCCTGAACGATCAACGTAATAACTGGAGTCTGGATACACAACGAAATTGATCGGAGCCTGATCGCTCAACGTAATAACCGGAGTCTGGATACACAACGAAACTGACCGGAGCCTGAACGCTCAACGTAATAACCGAAGTCTGGATACCCAACGAAACTGACCGGAGCCCGAACGCTCAACATAATAACCGGAGTCTTGATACTCAACGAAACTGACCGGACCCTGAACGCACAACGTAATAACTGGAGTCTGGATGCTCAACGAAAATGACTGGAGCCTGAACGCTCAACGTAATAACCGGAGTCTGGATACCCAACGAAACTGACCTGAGCCTGAATGCTCAACGTAATAACCGGAGTCTGGATACCCAACGAAACTGACCTGGGCTTGAATGCTCAACGTAATAACCGGAGTCTGGATACCCAACGAAACTGAACGGAGCCTGAACGCTCAACGTAATAACCGGAGTCTGGATATCCAACAAAACTGACCGGAGCCAGAACGCACAACGTAATAACTGGAGTCTGGATGCTCAACGAAAATGATCGGAGCCTGAATGCTCAACGTAAAAACCAGAGTCTGGACACCCAACGAAACTGACCGGAGCTTGAACATTCAATGTAATAACTGGAGTCTGGATACCCAACGAAACTGACCGGAGCTTGAACGCTCAACGTAATAACCGGAGTCTGGATACCCAACGAAACTGACCGGAGCCTGAACGCTCAACGTAATAACCGGAGTCTGGATACCCAACGAAACTGACTGGAGCCTGAACGATCAACGTAATAACCGGAGTCTGGATACCCAACGAAACTGACCGGAGCCTGAACGCTCAATGTAATAACCGGAGTCTGGATACCCAACGAAACTGACCGGAGCCTGAACCCTCAACGTAATAACCGGAGTCTGGATACCCAACAAAACTGACCGGAGCCTGAACGCTCAACGTAAAAACCAGAGTCTGGATACCCAACGAAACTGACCGGAGCCTGAACGCTCAATGTAATAACCGGAGTCTGGATACACAACGAAACGCACCAGAGCCTGAATGCTCAACGTAATAACCGGAGTCTGGATACCCAATGAAACTGAATGGAGCCTGAACGCTCATTGTAATAACCGGAGTCTGGATACCAAACAAAATTGACCGGAGCCTGAACACTCAATGTAATAACTGGAGTCTGGATATCCAACGAAACTGACTGGAGCTGAACGCTAAACATAATAACCGGAGTCTGGATACCCAACAAAACTGACCGGAGCCTGAACGCTCAATGTAATAACCGGAGTCTGGATACCCAACGAAACTGACCGGAGCCTGGACGCTCAACGTAATAACCGGAGTCTGGATACACAATGAAACTGACCGGAGCCTGAACGCTCAACGTAAAACCCGAAGTCTGGATACCTAACGAAACTGACCATAGCCTGCTCGCTCAACGTAATAACCGGAGTCTGGATACCCAACGAAACTGACCGGAGCCTGAACGCTCAACGTAATAACCGGAGTCTGGATACCCAGCAAAACTGACCGGAGCCTGAACGCTCAACGTAAAAACCGGAGTCTGGATACCCAACGAAACTGACCGGAGCCTGAACGTTCAATGTAATAACCGGAGTCTGGATACACAACGAAACTGACCAGAGCCTGAACGCTCAACGTAATAACCGGAGTCTGGATACCCAACGAAACTGAATGGAGCCTGAACGCTCAACGTAATAACCGGAGTCTGGATACCCAATGAAACTGACCGGAGCCTGAACGCACAACGTAATAACTGGAGTCTGGATGCTCAACGAAAATGATCGGAGCCTGAACACTCAACGTAATAACCGGAGTCTGGATACCCAACATAACTGACCGGAGCCTGAACGCTCAACGTAATAACCGGAGTCTAGATACCCAACGAAATTGACCGGAGCCTGAAGGCTCGACGTAATAACCGGAATCTGGATACCCAATGAAACTGACCGGAGCCTGAACGCTCAACATAATAACCAGAGGCTGGATACTCAACGAAACTGACTGGAGCCTGAACGATCAACGTAATAACTGGAGTCTGGATACACAACGAAATTGATCGGAGCCTGATCGCTCAACGTAATAACCGGAGTCTGGATACACAACGAAACTGACCGGAGCCTGAACGCTCAACGTAATAACCGGAGTCTGGATACCCAACGAAACTGACCGGAGCCCGAACGCTCAACATAATAACCGGAGTCTTGATACTCAACGAAACTGACCGGACCCTGAACGCACAACGTAATAACTGGAGTCTGGATGCTCAACGAAAATGACTGGAGCCTGAACGCTCAACGTAATAACCGGAGTCTGGATACCCAACGAAACTGACCTGAGCCTGAATGCTCAACGTAATAACCGGAGTCTGGATACCCAACGAAACTGACCTGGGCTTGAATGCTCAACGTAATAACCGGAGTCTGGATACCCAACGAAACTGAACGGAGCCTGAACGCTCAACGTAATAACCGGAGTCTGGATATCCAACAAAACTGACCGGAGCCAGAACGCACAACGTAATAACTGGAGTCTGGATGCTCAACGAAAATGATCGGAGCCTGAATGCTCAACGTAAAAACCAGAGTCTGGACACCCAACGAAACTGACCGGAGCTTGAACATTCAATGTAATAACTGGAGTCTGGATACCCAACGAAACTGACCGGAGCTTGAACGCTCAACGTAATAACCGGAGTCTGGATACCCAACGAAACTGACCGGAGCCTGAACGCTCAACGTAATAACCGGAGTCTGGATACCCAACGAAACTGACTGGAGCCTGAACGATCAACGTAATAACCGGAGTCTGGATACCCAACGAAACTGACCGGAGCCTGAACGCTCAATGTAATAACCGGAGTCTGGATACCCAACGAAACTGACCGGAGCCTGAACCCTCAACGTAATAACCGGAGTCTGGATACCCAACAAAACTGACCGGAGCCTGAACGCTCAACGTAAAAACCGGAGTCTGGATACCCAACGAAACTGACCAGATCCTGAACGCTCAACGTAATAACCGGAGTCTGGATACCCAACGAAACTGACCGGAGCCTGAACGCTCAACGTAATAACCGGAGTCTAGATACCCAACGAAACTGACCGGAGCCTGCTCGCTCAACGTAATAACCGGAGTCTGGATACCCAACGAAACTGACCGGAGCCTGAACGCTCAACGTAATAACCGGAGTCTGGATACCCAACAAAACTGACCGGAGCCTGAACGCTCAACGTAAAAACCGGAGTCTGGATACCCAACGAAACTGACCGGAGCCTGAACGCTCAACGTAATTACCGGAGTCCGGATACACAACGAAACTGACTAGAGCCTGAACGCTCAACGTAATAACCGGAGTCTGGATACCCAACGAAACTGAACGGAGTCTGAACGCTCAACGTAATAACCGGAGTCTGGATACCCAATGAAACTGACCGGAGCCTAAACGCACAACGTAATAACTGGAGTCTGGATGCTCATCAAAAATGATCGGAGCCTGAACGCTCAACGTAATAACCGGAGTCTGGACACCCAAGGAAACTGACCGGAGCCTGAACGCTCAACGTAATAACCGGAGTCCGGATACACAACGAAATTTACTAGAGCCTGAACGCTCAACGTAATAACCGGAGTCTGGATACCCAACATAACTGACCGGAGCCTGAACGCTCAACGTAATAACCGGAGTCTAGATACCCAACGAAATTGACCGGAGCCTGAAGGCTCGACGTAATAACCGGAATCTGGATACCCAATGAAACTGACCGGAGCCTGAACGCTCAACATAATAACCAGAGGCTGGATACTCAACGAAACTGACTGGAGCCTGAACGATCAACGTAATAACTGGAGTCTGGATACACAACGAAATTGATCGGAGCCTGATCGCTCAACGTAATAACCGGAGTCTGGATACACAACGAAACTGACCGGAGCCTGAACGCTCAACGTAATAACCGGAGTCTGGATACCCAACGAAACTGACCGGAGCCCGAACGCTCAACATAATAACCGGAGTCTTGATACTCAACGAAACTGACCGGACCCTGAACGCACAACGTAATAACTGGAGTCTGGATGCTCAACGAAAATGACTGGAGCCTGAACGCTCAACGTAATAACCGGAGTCTGGATACCCAACGAAACTGACCTGAGCCTGAATGCTCAACGTAATAACCGGAGTCTGGATACCCAACGAAACTGACCTGGGCTTGAATGCTCAACGTAATAACCGGAGTCTGGATACCCAACGAAACTGAACGGAGCCTGAACGCTCAACGTAATAACCGGAGTCTGGATATCCAACAAAACTGACCGGAGCCAGAACGCACAACGTAATAACTGGAGTCTGGATGCTCAACGAAAATGATCGGAGCCTGAATGCTCAACGTAAAAACCAGAGTCTGGACACCCAACGAAACTGACCGGAGCTTGAACATTCAATGTAATAACTGGAGTCTGGATACCCAACGAAACTGACCGGAGCTTGAACGCTCAACGTAATAACCGGAGTCTGGATACCCAACGAAACTGACCGGAGCCTGAACGCTCAACGTAATAACCGGAGTCTGGATACCCAACGAAACTGACTGGAGCCTGAACGATCAACGTAATAACCGGAGTCTGGATACCCAACGAAACTGACCGGAGCCTGAACGCTCAATGTAATAACCGGAGTCTGGATACCCAACGAAACTGACCGGAGCCTGAACCCTCAACGTAATAACCGGAGTCTGGATACCCAACAAAACTGACCGGAGCCTGAACGCTCAACGTAAAAACCGGAGTCTGGATACCCAACGAAACTGACCAGATCCTGAACGCTCAACGTAATAACCGGAGTCTGGATACCCAACGAAACTGACCGGAGCCTGAACGCTCAACGTAATAACCGGAGTCTAGATACCCAACGAAACTGACCGGAGCCTGCTCGCTCAACGTAATAACCGGAGTCTGGATACCCAACGAAACTGACCGGAGCCTGAACGCTCAACGTAATAACCGGAGTCTGGATACCCAACAAAACTGACCGGAGCCTGAACGCTCAACGTAAAAACCGGAGTCTGGATACCCAACGAAACTGACCGGAGCCTGAACGCTCAACGTAATTACCGGAGTCCGGATACACAACGAAACTGACTAGAGCCTGAACGCTCAACGTAATAACCGGAGTCTGGATACCCAACGAAACTGAACGGAGTCTGAACGCTCAACGTAATAACCGGAGTCTGGATACCCAATGAAACTGACCGGAGCCTAAACGCACAACGTAATAACTGGAGTCTGGATGCTCAACAAAAATGATCGGAGCCTGAACGCTCAACGTAATAACCGGAGTCTGGACACCCAAGGAAACTGACCGGAGCCTGAACGCTCAACGTAATAACCGGAGTCCGGATACACAACGAAATTTACTAGAGCCTGAACGCTCAACGTAATAACCGGAGTCTGGATACCCAACGAAACTGAACGGAGCCTGAACGCTCAACGTAATAATCGGAGTCTGGATACCCAATGAAACTGACCGGAGCCTGAACGCTCAACGTAATAACTGGAGTCTGGATGCTCAACGAAAATGACCGGAGCCTGAACGCTCAATGTAATAACCGGAGTCTGGATACACAACAAAACTGACCAGAGCCTGAACACTCAACGTAATAACCGGAGTCTGGATACCCAACGAAACTGACCGGAGCCTGAACGCTCAACGTAATAACCGGAGTCTGGATACCCAACGAAACTGACCGGAGCCTGAACGCTCAACGTAATAACTGGAGTCTGGATGCTCAACGAAAATGATCGGAGCCTGAACGCTCAACGTAATAACCGGAGTCTGGACACCCAAGGAAACTGACCGGACCCTGAACCCTCAATGTAATAACCGGAGTCTGGATACCCAACGAAACTGACCGGAGCCTAAACGCTTAGCGTAATAACCGGAGTCTGGATACCCAACAAAACTGACCGGAGCCTGAATGCTCAACGTAATAACTGGAGTCTGGATACCCAACGAAACTGACCGGAGCCTGAATGCTCAACGTAAAAACCAGAGTCTGGATACCCAACGAAACTGAACGGAGCCTGAACGCTCAACGTAATAACCGGAGTCTGGATACCTAATGAAACTGACCGGAGCCTGAACGCTCAACGTAATAACTGGAGTCTGGATGCTCAACGAAAATGACCGGAGCCTGAACGCTCAATGTAATAACCGGAGTCTGGATACACAACAAAACTGACCAGAGCCTGAACGCTCAACGTAATAACCGGAGTCTGGATACCCAACGAAACTGACCGGAGCCTGAACGCTCAACGTAATAACCGGAGTCTGGATACCCAACGAAACTGACCGGAGCCTGAACGCTCAACGTAATAACTGGAGTCTGGATGCTCAACGAAAATGATCGGAGCCTGAACGCTCAACGTAATAACCGGAGTCTGGACACCCAAGGAAACTGACCGGACCCTGAACGCTCAACGTAATAACCGGAGTCTGGATACCCAACGAAACTGACCGGAGCCTGGACGCTCAACGTAATAACTGAAGTCTGGATACCAAACGAAACTGACCGGAGCCTGAACGCTCAATGTAATAACCGGAGTCTGGATACCCAACGAAACTGACCGGAGCCTGAACGCTTAGCGTAATAACCGGAGTCTGGATACCTAACAAAACTGACCGGAGCCTGAATGCTCAACGTAATAACCGGAGTCTGGATACCCAACGAAACTGACCGGAGCCTGAATACTCAACGTAAAAACCAGAGTCTGGATACCCAACGAAACTGACCGGAGCCTGAACGCTCAACGTAATAACCGGAGTCTGGATACTCAACGAAACTGACCGGATCCTGAACGTATAACGTAATAACCGGAGTCTGGATACCCAACAAAACTGACCGGAGCTTGAACGTTCAACGTAAAAACCAGAGTCTGGATACCCAACAAAACTGACCGGAGCCTGAACGCTCAACGTAATAACCAGAGTCTGGATACCTAACGAAACTAACCGGAGCCTGAACGCTCAACGTAATAACCGGAGTCTGAATACCCAACGAAACTGACCGGAGTCTGAACGCTCAACGTAATAACTGGAGTCTGGATACCCAACGAAACTGACCGGAGCCTGAACGCTCAACGTAATAACCGGAGTCTGGATGCTCAACGAAAATGATCGGAGCCTGAACGCTCAACGTAATAACCGGAGTCTGGATACCCAACGAAACTGAAGGGAGCCTGAACGCTCAACGTAATAACCGGAGTCTGGATACCCAACAAAACTGACCGGAGCCAGAACGCACAACGTAATAACTGGAGTCTGGATGCTCAACGAAAATGATCGGAGCCTGAATACTCAACGTAAAAACCAGAGTCTGGACACCCAACGAAACTGACCGGAGCCTTAACATTCAATGTAATAACTGGAGTCTGGATACCCAACGAAACTGACCGGAGCCTGAACGCTCAACGTAATAACCGGAGTCTGGATACCCAACGAAACTGACCGGAGCCTGAACACTCAACGTAATAACCGGAGTCTGGATACCCAACGAAACTGACTGGAGCCTGAACGATCAACGTAATAACCGGAGTCTGGATACCCAACGAAACTGACCGGAGCCTGAACGCTCAATGTAATAACCGGAGTCTGGATACCCAACGAAACTGACCGGAGCCTGAACCCTCAACGTAATAACCGGAGTCTGGATACCCAACAAAACTGACCGGAGCCTGAACGCTCGACGTAAAAACCGGAGTCTGGATACCCAACGAAACTGACCAGAGCCTGAACGCTCAACGTAATAACCGGAGTCTGGATACCCAACGAAACTGACCGGAGCCTGAACGCTCAACGTAATAACCGGAGTCTGGATACCCAGCAAAACTGACAGGAGCCTGAATGCTCAACGTAAAAACCAGAGTCTGGATACCCAACGACACTGACCGAAGCCTGAACGCTCAATGTAATAACCGGAGTCTGGATACACAATGAAACTGACCAGAGCCTGAATGCTCAACGTAATAATCGGAGTCTGGATACCCAACGAAACTGAATGGAGCCTGAACGCTCATTGTAATAACCGGAGTCTGGATACCAAACGAAATTGACCGGAGCCTGAACACTCAATGTAATAACCGGAGTCTGGATACCCAACGAAACTGACTGGAGCTGAACGCTAAACATAATAACCGGAGTCTGGATACCCAACAAAACTGACCAGAGCCTGAACGCTCAATGTAATAACCGGAGTCTGGATACCCAACGAAACTGACCGGAGCCTGAACGCTCAACGTAATAACCGGAGTCTGGATACACAATGAAACTGACCGGAGCCTGAACGCTCAACGTAAAACCCGGAGTCTGGATACCCAACGAAACTGACCATAGCCTGCTCGCTCAACGTAATAACCGGAGTCTGGATTCCCAACGAAACTGACCGGAGCCTGAACGCTCAACGTAATAACCGGAGTCTGGATACCCAGCAAAACTGACCGGAGCCTGAACGCTCAACGTAAAAACCGGAGTCTGGATACCCAACGAAACTGACCGGAGCCTGAACGTTCAATGTAATAACCGGAGTCTGGATACACAACGAAACTGACCAGAGCCTGAACGCTCAACGTAATAACCGGAGTCTGGATACCCAACGAAACTGAATGGAGCCTGAACGCTCAACGTAATAACCGGAGTCTGGATACCCAATGAAACTGACCGGAGCCTGAACGCACAACGTCATAACTGGAGTCTGGATGCTCAACAAAAATGATCGGAGCCTGAACGCTCAACGTAATAACCGGAGTCTGGACACCCAAGGAAACTGACCGGAGCCTGAACGCTCAACGTAATAACCGGAGTCCGGATATACAACGAAATTGACTAGAGCCTGAACGCTCAACGTAATAACCGGAGTCTGGATACCCAACGAAACTGAACGGAGCCTGAACGCTCAACGTAATAATCGGAGTCTGGATACCCAATGAAACTGACCGGAGCCTGAACGCTCAACGTAATAACTGGAGTCTGGATGCTCAACAAAAATGACCGGAGCCTGAACGCTCAATGTAATAACCGGAGTCTGGATACACAACAAAACTGACCAGAGCCTGAACGCTCAACGTAATAACCGGAGTCTGGATACCCAACGAAACTGACCGGAGCCTGAACGCTCAACGTAATAACCGGAGTCTGGATACCCAACGAAACTGACCGGAGCCTGAACGCTCAACGTAATAACTGGAGTCTGGATGCTCAACGAAAATGATCGGAGCCTGAACGCTCAACGTAATAACCGGAGTCTGGATACCCAACGAAACTGACCTGAGCCTGAACGCTCAACGTAATAACCGGAGTCTGGATACCCAACGAAACTGACTGGAGCCTGAACGATCAACGTAATAACAAGAGTCTGGATACACAACGAAACTGACCGGAACCTGAACGCTCAATGTAATAACCGGAGTCTGGATACCCAACAAAACTGACCGGAGCCTGAAC
Organism: Lathyrus sativus; assembly: GCA_963859935.3. Classification (NCBI taxonomy): domain Eukaryota; kingdom Viridiplantae; phylum Streptophyta; class Magnoliopsida; order Fabales; family Fabaceae; genus Lathyrus; species Lathyrus sativus. The sequence continues at coordinate 930,222 of CAWUDS030000773.1, forward strand.
CCTTAACTTAATAACCGGAGTCTGGATACCCAACAAAACTGACCGGAGCCTGAACGCTCAACGAAAAAACCAGAGTTTGGATACCCAACGAAACTGACCGGAGCCTGAACGCTCAACGTAATAACCGGAGTCTGGATACCCAACGAAACTGAACGGAGCCTGAACGCTCAACGTAATAACCGGAGTCTGGATACCCAACGAAACTGACTGGAGCCTGAACGATCAACGTAATAACCGGAGTCTGGATACCCAACGAAACTGACCGGAGCCTGAACGCTCAATGTAATAACCGGAGTCTGGATACCCAACGAAACTGACCGGAGCCTGAACCCTCAACGTAATAACCGGAGTCTGGATACCCAACAAAACTGACCGGAGCCTGAACACTCAACGTAAAAACCGGAGTCTGGATACCCAACGAAACTGACCAGATCCTGAACGCTCAACGTAATAACCGGAGTCTGGATACCCAACGAAACTGACCGGAGCCTGAACGCTCAACGTAATAACCGGAGTCTGGATACCCAGCAAAACTGACAGGAGCCTGAACGCTCAACGTAAAAACCAGAGTCTGGATACCCAATGAAACTGACCGGAGCCTGAACGCTCAATGTAATAACCGGAGTCTGGATACACAACAAAACTGACCAGAGCCTGAACGCTCAACGTAATAACCGGAGTCTGGATACCCAACGAAACTGAATGGAGCCTGAACGCTCATTGTAATAACCGGAGTCTGGATACCAAACGAAATTGACCGGAGCCTGAACACTCAATGTAATAACCGGAGTCTGGATACCCAACGAAACTGACTGGAGCTGAACGCTAAACATAATAACCGGAGTCTGGATACCCAACAAAACTGACCGGAGCCTGAACGCTTAATGTAATAACCGGAGTCTGGATACCCAACGAAACTGACCGGAGCCTGAACGCTCAATGTAATAACCGGAGTCTGGATACACAAAGAAACTGACCGGAGCCTGAACGCTCAACGTAAAACCCGGAGTCTGGATACCCAACGAAACTGACCATAGCCTGCTCGCTCAACGTAATAACCGGAGTCTAGATACCCAACGAAACTGACCGGAGCCTGAACGCTCAACGTAATAACCGGAGTCTGGATACCCAGCAAAACTGACCGGAGCCTGAACGCTCAACGTAAAAACCGGAGTCTGGATACCCAACGAAACTGACCGGAGCCTGAACGTTCAATGTAAAAACCGGAGTCTGGATACACAACGAAACTGACCAGAGCCTGAACGCTCAACGTAATAACCGGAGTCTGGATACCCAACGAAACTGAATGGAGCCTGAACGCTCAACGTAATAACCGGAGTCTGGATACCCAATGAAACTGACCGGAGCCTGAACGCACAACGTAATAACTGGAGTCTGGATGCTCAACGAAAATGATCGGAGCCTGAACACTCAAGTAATAACCGGAGTCTGGATACCCAACATAACTGACCGGAGCCTGAATGTTCAACGTAATAACCGGAGTCTGGATACCCAACGAAATTGATCGGAGCCTGATCGCTCAACGTAATAACCAGAATCTGGATACCCAATGAAACTGACCGGAGCCTGAACGCTCAACGTAATAACCGGAGGCTGGATACTCAACGAAACTGACTGGAGCCTGAACGATCAACGTAATAACTGGAGTCTGGATACACAACGAAATTGATCGGAGCCTGATCGCTCAACGTAATAACCGGAGTCTGGATACCCAACGAAACTGACCGGAGCCTGGACGCTCAACGTAATAACTGAAGTCTGGATACCAAACGAAACTGACTGGAGCCTGAACGCTCAACGTAATAACCGGAGTCTGGATACCCAACGAAACTGACCGGAGCCTGAACGCTCAATGTAAAAACCGGAGTCTGGATACCCAACGAAACTGACCGGAGCCTGAACGCTCAACGTAATGACCGGAGTCTGGATACACAACGAAACTGACCAGGGCCTGAACGCTCAACGTAATAACCGGAGTCTGGATACCCAACAATACTGAACGGAGCCTGAACGCTCAACGTAATAACCGGAGTCTAGATACCCAACAAAACTGACCGGAGCCAGAACGCACAACATAATAACTGGAGTCTGGTTGCTCAACGAAAATGATCGGAGCCTGAATGCTCAACGTAAAAACCAGAGTCTGGACACCCAACGAAACTGACCGGAGCCTGAACATTCAATGTAATAACCGGAGTCTGGATACCCAACGAAACTGACCGGAGCCTGAACGCTCAACGTAATAACCGGAGTCTGGATACCCAACGAAACTGACCGGAGCCTGAACGCTCAACGTAATAACCGGAGTCTGGATACCCAACGAAACTAACCAGAGCCTGGACGCTCAACGTAATAACTGAAGTCTAGATACCCAACGAAACTGACCGGAGCCTGAACGCTTAACTTAATAACCGGAGTCTGGATACCCAACAAAACTGACCAGAGCCTGAATGCTTAGCGTAATAACCAGAGTCTGGATACCCAACGAAACTGACCGGAGCTGAACGCTAAACATAATAACCGGAGTCTGGATACCCAACGAAACTGACCGGAGCCTGAACGCTCAACGTAATAACCGGAGTCTGGATACCCAACGAAACTGACTGGAGCCTGAACGATCAACGTAATAACCGGAGTCTGGATACCCAACGAAACTGACCGGAGCCTGAACGCTCAATGTAATAACCGGAGTCTGGATACCCAATGAAACTGACCGGAGCCTGAACCCTCAACGTAATAACCGGAGTCTGGATACCCAACAAAACTGACCAGAGCCTGAACGATCAATGTAAAAACCGGAGTCTGGATACCCAACGAAACTGACCAAAGCCTGAACGCTCAACGTAATAACCGGAGTCTGGATACCCAACGAAACTGACTGGAGCCTGAACGCTCAACGTAATAACCGGAGTCTGGATACCCAGCAAAACTGACAGGAGCCTGAACGCTCAACGTAAAAACCAGAGTCTGGATACCCAATGAAACTGACCGGAGCCTGAACGCTCAATGTAATAACCGGAGTCTGGATACACAACGAAACTGACCAGAGCCTGAACGCTCAACGTAATAACCGGAGTCTGGATACCCAACGAAACTGAATGGAGCCTGAACGCTCATTGTAATAACCGGAGTCTGGATACCAAACGAAATTGACCGGAGCCTGAACACTCAATGTAATAACCGGAGTCTGGATACCCAACGAAACTGACCGGAGCCGGAACGCACAACGTAATAACTGGAGTCTGGATGCTCAACAAAAATGATCGGAGCCTGAACACTCAACGTAATAAACGGAGTCTGGACACCCAACGAAACTGACCGGAGCCTGAACATTCAACGTAATAACCGGAGTCTGGATACCCAATGAAACTGACCGGAGCCTGAACGGACAACGTAATAACTGGTGTCTGGATACCCAACGAAACTGACCGGAGCCTAAACGCTCAACGTAATAACCGGAGTCTAGATACCCAACGTAACTCACCGGAGCCTGAACGCTCAACGTAATAACCGGAGTCTGGATACCCAACGAAACTGACCGGAGCCTGAACGATCAACGTAATAACCGGAGTCTGGATACCCAACGAAACTGACCGGAGCCTGAACGCTCAATGTAATAATCGGAGTCTGGATACCCAACGAAACTGACCGGAGCCTGAACGCACAACATAATAACTGGAGTCTGGATACCCAACAAAACTGACCGGAGCCTGAACGCTCAACGTAATAACCGGAGTCTGGACACCCAACGAAACTGACCGGAGCCTGAACATTCAACGTAATAACCGGAGACTGGATACCCAACGAAACTGACCGGAGCCTGAACGCACAACGTAATAACTGGTGTCAGGATACCCAACGAAACTGAACGGAGCCTGAACGCTCACCGTAATAACTGGAGTCTGGATACCCAACGAAACTGACCGGAGCCTGAACGCACAACGTAATAACCGGAGTCTGGATACCCAACAAAACTGACCGGAGCCTGAATGCTCAACGTAAAAACCAGAGTCTGGATACCCAACGAAACTGACCGGAGCCTGAACGCTCAATGTAATAACCGGAGTCTGGATACACAACGAAACTGACCGGAGCCTGAACGCTCAACGTAATAACCGGAGTCTGGATACCCAACGAAACTGAATGGAGCCTGAACGCTCAACGTAATAACCGGAGTCTGGATACCCAACGAAACTGACCGGAGCCTGAACGCTTAGCGTAATTACTGGAGTCTGGATGCTCAACGAAAATGATCGGAACCTGAACACTCAACGTAATAACCGGAGTCTGGATACCCAACATAACTGATCGGAGCCTGAACGTTCAACGTAATAACCGGAGTCTGGATACCCAACGAAATTGACCGGAGCCTGAAGGATCGACGTAATAACCGGAATCTGGATACCCAATGAAACTGACCGGAGCCTGAACGATCAACGTAATAACCGGAATCTGGATACCCAACGAAACTGACCGGACCCTGAACGCACAACGTAATAACTGGAGTCTGGATACCCAACGAAAATGATCGGAGCCTGAACGCTCAACGTAATAAACGGAGTCTGGACACCCAACGAAACTGACCGGAGCCTGAACATTCAACGTAATAACCGGAGTCTGGATACCCAACGAAACTGACCGGAGCCTGAACGGACAACGTAATAACTGGTGTCTGGATACCCAACGAAACTGACCAGAGCCTAAACGCTCAACGTAATAACCGGAGTCTAGATACCCAACGTAACTCACCGGAGCCTGAACGCTCAACGTAATAACCGGAGTCTGGATACCCAACGAAACTGAATGGAGCCTGAACGCTCAACGTAATAACCGGAGTCTGGATACCCAACAAAACTGACCGGAGCCTGAACGCACAACGTAATAACCGGAGTCTGGATACCCAACAAAACTGACCGGAGCCTGAACGCTCAATGTAATAACCGGAGTCTGGACACCCAACGAAACTGACCGGAGCCTGAACATTCAACGTAATAACCGGAGACTGGATACCCAACGAAACTGACCGGAGCCTGAACGCACAACGTAATAATCGGAGTCAGGATACCCAACGAAACTGAACGGAGCCTGAACGCTCACCATAATAACTGGAGTCTGGATACCCAACGAAACTGACCGGAGCCTGAACGCACAACGTAATAACCGGAGTCTGGATACCCAACAAAACTGACCGGAGCCTGAATGCTCAACGTAAAAACCAGAGTCTGGATACCCAACGAAACTGACCGGAGCCTGAACGCTCAACGTAATAAATGGAGTCTAGACACCCAACGAAACTGACCGGAGCCTGAACATTCAACGTAATAACCGGAGTCTGGATACCCAACGAAACTGACCGGAGCCTGAACGGACAACGTAATAACTGGTGTCTGGATACCCAACGAAACTGACCGGAGCCTAAACGCTCAACGTAATAACCGGAGTCTAGATACCCAACGAAACTGACCGGAGCCTGAACGCTCAACGTAATAACCGGAGTCTGGATACCCAACGAAACTGACCGGAGCCTGAACGATCAACGTAATAACCGGAGTCTAGATACCCAACAAAACTGACCGGAGCCTGAACGCTCAATGTAATAATCGGAGTCTGGATACCCAACGAAACTGACCGGAGCCTGAACGCACAACGTAATAACTGGAGTCTGGATACCCAACAAAACTGACCGGAGCCTGAACGCTCAACGTAATAACCGGAGTCTGGACACCCAACGAAACTGACCGGAGCCTGAACATTCAACGTAATAACCGGAGACTGGATACCCAACGAAACTGACCGGAGCCTGAACGCACAACGTAATAACTGGTGTCTGGATACCCAACGAAACTGAACGGAGCCTGAACGCTCAACGTAATAACCGGAGTCTGGATACCCAACGAAACTGACCGGAGCCTGAACGCACAACGTAATAATCGGAGTCTGGATACCCAACAAAACTGACCGGAGCCTGAATGCTCAACGTAATAATTGGAGTCTGGATGCTCAACGAAAATGATCGGAGCCTGAACGCTCAACGTAATAAATGGAGTCTAGACACCCAACGAAACTGACCGGAGCCTGAACATTCAACGTAATAACCGGAGTCTGGATACCCAACGAAACTGACCGGAGCCTGAACGGACAACGTAATAACTGGTGTCTGGATACCCAACGAAACTGACCGGAGCCTAAACGCTCAACGTAATAACCGGAGTCTAGATACCCAACGAAACTGACCGGAGCCTGAACGATCAACGTAATAACCGGAGTCTGGATACCCAACGAAACTGACCGGAGCCTGAACGCTCAATGTAATAATCGGAGTCTGGATACCCAACGAAACTGACCGGAGCCTGAACGCACAACGTAATAACTGGAGTCTGGATACCCAACAAAACTGACCGGAGCCTGAACGCTCAACGTAATAACCGGAGTCTGGACACCCAACGAAACTGACCGGAGCCTGAACATTCAACGTAATAACCGGAGACTGGATACCCAACGAAACTGACCGGAGCCTGAACGCACACCGTAATAACTGGTGTCTGGATACCCAAGAAACTGAACGGAGCCTGAACGCTCAACGTAATAACCGGAGTCTGGATACCCAACGAAACTGACCGGAGCCTGAACACACAACGTAATAACCGGAGTCTGGATACCCAACAAAACTGACCGGAGCCTGAATGCTCAACGTAAAAACCGGAGTCTGGATACCCAACGAAACTGACCGGAGCCTGAACGCTCAATGTAATAACCGGAGTCTGGATACACAACGAAACTGACCGGAGCCTGAACGCTCAACGTAATAACCGGAGTCTGGATACCCAACGAAACTGAATGGAGCCTGAACGCTCAACGTAATAACCGGAGTCTGGATTCCCAACGAAACTGACCGGAGCCTGAACGCTTAGCGTAATAACTGGAGTCTGGATGCTCAACGAAAATGATCGAAACCTGAACACTCAACGTAATAACCGGAGTCTGGATACCCAACATAACTGACCGGAGCTTGAACGTTCAACGTAATAACCGGAGTCTGGATACCCAACGAAATTGACCGGAGCCTGAAGGATCGACGTAATAACCGAAATCTGGATACCCAACGAAACTGACCGGACCCTGAACGCACAACGTAATAACTGGAGTCTGGATGCTCAACGAAAATGACCGGAGCCTGAACGCTCAACGTAATAACCGGAGTCTGGATACACAACGAAACTGACCGGAGCCTGAACATTCAACGTAATAACCGGAGACTGGATACCCAACGAAACTGACCGGAGCCTGAACGCACAACGTAATAACTGGTGTCAGGATACCCAACGAAACTGAACGGAGCCTGAACGCTCACCGTAATAACTGGAGTCTGGATACCCAACGAAACTGACCGGAGCCTGAACGCACAACGTAATAACCGGAGTCTGGATACCCAACAAAACTGACCGGAGCCTGAATGCTCAACGTAAAAACCAGAGTCTGGATACCCAACGAAACTGACCGGAGCCTGAACGCTCAATGTAATAACCGGAGTCTGGATACACAACGAAACTGACCGGAGCCTGAACGCTCAACGTAATAACCGGAGTCTGGATACCCAACGAAACTGAATGGAGCCTGAACGCTCAACGTAATAACCGGAGTCTGGATACCCAACGAAACTGACCGGAGCCTGAACGCTTAGCGTAATTACTGGAGTCTGGATGCTCAACGAAAATGATCGGAACCTGAACACTCAACGTAATAACCGGAGTCTGGATACCCAACATAACTGATCGGAGCCTGAACGTTCAACGTAATAACCGGAGTCTGGATACCCAACGAAATTGACCGGAGCCTGAAGGATCGACGTAATAACCGGAATCTGGATACCCAATGAAACTGACCGGAGCCTGAACGATCAACGTAATAACCGGAATCTGGATACCCAACGAAACTGACCGGACCCTGAACGCACAACGTAATAACTGGAGTCTGGATACCCAACGAAAATGATCGGAGCCTGAACGCTCAACGTAATAAACGGAGTCTGGACACCCAACGAAACTGACCGGAGCCTGAACATTCAACGTAATAACCGGAGTCTGGATACCCAACGAAACTGACCGGAGCCTGAACGGACAACGTAATAACTGGTGTCTGGATACCCAACGAAACTGACCAGAGCCTAAACGCTCAACGTAATAACCGGAGTCTAGATACCCAACGTAACTCACCGGAGCCTGAACGCTCAACGTAATAACCGGAGTCTGGATACCCAACGAAACTGAATGGAGCCTGAACGCTCAACGTAATAACCGGAGTCTGGATACCCAACGAAACTGACCGGAGCCTGAACGCACAACGTAATAACCGGAGTCTGGATACCCAACAAAACTGACCGGAGCCTGAACGCTCAATGTAATAACCGGAGTCTGGACACCCAACGAAACTGACCGGAGCCTGAACATTCAACGTAATAACCGGAGACTGGATACCCAACGAAACTGACCGGAGCCTGAACGCACAACGTAATAATCGGAGTCAGGATACCCAACGAAACTGAACGGAGCCTGAACGCTCACCATAATAACTGGAGTCTGGATACCCAACGAAACTGACCGGAGCCTGAACGCACAACGTAATAACCGGAGTCTGGATACCCAACAAAACTGACCGGAGCCTGAATGCTCAACGTAAAAACCAGAGTCTGGATACCCAACGAAACTGACCGGAGCCTGAACGCTCAACGTAATAAATGGAGTCTAGACACCCAACGAAACTGACCGGAGCCTGAACATTCAACGTAATAACCGGAGTCTGGATACCCAACGAAACTGACCGGAGCCTGAACGGACAACGTAATAACTGGTGTCTGGATACCCAACGAAACTGACCGGAGCCTAAACGCTCAACGTAATAACCGGAGTCTAGATACCCAACGAAACTGACCGGAGCCTGAACGCTCAACGTAATAACCGGAGTCTGGATACCCAACGAAACTGACCGGAGCCTGAACGATCAACGTAATAACCGGAGTCTAGATACCCAACAAAACTGACCGGAGCCTGAACGCTCAATGTAATAATCGGAGTCTGGATACCCAACGAAACTGACCGGAGCCTGAACGCACAACGTAATAACTAGAGTCTGGATACCCAACAAAACTGACCGGAGCCTGAACGCTCAACGTAATAACCGGAGTCTGGACACCCAACGAAACTGACCGGAGCCTGAACATTCAACGTAATAACCGGAGACTGGATACCCAACGAAACTGACCGGAGCCTGAACGCACAACGTAATAACTGGTGTCTGGATACCCAACGAAACTGAACGGAGCCTGAACGCTCAACGTAATAACCGGAGTCTGGATACCCAACGAAACTGACCGGAGCCTGAACGCACAACGTAATAATCGGAGTCTGGATACCCAACAAAACTGACCGGAGCCTGAATGCTCAACGTAATAATTGGAGTCTGGATGCTCAACGAAAATGATCGGAGCCTGAACGCTCAACGTAATAAATGGAGTCTAGACACCCAACGAAACTGACCGGAGCCTGAACATTCAACGTAATAACCGGAGTCTGGATACCCAACGAAACTGACCGGAGCCTGAACGGACAACGTAATAACTGGTGTCTGGATACCCAACGAAACTGACCGGAGCCTAAACGCTCAACGTAATAACCGGAGTCTAGATACCCAACGAAACTGACCGTAGCCTGAACGATCAACGTAATAACCGGAGTCTGGATACCCAACGAAACTGACCGGAGCCTGAACGCTCAATGTAATAATCGGAGTCTGGATACCCAACGAAACTGACCGGAGCCTGAACGCACAACGTAATAACTGGAGTCTGGATACCCAACAAAACTGACCGGAGCCTGAACGCTCAACGTAATAACCGGAGTCTGGACACCCAACGAAACTGACCGGAGCCTGAACATTCAACGTAATAACCGGAGACTGGATACCCAACGAAACTGACCGGAGCCTGAACGCACACCGTAATAACTGGTGTCTGGATACCCAAGAAACTGAACGGAGCCTGAACGCTCAACGTAATAACCGGAGTCTGGATACCCAACGAAACTGACCGGAGCCTGAACACACAACGTAATAACCGGAGTCTGGATACCCAACAAAACTGACCGGAGCCTGAATGCTCAACGTAAAAACCGGAGTCTGGATACCCAACGAAACTGACCGGAGCCTGAACGCTCAATGTAATAACCGGAGTCTGGATACACAACGAAACTGACCGGAGCCTGAACGCTCAACGTAATAACCGGAGTCTGGATACCCAACGAAACTGAATGGAGCCTGAACGCTCAACGTAATAACCGGAGTCTGGATTCCCAACGAAACTGACCGGAGCCTGAACGCTTAGCGTAATAACTGGAGTCTGGATGCTCAACGAAAATGATCGGAACCTGAACACTCAACGTAATAACCGGAGTCTGGATACCCAACATAACTGACCGGAGCTTGAACGTTCAACGTAATAACCGGAGTCTGGATACCCAACGAAATTGACCGGAGCCTGAAGGATCGACGTAATAACCGAAATCTGGATACCCAACGAAACTGACCGGACCCTGAACGCACAACGTAATAACTGGAGTCTGGATGCTCAACGAAAATGACCGGAGCCTGAACGCTCAACGTAATAACCGGAGTCTGGATACACAACGAAACTGACCTGAGCCTGAACGCTCAACGTAATAACCGGAGTCTGGATGCCCAACGAAACTGACCGGAGCTTGACTGGACAACGTAATAACTGGTGTCTGGATACCCAACGAAACTGACCGGAGCCTAAACGCTCAATGTAATAACCGGAGTCTAGATACCCAACGAAACTGACCGGAGCCTGAACGCTCAACGTAATAACCGGAGTCTGGATACCCAACGAAACTGACCGGAGCCTGAACGATCAACGTAATAACCGGAGTCTGGATACCCAACGAAACTGACTGGAGCCTGAACGCTCAATGTAATAATCGGAGTCTGGATACCCAACGAAACTGACCGGAGCCTGAACGCACAACGTAATAACTGGAGTCTGGATACCCAACAAAACTGACCGGAGCCTGAACGCTCAACGTAATAACCGGAGTTTGGACACCCAACGAAACTGACCGGAGCCTGAACATTCAACGTAATAACCGGAGACTGGATACCCAACGAAACTGACCGGAGCCTGAACGCACAACGTAATAACTGGTGTCTGGATACCCAACGAAACTGAACGGAGCCTGAACGCTCAACGTAATAACCGGAGTCTGGATACCCAACGAAACTGACCGGAGCCTGAACGCACAACGTAATAACCGGAGTCTGGATACCCAACAAAACTGACCGGAGCCTGAATGCTCAACGTAAAAACCGGAGTCTGGATACCCAACGAAACTGACAGGAGCCTGAACGCTCAATGTAATAACCGGAGTCTGGATACACAACGAAACTGACCGGAGCCTGAACGCTCAACGTAATAACCGGAGTCTGGATACTCAACGAAACCTAATGGAGCCTGAACGCTCAACGTAATAACCGGAGTCTGGATACCCAACGAAACTGACCGGAGCCTGAACGCTTAGCGTAATAACTGGAGTCTGGATGCTCAACGAAAATGATCGGAACCTGAACACTCAACGTAATAACCGGAGTCTGGATACCCAACATAACTGACCGGAGCCTGAACGTTCAACGTAATAACCGGAGTCTGGATACCCAACGAAATTGACCGGAGCCTGAACGGACAACGTAATAACCGTAATCTGGATACCCAACGAAACTGACCGGACCCTGAACGCACAACGTAATAACTGGAGTCTGGATGCTCAACGAAAATGACCGGAGCCTGAACGCTCAACGTAATAACCGGAGTCTGGATACACAACGAAACTGACCTGAGCCTGAATGCTCAACGTAATAACCGGAGTCTGGATGCTCAACGAAAATGATCGGAGCCTGAACGCTCAACGTAATAACCGGAGTATGGACACCCAACGAAACTGACCGGAGCCTGAACGCTCAAAGTAATAACCGGAGTCTGGATACCCAACGAAACTGACCGGAGCCTGGACGCTCAACGTAATAACTGAAGTCTGGATACCAAACGAAACTGACCGGAGCCTGAACGCTCAATGTAATAACCGGAGTCTGGATACCCAACGAAACTGACCGGAGCTTGAACGCTTAGCGTAATAACCGGAGTCTGGATACCCAACGAAACTGACCGGAGCCTGAACGCTCAACATAATAACCGGAGTCTGGATAACCAACGGAACTGACCGGAGCCTGAACGCTCAATGTAAAAACCGGAGTCTAGATACCCAACGAAACTGACCGGAGCCTGAACGCTCAACGTAATGACCGGAGTCTGGATACACAACGAAACTGACCAGGGCCTGAACGCTCAACGTAATAACCGGAGTCTGGATACCCAACAAAACTGAACGGAGCCTGAACGCTCAACGTAATAACCGGAGTCTAGATACCCAACAAAACTGACCGGAGCCAGAACGCACAACGTAATAACTGGATTCTGGTTGCTCAACGAAAATGATCGGAGCCTGAATGCTCAACGTAAAAACCAGAGTCTGGACACCCAACGAAACTGACCGGAGCCTGAACATTCAATGTAATAACCGGAGTCTGGATACCCAACGAAACTGACCGGAGCCTGAACGTTCAACGTAATAACCGGAGTCTGGATACCCAACGAAACTGACCGGAGCCTGAACGCTCAAACTAATAACCGGAGTCTGGATACCCAACGAAACTGACCGGAGCCTGGACGCTCAACGTAATAACTGAAGTCTAGATACCAAACGAAACTGACCGGAGCCTGAACACTCAATGTAATAACCGGAGTCTGGATACCCAACGAAACTGACCGGAGCCTGAATGCTTAGCGTAATAACCAGAGTCTGGATACCCAACGAAACTGACCGGAGCTGAACGCTAAACATAATAACCGGAGTCCGGATACCCAACGAAACTGACCGGAGCCTGAACGCTCAACGTAATAACCGGAGTCTGGATGCTTAACGAAAATGACCGGAGCCTGAACGCTCAACGTAATAACCGGAGTCTGGATACCCAACGAAACTGACCTGAGCCTGAACGCTCAACGTAATAACCGGAGTCTAGATACCCAACCAAACTGACTGGAGCCTGAACGATCAACGTAATAACAGGAGTCTGGATACACAACAAAACTGACCGGAACCTGAACGCTCAATGTAATAACCGGAGTCTGGATACCCAACAAAACTGACCGGAGCCTGAACCCTTAACTTAGTAACCGGAGTCTGGATACCCAACAAAACTGACCAGAGCCTGAACGCTCAACGAAAAAACCAGAGTTTGGATACCCAATGAAACTGACCGGAGCCTGAACGCTCAACGTAATAACCGGAGTCTAGATACCCAACAAAACTGACCGGAGCCTGAACGCTCAACGTAATAACCGGAGTCTAGATACCCAACGAAACTGACCGGAGCCTGCTCGCTCAACGTAATAACCGGAGTCTGGATACCCAACGAAACTGACCGGAGCCTGAACGCACAACGTAATAACTTGAGTCTGGACACCCAACGAAACTGACCGGAGCCTGAATATTCAACGTAATAACCGGAGTCTGGATACCCAACGAAACTGACCGGAGCCTGAACGCACAACGTAATAACTGGAGTCTGGATGCTCAACGAAAATGATCGGAGCCTGAACGCTCAACGTAATAAACGGAGTCTGGACACCCAACGAAACTGACCGGAGCCTGAACATTCAACGTAATAACCGGAGTCTGGATACCCAACGAAACTGACCGGAGCCTGAACGGACAACGTAATAACTGGTGTCTGGATACCCAACGAAACGACGGAGCCTGAATGCTCAACGTAATAACCGGAGTCTGGATACCCAACGAAACTGACCGGAGCCTGAACGCACAACGTAATAACTGGAGTCTGGATGCTCAACGAAAATGATCGGAGCCTGAACGCTCAACGTAATAACCGGAGTCTGGACAACCAACGAAACTGACCGGAACCTGAACACTCAACGTAATAACCGGAGTTTGGATACCCAACGAAACTGACCGGAGCCTAGACGTTCAACGTAATAACTGAAGTCTGGATACCAAACGAAACTGACCGGAGCCTGAACGCTCAATGTAATAACCGGAGTCTGGATACCCAACGAAACTGACCGGAGCCTGAACGCTTAGCGTAATAACCGGAGTCTGGATACCCAACGAAACTGACCGGAGCTGAACCCTAAACATAATAACCGGAGTCTAGATACACAACGAAACTGACCGGAGCCTGAACGCTCAATGTAATAACCGGAGTCTGGATACCCAACGAAACTGACCGGAGCCTAAACGCTCAACGTAATAACCGGAGTCTGGATACACAACGAAACTGACCAGGGCCTGAATGCTCAATGTAATAACCGGAGTCTGGATACCCAACAAAACTGAACGGAGCCTGAACGCTCAACGTAATAACCGGAGTCTGGATACCCAACAAAACTGACCGGAGCCAGAATGCACAACGTAATAACCGGAGTCTGGTTGCTCAACGAAAATGATCGGAGCCTGAATGCTCAACGTAAAAACCAGAGTCTGGACACCCAACGAAACTGACCGGAGCCTGAACATTCAATGTAATAACCGGAGTCTGGATACCCAACGAAACTGACCGGAGCCTGAACGCTCAACGTAATAACCGGAGTCTGGATACCCAACGAAACTGACCGGAGCCTGAACGCTCAACGTAATAACCGGAGTCTGGATACCCAACGAAACTGACCGGAGCCTGGACGCTCAACGTAATAACTGAAGTCTAGATACCAAACGAAACTGACCGGAGCCTGAACACTCAATGTAATAACCGGAGTCTGGATACCCAACGAAACTGACCGGAGCCTGAATGCTTAGCTTAATAACCAGAGTCTGGATACCCAACGAAACTGACCGGAGCTGAACGCTAAACATAATAACCGGAGTCCGGATACCCAACGAAACTGACCGGAGCCTGAACGCTCAACGTAATAACCGGAGTCTGGATGCTCAACGAAAATGACCGGAGCCTGAACGCTCAACGTAATAACCGGAGTCTGGATACCCAACGAAACTGACCAGAGCCTGAACGCTCAACGTAATAACCGGAGTCTAGATACCCAACCAAACTGACTGGAGCCTGAACGATCAACGTAATAACAGGAGTCTGGATACACAACAAAACTGACCGGAACCTGAACACTCAATGTAATAACCGGAGTCTGGATACCCAACAAAACTGACCGGAGCCTGAACCCTTAACTTAGTAACCGGAGTCTGGATACCCAACAAAACTGACCAGAGCCTGAACGCTCAACGAAAAAACCAGAGTTTGGATACCCAACGAAACTGACCGGAGCTTGAACGCTCAATGTAATAACCGGAGTCTGGATACCCAACGAAACTGACCGGAGCCTGAACGCACAACGTAATAACTGGAGTCTGGATGCTCAACAAAAATGATCGGAGCCTGAACACTCAACGTAATAAACGGAGTCTGGACACCCAACGAAACTGACCGGAGCCTGAACATTCAACGTAATAACCGGAGTCTGGATACCCAATGAAACTGACCGGAGCCTGAACGGACAACGTAATAACTGGTGTCTGGATACCCAACGAAACTGACCGGAGCCTAAACGCTCAACGTAATAACCGGAGTCTAGATACCCAACGTAACTCACCGGAGCCTGAACGCTCAACGTAATAACCGGAGTCTGGATACCCAACGAAACTGACCGGAGCCTGAACGATCAACGTAATAACCGGAGTCTGGATACCCAACGAAACTGACCGGAGCCTGAACGCTCAATGTAATAATCGGAGTCTGGATACCCAACGAAACTGACCGGAGCCTGAACGCACAACATAATAACTGGAGTCTGGATACCCAACAAAACTGACCGGAGCCTGAACGCTCAACGTAATAACCGGAGTCTGGACACCCAACGAAACTGACCGGAGCCTGAACATTCAACGTAATAACCGGAGACTGGATACCCAACGAAACTGACCGGAGCCTGAACGCACAACGTAATAACTGGTGTCAGGATACCCAACGAAACTGAACGGAGCCTGAACGCTCACCGTAATAACTGGAGTCTGGATACCCAACGAAACTGACCGGAGCCTGAACGCACAACGTAATAACCGGAGTCTGGATACCCAACAAAACTGACCGGAGCCTGAATGCTCAACGTAAAAACCAGAGTCTGGATACCCAACGAAACTGACCGGAGCCTGAACGCTCAATGTAATAACCGGAGTCTGGATACACAACGAAACTGACCGGAGCCTGAACGCTCAACGTAATAACCGGAGTCTGGATACCCAACGAAACTGAATGGAGCCTGAACGCTCAACGTAATAACCGGAGTCTGGATACCCAACGAAACTGACCGGAGCCTGAACGCTTAGCGTAATTACTGGAGTCTGGATGCTCAACGAAAATGATCGGAACCTGAACACTCAACGTAATAACCGGAGTCTGGATACCCAACATAACTGATCGGAGCCTGAACGTTCAACGTAATAACCGGAGTCTGGATACCCAACGAAATTGACCGGAGCCTGAAGGATCGACGTAATAACCGGAATCTGGATACCCAATGAAACTGACCGGAGCCTGAACGATCAACGTAATAACCGGAATCTGGATACCCAACGAAACTGACCGGACCCTGAACGCACAACGTAATAACTGGAGTCTGGATACCCAACGAAAATGATCGGAGCCTGAACGCTCAACGTAATAAACGGAGTCTGGACACCCAACGAAACTGACCGGAGCCTGAACATTCAACGTAATAACCGGAGTCTGGATACCCAACGAAACTGACCGGAGCCTGAACGGACAACGTAATAACTGGTGTCTGGATACCCAACGAAACTGACCGGAGCCTAAACGCTCAACGTAATAACCGGAGTCTAGATACCCAACGTAACTCACCGGAGCCTGAACGCTCAACGTAATAACCGGAGTCTGGATACCCAACGAAACTGAATGGAGCCTGAACGCTCAACGTAATAACCGGAGTCTGGATACCCAACGAAACTGACCGGAGCCTGAACGCACAACGTAATAACCGGAGTCTGGATACCCAACAAAACTGACCGGAGCCTGAACGCTCAATGTAATAACCGGAGTCTGGACACCCAACGAAACTGACCGGAGCCTGAACATTCAACGTAATAACCGGAGACTGGATACCCAACGAAACTGACCGGAGCCTGAACGCACAACGTAATAATCGGAGTCAGGATACCCAACGAAACTGAACGGAGCCTGAACGCTCACCGTAATAACTGGAGTCTAGATACCCAACGAAACTGACCGGAGCCTGAACGCACAACGTAATAACCGGAGTCTGGATACCCAACAAAACTGACCGGAGCCTGAATGCTCAACGTAAAAACCAGAGTCTGGATACCCAACGAAACTGACCGGAGCCTGAACGCTCAACGTAATAAATGGAGTCTAGACACCCAACGAAACTGACCGGAGCCTGAACATTCAACGTAATAACCGGAGTCTGGATACCCAACGAAACTGACCGGAGCCTGAACGGACAACGTAATAACTGGTGTCTGGATACCCAACGAAACTGACCGGAGCCTAAACGCTCAACGTAATAACCGGAGTCTAGATACCCAACGAAACTGACCGGAGCCTGAACGCTCAACGTAATAACCGGAGTCTGGATACCCAACGAAACTGACCGGAGCCTGAACGATCAACGTAATAACCGGAGTCTAGATACCCAACAAAACTGACCGGAGCCTGAACGCTCAATGTAATAATCGGAGTCTGGATACCCAACGAAACTGACCGGAGCCTGAACGCACAACGTAATAACTGGAGTCTGGATACCCAACAAAACTGACCGGAGCCTGAACGCTCAACGTAATAACCGGAGTCTGGACACCCAACGAAACTGACCGGAGCCTGAACATTCAACGTAATAACCGGAGACTGGATACCCAACGAAACTGACCGGAGCCTGAACGCACAACGTAATAACTGGTGTCTGGATACCCAACGAAACTGAACGGAGCCTGAACGCTCAACGTAATAACCGGAGTCTGGATACCCAACGAAACTGACCGGAGCCTGAACGCACAACGTAATAATCGGAGTCTGGATACCCAACAAAACTGACCGGAGCCTGAATGCTCAACGTAATAACTGGAGTCTGGATGCTCAACGAAAATGATCGGAGCCTGAACGCTCAACGTAATAAATGGAGTCTAGACACCCAACGAAACTGACCGGAGCCTGAACATTCAACGTAATAACCGGAGTCTGGATACCCAACGAAACTGACCGGAGCCTGAACGGACAACGTAATAACTGGTGTCTGGATACCCAACGAAACTGACCGGAGCCTAAACGCTCAACGTAATAACCGGAGTCTAGATACCCAACGAAACTGACCGGAGCCTGAACGATCAACGTAATAACCGGAGTCTGGATACCCAACGAAACTGACCGGTGCCTGAACGCTCAATGTAATAATCGGAGTCTAGATACCCAACGAAACTGACCGGAGCCTGAACGCACAACGTAATAACCGGAGTCTGGATACCCAACAAAACTGACCGGAGCCTGAATGCTCAACGTAAAAACCAGAGTCTGGATACCCAACGAAACTGACCGGAGCCTGAACGCTCAACGTAATAAATGGAGTCTAGACACCCAACGAAACTGACCGGAGCCTGAACATTCAACGTAATAACCGGAGTCTGGATACCCAACGAAACTGACCGGAGCCTGAACGGACAACGTAATAACTGGTGTCTGGATACCCAACGAAACTGACCGGAGCCTAAACGCTCAACGTAATAACCGGAGTCTAGATACCCAACGAAACTGACCGGAGCCTGAACGCTCAACGTAATAACCGGAGTCTGGATACCCAACGAAACTGACCGGAGCCTGAACGATCAACGTAATAACCGGAGTCTAGATACCCAACAAAACTGACCGGAGCCTGAACGCTCAATGTAATAATCGGAGTCTGGATACCCAACGAAACTGACCGGAGCCTGAACGCACAACGTAATAACTGGAGTCTGGATACCCAACAAAACTGACCGGAGCCTGAACGCTCAACGTAATAACCGGAGTCTGGACACCCAACGAAACTGACCGGAGCCTGAACATTCAACGTAATAACCGGAGACTGGATACCCAACGAAACTGACCGGAGCCTGAACGCACAACGTAATAACTGGTGTCTGGATACCCAACGAAACTGAACGGAGCCTGAACGCTCAACGTAATAACCGGAGTCTGGATACCCAACGAAACTGACCGGAGCCTGAACGCACAACGTAATAATCGGAGTCTGGATACCCAACAAAACTGACCGGAGCCTGAATGCTCAACGTAATAACTGGAGTCTGGATGCTCAACGAAAATGATCGGAGCCTGAACGCTCAACGTAATAAATGGAGTCTAGACACCCAACGAAACTGACCGGAGCCTGAACATTCAACGTAATAACCGGAGTCTGGATACCCAACGAAACTGACCGGAGCCTGAACGGACAACGTAATAACTGGTGTCTGGATACCCAACGAAACTGACCGGAGCCTAAACGCTCAACGTAATAACCGGAGTCTAGATACCCAACGAAACTGACCGGAGCCTGAACGATCAACGTAATAACCGGAGTCTGGATACCCAACGAAACTGACCGGTGCCTGAACGCTCAATGTAATAATCGGAGTCTGGATACCCAACGAAACTGACCGGAGCCTGAACGCACAACGTAATAACTGGAGTCTGGATACCCAACAAAACTGACCGGAGCCTGAACGCTCAACGTAATAACCGGAGTCTGGACACCCAACGAAACTGACCGGAGCCTGAACATTCAACGTAATAACCGGAGACTGGATACCCAACGAAACTGACCGGAGCCTGAACGCACACCGTAATAACTGGTGTCTGGATACCCAAGAAACTGAACGGAGCCTGAACGCTCAACGTAATAACCGGAGTCTGGATACCCAACGAAACTGACCGGAGCCTGAACACACAACGTAATAACCGGAGTCTGGATACCCAACAAAACTGACCGGAGCCTGAATGCTCAACGTAAAAAACCGGAGTCTGGATACCCAACGAAACTGACCGGAGCCTGAACGCTCAATGTAATAACCGGAGTCTGGATACACAACGAAACTGACCGGAGCCTGAACGCTCAACGTAATAACCGGAGTCTGGATACCCAACGAAACTGAATGGAGCCTGAACGCTCAACGTAATAACCGGAGTCTGGATTCCCAACGAAACTGACCGGAGCCTGAACGCTTAGCGTAATAACTGGAGTCTGGATGCTCAACGAAAATGATCGGAACCTGAACACTCAACGTAATAACCGGAGTCTGGATACCCAACATAACTGACCGGAGCTTGAACGTTCAATGTAATAACCGGAGTCTGGATACCCAACGAAATTGACCGGAGCCTGAAGGATCGACGTAATAACCGGAATCTGGATACCCAACGAAACTGACCGGACCCTGAACGCACAACGTAATAACTGGAGTCTGGATGCTCAACGAAAATGACCGGAGCCTGAACGCTCAACGTAATAACCGGAGTCTGGATACACAACGAAACTGACCTGAGCCTGAACGCTCAACGTAATAACCGGAGTCTGGATGCCCAACGAAACTGACCGGAGCTTGAACGGACAACGTAATAACTGGTGTCTGGATACCCAACGAAACTGACCGGAGCCTAAACGCTCAATGTAATAACCGGAGTCTAGATACCCAACGAAACTGACCGGAGCCTGAACGCTCAACGTAATAACCGGAGTCTGGATACCCAACAAAACTGACCGGAGCCTGAACGATCAACGTAATAACCGGAGTCTGGATACCCAACGAAACTGACTGGAGCCTGAACGCTCAATGTAATAATCGGAGTCTGGATACCCAACGAAACTGACCGGAGCCTGAACGCACAACGTAATAACTAGAGTCTGGATACCCAACAAAACTGACCGGAGCCTGAACGCTCAACGTAATAACCGGAGTTTGGACACCCAACGAAACTGACCGGAGCCTGAACATTCAACGTAATAACCGGAGACTGGATACCCAACGAAACTGACCGGAGCCTGAACGCACAACGTAATAACTGGTGTCTGGATACCCAACGAAATTGAACGGAGCCTGAACGCTCAACGTAATAACCGGAGTCTGGATACCCAACGAAACTGACCGGAGCCTGAACGCACAACGTAATAACCGGAGTCTGGATACCCAACAAAACTGACCGGAGCCTGAATGCTCAACGTAAAAACCGGAGTCTGGATACCCAACGAAACTGACAGGAGCCTGAACGCTCAATGTAATAACCGGAGTCTGGATACACAACGAAACTGACCGGAGCCTGAACGCTCAACGTAATAACCGGAGTCTGGATACCCAACGAAACCTAATGGAGCCTGAACGCTCAACGTAATAACCGGAGTCTGGATACCCAACGAAACTGACCGGAGCCTGAACGCTTAGCGTAATAACTGGAGTCTGGATGCTCAACGAAAATGATCGGAACCTGAACACTCAATGTAATAACCGGAGTCTGGATACCCAACATAACTGACCGGAGCCTGAACGTTCAACGTAATAACCGGAGTCTGGATACCCAACGAAATTGACCGGAGCCTGAACGGACAACGTAATAACCGGAATCTGGATACCCAACGAAACTGACCGGACCCTGAACGCACAACGTAATAACTGGAGTCTGGATGCTCAACGAAAATGACCGGAGCCTGAACGCTCAACGTAATAACCGGAGTCTGGATACACAACGAAACTGACCTGAGCCTGAATGCTCAACGTAATAACCGGAGTCTGGATGCTCAACGAAAATGATCGGAGCCTGAACGCTCAACGTAATAACCGGAGTATGGACACCCAACGAAACTGACCGGAGCCTGAACGCTCAAAGTAATAACCGGAGTCTGGATACCCAACGAAACTGACCGGAGCCTGGACGCTCAACGTAATAACTGAAGTCTGGATACCAAACGAAACTGACCGGAGCCTGAACGCTCAATGTAATAACCGGAGTCTGGATACCCAACGAAACTGACCGGAGCTTGAACGCTTAGCGTAATAACCGGAGTCTGGATACCCAACGAAACTGACCGGAGCCTGAACGCTCAACATAATAACCGGAGTCTGGATAACCAACGGAACTGACCGGAGCCTGAACGCTCAATGTAAAAACCGGAGTCTAGATACCCAACGAAACTGACCGGAGCCTGAACGCTCAACGTAATGACCGGAGTCTGGATACACAACGAAACTGACCAGGGCCTGAACGCTCAACGTAATAACCGGAGTCTGGATACCCAACAAAACTGAACGGAGCCTGAACGCTCAACGTAATAACCGGAGTCTAGATACCCAACAAAACTGACCGGAGCCAGAACGCACAACGTAATAACTGGATTCTGGTTGCTCAACGAAAATGATCGGAGCCTGAATGCTCAACGTAAAAACCAGAGTCTGGACACCCAACGAAACTGACCGGAGCCTGAACATTCAATGTAATAACCGGAGTCTGGATACCCAACGAAACTGACCGGAGCCTGAACGCTCAACGTAATAACCGGAGTCTGGATACCCAACGAAACTGACCGGAGCCTGAACGCTCAACGTAATAACCGGAGTCTGGATACCCAACGAAACTGACCGGAGCCTGGACGCTCAACGTAATAACTGAAGTCTAGATACCAAACGAAACTGACCGGAGCCTGAACACTCAATGTAATAACCGGAGTCTGGATACCCAACGAAACTGACCGGAGCCTGAATGCTTAGCGTAATAACCAGAGTCTGGATACCCAACGAAACTGACCGGAGCTGAACGCTAAACATAATAACCGGAGTCCGGATACCCAACGAAACTGACCAGAGCCTGAACGCTCAACGTAATAACCGGAGTCTGGATGCTTAACGAAAATGACCGGAGCCTGAACGCTCAACGTAATAACCGGAGTCTGGATACCCAACGAAACTGACCTGAGCCTGAACGCTCAACGTAATAACCGGAGTCTAGATACCCAACCAAACTGACTGGAGCCTGAACGATCAACGTAATAACAGGAGTCTGGATACACAACAAAACTGACCGGAACCTGAACGCTCAATGTAATAACCGGAGTCTGGATACCCAACAAAACTGACCGGAGCCTGAACCCTTAACTTAGTAACCGGAGTCTGGATACCCAACAAAACTGACCAGAGCCTGAACGCTCAACGAAAAAACCAGAGTTTGGATACCCAATGAAACTGACCGGAGCCTGAACGCTCAACGTAATAACCGGAGTCTAGATACCCAACAAAACTGACCGGAGCCTGAACGCTCAACGTAATAACCGGAGTCTAGATACCCAACGAAACTGACCGGAGCCTGCTCGCTCAACGTAATAACCGGAGTCTGGATACCCAACGAAACTGACCGGAGCCTGAACGCACAACGTAATAACTTGAGTCTGGACACCCAACGAAACTGACCGGAGCCTGAATATTCAACGTAATAACCGGAGTCTGGATACCCAACGAAACTGACCGGAGCCTGAACGCACAACGTAATAACTGGAGTCTGGATGCTCAACGAAAATGATCGGAGCCTGAACGCTCAACGTAATAAACGGAGTCTGGACACCCAACGAAACTGACCGGAGCCTGAACATTCAACGTAATAACCGGAGTCTGGATACCCAACGAAACTGACCGGAGCCTGAACGGACAACGTAATAACTGGTGTCTGGATACCCAACGAAACGACGGAGCCTGAATGCTCAACGTAATAACCGGAGTCTGGATACCCAACGAAACTGACCGGAGCCTGAACGCACAACGTAATAACTGGAGTCTGGATGCTCAACGAAAATGATCGGAGCCGGAACGCTCAACGTAATAACCGGAGTCTGGACAACCAACGAAACTGACCGGAACCTGAACACTCAACGTAATAACCGGAGTTTGGATACCCAACGAAACTGACCGGAGCCTAGACGTTCAACGTAATAACTGAAGTCTGGATACCAAACGAAACTGACCGGAGCCTGAACGCTCAATGTAATAACTGGAGTCTGGATACCCAACGAAACTGACCGGAGCCTGAACGCTTAGCGTAATAACCGGAGTCTGGATACCCAACGAAACTGACCGGAGCTGAACCCTAAACATAATAACCGGAGTCTAGATACACAACGAAACTGACCGGAGCCTGAACGCTCAATGTAATAACCGGAGTCTGGATACCCAACGAAACTGACCGGAGCCTAAACGCTCAACGTAATAACCGGAGTCTGGATACACAACGAAACTGACCAGGGCCTGAATGCTCAACGTAATAACCGGAGTCTGGATACCCAACAAAACTGAACGGAGCCTGAACGCTCAACGTAATAACCGGAGTCTGGATACCCAACAAAACTGACCGGAGCCAGAATGCACAACGTAATAACCGGAGTCTGGTTGCTCAACGAAAATGATCGGAGCCTGAATGCTCAACGTAAAAACCAGAGTCTGGACACCCAACGAAACTGACCGGAGCCTGAACATTCAATGTAATAACCGGAGTCTGGATACCCAACGAAACTGACCGGAGCCTGAACGCTCAACGTAATAACCGGAGTCTGGATACCCAACGAAACTGACCGGAGCCTGAACGCTCAACGTAATAACCGGAGTCTGGATACCCAACGAAACTGACCGGAGCCTGGACGCTCAACGTAATAACTGAAGTCTAGATACCAAACGAAACTGACCGGAGCCTGAACACTCAATGTAATAACCGGAGTCTGGATACCCAACGAAACTGACCGGAGCCTGAATGCTTAGCGTAATAACCAGAGTCTGGATACCCAACGAAACTGACCGGAGCTGAACGCTAAACATAATAACCGGAGTCCGGATACCCAACGAAACTGACCGGAGCCTGAACGCTCAACGTAATAACCGGAGTCTGGATGCTCAACGAAAATGACCGGAGCCTGAACGCTCAACGTAATAACCGGAGTCTGGATACCCAACGAAACTGACCTGAGCCTGAACGCTCAACGTAATAACCGGAGTCTAGATACCCAACCAAACTGACTGGAGCCTGAACGATCAACGTAATAACAGGAGTCTGGATACACAACAAAACTGACCGGAACCTGAACGCTCAATGTAATAACCGGAGTCTGGATACCCAACAAAATTGACCGGAGCCTGAACCCTTAACTTAGTAACCGGAGTCTGGATACCCAACAAAACTGACCAGAGCCTGAACGCTCAACGAAAAAACCAGAGTTTGGATACCCAATGAAACTGACCGGAGCCTGAACGCTCAACGTAATAACCGGAGTCTAGATACCCAACAAAACTGACCGGAGCCTGAACGCTCAACGTAATAACCGGAGTCTAGATACCCAACGAAACTGACCGGAGCCTGCTCGCTCAACGTAATAACCGGAGTCTGGATACCCAACGAAACTGACCGGAGCCTGAACGCACAACGTAATAACTTGAGTCTGGACACCCAACGAAACTGACCGGAGCCTGAATATTCAACGTAATAACCGGAGTCTGGATACCCAACGAAACTGACCGGAGCCTGAACGCACAACGTAATAACTGGAGTCTGGATGCTCAACGAAAATGATCGGAGCCTGAACGCTCAACGTAATAAACGGAGTCTAGACACCCAACGAAACTGACCGGAGCCTGAACATTCAACGTAATAACCGGAGTCTGGATACCCAACGAAACTGACCGGAGCCTGAACGGACAACGTAATAACTGGTGTCTGGATACCCAACGAAACGACGGAGCCTGAACGCTCAACGTAATAACCGGAGTCTGGATACCCAACGAAACTGACCGGAGCCTGAACGCACAACGTAATAACTGGAGTCTGGATGCTCAACGAAAATGATCGGAGCCTGAACGCTCAACGTAATAACCGGAGTCTGGACAACCAACGAAACTGACCGGAACCTGAACACTCAACGTAATAACCGGAGTTTGGATACCCAACGAAACTGACCGGAGCCTAGACGTTCAACGTAATAACTAAAGTCTGGATACCAAACGAAACTGACCGGAGCCTGAACGCTCAATGTAATAACCGGAGTCTGGATACCCAACGAAACTGACCGGAGCCTGAACGCTTAGCGTAATAACCGGAGTCTGGATACCCAACGAAACTGACCGGAGCTGAACCCTAAACATAATAACCGGAGTCTAGATACACAACGAAACTGACCGGAGCCTGAACGCTCAATGTAATAACCGGAGTCTGGATACCCAACGAAACTGACCGGAGCCTAAACGCTCAACGTAATAACCGGAGTCTGGATACACAACGAAACTGACCAGGGCCTGAATGCTCAACGTAATAACCGGAGTCTGGATACCCAACAAAACTGAACGGAGCCTGAACGCTCAACGTAATAACCGGAGTCTGGATACCCAACAAAACTGACCGGAGCCAGAATGCACAACGTAATAACCGGAGTCTGGTTGCTCAACGAAAATGATCGGAGCCTGAATGCTCAACGTAAAAACCAGAGTCTGGACACCGAACGAAACTGACCGGAGCCTGAACATTCAATGTAATAACCGGAGTCTGGATACCCAACGAAACTGACCAGAGCCTGAACGCTCAACGTAATAACCGGAGCCTGGATACCCAACGAAACTGACCGGAGCCTGAACGCACAACGTAATAACCGGAGTCTGGATACCCAACAAAACTGACCGGAGCCTGAATGCTCAACGTAAAAACCGGAGTCTGGATACCCAACGAAACTGACCGGAGCCTGAACGCTCAATGTAATAACCGGAGTCTGGATACACAACGAAACTGACCGGAGCCTGAACGCTCAACGTAATAACCGGAGTCTGGATACCCAACGAAACTGAATGGAGCCTGAACGCTCAACGTAATAACCGGAGTCTGGATACCCAACGAAACTGACCGGAGCCTGAACGCTTAGCGTAATAACTGGAGTCTGGATGCTCAACGAAAATGATCGGAACCTGAACACTCAACGTAATAACCGGAGTCTGGATACCCAACATAACTGACCGGAGCCTGAACGTTCAACGTAATAACCGGAGTCTGGATACCCAACGAAATTGACCGGAGCCTGAACGGACAACGTAATAACCGGAATCTGGATACCCAACGAAACTGACCGGACCCTGAACGCACAACGTAATAACTGGAGTCTGGATGCTCAACGAAAATGACCGGAGCCTGAACGCTCAACGTAATAACCGGAGTCTGGATACACAACGAAACTGACCTGAGCCTGAATGCTCAACGTAATAACCGGAGTCTGGATGCTCAACGAAAATGATCGGAGCCTGAACGCTCAACGTAATAACCGGAGTCTGGACACCCAACGAAACTGACCGGAGCCTGAACGCTTAAAGTAATAACCGGAGTCTGGATACCCAACGAAACTGACCGGAGCCTGGACGCTCAACGTAATAACTGAAAACTGGATACCAAACGAAACTGACCGGAGCCTGAACGCTCAATGTAATAACCGGAGTCTGGATACCCAACGAAACTGACCGGAGCTTGAACGCTTAGCGTAATAACCGGAGTCTGGATACCCAACGAAACTGACCGGAGCCTGAACGCTCAACATAATAACCGGAGTCTGGATAACCAACGGAACTGACCGGAGCCTGAACGCTCAATGTAAAAACCGGAGTCTGGATACCCAACGAAACTGACCGGAGCCTGAACGCTCAACGTAATGACCGGAGTCTGGATACACAACGAAACTGACCAGGGCCTGAACACTCAACGTAATAACCGGAGTCTGGATACCCAACAAAACTGAACGGAGCCTGAACGCTCAACGTAATAACCGGAGTCTAGATACCCAACAAGACTGACCGGAGCCAGAACGCACAACGTAATAACTGGATTCTGGTTGCTCAACGAAAATGATCGGAGCCTGAATGCTCAACGTAAAAACCAGAGTCTGGAGACCCAACGAAACTGACCGGAGCCTGAACATTCAATGTAATAACCGGAGTCTGGATACCCAACGAAACTGACCGGAGCCTGAACGCTCAACGTAATAACCGGAGTCTGGATACCCAACGAAACTGACCGGAGCCTGAACGCTCAACGTAATAACCGGAGTCTGGATACCCAACGAAACTGACCGGAGCCTGGACGCTCAACGTAATAACTGAAGTCTAGATACCAAACGAAACTGACCGGAGCCTGAACACTCAATGTAATAACCGGAGTCTGGATACCCAACGAAACTGACCGGAGCCTGAATGCTTAGCGTAATAACCAGAGTCTGGATACCCAACGAAACTGACCGGAGCTGAACGCTAAACATAATAACCGGAGTCCGGATACCCAACGAAACTGACCGGAGCCTGAACGCTCAACGTAATAACCGGAGTCTGGATGCTCAACGAAAATGACCAGAGCCTGAACGCTCAACGTAATAACCGGAGTCTGGATACCCAACGAAACTGACCTGAGCCTGAACGCTCAACGTAATAACCGGAGTCTAGATACCCAACCAAACTGACTGGAGCCTGAACGATCAACGTAATAACAGGAGTCTGGATACACAACAAAACTGACCGGAACCTGAACGCTCAATGTAATAACCGGAGTCTGGATACCCAACAAAACTGACCGGAGCCTGAACCCTTAACTTAGTAACCGGAGTCTGGATACCCAACAAAACTGACCAGAGCCTGAACGCTCAACGAAAAAACCAGAGTTTGGATACCCAATGAAACTGACCGGAGCCTAAACGCTCAACGTAATAACCGGAGTCTAGATACCCAACAAAACTGACCGGAGCCTGAACGCTCAACGTAATAACCGGAGTCTAGATACCCAACGAAACTGACCGGAGCCTGCTCGCTCAACGTAATAACCGGAGTCTGGATACCCAACGAAACTGACCGGAGCCTGAACGCACAACGTAATAACTTGAGTCTGGACACCCAACGAAACTGACCGGAGCCTGAATATTCAACGTAATAACCGGAGTCTGGATACCCAACGAAACTGACCGGAGCCTGAACGCACAACGTAATAACTGGAGTCTGGATGCTCAACGAAAATGATCGCAGCCTGAACGCTCAACGTAATAAACGGAGTCTGGACACCCAACGAAACTGACCGGAGCCTGAACATTCAACGTAATAACCGGAGTCTGGATACCCAACGAAACTGACCGGAGCCTGAACGGACAACGTAATAACTGGTGTCTGGATACCCAACGAAACGACGGAGCCTGAACGCTCAACGTAATAACCGGAGTCTGGATACCCAACGAAACTGACCGGAGCCTGAACGCACAACGTAATAACTGGAGTCTGGATGCTCAACGAAAATGATCGGAGCCTGAACGCTCAACGTAATAACCGGAGTCTGGACAACCAACGAAACTGACCGGAACCTGAACACTCAACGTAATAACCGGAGTTTGGATACCCAACGAAACTGACCGGAGCCTAGACGTTCAACGTAATAACTGAAGTCTGGATACCAAACGAAACTGACCGGAGCCTGAACGCTCAATGTAATAACCGGAGTCTGGATACCCAACGAAACTGACCGGAGCCTGAACGCTTAGCGTAATAACCGGAGTCTGGATACCCAACGAAACTGACCAGAGCTGAACCCTAAACATAATAACCGGAGTCTAGATACACAACGAAACTGACCGGAGCCTGAACGCTCAACGTAATAACCGGAGTCTGGATGCTCAACGAAAATGACCGGAGCCTGAACGCTCAACGTAATAACCGGAGTCTGGATACCCAACGAAACTGACCTGAGCCTGAACGCTCAACGTAATAACCGGAGTCTAGATACCCAACCAAACTGACTGGAGCCTGAACGATCAACGTAATAACAGGAGTCTGGATACACAACAAAACTGACCGGAACCTGAACGCTCAATGTAATAACCGGAGTCTGGATACCCAACAAAACTGACCGGAGCCTGAACCCTTAACTTAGTAACCGGAGTCTGGATACCCAACAAAACTGACCAGAGCCTGAACGCTCAACGAAAAAACCAGAGTTTGGATACCCAATGAAACTGACCGGAGCCTGAACGCTCAACGTAATAACCGGAGTCTAGATACCCAACAAAACTGACCGGAGCCTGAACGCTCAACGTAATAACCGGAGTCTAGATACCCAACGAAACTGACCGGAGCCTGCTCGCTCAACGTAATAACCGGAGTCTGGATACCCAACGAAACTGACCGGAGCCTGAACGCACAACGTAATAACTTGAGTCTGGACACCCAACGAAACTGACCGGAGCCTGAATATTCAACGTAATAACCGGAGTCTGGATACCCAACGAAACTGACCGGAGCCTGAACGCACAACGTAATAACTGGAGTCTGGATGCTCAACGAAAATGATCGGAGCCTGAACGCTCAACGTAATAAACGGAGTCTGGACACCCAACGAAACTGACCGGAACCTGAACATTCAACGTAATAACCGGAGTCTGGATACCCAACGAAACTGACCGGAGCCTGAACGGACAACGTAATAACTGGTGTCTGGATACCCAACGAAACGACGGAGCCTGAACGCTCAACGTAATAACCGGAGTCTGGATACCCAACGAAACTGACCGGAGCCTGAACGCACAACGTAATAACTGGAGTCTGGATGCTCAACGAAAATGATCGGAGCCTGAACGCTCAACGTAATAACCGGAGTCTGGACAACCAACGAAACTGACCGGAACCTGAACACTCAACGTAATAACCGGAGTTTGGATACCCAACGAAACTGACCGGAGCCTAGACGTTCAACGTAATAACTGAAGTCTGGATACCAAACGAAACTGACCGGAGCCTGAACGCTCAATGTAATAACCGGAGTCTGGATACCCAACGAAACTGACCGGAGCCTGAACGCTTAGCGTAATAACCAGAGTCTGGATACCCAACGAAACTGACCGGAGCTGAACGCTAAACATAATAACCGGAGTCCGGATACCCAACGAAACTGACCGGAGCCTGAACGCTCAACGTAATAACTGGAGTCTGGATGCTCAACGAAAATGACCGGAGCCTGAACGCTCAACGTAATAACCGGAGTCTGGATACCCAACGAAACTGACCTGAGCCTGAACGCTCAACGTAATAACAATAGTCTAGATACCCAACCAAACTGACTGGAGCCTGAACGATCAACGTAATAACAGGAGTCTGGATACACAACGAAACTGACCGGAACCTGAACGCTCAATGTAATAACCGGAGTCTGGATACCCAACAAAACTGACCGGAGCCTGAACCCTTAACTTAATAACCGGAGTCTGGATACCCAACAAAACTGACCAGAGCCTGAACGCTCAACGAAAAAACCAGAGTTTGGATACCCAATGAAACTGACCGGAGCCTGAACGCTCAACGTAATAACCGGAGTCTAGATACCCAACAAAACTGACCGGAGCCTGAACGCTCAACGTAATAACCGGAGTCTGGATACCCAACGAAACTGACCGGAGCCTGAACGCTTAGCGTAATAACCAGAGTCTGGATACCCAACGAAACTGACCAGAGCCTGAACGCTAAACGTAATAACCGGAGTCTGGATACCCAACGAAACTGACCGGAGCCTGAACGCACAACGTAATAACTGGAGTCTGGATGCTCAACGAAAATGATCGGAGCCTGAACGCTCAACGTAATAACCGGAGTCTGGACAACCAACGAAACTGACCGGAACCTGAACACTCAACGTAATAACCGGAGTTTGGATACCCAACGAAACTGACCGGAGCCTAGACGTTCAACGTAATAACTGAAGTCTGGATACCAAACGAAACTGACCGGAGCCTGAACGCTCAATGTAATAACCGGAGTCTGGATACCCAACGAAACTGACCGGAGCCTGAACGCTTAGCGTAATAACCGGAGTCTGGATACCCAACGAAACTGACTGGAGCTGAACCCTAAACATAATAACCGGAGTCTAGATACACAACGAAACTGACCGGAGCCTGAACGCTCAACGTAATAACCGGAGTCTGGATGCTCAACGAAAATGACCGGAGCCTGAACGCTCAACGTAATAACCGGAGTCTGGATACCCAACGAAACTGACCTGAGCCTGAACGCTCAACGTAATAACCGGAGTCTAGATACCCAACCAAACTGACTGGAGCCTGAACGATCAACGTAATAACAGGAGTCTGGATACACAACAAAACTGACCGGAACCTGAACGCTCAATGTAATAACCGGAGTCTGGATACCCAACAAAACTGACCGGAGCCTGAACCCTTAACTTAGTAACCGGAGTCTGGATACCCAACAAAACTGACCAGAGCCTGAACGCTCAACGAAAAAACCAGAGTTTGGATACCCAATGAAACTAACCGGAGCCTGAACGCTCAACGTAATAACCGGAGTCTAGATACCCAACAAAACTGACCGGAGCCTGAACGCTCAACGTAATAACCGGAGTCTAGATACCCAACGAAACTGACCGGAGCCTGCTCGCTCAACGTAATAACCGGAGTCTGGATACCCAACGAAACTGACCGGAGCCTGAACGCACAACGTAATAACTTGAGTCTGGACACCCAACGAAACTGACCGGAGCCTGAATATTCAACGTAATAACCGGAGTCTGGATACCCAACGAAACTGACCGGAGCCTGAACGCACAACGTAATAACTGGAGTCTGGATGCTCAACGAAAATGATCGGAGCCTGAACGCTCAACGTAATAAACGGAGTCTGGACACCCAACGAAACTGACCGGAGCCTGAACATTCAACGTAATAACCGGAGTCTGGATACCCAACGAAACTGACCGGAGCCTGAACGGACAACGTAATAACTGGTGTCTGGATACCCAACGAAACGACGGAGCCTGAACGCTCAACGTAATAACCGGAGTCTGGATACCCAACGAAACTGACCGGAGCCTGAACGCACAACGTAATAACTGGAGTCTGGATGCTCAACGAAAATGATCGGAGCCTGAACGCTCAACGTAATAACCGGAGTCTGGACAACCAACGAAACTGACCGGAACCTGAACACTCAACGTAATAACCGGAGTTTGGATACCCAACGAAACTGACCGGAGCCTAGACGTTCAACGTAATAACTGAAGTCTGGATACCAAACGAAACTGACCGGAGCCTGAACGCTCAATGTAATAACCGGAGTCTGGATACCCAACGAAACTGACCGGAGCCTGAACGCTTAGCGTAATAACCAGAGTCTGGATACCCAACGAAACTGACCGGAGCTGAACGCTAAACATAATAACCGGAGTCCGGATACCCAACGAAACTGACCGGAGCCTGAACGCTCAACGTAATAACTGGAGTCTGGATGCTCAACGAAAATGACCGGAGCCTGAACGCTCAACGTAATAACCGGAGTCTGGATACCCAACGAAACTGACCTGAGCCTGAACGCTCAACGTAATAACCGGAGTCTAGATACCCAACCAAACTGACTGGAGCCTGAACGATCAACGTAATAAAAGGAGTCTGGATACACAACGAAACTGACCGGAACCTGAACGCTCAATGTAATAACCGGAGTCTGGATACCCAACAAAACTGACCGGAGCCTGAACCCTTAACTTAATAACCGGAGTCTGGATACCCAACAAAACTGACCAGAGCCTGAACGCTCAACGAAAAAACCAGAGTTTGGATACCCAATGAAACTGACCGGAGCCTGAACGCTCAACGTAATAACCGGAGTCTAGATACCCAACAAAACTGACCGGAGCCTGAACGCTCAACGTAATAACCGGAGTCTAGATACCCAACGAAATTGACCGGAGCCTGCTCGCTCAACGTAATAACCGGAGTCTGGATACCCAACGAAACTGACCGGAGCCTGAACGCACAACGTAATAACTTGAGTCTGGACACCCAACGAAACTGACCGGAGCCTGAATATTCAACGTAATAACCGGAGTCTGGATACCCAACGAAACTGACCGGAGCCTGAACGCACAACGTAATAACTGGAGTCTGGATGCTCAACGAAAATGATCGGAGCCTGAACGCTCAACGTAATAAACGGAGTCTGGACACCCAACGAAACTGACCGGAGCCTGAACATTCAACGTAATAACCGGAGTCTGGATACCCAACGAAACTGACCGGAGCCTGAACGGACAACGTAATAACTGGTGTCTGGATACCCAACGAAACGACGGAGCCTGAACGCTCAACGTAATAACCGGAGTCTGGATACCCAACGAAACTGACCGGAGCCTGAACGCACAACGTAATAACTGGAGTCTGGATGCTCAACGAAAATGATCGGAGCCTGAACGCTCAACGTAATAACCGGAGTCTGGACAACCAACGAAACTGACCGGAACCTGAACACTCAACGTAATAACCGGAGTTTGGATACCCAACGAAACTGACCGGAGCCTAGACGTTCAACGTAATAACTGAAGTCTGGATACCAAACGAAACTGACCGGAGCCTGAACGCTCAATGTAATAACCGGAGTCTGGATACCCAACGAAACTGACCGGAGCCTGAACGCTTAGCGTATAACCGGAGTCTGGATACCCAACGAAACTGACCGGAGCTGAACCCTAAACATAATAACCGGAGTCTAGATACACAACGAAACTGACCGGAGCCTGAAAGCTCAATGTAATAACCGGAGTCTGGATACCCAACGAAACTGACCGGAGCCTAAACGCTCAACGTAATAACCGGAGTCTGGATACACAACGAAACTGACCAGGGCCTGAATGCTCAACGTAATAACCGGAGTCTGGATACCCAACAAAACTGAACGGAGCCTGAACGCTCAACGTAATAACCGGAGTCTGGATACCCAACAAAACTGACCGGAGCCAGAATGCACAACGTAATAACCGGAGTCTGGTTGCTCAACGAAAATGATCGGAGCCTGAATGCTCAACGTAAAAACCAGAGTCTGGACACCGAACGAAACTGACCGGAGCCTGAACATTCAATGTAATAACCGGAGTCTGGATACCCAACGAAACTGACCAGAGCCTGAACGCTCAACGTAATAACCGGAGCCTGGATACCCAACGAAACTGACCGGAGCCTGAACGCACAACGTAATAACCGGAGTCTGGATACCCAACAAAACTGACCGGAGCCTGAATGCTCAACGTAAAAACCGGAGTCTGGATACCCAACGAAACTGACCGGAGCCTGAACGCTCAATGTAATAACCGGAGTCTGGATACACAACGAAACTGACCGGAGCCTGAACGCTCAACGTAATAACCGGAGTCTAGATACCCAACGAAACTGAATGGAGCCTGAACGCTCAACGTAATAACCGGAGTCTGGATACCCAACGAAACTGACCGGAGCCTGAACGCTTAGCGTAATAACTGGAGTCTGGATGCTCAACGAAAATGATCGGAACCTGAACACTCAACGTAATAATCGGAGTCTGGATACCCAACATAACTGACCGGAGCCTGAACGTTCAACGTAATAACCGGAGTCTGGATACCCAACGAAATTGACCGGAGCCTGAACGGACAACGTAATAACCGGAATCTGGATACCCAACGAAACTGACCGGACCCTGAACGCACAACGTAATAACTGGAGTCTGGATGCTCAACGAAAATGACCGGAGCCTGAACGCTCAACGTAATAACCGGAGTCTGGATACACAACGAAACTGACCTGAGCCTGAATGCTCAACGTAATAACCGGAGTCTGGATGCTCAACGAAAATGATCGGAGCCTGAACGCTCAACGTAATAACCGGAGTCTGGACACCCAACGAAACTGACCGGAGCCTGAACGCTCAAAGTAATAACCGGAGTCTGGATACCCAACGAAACTGACCGGAGCCTGGACGCTCAACGTAATAACTGAAGTCTGGATACCAAACGAAACTGACCGGAGCCTGAACGCTCAATGTAATAACCGGAGTCTGGATACCCAACGAAACTGACCGGAGCTTGAACGCTTAGCGTAATAACCGGAGTCTGGATACCCAACGAAACTGACCGGAGCCTGAACGCTCAACATAATAACCGGAGTCTGGATAACCAACGGAACTGACCGGAGCCTGAACGCTCAATGTAAAAACCGGAGTCTGGATACCCAACGAAACTGACCGGAGCCTGAACGCTCAACGTAATGACCGGAGTCTGGATACACAACGAAACTGACCAGGGCCTGAACGCTCAACGTAATAACCGGAGTCTGGATACCCAACAAAACTGAACGGAGCCTGAACGCTCAACGTAATAACCGGAGTCTAGATACCCAACAAAACTGACCGGAGCCAGAACGCACAACGTAATAACTGGATTCTGGTTGCTCAACGAAAATGATCGGAGCCTGAATGCTCAACGTAAAAACCAGAGTCTGGACACCCAACGAAACTGATCGGAGCCTGAACATTCAATGTAATAACCGGAGTCTGGATACCCAACGAAACTGACCGGAGCCTGAACGCTCAACGTAATAACCGGAGTCTGGATACCCAACGAAACTGACCGGAACCTGAACGCTCAACGTAATAACCGGAGTCTGGATACCCAACGAAACTGACCGGAGCCTGGACGCTCAACGTAATAACTGAAGTCTAGATACCAAACGAAACTGACCGGAGCCTGAACACTCAATGTAATAACCGGAGTCTGGATACCCAACGAAACTGACCGGAGCCTGAATGCTTAGCGTAATAACCAGAGTCTGGATACCCAACGAAACTGACCGGAGCTGAACGCTAAACATAATAACCGGAGTCCAGATACCCAACGAAACTGACCGGAGCCTGAACGCTCAACGTAATAACCGGAGTCTGGATGCTCAACGAAAATGATCGGAGCCTGAACGCTCAACGTAATAACCGGAGTCTGGATACCCAACGAAACTGACCTGAGCCTGAACGCTCAACGTAATAACCGGAGTCTAGATACCCAACCAAACTGACTGGAGCCTGAACGATCAACGTAATAACAGGAGTCTGGATACACAACGAAACTGACCGGAACCTGAACGCTCAATGTAATAACCGGAGTCTGGATACCCAACAAAACTGACCGGAGCCTGAACCCTTAACTTAATAACCGGAGTCTGGATACCCAACAAAACTGACCAGAGCCTGAACGCTCAACGAAAAAACCAGAGTTTGGATACCCAATGAAACTGACCGGAGCCTGAACGCTCAACGTAATAACCGGAGTCTAGATACCCAACAAAACTGACCGGAGCCTGAACGCTCAACGTAATAACCGGAGTCTAGATACCCAACGAAACTGACCGGAGCCTGCTCGCTCAACGTAATAACCGGAGTCTGGATACCCAACGAAACTGACCGGAGCCTGAACGCACAACGTAATAACTTGAGTCTGGACACCCAACGAAACTGACCGGAGCCTGAATATTCAACGTAATAACCGGAGTCTGGATACCCAACGAAACTGACCGGAGCCTGAACGCACAACGTAATAACTGGAGTCTGGATGCTCAACGAAAATGATCGGAGCCTGAACGCTCAACGTAATAAACGGAGTCTGGACACCCAACGAAACTGACCGGAGCCTGAACATTCAACGTAATAACCGGAGTCTGGATACCCAACGAAACTGACCGGAGCCTGAACGGACAACGTAATAACTGGTGTCTGGATACCCAACGAAACGACGGAGCCTGAACGCTCAACGTAATAACCGGAGTCTGGATACCCAACGAAACTGACCGGAGCCTGAACGCACAACGTAATAACTGGAGTCTGGATGCTCAACGAAAATGATCGGAGCCTGAACGCTCAACGTAATAACCGGAGTCTGGACAACCAACGAAACTGACCGGAACCTGAACACTCAACGTAATAACCGGAGTTTGGATACCCAACGAAACTGACCGGAGCCTAGACGTTCAACGTAATAACTGAAGTCTGGATACCAAACGAAACTGACCGGAGCCTGAACGCTCAATGTAATAACCGGAGTCTGGATACCCAACGAAACTGACCGGAGCCTGAACGCTTAGCGTAATAACCGGAGTCTTGATACCCAACGAAACTGACCGGAGCTGAACCCTAAACATAATAACCGGAGTCTAGATACACAACGAAACTGACCGGAGCCTGAACGCTCAATCTAATAACCGGAGTCTGGATACCCAACGAAACTGACCGGAGCCTAAACGCTCAACGTAATAACCGGAGTCTGGATACACAACGAAACTGACCAGGGCCTGAATGCTCAACGTAATAACCGGAGTCTGGATACCCAACAAAACTGAACGGAGCCTGAACGCTCAACGTAATAACCGGAGTCTGGATACCCAACAAAACTGACCGGAGCCAGAATGCACAACGTAATAACTGGAGTCTGGTTGCTCAACGAAAATGATCGGAGCCTGAATGCTCAACGTAAAAACCAGAGTCTGGACACCGAACGAAACTGACCGGAGCCTGAACATTCAATGTAATAACCGGAGTCTGGATACCCAACGAAACTGACCAGAGCCTGAACGCTCAACGTAATAACCGGAGCCTGGATACCCAACGAAACTGACCGGAGCCTGAACGCTCAACGTAATAACCGGAGTATGGATACCCAACGAAACTGACTGGAGCCTAAACGATCAACGTAATAACCGGAGTCTGGATACCCAACGAAACTGACCGGAGTCTGAACGCTCAATGTAATAACCGGAGTCTGGATACCCAACGAAACTGACCGGAGCCTGAACCCTCAACGTAATAACCGGAGTCTGGATACCCAACAAAACTGACCGGAGCCTGAACGCTCAACATAAAAACCGGAGTCTTGATACCCAACGAAACTGACCAGAGCCTGAACGCTCAACGTAATAACCGGAGTCTGGATACCCAACGAAACTGACCGGAGCCTGAACGCTCAACGTAATAACCGGAGTCTAGATACCCAACGAAATTGACCGGAGCCTGCTCGCTCAACGTAATAACCGGAGTCTGGATACCCAACGAAACTGACCGGAGCCTAAACGCTCAACGTAATAACCGGAGTCTGGATACCCAGCAAAACTGACCGGAGCCTGAACGCTCAACGTAAAAACCGGAGTCTGGATACCCAACAAAACTGACTGGAGCCTGAACGCTCAATGTAATAACCGGAGTCTGGATACACAACGAAACTGACCAGAGCCTGAACGCTCAACGTAATAACCGGAGTCTCGATACCCAACGAAACTGAATGGAGCCTGAACGCTCAACGTAATAACCGGAGTCTGGATACCCAACGAAACTGACTGGAGCCTGAACGCACAACGTAATAACTGGAGTCTGGATGCTCAACGAAAATGATCGGAGCCTGAACACTCAACGTAATAACCGGAGTCTGGATACCCAACATAACTGACCGGAGCCTGAACGTTCAACGTAATAACCGGAGTCTGGATACCCAACGAAATTGACCGGAGCCTGAAGGCTCGACGTAATAACCGGAGTCTGGATACCCAACGAAACTGACCGGAGCCTGAACGCTTAGCGTAATAACCGGAGTCTGGATACCCAACGAAACTGACCGGAGCTGAACCCTAAACATAATAACCGGAGTCTGGATACCCAACGAAACTGACCGGAGCCTGAACGCTCAATGTAATAACCGGAGTCTGGATACCCAACGAAACTGACCGGAGCCTGAACGCTCAACGTAATAACCGGAGTCTGGATACACAACGAAACTGACCATGGCCTGAACGCTCAACGTAATAACCGGAGTCTGGATACCCAACAAAACTGAACGGAGCCTGAACGCTCAACGTAATAACCGGAGTCTGGATACCCAACAAAACTGACCGGAGCCAGAATGCACAACGTAATAACTGGAGTCTGGTTGCTCAACGAAAATGATCGGAGCCTGAATGCTCAACGTAAAAACCAGAGTCTGGACACCGAACGAAACTGACCGGAGCCTGAACATTCAATGTAATAACCGGAGTCTGGATACCCAACGAAACTGACCAGAGCCTGAACGCTCAACGTAATAACCGGAGTCTGGATACCCAACGAAACTGACCGGAGCCTGAACGCTCAACGTAATAACCGGAGTCTGGATACCCAACAAAACTGACCGAAGCCTGAACGCTCAACGTAAAAACCGGAGTCTTGATACCCAACGAAACTGACCAGAGCCTGAACGCTCAACGTAATAACCGGAGTCTGGATACCCAACGAAACTGACCGGAGCCTGAACGCTCAACGTAATAACCGGAGTCTAGATACCCAACGAAATTGAGCGGAGCCTGCTCGCTCAACGTAATAACCGGAGTCTGGATAACCAACGAAACTGACCGGAGCCTGAACGCTCAACGTAATAACCGGAGTCTGGATACCCAGCAAAACTGACCGGAGCCTGAACGCTCAACGTAAAAACCGGAGTCTGGATACCCAACGAAACTGACCGGAGCCTGAACGCTCAATGTAATAACCGGAGTCTGGATACACAACGAAACTGACCAGAGCCTGAACGCTCAACGTAATAACCGGAGTCTGGATATCCAACGAAACTGAATGGAGCCTGAATGCTCAACGTAATAACCGGAGTCTGGATACCCAACGAAACTGACCGGAGCCTGAACGCACAACGTAATAACTGGAGTCTGGATGCTCAACGAAAATGATCGGAGCCTGAACACTCAACGTAATAACCGGAGTCTGGATACCCAACATAACTGACCGGAGCCTGAACGTTCAACGTAATAACCGGAGTCTGGATACCCAACGAAAATGACCGGAGCCTGAAGGCTCGACGTAATAACCGGAATCTGGCTACCCAACGAAACTGACCGGAGCCTGAACGCTCAACGTAATAACCGGAGTCTGGATACTCAACGAAACTGACTGGAGCATGAACGATCAACGTAATAACTGGAGTCTGGATACACAACGAAATTGATCGGAGCCTGATCTCTCAACGTAATAACCGGAGTCTGGATACACAACGAAACTGACCGGAGCCTGAACGCTCAACGTAATAACCGGAGTCTGGATACCCAACGAAACTGACCGGAACCCGAACGCTCAACGTAATAACCGGAGTCTTGATACTCAACGAAACTGACCGGACCCTTAACGCACAACGTAATAACTGGAGTCTGGATGCTCAACGAAAATGACCGGAGCCTGAACGCTCAACGTAATAACCGGAGTCTGGATACCCAACGAAACTGACCTGAGCCTGAACGCTCAACATAATAACCGCAGTCTAGATACCCAACGAAACTGACTGGAGCCTGAACGATCAACGTAATAACAAGAGTCTGGATACACAACGAAACTGACCGAACCTGAACGCTCAATGTAATAACCGGAGTCTGGATACCCAACGAAACTGACGGGAGCCTGAACCCTTAACTTAATAACCGGAGTCTGGATACCCAACAAAACTGACCGAAGCCTGAACGCTCAACAAAAAAACCAGAGTTTGGATACCCAACGAAACTGACCGGAGCCTGAACGCTCAACGTAATAACCGGAGTCTGGATACCCAACGAAGCTGACCGGAGCCTGAACGCTCAACGTAATAACCGGAGTCTAGATACCCAACGAAACTGACCGGAGCCTACTCGCACAACGTAATAACCGGAGTCTGGATACCCAACGAAACTGACCGGAGCCTGAACGCACAACGTAATAATCTGAGTCTGGACACCCAACGAAACTGACCGGAGCCTGAACATTCAACATAATAACTGGAGTCTGGATAACCAACGAAACTGACCGGAGCCTGAACGCACAACGTAATAACTGGAGTCTGGATACACAACGAAATTGATCGGAGCCTGATCTCTCAACGTAATAACCGGAGTCTGGATACACAACGAAACTGACCGGAGCCTGAACGCTCAACGTAATAACCGGAGTCTGGATACCCAACGAAACTGACCGGAACCCGAACGCTCAACATAATAACCGGAGTCTTGATACTCAACGAAACTGACCGGACCCTTAACGCACAACGTAATAACTGGAGTCTGGATGCTCAACGAAAATGACCGGAGCCTGAACGCTCAACGTAATAACCGGAGTCTGGATACCCAACGAAACTGACCTGAGCCTGAACGCTCAACATAATAATCGCAGTCTGGATACCCAACGAAACTGACTGGAACCTGAACGATCAACGTAATAACAAGAGTCTGGATACACAACGAAACTGACCGAACCTGAACGCTCAATGTAATAACCGGAGTCTGGATACCCAACGAAACTGACGGGAGCCTGAACCCTTAACTTAATAACCGGAGTCTGGATACCCAACAAAACTGACCGAAGCCTGAACGCTCAACGAAAAAACCAGAGTTTGGATACCCAACGAAACTGACCGGAGCCTGAACGCTCAAAGTAATAACCGGAGTCTGGATACCCAATGAAGCTGACCGGAGCCTGAACGCTCAACGTAATAACCGGAGTCTAGATACCCAACGAAACTGACCGGAGCCTACTCGCACAACGTAATAACCGGAGTCTGGATACCCAACGAAACTGACCGGAGCCTGAACGCACAACGTAATAATCTGAGTCTGGACACCCAACGAAACTGACCGGAGCCTGAACATTCAACGTAATAACCGGAGACTGGATACCCAACGAAACTAACCGGAGCCTGAACGCACAACGTAATAACTGGTGTTTGGATACCCAACGAAACTGAATGGAGCCTGATCGCTCAACGTAATAACCGGAGTCTGGATACCCAATGAAACTGACCGGAGCCTGAACGCTTAACTTAATAGCTGGAGTCTGGATGCTCAACGAAAATGATCGGAGCCTGAATGCTCAACGTAATAACCGAAGTCTGGACACCCAACGAAACTGACCGGAGCCTGAACGCTCAACGTAATAACCGGAGTCTCGATACCCAACGAAACTGACTGGAGCCTGGATGCTCAACGTAATAACTGAAGTCTGGATACCAAACGAAACTGACCGGAGTCTGAACGCTCAATGTAATAACCAGAGTCTGGATACCCAACGAAACTGACCGGAGCCCTAACGCTTAGCGTAATAACCGGAGTCTGGATACCCAAGAAACTGACCGGAGCCTGAACGCTCAACGTAATAACCGGAGTCTGGATACCCAACGAAACTGACCGGAGCCTGAACGCTCTATGTAATAACCGGAGTCTGGATACCCAACGAAACTGACCGGAGCCTGAACGCTCAACGTAATAACCGGAGTCTGGATACACAACGAAACTGACCAGGGCCTGAACGCTCAACGTAATAACCGGAGTCTGGATACCCAACAAAACTGAACGGAGCCTGAATGCTCAACGTAATAACCGGAGTCTGGATACCCAACGAAACTGAATGGAGCCTGAACGCTCAACGTAATAACCAGAGTCTGGATACCCAACGAAACTGACCGGAGCCTGAACGCACAACGTAATAACTGGAGTCTGGATGCTCAACGAAAATGATCGGAGCCTGAACACTCAACGTAATAACCGGAGTCTGGATACCCAACATAACTGACCGGAGCCTGAACGTTCAACGTAATAACCGGAGTCTGGATACCCAACGAAAATGACCGGAGCCTGAAGGCTCGACGTAATAACCGGAATCTGGCTACCCAACGAAACTGACCGGAGCCTGAACGCTCAACATAATAACCGGAGTCTGGATACTCAACGAAACTGACTGGAGCATGAACGATCAACGTAATAACTGGAGTCTGGATACACAACGAAATTGATCGGAGCCTGATCTCTCAACGTAATAACCGGAGTCTGGATACACAACGAAACTGACCGGAGCCTGAACGCTCAACGTAATAACCGGAGTCTGGATACCCAACGAAACTGATCGGAGCCCGAACGCTCAACGTAATAACCGGAGTCTTGATACTCAACGAAACTGACCGGACCCTTAACGCACAACGTAATAACTGGAGTCTGGATGCTCAACGAAAATGACCGGAGCCTGAACGCTCAACGTAATAACAGGAGTCTGGATACCCAACGAAACTGACCTGAGCCTGAATGCTCAACGTAATAACCGCAGTCTGGATACCCAACGAAACTGACTGGAGCCTGAACGATCAACGTAATAACAGGAGTCTGGATACACAACGAAACTGACCGAACCTGAACGCTCAATGTAATAACCGGAGTCTGGATACCCAACGAAACTGACGGGAGCCTGAACCCTTAACTTAATAACCGGAGTCTGGATACCCAACAAAACTGATCGAAGCCTGGACGCTCAACATAATAACCGGAGTCTGGATACTCAACGAAACTGACTGGAGCATGAACGATCAACGTAATAACTGGAGTCTGGATACACAACGAAATTGATCGGAGCCTGATCTCTCAACGTAATAACCGGAGTCTGGATACACAACGAAACTGACCGGAGCCTGCTCGCACAACGTAATAACCGGAGTCTGGATACCCAACGAAACTGACCGGAGCCTGAACGCTCAACGTAATAACCGGAGTCTCGATACCCAACGAAACTGACCGGAGCCTGGATGCTCAACGTAATAACTGAAGT
The DNA here is from genome assembly GCA_963859935.3 of Lathyrus sativus. Lineage (NCBI taxonomy): Eukaryota > Viridiplantae > Streptophyta > Magnoliopsida > Fabales > Fabaceae > Lathyrus > Lathyrus sativus. The sequence goes on from CAWUDS030000773.1 coordinate 974,861, forward strand.
CTGGATACCAAACGAAACTGACCGGAGTCTGAACGCTCAATGTAATAACCAGAGTCTGGATACCCAACGAAACTGACCGGAGCCCTAACGCTTAGCGTAATAACCGGAGTCTGGATACCCAAGAAACTGACCGGAGCCTGAACGCTCAACGTAATAACCGGAGTCTGGATACCCAACGAAACTGACCGGAGCCTGAACGCTCTATGTAATAACCGGAGTCTGGATACCCAACGAAACTGACCGGAGCCTGAACGCTCAACGTAATAACCGGAGTCTGGATACACAACGAAACTGACCAGGGCCTGAACGCTCAACGTAATAACCGGAGTCTGGATACCCAACAAAACTGAACGGAGCCTGAATGCTCAACGTAATAATCGGAGTCTGGATACCCAACGAAACTGAATGGAGCCTGAACGCTCAACGTAATAACCAGAGTCTGGATACCCAACGAAACTGACCGGAGCCTGAACGCACAACGTAATAACTGGAGTCTGGATGCTCAACGAAAATGATCGGAGCCTGAACACTCAACGTAATAACCGGAGTCTGGATACCCAACATAACTGACCGGAGCCTGAACGTTCAACGTAATAACCGGAGTCTGGATACCCAACGAAAATGACCGGAGCCTGAAGGCTCGACGTAATAACCGGAATCTGGCTACCCAACGAAACTGACCGGAGCCTGAACGCTCAACATAATAACCGGAGTCTGGATACTCAACGAAACTGACTGGAGCATGAACGATCAACGTAATAACTGGAGTCTGGATACACAACGAAATTGATCGGAGCCTGATCTCTCAACGTAATAACCGGAGTCTGGATACACAACGAAACTGACCGGAGCCTGAACGCTCAACGTAATAACCGGAGTCTGGATACCCAACGAAACTGATCGGAGCCCGAACGCTCAACGTAATAACCGGAGTCTTGATACTCAACGAAACTGACCGGACCCTTAACGCACAACGTAATAACTGGAGTCTGGATGCTCAACGAAAATGACCGGAGCCTGAACGCTCAACGTAATAACAGGAGTCTGGATACCCAACGAAACTGACCTGAGCCTGAATGCTCAACGTAATAACCGCAGTCTGGATACCCAACGAAACTGACTGGAGCCTGAACGATCAACGTAATAACAGGAGTCTGGATACACAACGAAACTGACCGAACCTGAACGCTCAATGTAATAACCGGAGTCTGGATACCCAACGAAACTGACGGGAGCCTGAACCCTTAACTTAATAACCGGAGTCTGGATACCCAACAAAACTGACTGAAGCCTGGACGCTCAACGAAAAAACCAGAGTTTGGATACCCTACGAAACTGACTAGAGCCTGAACGCTCAACGTAATAACCGGAGTCTGGATACCCAACGAAACTGACCGGAGCCTGAACGCTCAACGTAATAACCGGAGTCTAGATACCCAACGAAACTGACCGGAGCCTGCTCGCACAACGTAATAACCGGAGTCTGGATACCAAACGAAACTGACCGGAGCCTGAACATTCAACATAATAACTCTTGTCTGGATACCCAACGAAACTGACCGGAGCCTGAACGCTCAACGAAAAACCGGAGTCTGGATACACAACGAAACTGACCGGAGCTTGAATGCTCAACGTAATAACCGAAGTCTTGATACCAAACAAAACTGACCAGAGCCTGAATGCTCAACGTAATAACCGGAGTCTGGATACCCAACGAAACTGACCGGACCCTGAACGCTCAAGGTAATAACCGGAGTCTGGATAACCAAAGAAAATGACCGGAGCCTGAACGCTCAACGTAAAAACCGGAGTCTGGATACCCAACGAAACAGACTGGAGCCTGAACGCTCAACGTAAAAACCGGAGTCTGGATACCCAACGAAACTGACCGGAGCCTGAATGCTCAACGTAATAACCGGAGTCTGGATACACAACGAAACAGACCGGTGCCTGAACGCTCAACGTAATAACCTGAGTCTGGATACCCAACGAAACTGATCAGAGCCTGAACGCTCAATGTAATAATCTGAGTCTGGATACCCAACGAAACTGACCGGAGCCTGAATGCTCAATGTAATAACCGGAGTCTGGATACCCAACAAAACTGACTGGAACCTGAACGCTCAATGTAAAAACCGGAGTCTGGATGCTCAACGAAAATGATCGGAGCCTGAACGCTCAACGTAATAACCGGAGTCTGGATACACTACCAAACTGACCGGAGCCTGAACGCTCAACGTTATAACCGGAGGCTGGATACCCAACAAAACTGAACGGAGCCTGAACACTAAACGTAATAACCAGAGTTTGGATACTCAACGAAACTGACCAGAGCCTGAACGCACAATGTAATAACTGGAGTCTGGATGCTCAACATAGATGACCGGAGCCTGAACGCTCAACGTAATAATCGGAGTCTGAACACCCAACGAAACTGACCGGAGCCTGAACGTTCAACGTGATAACCGGAGTCTGGATACCCAACGAAACTGACCGGAGCCTGAACGCTCAACGTAATAACCGGAGTTTGGATACCCATCGAAACTGACCGGAGCTTGAACGCTCAACGTAATAATCGAAGTCTGGATACCCAACGAAACTGACCAGAGCCTGAATGCTCAACGTGATAACCGGAGTCTGGATACCCAACGAAACTGACCGGACCCTGAACGCTCAAGGTAATAACCGGAGTCTGGATAACCAAAGAAAATGACCGGAGCCTGAACTATCAACGTAATAACCGGAGTCTGGATACCCAACAAAACTGACCGTAACCTGAACGCTCAATGTAAAAACCGGAGTCTAGATGCTCAACGAAAATGATCGGAGCCTGAACGCTCAACGTAATAACCGGAGTCTGGATACCCAACGAAACTGACCGGAGCCTGAACGCTCAACGTAATAACCGGAGTCTAGATACCCAACGAAACTGACCGGAGCCTGCTCGCACAACGTAATAACCGGAGTCTGGATACCCAACGAAACTGACCGGAGCCTGAACGCTCTACGTAATAACCGGAGTCTTGATACTCAACGAAACTGACCGGACCCTTAACGCACAACGTAATAACTGGAGTCTGGATGCTCAACGAAAATGACCGAAGCCTGAACGCTCAACGTAATAACAGGAGTCTGGATACCCAACGAAACTGACCTGAGCCTGAATGCTCAACGTAATAACCGCAGTCTGGATACCCACCGAAACTGACTGGAGCCTGAACGATCAACGTAACAACAGGAGTCTGGATACACAACGAAACTGACCAAACCTGAACGCTCAATGTAATAACCGGAGTCTGGATACCCAACGAAACTGACGGGAGCCTGAACCCTTAACTTAATAACCGGAGTCTGGATACCCAACAAAACTGACCGAAGCCTGGACGCTCAACGAAAAAACCAGAGTTTGGATACCCTACGAAACTGACCAGAGCCTGAACGCTCAACGTAATAACCGGAGTCTGGATACCCAACGAAACTGACCGGAGCCTGAACGCTCAACGTAATAACCGGAGTCTAGATACCCAACGAAACTGACCGGAGCCTGCTCGCACAACGTAATAACCGGAGTCTGGATACCATACGAAACTGACCGGAGCCTGAACATTCAACATAATAACTCTTGTCTGGATACCCAACGAAACTGACCGGAGCCTGAACGCACAACGTAATAACTGGAGTCTGGATGCTCAACGAAAATGATCGGAGCCTGAACGCTCAACGTAATAACCGGAGTCTGGACACCCAACGAAACTGACCGGAGCCTGAACATTCAACGTAATAACCGGAGACTGGATACCCAACGAAACTAACCGGAGCCTGAACGCACAACGTAATAACTAGTGTCTGGATACCCAACGAAACTGAACGGAGCCTGATCGCTCAACGTAATAACCGGAGTCTGGATACCCAACAAAACTGACCGGAGCCTGAACGCTTAACGTAATAACTGGAGTTTGGATGCTCAACGAAAATGATCGGAGCCTGAATGCTCAACGTAATAACCGGAGTCTGGACACCCAACGAAACTGACCGGAGCCTGAACGCTCAACGTAATAACCGGAGTCTGGATACCCAACGAAACTGACCGGAGCCTGGACGCTCAACGTAATAACTGAAGTCTGGATACCAAACGAAACTGACCGGAGTCTGAACGCTCAATGTAATAACCAGAGTCTGGATACCCAACGAAACTGACCGGAGCCTGAACGCTTAGCGTAATAACCGAAGTCTGGATACCCAACGAAACTGACCGGAGCCTGAACGCTCAACGTAATAACCAGAGTCTGGATACCCAACGAAACTGACCGGAGCCTGAACGCTCTATGTAATAACCGGAGTCTGGATACCCAACGAAACTGACCGGAGCCTGAACGCTCAACGTAATAACCGGAGTCTGGATACACAACGAAACTGACCAGGGCCTGAACGCTCAACGTAATAACCGGAGTCTGGATACCCAACAAAACTGAACGGAGCCTGAACGCTCAACGTAATAACCGGAGTCTGGATACCCAACAAAACTGAATGGAGCCTGAACGCTCAACGTAATAACCGGAGTCTGGATACCCAACGAAATTGACCGGAGCCTGAACGCACAACGTAATAACTGGAGTCTGGATGCTCAACGAAAATGATCGGAGCCTGAACACTCAACGTAATAACCGGAGTCTGGATACCCAACATAACTGACCGGAGCCTGAACGTTCAACGTAATAACCGGAGTCTGGATACCCAACGAAAATGACCGGAGCCTGAAGGCTCGACGTAATAACCGGAATCTGGCTACCCAACGAAATTGACCGGAGCCTGAACGCTCAACGTAATAACCGGAGTCTGGATACTCAATGAAACTGACTGGAGCATGAACGATCAACGTAATAACTGGAGTCTGGATACACAACGAAATTGATCGTAGCCTGATCTCTAAACGTAATAACCGGAGTCTGGATACACAACGAAACTGACCGGAGCCTGAACGCTCAACATAATAACCGGAGTCTGGATACCCAACGAAACTGATCGGAGCCCGAACGCTCAACGTAATAACCGGAGTCTTGATACTCAACGAAACTGACCGGACCCTTAACGCACAACGTAATAACTGGAGTCTGGATGCTCAACGAAAATGACCGGAGCCTGAACGCTCAACGTAATAACAGGAGTCTGGATACCCAACGAAACTGACCTGAGCCTGAACGCTCAACGTAATAACCGCAGTCTGGATACCCAACGAAACTGACTGGAGCCTGAACGATCAACGTAATAACAGGAGTCTGGATACACAACGAAACTGACCGAACCTGAACGCTCAATGTAATAACCGGAGTCTGGATACCCAACGAAACTGACGGGAGCCTGAACCCTTAACTTAATAACCGGAGTCTGGATACCCAACGAAAATGACCGGAGCCTGAAGGCTCGACGTAATAACCGGAATCTGGCTACCCAACGAAACTGACCGGAGCCTGAACGCTCAACGTAATAACCGGAGTCTGGATGCTCAACGAAACTGACTGGAGCATGAACGATCAATGTAATAACTGGAGTCTGGATACACAACGAAATTGATCGGAGCCTGATCTCTCAACGTAATAACCGGAGTCTGGATACACAACGAAACTGACCGGAGCCTGAACGCTCAACGTAATAACCGGAGTCTGGATACCCAACGAAACTGATCGGAGCCCGAACGCTCAACGTAATAACCGGAGTCTTGATACTCAAAGAAACTGACCGGACCCTTAACGCACAACGTAATAACTGGAGTCTGGATGCTCAACGAAAATGACCGGAGCCTGAACGCTCAACGTAATAACAGGAGTCTGGATACCCAACGAAACTGACCTGAGCCTGAACGCTCAACGTAATAACTGCAGTCTGGATACCCAACGAAACTGACTGGAGCCTGAACGATCAACGTAATAACAGGAGTCTGGATACACAACGAAACTGACCGAACCTGAACGCTCAATGTAATAACCGGAGTCTGGATACCCAACGAAACTGACGGGAGCCTGAACCCTTAACTTAATAACCGGAGTCTGGATACCCAACAAAACTGACCGAAGCCTGGACGCTCAACGAAAAAACCAGAGTTTGGATACCCTACGAAACTGACCAGAGCCTGAACGCTCAACGTAATAACCGGAGTCTGGATACCCAACGAAACTGACCGGAGCCTGAACGCTCAACGTAATAACCGGAGTCTAGATACCCAACGAAACTGACCGGAGCCTGCTCGCACAACGTAATAACCGGAGTCTGGACACCATACGAAACTGACCGGAGCCTGAACATTCAACATAATAACTCTTGTCTGGATACCCAACGAAACTGACCGGAGCCTGAACGCACAACGTAATAACTGGAGTCTGGATGCTCAACGAAAATGATCGGAGCCTGAACGCTCAACGTAATAACCGGAGTCTGGACACCCAACGAAACTGACCGGAGCCTGAACATTCAACGTAATAACCGGAGACTGGATACCCAACGAAACTAACCGGAGCCTGAACGCACAACGTAATAACTGGTGTCTGGATACCCAACGAAACTGAACGGAGCCTGATCGCTCAACGTAATAACCGGAGTCTGGATACCCAACAAAACTGACCGGAGCCTGAACGCTTAACGTAATAACTGGAGTCTGGATGCTCAACGAAAATGATTGGAGCCTGAATGCTCAACGTAATAACCGGAGTCTGGACACCCAACGAAACTGACCGGAGCCTGAACGCTCAACGTAATAACCGGAGTCTGGATACCCAACGAAACTGACCGGAGCCTGGACGCTCAACGTAATAACTGAAGTCTGGATACCAAACGAAACTGACCGGAGTCTGAACGCTCAATGTAATAACCAGAGTCTGGATACCCAACGAAACTGACCGGAGCCTGAACGCTTAGCGTAATAACCGGAGTCTGGATACCCAACGAAACTGACCGGAGCCTGAACGCTCAACGTAATAACCGGAGTCTGGATACCCAACGAAACTGACCGGAGCCTGAACGCTCTATGTAATAACCGGAGTATGGATACCCAACGAAACTGACCGGAGCCTGAAAGCTCAACGTAATAACCGGAGTCTGGATACACAACGAAACTGACCAGGGCCTGAACGCTCAACGTAATAACCAGAGTCTGGATACCCAACAAAACTGAACGGAGCCTGAACGCTCAACGTAATAACCGGAGTCTGGATACCCAACAAAACTGAATGGAGCCTGAACGCTCAACGTAATAACCGGAGTCTGGATACCCAACGAAACTGACCGGAGCCTGAACGCACAACGTAATAACTGGAGTCTGGATGCTCAACGAAAATGATCGGAGCCTGAACACTCAACGTAATAACCGGAGTCTGGATACCCAACATAACTGACCGGAGCCTGAACGTTCAACGTAATAACCGGAGTCTGGATACCCAACGAAAATGACCGGAGCCTGAAGGCTCGACTTAATAACCGGAATCTGGCTACCCAACGAAACTGACCGGAGCCTGAGCGCTCAACGTAATAACCGGAGTCTGGATACTCAACGAAACTGACTGGAGCATGAACGATCAACGTAATAACTGGAGTCTGGATACAAAACGAAATTGATCGTAGCCTGATCTCTCAACGTAATAACCGGAGTCTGGATACACAACGAAACTGACCGGAGCCTGAATGCTCAACGTAATAACCGGAGTCTGGATACCCAACGAAACTGATCGGAGCCCGAACACTCAACGTAATAACCGGAGTCTTGATACTCAACGAAACTGACCGGACCCTTAACGCACAACGTAATAACTGGAGTCTGGATGCTCAACGAAAATGAACGGAGCCTGAACGCTCAACGTAATAACAGGAGTCTGGATACCCAATGAAACTGACCTGAGCCTGAACGTTCAACGTAATAACCGCAGTCTGGATACCCAACGAAACTGACTGGAGCCTGAACGATCAACGTAATAACATGAGTCTGGATACACAACGAAACTGACCGAACCTGAACGCTCAATGTAATAACCGGAGTCTGGATACCCAACGAAACTGACGGGAGCCTGAACCCTTAACTTAATAACCGGAGTCTGGATACCCAACGAAAATGACCGGAGCCTGAAGGCTCGACGTAATAACCAGAATCTGGCTACCCAACGAAACTGACCGGAGCCTGAACGCTCAACGTAATAACCGGAGTCTGGATACTCAACGAAACTGACTGGAGCATGAACGATCAACGTAATAACTGGAGTCTGGATACACAACGAAATTGATCGGAGCCTGATCTCTCAACGTAATAACCGGAGTCTGGATACACAACGAAACTGACCGGGGCCTGAACGCTCAACGTAATAACCGGAGTCTGGATACCCAACGAAACTGATCGGAGCCCGAACGCTCAACGTAATAACCGGAGTCTTGATACTCAACGAAACTGACCGGACCCTTAACGCACAACGTAATAACTGGAGTCTGGATGCTCTACGAAAATGACCGGAGCCTGAACGCTCAACGTAATAACCGGAGTCTAGATACCCAACGAAACTGACCGGAGCCTGCTCGCACAACGTAATAACCGGAGTCTGGATACCCAACAAAACTGACCAGAGCCTGAACATTCAACATAATAACTCTTGTCTGGATACCCAACGAAACTGACCGGAGCCTGAACGCACAACGTAATAACTGGAGTCTGGATGCTCAACGAAAATGATCGGAGCCTTAACGCTCAACGTAATAACCGGAGTCTGGACACCCAACGAAACTGACCGGAGCCTGAACGCTCAACGTAATAACCGGAGTCTGGATACCAAACGAAACTGACCGGAGCCTGGACGCTCAACGTAATAACTGAAGTCTGGATACCAAACGAAACTGACCGGAGCCTGAACGCTCAATGTAATAACCGGAGTCTGGATACCCAACGAAACTGACCGGAGCCTGAACGCTTAGCGTAATAACCGGAGTCTGGATACCCAACGAAACTGACCGGAGCCTGAACGCTCAACGTAATAACCGGAGTCTGGATACCCAACGAAACTGACCGGAGCCTGAACGCTCAATGTAATAACCGGAGTCTGGATACCCAACGAAACTGACCGGAGCCTGAACGCTCAACGTAATAACCGGAGTCTGGATACACAACAAAACTGACCAGGGCCTGAACGCTCAACGTAATAACCGGAGTCTGGATACCCAACAAAACTGAACGGAGCCTGAACGCTCAACGTAATAACCGGAGTCTGGATACCCAACAAAACTGACCGTAGCCAGAATGCACAACGTAATAACTGGAGTCTGGTTGCTCAACGAAAATGATCGGAGCCTGAATGCTCAACGTAAAAACCAGAGTCTGGACACCCAACGAAACTGACCGGAGCCTGAACATTCAATGTAATAACCGGAGTCTGGATACCCAACGAAACTGACCGGAGCCTAAACGCTCAACGTAATAACCAGAGTCTGGATACCCAACGAAACTGACCGGAGCCTGAACGCTCAATGTAATAACCGGAGTATGGATACCCAATGAAATTGATCGGAGCCTGAAGGCTCGACGTAATAACCGGAATCTGGATACCCAACGAAACTGACCTGAGCCTGAACGCTCAACGTAATAACCGGAGTCTGGATACTCAACGAAACTGACTGGAGCCTGAACGATCAACGTAATAACTGGAGTCTGGATACACAACGAAATTGATCGGAGCCTGATCGCTCAACGTAATAACCGGAGTCTGGATACACAACGAAACTGACCGGAGCCTGAACGCTCAACGTAATAATCGGAGTCTGGATACCCAACGAAACTGACCGGAGCCCGAACGCTCAACGTAATAACCGGAGTCTTGATACTCAACGAAACTGACCGGACCCTGAACGCACAACGTAATAACTGGAGTCTGGATGCTCAACGAAAATGACCGGAGCCTGAACGCTCAACGTAATAACCGGAGTCTGGATACCCAACGAAACTGACCTGAGCCTGAACGCTCAACGTAATAACCGGAGTCTGGATACCAAACGAAACTGACTAGAGCCTGAACGATCAACGTAATAACAGGAGTCTGGATACACAACGAAACTGACCGGAACCTGAACGCTCAATGTAATAATCGGAGTCTGGATACCCAACGAAACTGACCGGAGCCTGAACCCTTAACTTAATAACCGGAGTCTGGATACCCAACAAAACTGACCGGAGCCTGAACGCTCAACAAAAAAACCAGAGTTTGGATACCCAACGAAACTGACCGGAGCCTGAACGCTCAACGTAATAACCGGAGTCTGGATACCCAACGAAACTGACAGGAGCCTGAACGCACAACGTAATAACCGGAGTCTAGATACCCAACGAAACTGACCGGAGCCTGCTCGCACAACGTAATAACCGGAGTCTGGATACCCAACGAAACTGACCGGAGCCTGAACGCACAATGTAATAACCTGAGTCTGGACACCCAACGAAACTGACCGGAGCCTGAACATTCAACGTAATAACCGGAGTCTGGATACCCAACGAAACTGACCGGAGCCTGAACGCACAACATAATAACTGGAGTCTGGATGGACAACGAATATGATCGGAGCCTGAGTGCTCAACGTAATAACCGGTTCTGGACACCCAACGAAACTGACCGGAGCCTGAACATTCAACGTAATAACCGGAGTCTGGATACCCAACGAAAATGACCGGAGCCTGAAGGCTCGACGTAATAACCGGAATCTGGCTACCCAACGAAACTGACCGGAGCCTGAACGCTCAACGTAATAACCGGAGTCTGGATACTCAACGAAACTGACTGGAGCATGAACGATCAACGTAATAACTGGAGTCTGGATACAAAACGAAATTGATCGTAGCCTGATCTCTCAACGTAATAACCGGAGTCTGGATACACAACGAAACTGACCGGAGCCTGAACGCTCAACGTAATAACCGGAGTCTGGATACCCAACGAAACTGATCGGAGCCCGAACGCTCAACGTAATAACCGGAGTCTTGATACTCAACGAAACTGACCGGACCCTTAACGCACAACGTAATAACTGGAGTCTGGATGCTCAACGAAAATGACCGGAGCCTGAACGCTCAACGTAATAACAGGAGTCTGGATACCCAACGAAACTGACCTGAGCCTGAACGCTCAACGTAATAACCGCAGTCTGGATACCCAACGAAACTGACTGGAGCCTGAACGATCAACGTAATAACATGAGTCTGGATACACAACGAAACTGACCGAACCTGAACGCTCAATGTAATAACCGGAGTCTGGATACCCAACGAAACTGACGGGAGCCTGAACCCTTAACTTAATAACCGGAGTCTGGATACCCAACGAAAATGACCGGAGCCTGAAGGCTCGACGTAATAACCGGAATCTGGCTACCCAACGAAACTGACCGGAGCCTGAACGCTCAACGTAATAACCGGAGTCTGGATACTCAACGAAACTGACTGGAGCATGAACGATCAACGTAATAACTGGAGTCTGGATACACAACGAAATTGATCGGAGCCTGATCTCTCAACGTAATAACCGGAGTCTGGATACACAACGAAACTGACCGGAGCCTGAACGCTCAACGTAATAACCGGAGTCTGGATACCCAACGAAACTGATCGGAGCCCGAACGCTCAATGTAATAACCGGAGTCTTGATACTCAACGAAACTGACCGGACCCTTAACGCACAACGTAATAACTGGAGTCTGGATGCTCAACGAAAATGACCGGAGCCTGAACGCTCAACGTAATAACCGGAGTCTAGATACCCAACGAAACTGACCGGAGCCTGCTCGCACAACGTAATAACCGGAGTCTGGATACCCAACAAAACTGACCAGAGCCTGAACATTCAACATAATAACTCTTGTCTGGATACCCAACGAAACTGACCGGAGCCTGAACGCACAACGTAATAACTGGAGTCTGGATGCTCAACGAAAATGATCGGAGCCTGAACGCTCAACGTAACAACCGGAGTCTGGACACCCAACGAAACTGATCGGAGCCTGAACATTCAACGTAATAACCGGAGACTGGATACCCAACGAAACTAACCGGAGCCTGAACGCACAACGTAATAACTGGTGTCTGGATACCCAACGAAACTGAACGGAGCCTGATCGCTCAACGTAATAACCGGAGTCTGGATACCCAACAAAACTGACCAGAGCCTGAACGCACAACGTAATAACTGGAGTCTGGATGCTCAACGAAAATGATCGGATCCTTAACGCTCAACGTAATAACCGGAGTCTGGACACCCAACGAAACTGACCGGAGCCTGGACGCTCAACGTAATAACTGAAGTCTGGATACCAAACGAAACTGACCGGAGCCTGAACGCTCAATGTAATAACCGGAGTCTGGATACCCAACGAAACTGACCGGAGCCTGAACGCTTAGCGTAATAACCGGAGTCTGGATACCCAACGAAACTGACCGGAGCCTGAACGCTCAACGTAATAACCGGAGTCTGGATACCCAACGAAACTGACCGGAGCCTGAACGCTCAATGTAATAACCGGAGTCTGGATACCCAACGAAACTGACCGGAGCCTGAACGCTCAACGTAATAACCGGAGTCTGGATACACAACAAAACTGACCAGGGCCTGAACGCTCAACGTAATAACCGGAGTCTGGATACCCAACAAAACTGAACGGAGCCTGAACGCTCAACGTAATAACCGGAGTCTGGATACCCAACAAAACTGACCGTAGCCAGAATGCACAACGTAATAACTGGAGTCTGGTTGCTCAACGAAAATGATCGGAGCCTGAATGCTCAACGTAAAAACCAGAGTCTGGACACCCAACGAAACTGACCGGAGCCTGAACATTCAATGTAATAACCGGAGTCTGGATACCCAACGAAACTGACCAGAGCCTAAACGCTCAACGTAATAACCAGAGTCTGGATACCCAACGAAACTGACCGGAGCCTGAACGCTCAATGTAATAACCGGAGTATGGATACCCAATGAAATTGATCGGAGCCTGAAGGCTCGACGTAATAACCGGAATCTGGATACCCAACGAAACTGACCTGAGCCTGAACGCTCAACGTAATAACCGGAGTCTGGATACTCAACGAAACTGACTGGAGCCTGAACGATCAACGTAATAACTGGAGTCTGGATACACAACGAAATTGATCGGAGCCTGATCGCTCAACGTAATAACCGGAGTCTGGATACACAACGAAACTGACCGGAGCCTGAACGCTCAACGTAATAACCGGAGTCTGGATACCCAACGAAACTGACCGGAGCCCGAACGCTCAACGTAATAACCGGAGTCTTGATACTTGTTGCGGTGGAAATAGGATATCAAATTATTAATTAATTTGAATCACAATTCAATTCACAACCGCTCTTTGATTTATCCGAAGGAAAAGGTCAAAAGAGGGAAAACCTATTTTGCATCGTAAACACAATGCGGGGAAAGATCTAGGGTTCGGGGGTTGGTTAAATTTAGGGAAGGTATTAGCACCCTAAACTTCTGTAGTACTCTACAGGAACCTTTTGTTCAGATGTTTACTATTCGCTTTATTCATTTGCTTAAGATATATGTACAAAGGGATTAAAAGTGAGAAAAAAGACCTAAGGGGTTAATTCTAAGTTTACTCGGCAAGACATCGCATCTTGTGCCTACGTATCCTTACGGGAGTGGAATCAGAGTAATCGTAGTTCCCCTCAAAAGGGAGGTTAGAGACTTCTTGACTGTGGTCAAGGTCTCAAGGGGAATAAACGCATCTTAAGGACACGCTTACGTGGAGTGTAGAAACTCCAAATCTCTACGTTGAAATGTTAAGTTGTAATTAGGGTTAAATTAGGTTAGGGATTCCGCGGCGGGAAACCCTAAAATGAGCGCGGCGGCTCTTTGACCTAATGCTAGGGGTAAAATTGTGACTTTGCCTGCGGCGAGGCATCTGTGAAAATTAGGGTTTGTAGTTGTAAGGGTTTGAAGTTGTAAGGGTTTGAAGTTGAGGACTATTGACACGGCGGTCAAAAGCTAGACCTAATTCCTTCGGAGTGCGTAGTGTGACTGGAATATTAATGAAGATGTGAGATGATTGAGTTATGCAAGCAGAAAATAAAGACAGCAGTTAAAGCCATACAAACAGAAATTTAAAGGCAGAAACTTAAAGCGCGATTATTAGGTTCGCGTAGTTACATATGAGAAACAGATACAAATATAAATGAAACTTAAATGAAAACTCAACACAATAGTAATAAATATGGACTGCAAAAAATGAACACCCGTTAGTAGGCAGAGTTAGGCAGCAATGAGTTACGAGAAGATGTAGATTGAGACTTTACTATTGTTTGATTTAAAAAAATCTTACTAATTTAATGTTAGCTTTGCAAAAGAAATTTTAAAAAAAAGGTTTTATTTTTTTAAAAAAAGTCTTTCTTATTTTATTTTTAAAAAAAGGTTTTTATTATCCTTAATATTTATATTTTAAAAAAGATTTTTTTTTTATAACTACAAAATTAAAATGTTATATTTTTTTTTATAAAGATTTTTTAAATTATAAAATTAAAATGTTAAAAAAAATGGTTTTTTTTTTAAAAAACATAAAACAAATTAAATTAAAAAAACAAAACATAAAATAAAAAAAAGAGGGGGGTTGGGCCGGTCATCACACCCGGACCCAACCCATTTGTTAGTCATGAGGGAACACTTTAGGGTTTCACCCCAGAGTACGTTCGCGGCGCCGTTTCACTCTTCTTCTCCTCTCTCTCGCTTCTCTTCTCTCTCGCTTCTCTTCTCTCTCGCTCATATCCTGAAATCAGACAGAAATTGGGTGAGGCAAAAATCTCATAGCTTACTTTTAGAGTGAAACGGCCGGTGATGTGCAGAACTGAGGCCCAAAGGTTGATTGCCCGCCGTTTTTTAACGAACGGCGAAGGTGGTCTTCCTTCGTTCGGTGGCGCGGTTGTTGATGTTGGTTCGTCGGAGACGATGATGAGGGTGCTGGTCCCTCTGAGTCTCGCGATTCTCGTTCGTTAGGGTTTCTGCGCTTGGAGTGTTCTTCGTTCTCTCTCTCTCACGCGGCTACCTTCCTCCCTTCTTGATGGTGAGATCGTCCCTTTTTATATACTTTTTTTTTCAATCATTCTTTTGGGCCTTTGATCTGATTTGCTGCTCTTTTTCTGAGATATGATTTCGTGTTGATTTTTGATGATTCGATTTGATTTTGTTTTCGTAACCAGCATACTTTTGATTTGATTGAAAGTTTGATATGATTTTGTTTGGTTTTTTTCAGATAACGATTGAACCATGTTCCCTCTTTTAGGGTTCGATTGGGATTTCGGTGAGATTGGATTTCATTTGTTTCTGATATATTTGATCTCATCTGATTTGAGATTCGCTTTTACTTTGATCTTATCTGATTGAATCTTATTTCCCTTCTTAAGATTTGATTGGGATTTCTTTTGTCATGATTCTGGGCTCGTGATTTGTGAACTTGGTGCTTTGGCTCGTTTTGATTCACTTGATACGATTTAATCTTCCCTGATTTGGAATTGATATCAATATCAAAATTGTTTTCTGTTATTTTTCTGATACAATTTGCCTTGCATCTTCAGGGTGGATACGGTTATGATCTGTCATGGACTTGGTCTGCTTTCCAGATATTGATTGGATTCATACAGATTCTGTTTGACACAACTGGATTTGTTTCGAAATGTTTTCATTCTGATTTGTTTTGGTTAACTGGATTATTTATTCTGATTCCATTTGAACTGCTTCGTGATAAACTGAATCATTCTTCTCTGATTTACTCGAACTCAATTCTTCTGATAGGGACCGTTTTGATACTATGGGCATCCTTTTTTACTGATGTGGTTCTTTTGATGCAGATTTTCAGTAAACTAACTTTGGTTATCCAATTTTCGATGTCGCTGTGGGTTTATTGGTTTTGGTCCTAATTTGATATCACTGAGTTTCGAATCTGGCGTAGACTGATACGGCCATAGTGTTGGATCCTTTTGATGTCGATTGGATTTGTCTGGGGATTCATTGATGAACTGGGCGGTTTTTATGAATTGAATTGTCCATTCAAGTTTATGCCGCTCATGACTCGTTTTTGGCTTTGAGTTCTGTTATGAACTTTGGGGAATGTTGATGTTGTTTGATCTTTGATGCTTGTGTTAAACTTCCGGCGGGGGACTCATAACCTGACTGATACACTTACTTGCCTGGGCGGTGATGTTCGAACTGAGCCCAGGCCTGTGCCTTTCGATCTTCTGCAATGAGCTTGCTCATTTGGTTCAAAAGGTGTTGCACTATTACGACATTCAGATTTATGAACTGGTTTTTTCTGATATGGATTCGGCTGGTTTTGTTTGGTTTTGAGACAACCTTTATGATGTTATTTGATTGTTGTTTTCAGACCTTGACCCGTGGGGATCTTATTTGAGGCGAGTTTCAACTGATCAAATTTGGGATTCTTTGTTTGATTGTTCTTGTGCTGAGCTTGTCTTGAACCGAACTTATTCTTTTGATTTACTGCCTTGTTGCTGTTGTTTCAGATATTAGTATTGGCTCTGATTCGTTTTCTGATACAAGTTCACTGACTCTTCTTTTTCTTCTTTCAGAGGGCAACTGATGGTGTGGTTATTGCCAGGTCAAAGCCATCGAGAAGGGTTACCCGGTGATGATGACCTTAGGGTCTGAACCATTTGGAACAGGATACTATAACCCTGACTTGTGTTTATATTTTTGCTTCTGATTAAATTGGTGATGAGCCCTGTGTTTGTGCACTTGTTTGTTTCATGAACTGAGTATGGTTTCGCTATGATCTTGTGCTGGCGCTCACTTATGTGTTGCTTGCCATTGAAACTGGTTTGAATGGGGACTTGCCTTTAACTGATGTTGCTGAATCTTGTGATACCTTGTCCTATGTTATTTTGCCGCAGCTTGTTGTGTCTCATTTTTCTGTACATGGTTCAGAACTGATGCTGCTCCTGAACTATTTAGGTTTTGAGTTCCAAATTCTGAATCTTGACATTGATGCGTTTGTGGCTTTTCAGGTGTTGGGAGTTTTGAAACCAAGGTGACTTAGACCTGCCGGCATCCGGGTTTGAGTCAAAATTTGCCTATGTTGCCTTATTCCCGTATCAGTTTGGAAATCCAATCGCGGCAAAACGAATCAGCCCCACTTCTTTTATTTTTTCTATCTCTCGGATGTCCCGCAACGATTAAGAACAGGTGTTACCTGATCTGACGCCTACGGCGCGGATTGGTAACGGGGGTAGGTCGCAGCTTCGGTTGTGCCACTCCCGGCACTCGATGATGACATCGTTCTGAGAGTGTCAAAAGCATCTTCTAACCTTTTTTTCTATATTGTTTGTTTTGCTTTGATGTGCAGGTTAGTCGAGATTTGCGGCGAAGCTTAAAGACAGCATGAAGACCCTTAGGAACTTTTAGGATTTAGGATAGATGCTTATTGACTTAATGTAATTCCTTGTGAAACAATTCAAATTCACTTATCAATTTGTAAATTATAAATATTGATGAAATGAAATTCAACAAATATTCATATTTGCTTTCTCACTTGTAAATTCAAAGTATCCATGAATACTAAATTCCTTCTTGAGTTGCAGCTTATAAGTACTTATGAACACAAAGTTCAAACTTACTTCTCTTTTGCCTTTTATAAATGATATCCCGCCATATAGTTATATCCAAACAAATTCAAATTAAAATCTCGTTGATCACATCACTTCTCAAAATAACCATAACAGTGCCCACTTCTTTTTCAAACCAACTTCATCTTATTAAGAGGAAACAAAAGCTGCTTTAGAAATGTTTCAACATCAAACAAGACGCGGCCCCGAGTCCAATCATATTTCTGACAAAACATACCGGCACCTTGACCCAATTGGCAAATAAATGCCTGTAATAACAGCCCGTTTTCAAGGAATTAGCAGAAGTTGTGTAAAATGACCAAAATACCCCTGGCACCAAATCTGCAAAACAAAAACCTCCATAACTGGTTAGCGGTTAGCAATGTACATATGAGATGATATGCGAAATGACTGGCTAAATATAAGGGTAAAATTTGGGGTATTACAGTTGCCCCTATTTAAATAGCTACACCGGACGATTTGAGTGACAGAGGCTCGAGGAATCGTGGTGGAGAGATTTAAATATAGATAACCGAAAATTTTGCCCTTATATGCGACGATATGCAATGCTATGGACAAAATGGGAACGACTTAATGCAGATGATGCCATGAATATGATATGACGCGTATGCTGGAATAATGAATGCGAAAATGCTGCCGAACATGACGACACCGGGACAGACGCCAACGAGAAGAACTCACTGGGGAAATTGACGCGCTGAGACACAGTACAACACTGGGGAAATCTAAAACGATAGTCAACTGGTGCGAATGACCAATTGTCACTTTAGGGACGAGATTCGTAAATGGAAATGACATCTGTGAGACGGCCTCCACTGGGGAATCTAAAGGATAAAAACTGAATCGCGTACGATTGCAAGATCGCTTATAGAATGTTGGAGCATTGAGCAAAGAATAACATCCAAGCTTCTGTAAACTATCTCTCGTGACACGATCAAACGGACTTTTCGGGAATCCGTAGCAAAATATACAGGGTAAAGACCGGCTGTATGCCAAGATAAATGGGCTTTAATAAGACATGCCCTGATAAGCTTCTCGAGGGAGAACTGTCACTTATCGTTGGAAGGGACTTATGTGCAAAAAATGGATAAGCACTCAAATAAAGAGGCTGCTGCTTATCTGATAAATAAATCTTCTCGCATTTAAGGTTGGCGCCTGGAATACGATTCTGATTCTTCTCTTACTGAAGGATAAATAAACTTCTTCATGCTTCAAGATTATGTTCTCCTGAACATGAAAAGGGTAAATTGAATTTCCTCATACTTCAGAATCGTGCTCTCCTGAATATGATTCGGATAAAGGGTAAATGAAAATCTTCATACTTCAGAATCGTGCTCTCCTGAATATGAAACTGGCTGACTGGATTTACTCATACTTCAGAATCGTGCTCTCCTGAATATGAAACTGGATGACTGAATATACTCATACTTCAGAATCGTGCTCTCCTGAATATGAAACTGGATGACTGAATATACTCATACTTCAGAATCGTGCTCTCCTGAAAAACGGCCAACTGAACTTCCTCATAACTCAGAATCGTGCTCTCCTGAATATGATTCCGCTCCTTCTTTTACTAAAGGATAAATGAACTTCTTCATAACTTCAGAATCGTGCTCTCCTGAATATGAAACTGCTCAAACCTCCCCGTAACTCAAGATCGTGCTCTCCTGAATACGATTTGGTTCAAACCTCAAGACGGCAGGTAAATGGAAGCCCAACTGCTCCATGGAGATGGCCATTTGCTGCGAGTCATAACGAGGATATGATCGACTTCTTAGGTGAGAAATGTCGTGTGCTGATGCTGTAAAATGTAAAGTGTAAAGGGTTGTAACATGTAGGATTGTAAAGTGTTGTACTGGTGGATTTTCCAGGCGTGAACTGGCGTATATCTGTAAAGGATTGTAGTTGATTTTCTTGAAAGATGGTGCAAAATAAATGCACGTCCGGGTACAGTGATAACCTTCTCAAGCGAGATAGTCGCGTATCTGTCATGGTATGGTGAAAACCTTTAGATGGTGCAAAATAAATGCACGTCCGGTTGGGATTGACGACCGACAAGACTGAGATTCAATCTAGGATCGAGCTAGAAAGAAGACTGGCAATCAAAACTCCATCGAGGGAATGATCTCGGAGGGTAAATATCTTATCCTGGTGAGGAAAGATAGCTGAAGTAACCGTCATCCACGAGGATCGAGCTCCGTGGGGAAACTGGAAACAAGTAAGTATTTTATGCTTAGGGCTGACAATCTATTTGGAGAGAATGGACGAACCCAGTTACTCGGCGGTAACGACCAATGATGGAGACACAATGAACCTGTGAATGCTAATGCATATGTTACTGCGTATGTTAATATGAATGTATGTTAATGTTTATGTATGCAAGATGTTATGAAATGAGTATGTAATGAGTATGTAATGAATATGTAATGAATATGTAATGAGCATGTAATGAATATGTAATGAGTATGTAATGAATATGTAATGAAAGAGGCATGTGACGCTTATGCCCCTGCGTAGGCTGACGAAACAGACTAGAGACGGGACGAGAGATGAAATAAACATCTCGACGGGGATACCCTGCGTTCTCTGCAACCAATACGTCAATCATGGGTGAGAAGGATCAATGGTGGAACCAAATCTGGTTTTAAATGTTCTGAATTCTCTGGGGAGAAGGTAATCTGCTTGGGTGTACAGTATCACGTCTTCACTTGGGGAGAAGAAAACCTGAGGGACACTTTCGAGTTACCTAAGAAAAAGTTGTCAGCTTATAGTCTCTCTGGGGACTATCACTGGGCAATGGTTTGAAAGTGTTTCTGCAATAATGATATTTTCGGGGAATGAAGAGATCCTGTCGGAATTTCCACTAGTCAAAGTAATTTATTACATTTCAAATTTGTTGTTTTTGAAAAACAATTTTGAAAAATCTACAATGCACCTTTCATTTTCAAATTTTAAGAATAAACGCATTTTGCATAACAATAGAAAATAAAGAGCAATGCACCAAGGAATGTAAGTAACGAGATGGTATCTTTTATTAAAGGGTGGCTGCTTGCTGAAGGCATAGCTCCACAGATGATTATGTTTTGAAATTGGCAACATGGGAAAGGTTACATCGAATCCAATGACACCTACTGACACTAATAACTAAGACTAATCCAGAATCTTGCTTTGGGCAAGGATGAAAGAGACTGAAACATGGCTCTCATGCGGAAAGTGTGTTCGAGATGATCAGTGTCCTCTGATGCAATGAAATGCCTTTGTCCCTAACTTTTGCCTGGACCGCCCTTTCGGGTTTTCAATCCACCGGGACGCTCTTTTTTGCCTAAGCCGCCCTTTCGGGTTTTCAACTTAGCGAGCTTTTGTTATTATTTCTTTTTTTTTTTTTTTCTTTCAACCCTTACTTTTGCCTAAGTCGCCTTTTGCAGGTTTTCGACTTAGCGGGTTTTTAGGCATAATATTTTCGGACTGCATCAGAATTCACGGGATGTGCTAGTTCTTCACCGTCCATTGTCGTAAGTATTAGGGACCCTCCGGAGAAGACAGTCTTTACAACAAACGGGCCTTCATAATTGGGCATCCACTTTCCACGCATATCTTTATGTACTGGTAAGATCTTTTTGAGTACGAGCTCTCCTTGGCGGAACTCACGGATACGAATCTTCTTATCAAACGCTCTTTTCATCCGTTTCTGATATAATTGCCCATGGCACATGGCTGTCAAGCGCTTCTCGTCAATGAGATTCAACTGATCCAATCTGTCCTGAACCCACTCAGCTTCCTCAAGTTCAGCCTCCATTAACACTCTTAAAGAAGGTATCTCTACTTCGATGGGGAGCACGGCGTCCATTCCATATACCAATGAGAAAGGGGTTGCCCCTGTCGAAGTTCTCACCGAGGTTCTGTATCCATGTAAAGCAAACGGTAACATCTCATGCCAATCTTTGTAAGTCACAACCATCTTTTGCAGGATCTTCTTGATATTCTTATTTGCAGCTTCAACGGCTCCATTCATCTTAGGACGGTACGGAGAAGAATTGTGGTGAGTGATCTTGAAGTTATCACACAACTCTTTCATAGTTTTGTTATTCAGATTGGTGCCATTGTCAGTTATTATCCGGCTTGGGATTCCATAACGGCAGATGATTTCTTTCCTGATGAAGCGGGCAACCACTTGCTTGGTCACGTTGGTGTAGGAGGCAGCCTCTACCCACTTGGTGAAATAATCAATAGCAACGAGAATAAAACGATGACCGTTAGAAGCCTTCGGCTCGATTGCCTCAATCATGTCAATGCCCCACATAGAGAACGGCCATGGTGAAGACAAAACATTCAACGGTGACGGAGGTACGTGCATTTTATCAGCATAGATTTGGCACTTATGGCATTTCCTAGCGTATTGGATGCAGTCGGCTTCCATGGTTAACCAGTAATACCCAGCCCTTAACATCTTCTTGGACATAGCATAACCATTGGCATGGGTTCCGAAGGTCCCCTCATGAATTTCCTGCAGTAACATGTCCGCTTCCCGTTTATCAACGCATCTGAGCAGGACCATGTCGTGATTCCTCTTGTATAGCACACCATTACTGATAAAGAATTTGGATGCCAGTCTTCTCAATGTTTTCTTGTCCAGACCAGTAGCACCATCGGGATATTCCTGCTTGACGAGATAGTTCTTGATATCGTGAAACCAAGGCTTTTCATCCACCTCAACTTCTTCGACCGTCTGACAATAAGCGGGCTCAACCTTGCGCTCAATATGGATAAGAGGTGCTTCATTAACGAATTTAACTTTCCACATGGATGCCAACATGGCTAAAGCATCAGCTACGTGATTCTCGGATCTAGGAACATGCTCGAATTCTATCTCGTCGAAATGCTTGATCAGCTCAATAATGTAGTCCTTATAAGGGATCAGCTTCTCATTCTTCGTTTCCTATTTGCCTTGTACTTGGTAAATAACCAAAGCTGAGTCACCACTTACTTTAAGAAGTTTGATTCGGAGGTGAATCGCCGCTTCGAGGCCGAGGATACATGCTTCATATTCTGCGACGTTGTTAGTGCACTCAAAGTCCAATCTTGCTGTAAATGGAGTGAATCCGCCTTTTGGGTTCATCAAAACGGCGCCTATACCATGCCCATTGAAATTTGAGGAACCATCAAACATCATCTTCCACCAAAGACCTGGTTCTGGACCTTCGCTCGGATCTGGCTCTTCACAATCTCTTTTAATCAACAAAATATCCTCATCAGGAAAATCGAGCTTAAGAGGTTCATAATCTTCAACTGGCTGGTCTGCAAGGTAATCAGCTAAGATACTACCCTTAATCGCCTTCTGGGGTACATACTGGATGTCATATTCGGATAACAACATGTGCCAACGGGCTAGCCTCCCGGTTTGAGCAGGTTTTTCAAAAATATACTTGATCGGATCCATTTTAGAAATCAATAACGTGGTATGACAGACCATATACTGCCGAAGGCGCTTAGCGGCCCATGCCAATGCACAACAAGTTTTCTCTAATGGTGAGTATCTGTTTTCGCAATCGGTAACCTTCTTGCTCAGGTAATAAATTGCATGTTCCTTTTTCCCAGTCTCATCATGTTGTCCAAGCACACAACCCATAGACTTCTCGAGAACAGTAAGGTACATAAACAACGGTCTTCCAGGTACGGGCGGGATCAGAATAGGGGGATCTTGCAAATAACCCTTAATCTTCTCAAACGCTTTCTGACAATCAGGGTTCCACTCAACTGTCTGCCCCTTGCAAAGCAACTTGAATATCGGCTCACAAGTAGCGGTCATATTAAAGATGAACCTGGAAATGTAATTCAGACGCCCCAGAAAACCTCTAACTTGCGTCTCTGTTCGCGGAGCTGGCATATCCCGAATGGCTCGGACTTTGTCAGGATCCACCTCAATCCCTCGCTGGCTAACAATGAAACCAAGCAGTTTTCCAGATCTGACACCGAAGGTACATTTGGCAGGGTTCAATTTCAACTGATATTTCCTGAGTCGTTCAAACAGCTTCACCAAGTGGTCTAAATGCTCCTCTTCACTCTGAGATTTGGCTATCATATCGTCCACATACACCTCAATTTCTTTGTGCATCATATCATGAAAAAGAGTGGTCATAGCACGTTGGTAAGTTGCCCCTGCGTTCTTTAAACCAAAGGGCATGACTTTGTAGCAGAAGGTCCCCCAAGGAGTAATGAAAGTAGTCTTCTCTCGATCGTCGGGATCCATCTTGATCTGATTATAGCCGGAGAAACCATCCATAAATGAAAACAACGCAAAACTGGCTGTATTGTCTACAAGTGTATCAATATGTGGCAGAGGGAAGTCGTCTTTTGGACTTGCTTTGTTCAGGTCCCTGTAATCCACACACATCCTAACCTTACCGTCCTTCTTGGGCACTGGCACAATGTTGGCAACCCAATCTGGATATTTCGCGACTGCCAAGAAACCTGCATCCAACTGCTTTTTAACCTCATCTCGAATCTTCAAAGCCATGTCGGGTCTCGTTCTTCGGAGTTTCTGCTTGATAGGTGGACAATCTGGCTTAAGTGGCAACTTGTGAACAACAATGTCCGTGTCTAGGCCCGGCATATCTTGATACGACCACGCAAACACATCAACATACTCTTTTAACAACTCAATCAACCTCGGCCTAACCTCTGTCCCCAGCATTGCACCAATCTTGACCTCTTTCTTGCTCTCATCTGTACCGAGATTAATTAAGTCCACCTGCTCTTTATACGGTTGAAGCTCTGTGTACTCGTACTCAATCAATCTTGTCAGTTCAGTGGGTACTTCAAAATCTTCTTCACCCTCGTCCTCAGCTTGATTGATGGGTGCATCCCAGTCAGGAGTGTCAACAAAGTCATTGGATCCAACAAGGTTTACGATATCTCTGCATGATGGAAGGCTTACTTAATTAAAATGCTCGAAGATATGTAAGAATGAAATGCTGTTTTTTTTTATTATTATTTGGAAGAAAGGTTGCCAATTTCATTTTTAAAGGTGAAAACGAAAAACGCAAATGAACCAAAGTGGAATTGAACAAAATGCTTTTATTAATATCTTTTTAGAAATGAAAGGTGGCCCGACAAAACAACCCTATAGCCTTGGGCAGAGCTACAGATTTTTATTTGAAAATGTAAATGAAACTTTTTAAAAAACAATTACTTTGACAAGGGAAAGATAACAGGGATCTCTACGGCCTCCCAGTTGTTCAAAACTGCATCACCCTTAAACACCAGGTTGCTCAGCTCTTCATTTTTCTCACACTCACTGATGGCATTGACTTGGAAGCCTCCGCTGACAAATACCTCTTGGATAACCTTCGGACGCCCTTCAACGGTTGTGGCAGCTCCATTCTGAGTTGGTTTGTAACCCAACCCAGAGCGATCAGTCTTGGTCTTGACATCAATTACCTCTCCCCAACCTTCAGGAATGCCCCTGTCAATTGTTGATTTGGTACTTTTCAGAGATGCAAAAGATGGATTACCCTGACCCACTGTCTCTTCGACCTCCAGCAGAACAGCATTGGCGATCTCAAGTGCTTGAAAGGAAATGTCTAAAGCATTCTCATCGGCCTCGATGTAACGGAAAGAGGCCAGGTTGCTGACCATCAGATCCTCCTCACCGTGTATAATAACCAACTTTCCATCGATCACGAATTTCATCTTTTGATGTAACGTTGAGGTCACTGCCCCAGCGGCATGAATCCATGGCCTTCCGAGTAAACAACTGTAGTTGGGATTAATGTCCATGACTTGAAACGTGATATTAAAAACTTGCGGACCAATCAGGATAGGAAGCTCAACCTCCCCCATTACCGATCGACGGGAGCCATCGAAAGCCTTGACAACCAAAGGAGTAGGTTTCAACACAGTCTCTTTACAAGCCAACTTATCAAGAACCCTCTTGGGTAGAACATTCAGAGAAGACCCGGTGTCTACTAGCACTCTCGCTAAATTGTCTTCCTGACATTTCACCGATATATGTAAAGCACGATTATGGTTCGGACCCTCCTTCGGTAACTCTTCATTGCTGAAACTGAGAGTGTTACAGGCGGTCAAATTGGCAATCACACTATCAAACCGACTGGTGCTGATATCTTGATCCACATGTGCTTGAGTCAAAACCTTCTGCAAGGCCATCCTATGAGCGGGTGAACTCATTAACAGAGATAGAATCGAGATCTTGGAAGGAGTCTGATGAAGTTGATCGATAACTTTATAGTCACTTTTCTTGATGATCCTCAAAAATTCGGCATCTTCATCATTCGTGACGGCTCCTTTACCTTTGTCTTTGGCAGGCATCGGGGTACTAGTCGTTTCCTTAGGTGGGACCTCATTAGAATGGGGAGTATACACACGGCCACTGCGAGTCATCCTGCTTACCTCTGCCCTTAATCTCTTCATTTGGAATAACCTTCCCAGACTCCTTGTCAATCATAGTCACGTCATATTTCCAAGGCACAGCTTTAGGATCACTAAAAGGAAACGGACTCGGTCTTCGAATAACTATAGGCTTAGGCTGATTCACTTCAGGGATATACGACCTCGGTATACCGAACACGAGGTTGGCGGAGCCTGCCCCTGATAAATTAAACACTGGTACCTTACCCTTTGATTCAGGATGATGGAAGACAGGCTCAACCACAGCGACTACATCCTTCTTGGCTTGGCTTGTCACCTGTAAAACACCCTCATTAATTAACCTTTGAACATCATTCTGAACCAACATGCAACCCTTAATACTGGCTTCACAACTTACGCATGCAACGTGGGAAGTATCTACTAAACCAGCTTCAAACAGTTTCGAATGGAACATCTTAAGAGGAGTCTTAATCTGTTCAACATCAAGGGCATAACCTTCCTCTGAATCAGCACTAATGGCATTGGCACTCTCATGGTTAGGAAAAGGGTTCTTCTTAACATTTGGTTGAGGATCTTCGAATGACAAAATCTTCTTTTCCAATAAATCCCTGACAATATTTTTGAGAGCATAACAATTTTCCAGATCGTGACCAGGCGCACCCTCATGAAATAAACAATGAGCAGCGGCGTTGTAATTGGCGGGTAGAGGATTAGGAGGCGGACCCAAAGCCCGAGTAGTGATGAGACCCTGCTTGACCAAAGAGGGATACAACTCGGTAAAAGTCATTGGAATCGGCGGACAAGGTTTATACATTCTTCTGTTCGGGACATTCCGGCGAGGAGCCGGACTCTCTGGCTGTTGAGGAGCAGGAGTATTGGGTGCCTGTAGGTAGTTGACAGGAGGCGGATAAACAGGAGGTTGTTGCATAGGTTGATACATGGGAACCTGTTGATTGAAAGAAGGTGTAATAGCTGCCACATAGGGTTGTTGAGCATATTGGACTGGATACCCTTGAGGTTGAGCATAACCTTGCGGATGTCGATAAAAGCGTTCTCTTGGTCTACCAGAGGATATAGCATTAGTCTCACCCTCCTTCTTTTTCTGGGAGCTATACGGAGGTTTCTTCGGCTGATCCTTAGAAGCGCCATGATTATTTGTCATCTTACCACTCTTCATACCCAATTCAATCTTGACACCCACAGCAACGATGTCGGAGAAATTTGAAGTCACACTACCCACCATTCTCTCGTAAAATTCTGGACGGACTGTGTCGACAAACCAATCAGCTAACTCTTTCTCGGTCAAAGGAGGTTCTACCTGCGAAGCAGTCTCTCTCCACCTTTGGGCATATTCTTTGAATGACTCAGAATTCTTTTGTGACATACTCAGCAACTGTCTTCTGTCAGGAGCCAGATCCATATTGTACTTGTAGTGTTTGATGAAAGCGTCAGATAAATCTTGAAAACTCTTAATGCGAGACTGGTCTAAAGTTAAATACCACTTGGAGGAAGCACCCTTCAAGCTATCTTGGAAGCAATGAATCATCAGTTTATCATTCTCAACATGGGCAGCCATTTTGCGATAATACATGATCAGATGACTCTTAGGACAGGTGGCACCTTCATAGCGATCGAAGTTCGGAGTTTTGAACTTCGGGGGAATAACTAAACCCGAGACCAAACAAACATCCCTTGCGGCAGTCCCAAAAATTTGATCACCCTCTACCTTTTTCAATCTCTGGACGATAGTGTTTACTTCCTCACGAAGCTTATCATGTTTCTCATAACCCTCAACATTCTCATCAAGATTATCAAAAACTGTCTCATTGAAGTACGGTTGCGCACGAGTGTGTACAACAGGTGGTGCAAAGATAGGAGCCCCCCTAGAAACTTCAGAAAACAAGGGCACGACTTGCTAAACAGGTTGATTAATCGGAACAGTGGCTTGAGGAGGCACAAAACCCGGAGCAAGACCATAAGGTGGGTCCCTTGCTACGGTCATACTTGGTGGAGGGTCCACAGTAACGCCGGTAATCTCAGAAACAACAGTGGGCTGGGTATCCATCTTAGCATTCATGACATGTAACAATTCCATCATACGCCCCATACCCCCTCGAAGGTCTTCGAGTTCATTGCTAAGGCGATCAATCTCTTTTGCCTGATCCTCCATTCTTTTCCGAGTTTGAGCTCTGGTGTTGTATTGGTGCCGAGAACTCAGGGTGACGAAACTGGAAGGTGAGAGAACCGAGTGTGAGAAATCGGGAGACACATGCAATGCAAAAAAGTAAATGATGCTAAAATGTGAATGTACATGAAGATTTCATGGAATTCAAAACATTTACTAATGTCGTGGGGTACCAAGGAAATCTTTTTCTTGTTTTTTCATTTTATATTTTTTTTATTTATGGTATCCCGCGATATCCATTAATGATGTTTGAACTCCGTGAAATACAATGCGATGAGATGCTTTATGGATGCAATGCATGAAAACACACAAAGTCCTAGGTTAAAGGCTTGCACGAGGTTCAAAGGCAAGTACCCTCCCCTGAAGCTAGATGGTTCATCCTGTCCTACGAAAGTAACCAGGTTCTAAGGGATCTCAATATCATTGATCCTTCACAAGGGTGGTTGTTCAGAAGGCAACTTACTTGCCAACCAAAACCCTCCAAGTTTAAGATCTCAATGAGCGTAGTATCGAGTGTCAACCAACTTCAGTCTGCACCAAAGCCGGTTACCTCACTACTTTCTAAAGGCCAAGATGAGTTAACTAGGGTTCTAAAAGTCAGTTAGTGCATTGACAACATATGGCAGCCTCAATATTATCCTCAACTTGACTTAAGGAATATAAGCACCAACCAAGAAGTCGCACTAGCTATGGCCACCAGATCAACCGTATCGATATACGTCGTACAGTTTCCTTGGTCTATTGCCATTTACCTAAGGTACACTAGATCCGGGTTAGGACCTTTCTCACAGCACAAGGAACAGTCCCACAATCAAAGTACAATAGATACATGCAAATGAATAGTAACACAGATAGTAATAAATATGAACAAGTTAGGGATAACCCTCAAAAGTTAGGAGTCCCCAGTGAAGTCGCCATTTTCTGTTGCGGTGGAAATAGGATATCAAATTATTAATTAATTTGAATCACAATTCAATTCACAACCGCTCTTTGATTTATCCGAAGGAAAAGGTCAAAAGAGGGAAAACCTATTTTGCATCGTAAACACAATGCGGGGAAAGATCTAGGGTTCGGGGGTTGGTTAAATTTAGGGAAGGTATTAGCACCCTAAACTTCTGTAGTACTCTACAGGAACCTTTTGTTCAGATGTTTACTATTCGCTTTATTCATTTGCTTAAGATATATGTACAAAGGGATTAAAAGTGAGAAAAAAGACCTAAGGGGTTAATTCTAAGTTTACTCGGCAAGACATCGCATCTTGTGCCTACGTATCCTTACGGGAGTGGAATCAGAGTAATCGTAGTTCCCCTCAAAAGGGAGGTTAGAGACTTCTTGACTGTGGTCAAGGTCTCAAGGGGAATAAACGTATCTTAAGGACACGCTTACGTGGAGTGTAGAAACTCCAAATCTCTACGTTGAAATGTTAAGTTGTAATTAGGGTTAAATTAGGTTAGGGATTCCGCGGCGGGAAACCCTAAAATGAGCGCGGCGGCTCTTTGACCTAATGCTAGGGGTAAAATTGTGACTTTGCCTGCGGCGAGGCATCTGTGAAAATTAGGGTTTGTAGTTGTAAGGGTTTGAAGTTGTAAGGGTTTGAAGTTGAGGACTATTGACACGGCGGTCAAAAGCTAGACCTAATTCCTTCGGAGTGCGTAGTGTGACTGGAATATTAATGAAGATGTGAGATGATTGAGTTATGCAAGCAGAAAATAAAGACAGCAGTTAAAGCCATACAAACAGAAATTTAAAGGCAGAAACTTAAAGCGCGATTATTAGGTTCGCGTAGTTACATATGAGAAACAGATACAAATATAAATGAAACTTAAATGAAAACTCAACACAATAGTAATAAATATGGACTGCAAAAAATGAACACCCGTTAGTAGGCAGAGTTAGGCAGCAATGAGTTACGAGAAGATGTAGATTGAGACTTTACTATTGTTTGATTTAAAAAAATCTTACTAATTTAATGTTAGCTTTGCAAAAGAAATTTTAAAAAAAAGGTTTTATTTTTTTAAAAAAAGTCTTTCTTATTTTATTTTTAAAAAAAGGTTTTTATTATCCTTAATATTTATATTTTAAAAAAGATTTTTTTTTTATAACTACAAAATTAAAATGTTATATTTTTTTTTATAAAGATTTTTTAAATTATAAAATTAAAATGTTAAAAAAATGGGTTTTTTTTTAAAAAACATAAAACAAATTAAATTAAAAAAACAAAACATAAAATAAAAAAAAGAGGGGGGTTGGGCCGGTCATCACACCCGGACCCAACCCATTTGTTAGTCATGAGGGAACACTTTAGGGTTTCACCCCAGAGTACGTTCGCGGCGCCGTTTCACTCTTCTTCTCCTCTCTCTCGCTTCTCTTCTCTCTCGCTTCTCTTCTCTCTCGCTCATATCCTGAAATCAGACAGAAATTGGGTGAGGCAAAAATCTCATAGCTTACTTTTAGAGTGAAACGGCCGGTGATGTGCAGAACTGAGGCCCAAAGGTTGATTGCCCGCCGTTTTTTAACGAACGGCGAAGGTGGTCTTCCTTCGTTCGGTGGCGCGGTTGTTGATGTTGGTTCGTCGGAGACGATGATGAGGGTGCTGGTCCCTCTGAGTCTCGCGATTCTCGTTCGTTAGGGTTTCTGCGCTTGGAGTGTTCTTCGTTCTCTCTCTCTCACGCGGCTACCTTCCTCCCTTCTTGATGGTGAGATCGTCCCTTTTTATATACTTTTTTTTTCAATCATTCTTTTGGGCCTTTGATCTGATTTGCTGCTCTTTTTCTGAGATATGATTTCGTGTTGATTTTTGATGATTCGATTTGATTTTGTTTTCGTAACCAGCATACTTTTGATTTGATTGAAAGTTTGATATGATTTTGTTTGGTTTTTTTCAGATAACGATTGAACCATGTTCCCTCTTTTAGGGTTCGATTGGGATTTCGGTGAGATTGGATTTCATTTGTTTCTGATATATTTGATCTCATCTGATTTGAGATTCGCTTTTACTTTGATCTTATCTGATTGAATCTTATTTCCCTTCTTAAGATTTGATTGGGATTTCTTTTGTCATGATTCTGGGCTCGTGATTTGTGAACTTGGTGCTTTGGCTCGTTTTGATTCACTTGATACGATTTAATCTTCCCTGATTGGGAATTGATATCAATATCAAAATTGTTTTCTGTTATTTTTCTGATACAATTTGCCTTGCATCTTCAGGGTGGATACGGTTATGATCTGTCATGGACTTGGTCTGCTTTCCAGATATTGATTGGATTCATACAGATTCTGTTTGACACAACTGGATTTGTTTCGAAATGTTTTCATTCTGATTTGTTTTGGTTAACTGGATTATTTATTCTGATTCCATTTGAACTGCTTCGTGATAAACTGAATCATTCTTCTCTGATTTACTCGAACTCAATTCTTCTGATAGGGACCGTTTTGATACTATGGGCATCCTTTTTTACTGATGTGGTTCTTTTGATGCAGATTTTCAGTAAACTAACTTTGGTTATCCAATTTTCGATGTCGCTGTGGGTTTATTGGTTTTGGTCCTAATTTGATATCACTGAGTTTCGAATCTGGCGTAGACTGATACGGCCATAGTGTTGGATCCTTTTGATGTCGATTGGATTTGTCTGGGGATTCATTGATGAACTGGGCGGTTTTTATGAATTGAATTGTCCATTCAAGTTTATGCCGCTCATGACTCGTTTTTGGCTTTGAGTTCTGTTATGAACTTTGGGGAATGTTGATGTTGTTTGATCTTTGATGCTTGTGTTAAACTTCCGGCGGGGGACTCATAACCTGACTGATACACTTACTTGCCTGGGCGGTGATGTTCGAACTGAGCCCAGGCATGTGCCTTTCGATCTTCTGCAATGAGCTTGCTCATTTGGTTCAAAAGGTGTTGCACTATTACGACATTCAGATTTATGAACTGGTTTTTTCTGATATGGATTCGGCTGGTTTTGTTTGGTTTTGAGACAACCTTTATGATGTTATTTGATTGTTGTTTTCAGACCTTGACCCGTGGGGATCTTATTTGAGGCGAGTTTCAACTGATCAAATTTGGGATTCTTTGTTTGATTGTTCTTGCGCTGAGCTTGTCTTGAACCGAACTTATTCTTTTGATTTACTGCCTTGTTGCTGTTGTTTCAGATATTAGTATTGGCTCTGATTCGTTTTCTGATACAAGTTCACTGACTCTTCTTTTTCTTCTTTCAGAGGGCAACTGATGGTGTGGTTATTGCCAGGTCAAAGCCATCGAGAAGGGTTACCCGGTGATGA
Source organism: Lathyrus sativus (assembly GCA_963859935.3). Classification (NCBI taxonomy): domain Eukaryota; kingdom Viridiplantae; phylum Streptophyta; class Magnoliopsida; order Fabales; family Fabaceae; genus Lathyrus; species Lathyrus sativus. The sequence goes on from CAWUDS030000773.1 coordinate 1,007,375, forward strand.
TGACCTTAGGGTCTGAACCATTTGGAACAGGATACTATAACCCTGACTTGTGTTTATATTTTTGCTTCTGATTAAATTGGTGATGAGCCCTGTGTTTGTGCACTTGTTTGTTTCATGAACTGAGTATGGTTTCGCTATGATCTTGTGCTGGCGCTCACTTATGTGTTGCTTGCCATTGAAACTGGTTTGAATGGGGACTTGCCTTTAACTGATGTTGCTGAATCTTGTGATACCTTGTCCTATGTTATTTTGCCGCAGCTTGTTGTGTCTCATTTTTCTGTACATGGTTCAGAACTGATGCTGCTCCTGAACTATTTAGGTTTTGAGTTCCAAATTCTGAATCTTGACATTGATGCGTTTGTGGCTTTTCAGGTGTTGGGAGTTTTGAAACCAAGGTGACTCAGACCTGCCGGCATCCGGGTTTGAGTCAAAATTTGCCTATGTTGCCTTATTCCCGTATCAGTTTGGAAATCCAATCGCGGCAAAACGAATCAGCCCCACTTCTTTTATTTTTTCTATCTCTCGGATGTCCCGCAACGATTAAGAACAGGTGTTACCTGATCTAACGCCTACGGCGCGGATTGGTAACGGGGGTAGGTCGCAGCTTCGGTTGTGCCACTCCCGGCACTCGATGATGACATCGTTCTGAGAGTGTCAAAAGCATCTTCTAACCTTTTTTTCTATATTGTTTGTTTTGCTTTGATGTGCAGGTTAGTCGAGATTTGCGGCGAAGCTTAAAGACAGCATGAAGATCCTTAGGAACTTTTAGGATTTAGGATAGATGCTTATTGACTTAATGTAATTCCTTGTGAAACAATTCAAATTCACTTATCAATTTGTAAATTATAAATATTGATGAAATGAAATTCAACAAATATTCATATTTGCTTTCTCACTTGTAAATTCAAAGTATCCATGAATACTAAATTCCTTCTTGAGTTGCAGCTTATAAGTACTTATGAACACAAAGTTCAAACTTACTTCTCTTTTGCCTTTTATAAATGATATCCCGCCATATAGTTATATCCAAACAAATTCAAATTAAAATCTCGTTGATCACATCACTTCTCAAAATAACCATAACAGTGCCCACTTCTTTTTCAAACCAACTTCATCTTATTAAGAGGAAACAAAAGCTGCTTTAGAAATGTTTCAACATCAAACAAGACGCGGCCCCGAGTCCAATCATATTTCTGACAAAACATACCGGCACCTTGACCCAATTGGCAAATAAATGCCTGTAATAATAGCCCGTTTTCAAGGAATTAGCAGAAGTTGTGTAAAATGACCAAAATACCCCTGGCACCAAATCTGCAAAACAAAAACCTCCATAACTGGTTAGCGGTTAGCAATGTACATATGAGATGATATGCGAAATGACTGGCTAAATATAAGGGTAAAATTTGGGGTATTACAATACTCAACGAAACTGACCGGACCCTGAACGCACAACGTAATAACTGGAGTCTGGATGCTCAACGAAAATGACCGGAGCCTGAACGCTCAACGTAATAACCGGAGTCTGGATACCCAACGAAACTGACCTGAGCCTGAACGCTCAACGTAATAACCGGAGTCTGGATACCCAACGAAACTGACTAGAGCCTGAACGATCAACGTAATAACAGGAGTCTGGATACACAACGAAACTGACCGGAACCTGAACGCTCAATGTAATAATCGGAGTCTGGATACCCAACGAAACTGACCGGAGCCTGAACCCTTAACTTAATAACCGGAGTCTGGATACCCAACAAAACTGACCGGAGCCTGAACGCTCAACAAAAAAACCAGAGTTTGGATACCCAACGAAACTGACCGGAGCCTGAACGCTCAACGTAATAACCGGAGTCTGGATACCCAACGAAACTGACCAGAGCCTGAACGCTCAACGTAATAACCGGAGTCTAGATACCCAACGAAACTGACCGGAGCCTGCTCGCACAACGTAATAACCGGAGTCTGGATACCCAACGAAACTGACCGGAGCCTGAACGCACAACGTAATAACCTGAGTCTGGACACCCAACGAAACTGACCGGAGCCTGAACATTCAACGTAATAACCGGAGTCTGGATACCCAACGAAACTGACCGGAGCCTGAACGCACAACATAATAACTGGAGTCTGGATGGCCAACGAATATGATCGGAGCCTGAGTGCTCAACGTAATAACCGGTTCTGGACACCCAACGAAACTGACCGGAGCCTGAACATTCAACGTAATAACCGGAGTCTGGATACCCAACGAAACTGACCGGAGCCTGAACGCACAACGTAATAACTGGTGTCTGGATATCCAACGAAACTGAACGGCACTTGAACGCTCAACGTAAAAACCGGAGTCTGGATACCCAACGAAACTGACCGGAGCCTGAACGCACAACGTAATAACTGGAGTCTGGATGCTCAACGAAAATGATCGGAGCCTGAACGCTCAACATAATAACCGGATTCTGGACACCCAACGAAACTGACCGGAGCCTGAACGCTCAACGTAATAACCGGAGTCTGGATACCCAACGAAACTGACCGGAGCCTGGACGCTCAACGTAATAACTGAAGTTTGGATACCAAACGAAACTGACCGGAGCCTGAACGCTCAATGTAATAACCGGAGTCTGGATACCCAACGAAACTGACCGGAGCCTGAACGCTCAACATAATAACCGGAGTCTGGATACACAACGAAACTGACCAGGGCCTGAATGCTCAACGTAATAACCGGAGTCTGGATACCCAACAAAACTGAACGGAGCCTGAACGCTCAACGTAATAACCGGAGTCTGGATACCTAAAAAAACTGACCGTAGCCAGAACGCACAACGTAATAACTGGAGTCTGGTTGCTCAACGAAAATGATCGGAGCCTGAATGCTCAACATAAAAACCAGAGTCTGGACACCCAACGAAACTGACCGGAGCCTGAACATTCAATGTAATAACCGGAGTCTGGATACCCAACGAAACTGACCGGAGCCTGAACGCTCAACGTAATAACCGGAGTCTGGATACCCAACGAAACTGACCGGAGCCTGAACGCTCAACGTAATAACCGGAGTCTGGATACCCAACGAAACTGACTGGAGCCTGAACGATCAACGTAATAACCGGAGTCTAGATACCCAACAAAACTGACCGGAGCCTGAATGCTCAATGTAATAACCGGAGTCTGGATACCCAACGAAACTGACCGGAGCCTGAACCCTCAACGTAATAACCGGAGTCTGGATACCCAACAAAACTGACCGGAGCCTGAATGCTCAACGTAAAAACCGGAGTCTGGATACCCAACGAAACTGACCAGAGCCTGAACGCTCAACGTAATAACCGGAGTCTGGATACCCAACGAAACTGACCGGAGCCTGAACGCTCAACGTAATAACCGGAGTCTAGATACCCAACGAAATTGACCGGAGCCTGCTCGCTCAACGTAATAACCGGAGTCTGGATACCTAACAAAACTGACCGGAGCCTGAACGCTCAACGTAATAACCGGAGTCTGGATACCCAGCAAAACTGACCGGAGCCTGAACGCTCAACGTAAAAACCGGAGTCTGGATACCTAACGAAACTGACCAGAGCCTGAACGCTCAATGTAATAACCGGAGTCTGGATACACAACGAAACTGACCAGAGCCTGAACGCTCAACGTAATAACCGTAGTCTGGATACCCAACGGAACTGAATGGAGCCTGAACGCTCAACGTAATAACCGGAGTCTGGATACCCAACGAAACTGACCGGAGCCTGAACGCACAACGTAATAACTGGAGTCTGGATGCTCAACGAAAATGATCGGAGCCTGAACACTCAACGTAATAACCGGAGTCTGGATACCCAACATAACTGACCAGAGCCTGAACGTTCAACGTAATAACCGGAGTATGGATACCCAACGAAATTGATCGGAGCCTGAAGGCTCGATGTAATAACCGGAATTTGGATACCCAACGAAACTGACCTGAGCCTGAATGCTCAACGTAATAACCGGAGTCTAGATACTCAACGAAACTGATTGGAGCCTGAACGATCAATGTAATAACTGGAGTCTGGATACACAACGAAATTGATCGGAGCCTGATCGCTCAACGTAATATCCGGAGTCTGGATACACAACGAAACTGACCGGAGCCTGAACGCTCAACGTAATAACCGGAGTCTGGATACCCAACGAAACTGACCGGAGCCCTAACGCTCAACGTAATAACCGGAGTCTTGATACTCAACGAAACTGACCGGACCCTGAACGCACAACGTAATAACTGGAGTCTGGATGCTCAACGAAAATGACCGGAGCCTGAACGCTCAACGTAATAACTGGAGTCTGGATACCCAACGAAACTGACCTGAGCCTGAATGCTCAACGTAATAAACGGAGTCTGGATACCCAACGAAACTGACTGGAGCCTGAACGATCAACGTAATAACAGGAGTCTGGATACACAACGAAACTGACCGGAACCTGAACGCTCAATGTAATAATCGGAGTCTGGATACCCAACGAAACTGACCGGAGCCTGAACCCTTAACTTAATAACCGGAGTCTGGATACCCAACAAAACTGACCGAAGCCTGAACGCTCAACAAAAAAACCAGAGTTTGGATATCCAACGAAACTGACCGGAGCCTGAACGCTCAACGTAATAACCGGAGTCTGGATACCCAACGAAACTGACCGGAGCCTGAACGCTCAACGTAATAACCGGAGTCTAGATACCCAACGAAACTGACCGGAGCCTGCTCGCACAACGTAATAACCGGAGTCTGGATACCCAACGAAACTGACCGGAGCCTGAACGCACAACGTAATAACCAGAGTCTGGACACCCAACGAAACTGACCGGAGCCTGAACATTCAACGTAATAACCGGAGTCTGGATACCCAACGAAACTGACCGGAGCCTGAACGCACAACATAATAACTGGAGTCTGGATGCTCAACGAATATGATCGGAGCCTGACTGCTCAACGTAATAACCGGTTCTGGACACCCAACGAAACTGACCGGAGCCTGAACATTCAACGTAATAACCGGAGTCTGGATACCCAACGAAACTGACCGGAGCCTGAACGCACAATGTAATAACTGGTGTCTGGATATCCAACAAAACTGAACGGCACCTGAACGCTCAACGTAAAAACTGGAGTCTGGATACCCAACGAAACTGACCGGAGCCTGAACGCACAACGTAATAACTGGAGTCTGGATGCTCAACGAAAATGATCGGAGCCTGAACGCTCAACATAATAACCGGATTCTGGACGCCCAACGAAACTGACCGGAGCCTGAACGCTCAACGTAATAACCGGAGTCTGGATACCCAACGAAACTGACTGGAGCCTGAACGATCAACGTAATAACAGGAGTCTGGATACACAACGAAACTGACCGGAACCTGAACGGTCAATGTAATAATCGGAGTCTGGATACCCAACGAAACTGACCGGAGCCTGAACCCTTAACTTAATAACCGGAGTCTGGATACCCAACAAAACTGACCGGAGCCTGAACGCTCAACAAAAAAACCAGAGTTTGGATACCCAACGAAACTGACTGGAGCCTGAACGCTCAACGTAATAACCGGAGTCTGGATACCCAACGAAACTGACCGGAGCCTGAACGCTCAACGTAATAACCGGAGTCTAGATACCCAACGAAACTGACCGGAGCCTGCTCGCACAACGTAATAACCGGAGTCTGGATACCCAACGAAACTGACCGGAGCCTGAACGCACAACTTAATAACCAGAGTCTGGACACCCAACGAAACTGACCGGAGTCTGAACATTCAATGTAATAACCGGAGTCTGGATACCCAACGAAACTGACCGGAGCCTGAACGCACAACATAATAACTGGAGTCTGGATGCTCAACGAATATGATCGGAGCCTGACTGCTCAACGTAATAACCGGTTCTGGACACCCAACGAAACTGACCGGATCCTGAACATTCAACGTATTAACCGGAGCCTGGATACCCAACGAAACTGACCGGAGCCTGAACGCACAAAGTAATAACTGGTGTCTGGATATCCAACAAAACTGAACGGCACCTGAACGCTCAACGTAAAAACCGGAGTCTGGATACCCAACGAAACTGACCGGAGCCTGAACGCACAACGTAATAACTGGAGTCTGGATGCTCAACGACAATGATCGGAGCCTGAACGCTCAACATAATAACCGGAGTCTGGACACCCAACGAAACTGACCGGAGCCTGAACGCTCAACGTAATAACCGGAGTCTGGATACCCAACAAAACTGACTGGAGCCTGAACAATCAACGTAATAACAGGAGTCTGGATACACAATGAAACTGACCGGAACCTGAACGGTCAATGTAATAATCGGAGTCTGGATACCCAACGAAACTGACCGGAGCCTGAACCCTTAACTTAATAACAGGAGTCTGGATACCCAACAAAACTGACCGGAGCCTGAACGCTCAACAAAAAAACCAGAGTTTGGATACCCAACGAAACTGACCGGAGCCTGAACGCTCAACGTAATAACCGGAGTCTGGATACCCAACGAAACTGACCGGAGCCTGAACGCTCAACGTAATAACCGGAGTCTAGATACCCAACGAAACTGACCGGAGCCTGCTCGCACAACGTAATAACCGGAGTCTGGATACCCAACGAAACTGACCGGAGCCTGAACGCACAACGTAATAACCAGAGTCTGGACACCCAACGAAACTGACCGGAGCCTGAACATTCAACGTAATAACCGGAGTCTGGATACCCAACGAAACTGACCGGAGCCTGAACGCACAACATAATAACTGGAGTCTGGATGCTCAACGAATATGATCGGAGCCTGACTGCTCAACGTAATAACCAGTTCTGGACACCCAACGAAACTGACCGGATCCTGAACATTCAACGTATTAACCGGAGTCTGGATACCCAACGAAACTGACCGGAGCCTGAACGCACAATGTAATAACTGGTGTCTGGATATCCAACAAAACTGAACGGCACCTGAACGCTCAACGTAAAAACCGGAGTCTGGATACCCAACGAAACTGACCGGAGCCTGAACGCACAACGTAATAACTGGAGTCTGGATGCTCAACGAAAATGATCGGAGCCTGAACGCTCAACATAATAACCGGATTCTGGACGCCCAACGAAACTGACCGGAGCCTGAACGCTCAACGTAATAACCGGAGTCTGGATACCCAACGAAACTGACTGGAGCCTGAACGATCAACGTAATAACAGGAGTCTGGATACACAACGAAACTGACCGGAACCTGAACGGTCAATGTAATAATCGGAGTCTGGATACCCAACGAAACTGACCGGAGCCTGAACCCTTAACTTAATAACCGGAGTCTGGATACCCAACAAAACTGACCGGAGCCTGAACGCTCAACAAAAAAACCAGAGTTTGGATACCCAACGAAACTGACTGGAGCCTGAACGCTCAACGTAATAACCGGAGTCTGGATACCCAACGAAACTGACCGGAGCCTGAACGCTCAACGTAATAACCGGAGTCTAGATACCCAACGAAACTGACCGGAGCCTGCTCGCACAACGTAATAACCGGAGTCTGGATACCCAACGAAACTGACCGGAGCCTGAACGCACAACTTAATAACCAGAGTCTGGACACCCAACGAAACTGACCGGAGTCTGAACATTCAACGTAATAACCGGAGTCTGGATACCCAACGAAACTGACCAGAGCCTGAACGCACAACATAATAACTGGAGTCTGGATGCTCAACGAATATGATCGGAGCCTGACTGCTCAACGTAATAACCGGTTCTGGACACCCAACGAAACTGACCGGATCCTGAACATTCAACGTATTAACCGGAGTCTGGATACCCAACGAAACTGACCGGAGCCTGAACACACAACGTAATAACTGGTGTCTGGATATCCAACAAAACTGAACGGCACCTGAACGCTCAACGTAAAAACCGGAGTCTGGATACCCAACGAAACTGACCGGAGCCTGAACGCACAACGTAATAACTGGAGTCTGGATGCTCAACGACAATGATCGGAGCCTGAACGCTCAACATAATAACCGGAGTCTGGACACCCAACGAAACTGACCGGAGCCTGAACGCTCAACGTAATAACCGGAGTCTGGATACCCAACAAAACTGACTGGAGCCTGAACAATCAACGTAATAACAGGAGTCTGGATACACAATGAAACTGACCGGAACCTGAACGGTCAATGTAATAATCGGAGTCTGGATACCCAACGAAACTGACCGGAGCCTGAACCCTTAACTTAATAACAGGAGTCTGGATACCCAACAAAACTGACCGGAGCCTGAACGCTCAACAAAAAAACCAGAGTTTGGATACCCAACGAAACTGACCGGAGCCTGAACGCTCAACGTAATAACCGGAGTCTGGATACCCAACGAAACTGACCGGAGCCTGAACGCTCAACGTAATAACCGGAGTCTAGATACCCAACGAAACTGACCGGAGCCTGCTCGCACAACGTAATAACCGGAGTCTGGATACCCAACGAAACTGACCGGAGCCTGAACGCACAACGTAATAACCAGAGTCTGGACACCCAACGAAACTGACCGGAGCCTGAACATTCAACGTAATAACCGGAGTCTGGATACCCAACGAAACTGACCGGAGCCTGAACGCACAACATAATAACTGGAGTCTGGATGCTCAACGAATATGATCGGAGCCTGACTGCTCAACGTAATAACCAGTTCTGGACACCCAACGAAACTGACCGGATCCTGAACATTCAACGTATTAACCGGAGTCTGGATACCCAACGAAACTGACCGGAGCCTGAACGCACAATGTAATAACTGGTGTCTGGATATCCAACAAAACTGAACGGCACCTGAACGCTCAACGTAAAAACCGGAGTCTGGATACCCAACGAAACTGACCGGAGCCTGAACGCACAACGTAATAACTGGAGTCTGGATGCTCGACGAAAATGATCGGAGCCTGAACGCTCAACATAATAACCGAAGTCTGGACACCCAACGAAACTGACCGGAGCCTGAACGCTCAACGTAATAACCGGAGTCTGGATACCCAACGAAACTGACTGGAGCCTGAACGATCAACGTAATAACAGGAGTCTAGATACACAACGAAACTGACCGGAACCTGAACGCTCAATGTAATAATCGGAGTCTGGATACCCAACGAAACTGACCGGAGCCTGAACCCTTAACTTAATAACCGGAGTCTGGATACCCAACAAAACTGACCGGAGCCTGAACGCTCAACAAAAAAACCAGAGTTTGGATACCCAACGAAACTGACCGGAGCCTGAACGCTCAACGTAATAACCGGAGTCTGGATACCCAACGAAACTGACCGGAGCCTGAACACTCAACGTAATAACCGGAGTCTAGATACCCAACGAAACTGACCGGAGCCTGCTCGCACAACGTAATAACCGGAGTCTGGATACCCAACGAAACTGACCGGAGCCTGAACGCACAACGTAATAACCTGAGTCTGGACACCCAACGAAACTGACCGGAGCCTGAACATTCAACGTAATAAACTGAGTCTGGACACCCAACGAAACTGACCGGAGCCTGAATGCACATTATAATAACTGGAGTCTGGATGCTCAACGAATATGATCGGAGCCTGAGTGCTCAACGTAACAACCGGATCTGGACACCCAACGAAACTGACCGGAGCCTGAACATTCAACGTAATAATCGGAGTCTGGATACCCAACGAAACTGACCGGAGCCTGAACGCACAACGTAATAACTGGTGTCTGGATATCCAACGAAACTGAATGGAGCCTGAACGTTCAACGTAAAAACCGGAGTCTGGATACCCAACGAAACTGACCGGAGCCTGAACGCACAACGTAATAACTGGAGTCTGGATGCTCAACGACAATGATCGGAGCCTGAACGCTCAACATAATAACCGGAGTCTGGACACCCAACGAAACTGACCGGAGCCTGAACGCTCAACGTAATAACCGGAGTCTGGATACCCAACAAAACTGACTGGAGCCTGAACAATCAACGTAATAACAGGAGTCTGGATACACAATGAAACTGACCGGAACCTGAACGGTCAATGTAATAATCGGAGTCTGGATACCCAACGAAACTGACCGGAGCCTGAACCCTTAACTTAATAACAGGAGTCTGGATACCCAACAAAACTGACCGGAGCCTGAACGCTCAACAAAAAAACCAGAGTTTGGATACCCAACGAAACTGACCGGAGCCTGAACGCTCAACGTAATAACCGGAGTCTGGATACCCAACGAAACTGACCGGAGCCTGAACGCTCAACGTAATAACCGGAGTCTAGATACCCAACGAAACTGACCGGAGCCTGCTCGCACAACGTAATAACCGGAGTCTGGATACCCAACGAAACTGACCGGAGCCTGAACGCACAACGTAATAACCAGAGTCTGCACACCCAACGAAACTGACCGGAGCCTGAACATTCAACGTAATAACCGGAGTCTGGATACCCAACGAAACTGACCGGAGCCTGAACGCACAACATAATAACTGGAGTCTGGATGCTCAACGAATATGATCGGAGCCTGACTGCTCAACGTAATAACCAGTTCTGGACACCCAACGAAACTGACCGGATCCTGAACATTCAACGTATTAACCGGAGTCTGGATACCCAACGAAACTGACCGGAGCCTGAACGCACAATGTAATAACTGGTGTCTGGATATCCAACAAAACTGAACGGCACCTGAACGCTCAACGTAAAAACCGGAGTCTGGATACCCAACGAAACTGACCGGAGCCTGAACGCACAACGTAATAACTGGAGTCTGGATGCTCAACGAAAATGATCGGAGCCTGAACGCTCAACATAATAACCGAAGTCTGGACACCCAACGAAACTGACCGGAGCCTGAACGCTCAACGTAATAACCGGAGTCTGGATACCCAACGAAACTGACTGGAGCCTGAACGATCAACGTAATAACAGGAGTCTAGATACACAACGAAACTGACCGGAACCTGAACGCTCAATGTAATAATCGGAGTCTGGATACCCAACGAAACTGACCGGAGCCTGAACCCTTAACTTAATAACCGGAGTCTGGATACCCAACAAAACTGACCGGAGCCTGAACGCTCAACAAAAAAACCAGAGTTTGGATACCCAACGAAACTGACCGGAGCCTGAACGCTCAACGTAATAACCGGAGTCTGGATACCCAACGAAACTGACCGGAGCCTGAACGCTCAACGTAATAACCGGAGTCTAGATACCCAACGAAACTGACCGGAGCCTGCTCGCACAACGTAATAACCGGAGTCTGGATACCCAACGAAACTGACCGGAGCCTGAACGCACAACGTAATAACCTGAGTCTGGACACCCAACGAAACTGACCGGAGCCTGAACATTCAACGTAATAAACTGAGTCTGGACACCCAACGAAACTGACCGGAGCCTGAATGCACATTATAATAACTGGAGTCTGGATGCTCAACGAATATGATCGGAGCCTGAGTGCTCAACGTAACAACCGGATCTGGACACCCAACGAAACTGACCGGAGCCTGAACATTCAACGTAATAATCGGAGTCTGGATACCCAACGAAACTGACCGGAGCCTGAACGCACAACGTAATAACTGGTGTCTGGATATCCAACGAAACTGAATGGAGCCTGAACGTTCAACGTAAAAACCGGAGTCTGGATACCCAACGAAACTGACCGGAGCCTGAACGCACAACGTAATAACTGGAGTCTGGATGCTCTTCGAAAATGATCGGAGCCTGAACGCTCAACATAATAACCGGAGTCTGGACACCCAACGAAACTGACGGGAGCCTGAACGCTCAACGTAATAACCGGAGTCTGGATACCCAACGAAACTGACCGGAGCCTGGACGCTCAACGTAATAACTGAAGTCTGGATACCAAACGAAACTGACCGGAGCCTGAACGCTCAATGTAATAACCGGAGTCTGGATACCCAACGAAACTGACCGGAGCCTGGACGCTCAACGTAATAACTGAAGTTTGGATACCAAACGAAACTGACCGGAGCCTGAACGCTCAATGTAATAACCGGAGTCTGGATGCTCAACGAAAATGATCGGAGCCTGAACGCTCAACGTAATAACCGGAGTCTGGACACCCAACGAAACTGACCGGAGCCTAAACGCTCAACGTAATAACCGGAGTCTGGATACCCAACGAAACTGACCGGAGCCTGGACGCTCAACGTAATAACTGAAGTCTGGATACCAAACGAAACTGACCGGAGCCTGAACGCTCAATGTAATAACCGGAGTCTGGATACCCAACGAAACTGACCGGAGCCTGAACGCTCAACGTAATAACCGGAGTCTGGATACCCAATGAAACTGACCGGAGCCTGAACGCTCAATGTAATAACCGGAGTCTGGATACCCAACGAAACTGACCGGAGCCTGAACGCTCAACGTAATAACCGGAGTCTGGATACACAACGAAACTGACCAGGGCCTGAACGCTCAACGTAATAACCGGAGTCTGGATACCCAACAAAACTGAACGGAGCCTGAACGCTCAACGTAATAACCGGAGTCTGGATACCCAACAAAACTGACCGTAGCCAGAACGCACAACGTAATAACTGGAGTCTGGTTGCTCAACGAAAATGATCGGAGCCTGAATGCTCAACGTAAAAACCAGAGTCTGGACACCCAACGAAACTGACCGGAGCCTGAACATTCAATGTAATAACCGGAGTCTGGATACCCAACGAAACTGACCGGAGCCTGAACGCTCAACGTAATAACCGGAGTCTGGATACCCAACGAAACTGACCGGAGCCTGAACGCTCAATGTAATAACCGGAGTCTGGATACCTAACGAAACTGACTGGAGCCTGAACGATCAACGTAATAACCGGAGTCTGGATACCCAACGAAACTGACCGGAGCCTGAACGCTCAATGTAATAACCGAAGTCTGGATACCCAACGAAACTGACCGGAGCCTGAACCCTTAACGTAATAACCGGAGTCTGGATACCCAACAAAAATGACCGGAGCCTGAACGCTCAACGTAAAAACCGGAGTCTGGATACCCAACGAAACTGACCAGAGCCTGAACGCTCAACGTAATAACCGGAGTCTGGATACCCAACGAAACTGACCGGAGCCTGAACGCTCAACGTAATAACCGGAGTCTAGATACCCAACGAAATTGACCGGAGCCTGCTCGCTCAACGTAATAACCGGAGTCTGGATACCCAATGAAACTGACCGGAGCCTGAACGCTCAACGTAATAACCGGAGTCTGGATACCCAGCAAAACTGACCGGAGCCTGAACGCTCAACGTAAAAACCGGAGTCTGGATACCCAACGAAACTGATCGGAGCCTGAACGTTCAATGTAATAACCGGAGTCTAGATACACAACGAAACTGACCAGAGCCTGAACGCTCAACGTAATAACCGGAGTCTGGATACCCAACGAAACTGAATGGAGCCTGAACGCTCAACGTAATAACCGGAGTCTGGATACCCAACGAAACTGACCGGAGCCTGAACGCACAACGTAATAACTGGAGTCTGGATGCTCAACGAAAATGATCGGAGCCTGAACACTCAACGTAATAACCGGAGTCTGGATACCCAACATAACTGACCAGAACCTGAACGTTCAACGTAATAACCGGAGTATGGATACCCAACGAAATTGATCGGAGCCTGAAGGCTCGACGTAATAACCGGAATCTGGATACCCAACGAAACTGACCTGAGCCTGAACGCTCAACGTAATAACCGGAGTCTGGATACTCAACGAAACTGACTGGAGCCTGAACGATCAACGTAATAACTGGAGTCTGGATACACAACGAAATTGATCGTAGCCTGATCGCTCAACGTAATAACCGGAGTCTGGATACACAACGAAACTGACCGGAGCCTGAACGCTCAACGTAATAACCGGAGTCTGGATACCCAACGAAACTGACCGGAGCCCGAACGCTCAACGTAATAACCAGAGTCTTGATACTCAACGAAACTGACCGGACCCTAAACGCACAACGTAATAACTGGAGTCTGGATGCTCAACGAAAATGACCGGAGCCTGAACGCTCAACGTAACAACCGGAGTCTGGATAACCAGCGAAACTGACCTGAGCCTGAACGCTCAACGTAATAACCGGAGTCTGGATACCCAACGAAACTGACTGGAGCCTGAATGATCAATGTAATAACAGGAGTCTGGATACACAACGAAAATGACCGGAACCTGAACGCTTAATGTAATAATCGGAGTCTGGATACCCAACGAAACTGACCGGAGCCTGAACCCTTAACTTAATAATCGGAGTCTAGATACCCAACAAAACTGACCGGAGCCTGAACGCTCAACAAAAAAACCAGAGTTTGGATACCCAACGAAACTGACCGGAGCCTGAACGCTCAACGTAATAACCGGAGTCTGGATACCCAACGAAACTGACCGGAGCCTGAACGCTCAACGTAATAACCGGAGTCTAGATACCTAACGAAACTGACCGGAGCCTGCTCGCACAACGTAATAACCGGAGTCTGGATACCCAACTAAACTGACCAGAGCCTGAACGCACAACGTAATAACCTGAGTCTGGACACCCAACGAAACTGACCGGAGCCTGAACATTCAACGTAATAACCGGAGTCTGGACACCCAACGAAACTTACCGGAGCCTGAACGCACAACATAATAACTGGAGTCTGGATGCTCAACGAATATGATCGGAGCCTGAGTGCTCAACGTAATAACCAGATCTGGACACCCAACGAAACTGACCGGAGCCTGAACATTCAACGTAATAACCGGAGTCTGGATACCCAACGAAACTGACCGGAGCCTGAACGCACAACGTAATAACTGGTGTCTGGATATCCAACGAAACTGAACGGCACCTGAACGCTCAACGTAAAAACCGGAGTCTGGATACCCAACGAAACTGACCGGAACCTGAACGCACAACGTAATAACTGGAGTCTGGATGCTCAATGAAAATGATCGGAGCCTGAACGCTCAACATAATAACCGGAGTCTGGACACCCAACGAAACTGACCGGAGCCTGAACGCTCAACGTAATAACCGGAGTCTGGATACCCAACGAAACTGACCGGAGCCTGGATGCTCAACGTAATAACTGAAGTCTGGATACCAAACGAAACTGACCGGAGCCTGAACGCTCAATGTAATAACCGGAGTCTGGATACCCAACGAAACTGACCGGAGCCTGGACGCTCAACGTAATAACTGAAGTTTGGATACCAAACGAAACTGACCGGAGCCTGAACGCTCAATGTAATAACCGGTGTCTGGATACCCAACGAAACTGACCGGAGCCTGAACGCTCAACGTAATAACCGGAGTCTGGATACACAACGAAACTGACCAGGGCCTGAACGCTCAACGTAATAACCTGAGTCTGGATACCCAACAAAACTGAACGGAGCCTGAACGCTCAACGTAATAACCGGAGTCTGGATACCCAACAAAACTGACCGTAGCCAGAACGCACAATGTAATAACTGGAGTCTGGTTGCTCAACGAAAATGATCGGAGCCTGAATGCTCAACGTAAAAACCAGAGTCTGGACACCCAACGAAACTGACCGGAGCCTGAACATTCAATGTAATAACCGGAGTCTGGATACCCAACGAAACTGACCGGAGCCTGAACACTCAACGTAATAACCGGAGTCTGGATACCCAACGAAACTGACCGGAGCCTGAACGCTCAACGTAATAACCGGAGTCTGGATACCCAACGAAACTGACTGGAGCCTGAACGATCAACGTAATAACCGGAGTCTGGATACCCAACAAAATTGACCGGAGCCTGAACGTTCAATGTAATAACCGGAGTCTGGATACCCAACGAAACTGACCGGAGCCTGAACCCTCAACGTAATAACCGGAGTTTGGATACCCAACAAAACTGACCGGAGCATGAACGCTCAACGTAAAAACCGGAGTCTGGATACCCAACGAAACTGACCAGAGCCTGAACGCTCAACGTAATAACCGGAGTCTGGATACCCAACAAAACTGACCGGAGCCTGAACGCTCAACGTAATAACCGGAGTCTAGATACCCAACGAAATTGACCGGAGCCTGCTCGCTCAACGTAATAACCGGAGTCTGGATACCCAACGAAACTGACCGGAGCCTGAACGCTCAATGTAATAACCGGAGTCTGGATACCCAGCAAAACTGACCGGAGTCTGGATACCCAGCAAAACTGACCGGAGCCTGAACGCTCAACGTAAAAACCGGAGTCTGGATACCCAACGAAACTGACCGGAGCCTGAACGCTCAATGTAATAACCGGAGTCTGGATACACAACGAAACTGACCAGAGCCTGAACGCTCAACATAATAACCGGAGTCTGGATACCCAACGAAACTGAATGGAGCCTGAACGCTCAACGTAATAACCGGAGTCTGGATACCCAACGAAACTGACAGGAGCCTGAACGCACAACGTAATAACTGGAGTCTGGATGCTCAACGAAAATGATCGGAGCCTGAACACTCAACGTAATAACCGGAGTCTGGATACCCAACATAACTGACCAGAGCCTGAACGTTCAACGTAATAACCGGAGTATGGATACCCAACGAAATTGATCGGAGCCTGAAGGCTCGACGTAATAACCGGAATCTGGATACCCAACGAAACTGACTGGAGCCTGAACGATCAACGTAATAACTGGAGTCTGGATACACAACGAAATTGATCGTAGCCTGATCGCTCAACGTAATAACCGGAGTCTGGATACACAACGAAACTGACCGGATCCTGAACGCTCAACGTAATAACCGGAGTCTGGATACCCAACGAAACTGACCGGAGCCCGAAGGCTCAACGTAATAACTGGAGTTTTGATACTCAACGAAACTGACCGGACCCTGAACACACAACGTAATAACTGGAGCCTGGATGCTCAACGAAAATGACCGGAGCCTGAACGCTCAACGTAATAACCGGAGTCTGGATACCCAACGAAACTGACCTGAGCCTGAACGCTCAACGTAATAACCGGAGTCTGGATACCCAACGAAACTGACTGGAGCCTGAACGATCAACGTAATAAGGAGTCTGGATACACAACGAAACTGACCGGAACCCGAACGCTCAATGTAATAACCGGAGTCTGGATACCCAACGAAACTGACCGGAGCCTGAACCCTTAACTTAATAACCGGAGTCTAAATACCCAACAAAACTGACCGGAGCCTGAACGCTCAACAAAAAAACCAGAGTTTGGATACCCAACGAAACTGACCGGAGCCTGAACGCTCAACGTAATAACCGGAGTCTGGATACTCAACGAAACTGACTGGAGCCTGAACGATCAACGTAATAACTGGAGTCTGGATACACAACGAAATTGATCGTAGCCTGATCGCTCAACGTAATAACCGGAGTCTGGATACACAACGAAACTGACCGGAGCCTGAACGCTCAACGTAATAACCGGAGTCTGGATACCCAACGGAACTGACCGGAGCCCGAACGCTCAACGTAATAACTGGAGTTTTGATACTCAACGAAACTGACCGGACCCTAAACGCACAACGTAATAACTGGAGTCTGGATGCTCAACGAAAATGACCGGAGCCTGAACGCTCAACGTAATAACCGGAGTCTGGATAACCAACGAAACTGACCTGAGCCTGAACGCTCAACGTAATAACCGGAGTCTGGATACCCAACGAAACTGAGTGGAGCCTGAACGATCAATGTAATAACAGGAGTCTGGATACACAACGAAACTGACCGGAACCTGAACGCTCAATGTAATAATCGGAGTCTGGATACCCAACGAAACTGACCGGAGCCTGAACCCTTAACTTAATAACCGGAGTCTAAATACCCAACAAAACTGACCGGAGCCTGAACGCTCAACAAAAAAACCAGAGTTTGGATACCCAACGAAACTGACCGGAGCCTGAACGCTCAACGTAATAACCGGAGTCTGGATACCCAACGAAACTGACCGGAGCCTGAACGCTCAACGTAATAACCGGAGTCTAGATACCCAACGAAACTGACCGGAGCCTGCTCGCACAACGTAATAACCGGAGTCTGGATACCCAACGAAACTGACCAGAGCCTGAACGCACAACGTAATAACATGAGTCTGGACACCCAACGAAACTGACCGGAGCCTGAACATTCAACGTAATAACCGGAGTCTGGACACCCAACGAAACTTACCGGAGCCTGAACGCACAACATAATAACTGGAGTCTGGATGCTCAACGAATATGATCGGAGCCTGAGTGCTCAACGTAATAACCGGATCTGGACACCCAACGAAACTGACCGGAGCCTGAACATTCAACGTAATAACCGGAGTCTGGATACCCAACGAAACTGACCGGAGCCTGAACGCACAACGTAATAACTGGTGTCTGGATATCCAACGAAACTGAACGGCACCTGAACGCTCAACGTAAAAACCGGAGTCTGGATACCCAACGAAACTGACCGGAACCTGAACGCACAACGTAATAACTGGAGTCTGGATGCTCAATGAAAATGATCGTAGCCTGAACGCTC
This sequence comes from Lathyrus sativus, assembly GCA_963859935.3. Classification (NCBI taxonomy): domain Eukaryota; kingdom Viridiplantae; phylum Streptophyta; class Magnoliopsida; order Fabales; family Fabaceae; genus Lathyrus; species Lathyrus sativus. The sequence goes on from CAWUDS030000773.1 coordinate 1,025,945, forward strand.
AACATAATAACCGGAGTCTGGACACCCAACGAAACTGACCGGAGCCTGAACGCTCAACGTAATAACCGGAGTCTGGATACCCAACGAAACTGACCGGAGCCTGGATGCTCAACGTAATAACTGAAGTCTGGATACCAAACGAAACTGACCGGAGCCTGAACGCTCAATGTAATAACCGGAGTCTGGATACCCAACGAAACTGACCGGAGCCTGGACGCTCAACGTAATAACTGAAGTTTGGATACCAAACGAAACTGACCGGAGCCTGAACGCTCAATGTAATAACCGGAGTCTGGATACCCAACGAAACTGACCGGAGCCTGAACGCTCAACGTAATAACCGGAGTCTGGATACACAACGAAACTGACCAGGGCCTGAACGCTCAACGTAATAACCTGAGTCTGGATACCCAACAAAACTGAACGGAGCCTGAACGCTCAACGTAATAACCGGAGTCTGGATACCCAACAAAACTGACCGTAGCCAGAACGCACAACGTAATAACTGGAGTCTGGTTGCTCAACGAAAATGATCGGAGCCTGAATGCTCAACGTAAAAACCAGAGTCTGGACACCCAACGAAACTGACCGGAGCCTGAACATTCAATGTAATAACCGGAGTCTGGATACCCAACGAAACTGACCGGAGCCTGAACGCTCAACGTAATAACCGGAGTCTGGATACCCAACGAAACTGACCGGAGCCTGAACGCTCAACGTAATAACCGGAGTCTGGATACCCAACGAAACTGACTGGAGCCTGAACGATCAACGTAATAACCGGAGTCTGGATACCCAACAAAATTGACCGGAGCCTGAACGTTCAATGAAATAACCGGAGTCTGGATACCCAACGAAACTGACCGGAGCCTGAACCCTCAACGTAATAACAGGAGTTTGGATACCCAACAAAACTGACCGGAGCATGAACGCTCAACGTAATAACCGGAGTCTGGATACCCAACGAAACTGACCGGAGCCTGCTCGTACAACGTAATAACCGGAGTCTGGATACCCAACGAAACTGACCAGAGCCTGAACACACAACGTAATAACCTGAGTCTGGACACCCAACGAAACTGACCGGAGCCTGAACCCTCAACGTAATAACCGGAGTTTGGATACCCAAAAAAACTGACCGGAGCATGAACGCTCAACGTAAAAACCGGAGTCTGGATACCCAACGAAACTGACCAGAGCCTGAACGATCAACGTAATAACCGGAGTCTGGATACCCAACAAAACTGACCGGAGCCTGAACGCTCAACGTAATAACCGGAGTCTAGATACCCAACGAAATTGACCGGAGCCTGCTCGCTCAACGTAATAACCGGAGTCTGGATACGCAACGAAACTGACCGGAGCCTGAACGCTCAATGTAATAACCGGAGTCTGGATACCCAGCAAAACTGACCGGAGCCTGAACGCTCAACGTAAAAACCGGAGTCTGGATACCCAACGAAACTGACCGGAGCCTGAACGCTCAATGTAATAACCGGAGTCTGGATACACAACGAAACTGACCGGAGCCTGAACGCTCAACGTAATAACCGGAGTCTGGATACCCAACGAAACTGAATGGAGCCTGAACGCTCAACGTAATAACCGGAGTCTGGATACCCAACGAAACTGACAGGAGCCTGAACGCACAACGTAATAACTGGAGTCTGGATGCTCAACGAAAATGATCGGAGCCTGAACACTCAACGTAATAACCGGAGTCTGGATACCCAACATAACTGACCAGAGCTTGAACGTTCAACGTAATAACCGGAGTATGGATACCCAACGAAATTGATCGGAGCCTGAAGGCTCGACGTAATAACCGGAATCTGGATACCCAACGAAACTGACCTGAGCCTGAACGCTCAACGTAATAACCGGAGTCTGGATACTCAACGAAACTGACTGGATCCTGAACGATCAACGTAATAACTGGAGTCTGGATACACAACGAAATTGATCGTAGCCTGATCGCTCAACGTAATAACCGGAGTCTGGATACACAACGAAACTGACCGGAGCCTGAACGCTCAACGTAATAACCGGAGTCTGGATACCCAACGAAACTGACCGGAGCCCGAACGCTCAACGTAATAACCGGAGTCTTGATACTCAACGAAACTGACCGGACCCTAAACGCACAACGTAATAACTGGAGTCTGGATGCTCAACGAAAATGACCGAAGCCTGAACGCTCAACGTAATAACCGGAGTCTGGATAACCAACGAAACTGACCTGAGCCTGAACGCTCAACGTAATAACCGGAGTCTGGATACCCAACGAAACTGAGTGGAGCCTGAACGATCAATGTAATAACAGGAGTCTGGATACACAACGAAACTGACCGGAACCTGAACGCTCAATGTAATAATCGGAGTCTGGATACCCAACGAAACTGACCAGAGCCTGAACCCTTAACTTAATAACCGGAGTCTAAATACCCAACAAAACTGATCGGAGCCTGAACGCTCAACAAAAAAACCAGAGTTTGGATACCCAACGAAACTGACCGGAGCCTGAACGCTCAACGTAATAACCGGAGTCTGGATACCCAACGAAACTGACCGGAGCCTGAACGCTCAACGTAATAACCGGAGTCTAGATACCCAACGAAACTGACCGGAGCCTGCTCGCACAACGTAATAACCGGAGTCTGGATACCCAACGAAACTGACCAGAGCCTGAACGCACAACGTAATAACCTGAGTCTGGACACCCAACGAAACTGACCGGAGCCTGAACATTCAACGTAATAACCGGAGTCTGGACACCCAACGAAACTTACCGGAGCCTGAACGCACAACATAATAACTGGAGTCTGGATGCTCAACGAATATGATCGGAGCCTGAGTGCTCAACGTAATAACCGGATCTGGACACCCAACGAAACTGACCGGAGCCTGAACATTCAACGTAATAACCGGAGTCTGGATACCCAACGAAACTGACCGGAGCCTGAACGCACAACGTAATAACTGGGGTCTGGATATCCAACGAAACTGAACGACACCTGAACGCTCAACGTAAAAACCGGAGTCTAGATACCCAACGAAACTGACCGGAACCTGAACGCACAACGTAATAACTGGAGTCTGGATGCTCAATGAAAATGATCGTAGCCTGAACGCTCAACATAATAACCGGAGTCTGGACACCCAACGAAACTGACCGGAGCCTGAACGCTCAACGTAATAACCGGAGTCTGGATACCCAACGAAACTGACCGGAGCCTGGATGCTCAACGTAATAACTGAAGTCTGGATACCAAACGAAACTGACCGGAGCCTGAACGCTCAATGTAATAACCGGAGTCTGGATACCCAACAAAACTGACCGGAGCCTGGACGCTCAACGTAATAACTGAAGTTTGGATACCAAACGAAACTGACCGGAGCCTGAACGCTCAATGTAATAACCGGAGTCTGGATACCCAACGAAACTGACCGGAGCCTGAACGCTCAACGTAATAACCGGAGTCTGGATACACAACGAAACTGACCAGGGCCTGAACGCTCAACGTAATAACCTGAGTCTGGATACCCAACAAAACTGAACGGAGCCTGAACGCTCAACGTAATAACCGGAGTCTGGATACCCAACAAAACTGACCGTAGCCAGAACGCACAACGTAATAACTGGAGTCTGGTTGCTCAACGAAAATGATCGGAGCCTGAATGCTCAACGTAAAAACCAGAGTCTGGACGCCCAACGAAACTGACCGGAGCCTGAACATTCAATGTAATAACCGGAGTCTGGATACCCAACGAAACTGACTGGAGCCTGAACGATCAACGTAATAACCGGAGTCTGGATACCCAACAAAATTGACCGGAGCCTGAACGTTCAATGTAATAACCGGAGTCTGGATACCCAACGAAACTGACCGGAGCCTGAACCCTCAACGTAATAACAGGAGTTTGGATACCCAACAAAACTGACCGGAGCATGAACGCTCAACGTAAAAACCGGAGTCTGGATACCCAACGAAACTGACCAGAGCCTGAACGCTCAACGTAATAACCGGAGTCTGGATACCCAACAAAACTGACCGGAGCCTGAACGCTCAACGTAATAACCGGAGTCTAGATACCCAACGAAATTGACCGGAGCCTGCTCGCTTAACGTAATAACCGGAGTCTGGATACCCAACGAAACTGACCGGAGCCTGAACGCTCAATGTAATAACCGGAGTCTGGATACCCAGCAAAACTGACCGGAGCCTGAACGCTCAACGTAAAAACCGGAGTCTGGATACCCAACGAAACTGACCGGAGCCTGAACGCTCAATGAAATAACCGGAGTCTGGATACACAACGAAACTGACCAGAGCCTGAACGCTCAACGTAATAACCGGAGTCTGGATACCCAACGAAACTGAATGGAGCCTGAACGCTCAACGTAATAACCGGAGTCTGGATACCCAACGAAACTGACAGGAGCCTGAACGCACAACGTAATAACTGGAGTCTGGATGCTCAACGAAAATGATCGGAGCCTGAACACTCAACGTAATAACCGGAGTCTGGATACCCAACATAACTGACCAGAGCCTGAACGTTTAACGTAATAACCGGAGTCTGGATACCCAACGAAATTGACCGGAGCCTAAAGGCTCGACGTAATAACCGGAATCTGGATACCCAACGAAACTGACCTGAGCCTAAACGCTCAACGTAATAACCGGAGTCTGGATACTCAACGAAACTGACTGGAGCCTGAACGATCAACGTAATAACTGGAGTCTGGATATACAACGAAATTGATCGTAGCCTGATCGCTCAACGTAATAACCGGAGTCTGGATACACAACGAAACTGACCGGAGCCTGAACGCTCAACGTAATAACCGGAGTCTGGATACCCAACGAAACTGACCGGAGCCCGAACGCTCAACGTAATAACTGGAGTTTTGATACTCAACGAAACTGACCGGACCCTGAACGCACAACGTAATAACTGGAGCCTGGATGCTCAACGAAAATGACCGGAGCCTGAACGCTCAACGTAATAACCAGAGTCTGGATACCCAACGAAACTGACCTGAGCCTGAACGCTCAACGTAATAACCGGAGTCTGGATACCCAACGAAACTGACTGGAGCCTGAACGATCAACGTAATAACAGGAGTCTGGATACACAACGAAACTGACCGGAACCCGAACGCTCAATGTAATAACCGGAGTCTGGATACCCAACGAAACTGACCGTAGCCTGAACCCTTAACTTAATAACCGGAGTCTGGATACCCAACAAAACTGACCGAAGCCTGAACGCTCAACGAAAAAACCAGAGTTTGGATACCCAACGAAACTGACCGGAGCCTGAACGCTCAACGTAAAAACCGGAGTCTGGATACCCAACGAAACTGACCGGAGCCTGGACGCTCAACGTAATAACCGGAGTCTGGATACCCAACGAAACTGACCGGAGCCTGAACGCTCAACGTAATAACCGGAGTCTGGATACCCAACGAAACTGACCGGAGCCTGAACGCTCAACGTAATAACCGGAGTCTGGATACCCAACGAAACTGACCAGGGCCTGAACGATCAACGTAATAACCGGAGTCTGGATACCCAACGAAACTGACCGGAGCCTGAACGCTCAACGTAATAACCGGAGTCTGGATACCCAACGAAACTGACTGGAGCCTGAACCCTCAACATAATAACCGGAGTCTGGATACCCAACAAAACTGACCGGAGCCTGAACGCTCAACGTAAAAACCGGAGTCTGGATACCCAACGAAACTGACCGGAGCCTGAACGCACAACGTAATAACCGGAGTCTGGACACCCAACGAAACTGACCGGAGCCTGAACATTCAACGTAATAACCGGAGTCTGGATACCCAACGAAACTGACCGGAGCCTGAACGCACAACGTAATAACTGGAGTCTGGATGCTCAACGAAAATGACCGGAGCCTGAACGCTCAACGTAATAACCGGAGTCTGGATACCCAACGAAACTGACCTGAGCCTGAACGCTCAACGTAATAACCGGAGTCTGGATACCCAACGAAACTGACTGGAGCCTGAACGATCAACGTAATAACAGGAGTCTGGATACACAACGAAACTGACCGGAACCCGAACGCTCAATGTAATAACCGGAGTCTGGATACCCAACGAAACTGACCGGAGCCTGAACCCTTAACTTAATAACCGGAGTCTGGATACCCAACAAAACTGACCGAAGCCTGAACGCTCAACGAAAAAACCAGAGTTTGGATACCCAACGAAACTGACCGGAGCCTGAACGCTCAACGTAATAACCGGAGTCTGGATACCCAACGAAACTGACCGGAGCCTGAACGCTCAACGTAATAACCGGAGTCTGGATACCCAACGAAACTGACCGGAGCCTGAACGCTCAACGTAATAACCGGAGTCTAGATACCCAACGAAACTGACCGGAGCCTGCTCGTACAACGTAATAACCGGAGTCTGGATACCCAACGAAACTGACCAGAGCCTGAACACACAACGTAATAACCTGAGTCTGGACACCCAACGAAACTGACCGGAGCCTGAACATTCGACGTAATAACCGGAGTCTGGATACCCAACGAAACTGACCGGAGCCTGAACGCACAACATTATAACTGGAGTCTGGATGCTCAACGCAAATGATCGGAGCCTGAACGCTCAACGTAATAACTGGAGTCTGGACACCCAACGAAACTGACCGGAGCCTGAACATTCAACGTAATAACCGGAGTCTGGATACCCAACGAAACTGACCGGAGCCTGAACGCACAACGTAATAACTGGTGTCTGGATATCCAACGAAACTGAACGGAGCCTGAACGCTCAACGTAAAAACCGGAGTCTGGATACCCAACGAAACTGACCGGAGCCTGAACGCACAACGTAATAACTGGAGTCTGGATGCTCAACGAAAATGATCGGAGCCTGAACGCTCAACGTAATAACCGGAGTCTGGACACCCAACGAAACTGACCGGAGCCTGAACGCTCAACGTAATAACCGGAGTCTGGATACCCAACGAAACTGACCGGAGCCTGGACGCTCAACGTAATAACTGAAGTCTGGATACCAAACGAAACTGACCGGAGCCTGAACGCTCAATGTAATAACCGGAGTCTGGATACCCAACGAAACTGACCGGAGCCAGAACGCTTAGCGTAATAACCGGAGTCTGGATACCCAACAATACTGACCGGAGCCTGAACGCTCAACGTAATAACCGGAGTCTGGATACCCAACGAAACTGACCGGAGCCTGAACGCTCAACGTAATAACCGCAGTCTAGATACCCAACGAAACTGATCGGAGCCTGACGCTCAATGTAATAACCAGAGTCTTGATACTCAATGAAACTGACCAGAGCCTGAACGCACAACGTAATAACTGGAGTCTGGATGCTCAACGAAAATGATCGGAGCCTGAATGCTCAACGTAAAAACCAGAGTCTGGATACCTAACAAAACTGACCGGAGCCTGAACGCTCAACGTAAAAACCGGAGACTGGATACCCAACGAAACTGACCGGAGCCTGAACGCTCAACGTAACAACTGAAGTATGGATACCAAACGAAACTGACCGGAGCCTGAACACTCAATGTAATAACCGGAGTCTAGATACCCAACGAAACTGACCGGAGCTGAACGCTCAACATAATAACCGAAGTCTGGATACCCAACGAAACTGACCGGAGCCTGAACGCTCAATGTAATAACCGGAGTCTGGATACCCAACGAAACTGACCGGTGCCTGAACGCTCAACGTAATAACCGGAGTCTGGATACACAATGAAACTGACCAGGGCCTGAACGCTCAACGTAATAACCGGAGTCTGGATACCCAACGAAACTGAATGGAGCCTGAACGCTCAACGTAATAACCGGAGTCTGGATACCCAACAAAACTGACCGGAGCCAGAACGCACAACGTAATAACTGGAGTGTGGATAATGATCGGAGCCTGAATGCTCAACGTAAAAACCAGAGTCTGGACACCCAACGAAACTGACCGGAGCCTGAACACTCAATGTAATAACCGGAGTCTGGATACCCAACGAAACTGACCGGAGCCTGAACGCTCAACGTAATAACCGGAGTCTGGATACCCAACGAAACTGACCGGAGCCTGAACGCTCAACGTAATAACCGGAGTCTGGATACCCAACGAAACTGACCAGGGCCTGAACGATCAACGTAATAACCGGAGTCTGGATACCCAACGAAACTGACCGGAGCCTGAACGCTCAACGTAATAACCGGAGTCTGGATACCCAACGAAACTGACTGGAGCCTGAACCCTCAACATAATAACCGGAGTCTGGATACCCAACAAAACTGACCGGAGCCTGAACGCTCAACGTAAAAACCGGAGTCTGGATACCCAACGAAACTGACCGGAGCCTGAACGCACAACGTAATAACCGGAGTCTGGACACCCAACGAAACTGACCGGAGCCTGAACATTCAACGTAATAACCGGAGTCTGGATACCCAACGAAACTGACCGGAGCCTGAACGCATAACATAATAACTTGAGTCTGGATGCTCAACGAAAATGATCGGAGCCTGAACGCTCAACGTAATAACCGGAGTCTGGACACCCAACGAAACTGACCGGAGCCTGAACATTCAACGTAATAACCGGAGTCTGGATACCCAACGAAACTGACCGGAGCCTGAACGCTCAACGTAATAACCGGAGTCTAGATACCCAACGAAACTGACCGGAGCCTGCTCGTACAACGTAATAACCGGAGTCTGGATACCCAACGAAACTGACCGGAGCCTGAACACACAACGTAATAACCTGAGTCTGGACACCCAACGAAACTGACCGGAGCCTGAACATTCAACGTAATAACCGGAGTCTGGATACCCAACGAAACTGACCGGAGCCTGAACGCACAACATTATAACTGGAGTCTGGATGCTCAACGCAAATGATAGGAGCCTGAACGCTCAACGTAATAACCGGAGTCTGGACACCCAACGAAACTGACCGGAGCCTGAACATTCAACGTAATAACCGGTGTCTGGATACCCAACGAAACTGACCGGAGCCTGAACGCACAACGTAATAACTGGTGTCTGGATATCCAACGAAACTGAACGGAGCCTGAACGCTCAACGTAAAAACCGGAGTCTGGATACCCAACGAAACTGACCGGAGCCTGAACGCACAACGTAATAACTGGAGTCTGGATGCTCAACGAAAATGATCGGAGCCTGAACGCTCAACGTAATAACCGGAGTCTGGACACCCAACGAAACTGAGCGGAGCCTGAACGCTCAACGTAATAACCGGAGTCTGGATACCCAACGAAACTGACCGGAGCCTGGACGCTCAACGTAATAACTGAAGTCTGGATACCAAACGAAACTGACCGGAGCCTGAACGCTCAATGTAATAACCAGAGTCTTGATACTCAATGAAACTGACCAGAGCCTGAACGCACAACGTAATAACTGGAGTCTGGATGCTCAACGAAAATGATCGGAGCCTGAATGCTCAACGTAAAAACCAGAGTCTGGATACCCAACAAAACTGACCGGAGCCTGAACGCTCAACGTAAAAACCGGAGACTGGATACCCAACGAAACTGACCGGAGCCTGAACGCTCAACGTAACAACTGAAGTATGGATACCAAACGAAACTGACCGGAGCCTGAACACTCAATGTAATAACCGGAGTCTAGATACCCAACGAAACTGACCGGAGCTGAACGCTCAACATAATAACCGAAGTCTGGATACCCAACGAAACTGACCGGAGCCTGAACGCTCAATGTAATAACCGGAGTCTGGATACCCAACGAAACTGACCGGTGCCTGAACGCTCAACGTAATAACCGGAGTCTGGATACACAATGAAACTGACCAGGGCCTGAACGCTCAACGTAATAACCGGAGTCTGGATACCCAACGAAACTGAATGGAGCCTGAACGCTCAACGTAATAACCGGAGTCTGGATACCCAACAAAACTGACCGGAGCCAGAACGCACAACGTAATAACTGGAGTCTGGATGCTCAACGAAAATGATCGGAGCCTGAATGCTCAACGTAAAAACCAGAGTCTGGACACCCAACGAAACTGACCGGAGCCTGAACACTCAATGTAATAACCGGAGTCTGGATACCCAACGAAACTGACCGGAGCCTGAACGCTCAACGTAATAACCGGAGTCTGGATACCCAACGAAACTGACCGGAGCCTGAACGCTCAACGTAATAACCGGAGTCTGGATACCCAACGAAACTGACCAGGGCCTGAACGATCAACGTAATAACCGGAGTCTGGATACCCAACGAAACTGACCGGAGCCTGAACGCTCAACGTAATAACCGGAGTCTGGATACCCAACGAAACTGACTGGAGCCTGAACCCTCAACATAATAACCGGAGTCTGGATACCCAACAAAACTGACCGGAGCCTGAACGCTCAACGTAAAAACCGGAGTCTGGATACCCAACGAAACTGACCGGAGCCTGAACGCACAACGTAATAACCGGAGTCTGGACACCCAACGAAACTGACCGGAGCCTGAACATTCAACGTAATAACCGGAGTCTGGATACCCAACGAAACTGACCGGAGCCTGAACGCACAACATAATAACTGGAGTCTGGATGCTCAACGAAAATGATCGGAGCCTGAACGCTCAACGTAATAACCGGAGTCTGGACACCCAACGAAACTGACCGGAGCCTGAACATTCAACGTAATAACCGGAGTCTGGATACCCAACGAAACTGACCGGAGCCTGAACGCTCAACGTAATAACCGGAGTCTAGATACCCAACGAAACTGACCGGAGCCTGCTCGTACAACGTAATAACCGGAGTCTGGATACCCAACAAAACTGACCGGAGCCTAAACACACAACGTAATAACCTGAGTCTGGACACCCAACGAAACTGACCGGAGCCTGAACATTCAACGTAATAACCGGAGTCTGGATACCCAACGAAACTGACCGGAGCCTGGACGCTCAACGTAATAACTGAAGTCTGGATACCAAACGAAACTGACCGGAGCCTGAACGCTCAATCTAATAACCGGAGTCTGGATACCCAACGAAACTGACCGGAGCCTGAACGCTTAGCGTAATAACCGGAGTCTGGATACCCAACAATACTGACCGGAGCCTGAACGCTCAACGTAATAACCGGAGTCTGGATACCCAACGAAACTGACCGGAGCCTGAACGCTCAACGTAATAACCGGAGTCTGGATACCCAACGAAACTGATCGGAGCCTGAACGCTCAACGTAATAACCAGAGTCTGGATACTCAATGAAACTGACCAGAGCCTGAACGCACAACGTAATAACTGGAGTCTGGATGCTCAACGAAAATGATCGGAGCCTGAATGCTCAACGTAAAAACCAGAGTCTGGATACCCAACAAAACTGACCGGAGCCTAAACGCTCAACGTAAAAACCGGAGACTGGATACCCAACGAAACTGACCGGAGCCTGAACGCTCAACGTAACAACTGAAGTATGGATACCAAACGAAACTGACCGGAGCCTGAACACTCAATGTAATAACCGGAGTCTAGATACCCAACGAAACTGACCGGAGCTGAACGCTCAACATAATAACCGAAGTCTGGATACCCAACGAAACTGACCGGAGCCTGAACGCTCAATGTAATAATCGGAGTCTGGATACCCAACGAAACTGACCGGAGCCTGAACGCTTAACGTAATAACCGGAGTCTGGATACACAATGAAACTGACCAGGGCCTGAACGCTCAACGTAATAACCGGAGTCTCTATACCCAACGAAACTGAATGGAGCCTGAACGCTCAACGTAATAACCGGAGTCTGGATACCCAACAAAACTGACCGGAGCCAGAACGCACAACGTAATAACTGGAGTCTGGATGCTCAACGAAAATGATCGGAGCCTGAATGCTCAACGTAAAAACCAGAGTCTGGACACCCAACGAAACTGACCGGAGCCTGAACACTCAATGTAATAACCGGAGTCTGGATACCCAACGAAACTGACCGGAGCCTGAACGCTCAACGTAATAACCGGAGTCTGGATACCCAACGAAACTGACCGGAGCCTGAACGCTCAACGTAATAACCGGAGTCTGGATACCCAACGAAACTGACTAGGGCCTGAACGATCAACGTAATAACCGGAGTCTGGATACCCAACGAAACTGACCGGAGCCTGAACGCTCAACGTAATAACCGGAGTCTGGATACCCAACGAAACTGACTGGAGCCTGAACCCTCAACATAATAACCGGAGTCTGGATACCCAACAAAACTGACCGGAGCCTGAACGCTCAACGTAAAAACCGGAGTCTGGATACCCAACGAAACTGACCGGAGCCTGAACGCACAACGTAATAACCGGAGTCTGGACACCCAACGAAACTGACCGGAGCCTGAACATTCAACGTAATAACCGGAGTCTGGATACCCAACGAAACTGACCGGAGCCTGAACGCACAACATAATAACTGGAGTCTGGATGCTCAACGAAAATGATCGGAGCCTGAACGCTCAACGTAATAACCGGAGTCTGGACACCCAACGAAACTGACCGGAGCCTGAACATTCAACGTAATAACCGGAGTCTGGATACCCAACGAAACTGAACGGAGCCTGAACGCTCAATGTAAAAGCCAGAGTCTGGATACCCAACGAAACTGACCGGAGCCTGAACGCACAATGTAATAACTGGAGTCTGGATGCTGAACGAAAATGATCGGAGCCTGAACGCTCAACGTAATAACCGGAGTCTGGACACCCAACGAAACTGACTGGAGCCTGAACGCTCAACGTAATAACCGGAGTCTTGATACCCAACGAAACTGACCGGAGCCTGGACGCTCAACGTAATAACTGAAGTCTGGATACCAAACGAAACTGACCGGAGCCTGAACGCTCAATGTAATAACCGGAGTCTGGATACCCAACGAAACTGACCGGAGCCTGAACGCTTAGCGTAATAACCGGAGTCTGGATACCCAACGAAACTGACCGGAGCCTGAACGCTCAACGTAATAACCGGAGTCTGGATAACCAACGAAACTGACCGGAGCCTGAATGCTCAACGTAAAAACCAGAGTCTGGATACCCAACGAAACTGATCGGAGCCTGAACGCTCAACGTAATAACCGGAGTCTGGATACTCAATGAAACTGACCGGAGCCTGAACGCATAACGTAATAACTGGAATCTGGATACCCAACAAAACTGACCGGAGCCTGAACGCTCAACGTAAAAACTAGAGTCTGGATACCCAACAAAACAGACCGGAGCCTGAATGCTCAACGTAAAAACCGGAGTCTGGATACCCAAAGAAACTGACCGGAGCCTGAACGCACAACGTAATAACCGGAGTCTAGACACCCAACAAAACTGACCGGAGCCTGAACATTCAACGTAATAACCGGAGTCTGGATACCCAACGAAACTGTCCAGAGCCTGAACGGACAACATAATAACTAGAGTCTGGATGCTCAACGAAAATGATCGGAGCCTGAACGCTCAACGTAATAACCGGAGTCTGGACACCCAACGAAACTGACCGGAGCCTGAACATTCAACGTAATATTCGGAGTCTGGATACCCAACGAAACTGACCGGAGCCTGAACGCACAACGTAATAACTGGTGTCTGGATATCCAACGAAACTGAACGGAGCCTGAACGCTCAACGTAAAAACCAGAGTCTGGATACCCAACGAAACTGACCGGAGCCTGAACGCACAACGTAATAACTGGAGTCTGGATGCTCAACGAAAATGATCGGAGCCTGAACGCTCAACGTAATAACCGGAGTCTGGACACCCAACGAAACTGACCGGAGCCTGAACGCTCAATGTAATAACCGGAGTCTGGATACCCAACGAAACTGACCGGAGCCTGGACGTTCAACGTAATAACTGAAGTCTGGATACCAAACGAAACTGACCGGAGCCTGAACGCTCAATGTAATAACCGGAGTCTGGATACCCAACGAAACTGACCGGAGCCGGAACGCTTAGCGTAATAACCGGAGTCTGGATACCCAACGAAACTGACCGGAGCCTGAACGCTCAACGTAATAACCGGAGTCTGGATAACCAACGAAACTGACTAGAGCCTGAACGCTCAACGTAAAAACCAAAGTCTGGATACCCAACGAAACTGACCGGAGCTTGAACGCTCAATGTAATAACCGGAGTCTGGATACCCAACGAAACTGACTGGAGCCTGAACCCTCAACATAATAACCGGAGTCTGGATACCCAACAAAACTGACCGGAGCCTGAACGCTCAACGTAAAAACCGGAGTCTGGATACCCAACGAAACTGACCGGAGCCTGAACGCACAACGTAATAACCAGAGTCTAGACACCCAATGAAACTGACCGGAGCCTGAACATTCAACGTAATAACCGGAGTCTGGATACCCAACGAAACTGACCGGAGCCTGAACGCACAATATAATAACTGGAGTCTGGATGCTCAACGAAAATGATCGGAGCCTGAACGCTCAACGTAATAACCGGAGTCTGGACACCCAACGAAACTGACCGGAGCCTGAACATTCAACGTAATAACCTGAGTCTGGATACCCAACGAAACTGACCGGAGCCTGAACGCACAACGTAATAACTGGTGTCTGGATATCCAACGAAACTGAACGGAGCCTGAACGCTCAACGTAAAAACCAGAGTCTGGATACCCAACGAAACTGACCGGAGCCTGAACGCACAACGTAATAACTGGAGTCTGGATGCTCAACGAAAATGATCGGAGCCTGAACGCTCAACGTAATAACCGGAGTCTGGACACCCAACGAAACTGACCGGAGCCTGAACGCTCAATGTAATAACCGGAGTCTGGATACCCAACGAAACTGACCGGAGCCTGGACGTTCAACGTAATAACTGAAGTCTGGATACCAAACGAAACTGACCGGAGCCTGAACGCTCAATGTAATAACCGGAGTCTGGATACCCAACGAAACTGACCGGAGCCGGAACGCTTAGCGTAATAACCGGAGTCTGGATACCCAACGAAACTGACCGGAGCCTGAACGCTCAACGTAATAACCGGAGTCTGGATAACCAACGAAACTGACTGGAGCCTGAACGCTCAACGTAAAAACCAAAGTCTGGATACCCAACGAAACTGACCGGAGCTTGAACGCTCAATGTAATAACCGGAGTCTGGATACCCAACGAAACTGACTGGAGCCTGAACCCTCAACATAATAACCGGAGTCTGGATACCCAACAAAACTGACCGGAGCCTGAACGCTCAACGTAAAAACCGGAGTCTGGATACCCAACGAAACTGACCGGAGCCTGAACGCACAACGTAATAACCAGAGTCTAGACACCCAATGAAACTGACCGGAGCCTGAACATTCAACGTAATAACCGGAGTCTGGATACCCAACGAAACTGACCGGAGCCTGAACGCACAACATAATAACTGGAGTCTGGATGCTCAACGAAAATGATCGGAGCTTGAACGCTCAACGTAATAACCGGAGTCTGGACACCCAACGAAACTGACCGGAGCCTGAACATTCAACGTAATAACCTGAGTCTGGATACCCAACGAAACTGACCGGAGCCTGAACGCACAACGTAATAACTGGTGTCTGGATATCCAACGAAACTGAACGGAGCCTGAACGCTCAACGTAAAAACCAGAGTCTGGATACCCAACAAAACTGACCGGAGCCTGAACGCACAACGTAATAACTGGAGTCTGGATGCTCAACGAAAATGATCGGAGCCTGAACGCTCAACGTAATAACCGGAGTCTGGACACCCAACGAAACTGACCGGAGCCTGAACGCTCAATGTAATAACCGGAGTCTGGATACCCAACGAAACTGACCGGAGCCTGGACGCTCAACGTAATAACTGAAGTCTGGATACCAAACGAAACTGACCGGAGCCTGAACGCTCAATGTAATAACCGGAGTCTGGATACCCAACGAAACTGACCGGAGCCTGAACGCTTAGCGTAATAACCGGAGTCTGGATACCCAACGAAACTGACCTGAGCCTGAACGCTCAACGTAATAACCGGAGTCTGGATAACCAACGAAACTGACCGGAGCCTGAACGCTCAACGTAAAAACCAGAGTCTGGATACCCAACGAAACTGATCGGAGCCTGAATGCTCAACGTAATAACCGGAGTCTGGATACTGAATGAAACTGACCGGAGCCTGAACGCATAACGTAATAACTGGAATCTGGATACCCAACAAAACTGACCGGAGCCTGAACGCTCAACGTAAAAACCAGAGTCTGGATACCCAACAAAACAGACCGGAGCCTGAATGCTCAACGTAAAAACCGGAGTCTGGATACTCAACGAAACTGACCGGAGCCTGAACGCTCAACGTAACAACTGAAGTATGGATACCAAACGAAACTGACCGGAGCCTGAACACTCAATGTAATAACCGGAGTCTAGATACCCAACGAAACTGACCGGAGCTGAACGCTCAACATAATAACCGGAGTCTGGATACCCAACGAAACTGACCGGAGCCTGAACGCTCAATGTAATAACCGGAGTCTGGATACCCAACGAAACTGACCGGAGCCTGAACGCTCAACGTAATAACCGGAGTCTGGATACACAATGAAACTGACCAGGGCCTGAACGCTCAACGTAATAACCGGAGTCTGGACACCCAACGAAACTGAACGGAGCCTGAACGCTCAACGTAATAACCGGAGTCTGGATACCCAACAAAACTGACCGGAGCCAGAACGCACAACGTAATAACTGGAGTCTGGATGCTCAACGAAAATGATCGGAGCCTGAATGCTCAACGTAAAAACCAGAGTCTGGACACCCAACGAAACTGACCGGAGCCTGAACACTCAATGTAATAACCGGAGTCTGGATACCCAACGAAACTGACCGGAGCCTGAACGCTCAACGTAATAACCGGAGTCTGGATACCCAACGAAACTGACCGGAGCCTGAACGCTCAACGTAATAATCGGAGTCTGGATACCCAACGAAACTGACCAGGGCCTGAACGATCAACGTAATAACCGGAGTCTGGATACCCAACGAAACTGACCAGAGACTGAACGCTCAACGTAATAACCGGAGTCTGGATACCCAACGAAACTGACTGGAGCCTGAACCCTCAACATAATAACCGGAGTCTGGATACCCAACAAAACTGACCGGAGCCTGATCGCTCAACGTAAAAACCGGAGTCTGGATACCCAACGAAACTGACCGGAGCCTGAACGCACAACGTAATAACCGGAGTCTGGACACCCAACGAAACTGACCGGAGCCTGAACATTCAACGTAATAACCGGAGTCTGGATACCCAACGAAACTGACCGGAGCCTGAACGCACAACATAATAACTGGAGTCTGGATGCTCAACGAAAATGATCGGAGCCTGAACGCTCAACGTAATAACCGGAGTCTGGACACCCAACGAAACTGACCGGAGCCTGAACATTCAACGTAATAACCGGAGTCTGGATACCCAACGAAACTGAACGGAGCCTGAACGCTCAACGTAAAAGCCGGAGTCTGGATACCCAACGAAACTGACCGGAGCCTGAACGCACAATGTAATAACTGGAGTCTGGATGCTGAACGAAAATGATCGGAGCCTGAACGCTCAACGTAATAACCGGAGTCTGGACACCCAACGAAACTGACCGGAGCCTGAACGCTCAACGTAATAACCGGAGTCTTGATACCCAACGAAACTGACCGGAGCCTGGACGCTCAACGTAATAACTGAAGTCTGGATACCAAACGAAACTGACCGGAGCCTAAACGCTCAATGTAATAACCGGAGTCTGGATACCCAACGAAACTGACCGGAGCCTGAACGCTTATCATAATAACCGGAGTCTGGATACCCAACGAAACTGACCGGAGCCTGAACGCTCAACGTAATAACCGGAGTCTGGATAACCAACGAAACTGATCGGAGCCTGAACGCTCAACGTAATAACCGGAGTCTGGATACTCAATGAAACTGACCGGAGCCTGAACGCATAACGTAATAACTGGAATCTGGATACCCAACAAAACTGACCGGAGCCTGAACGCTCAACGTAAAAACTAGAGTCTGGATACCCAACAAAACAGACCGGAGCCTGAATGCTCAACGTAAAAACCGGAGTCTGGATACCCAACGAAACTGACCGGAGCCTGAACGCTCAACGTAACAACTGAAGTATGGATACCAAACGAAACTGACCGGAGCCTGAACACTCAATGTAATAACCGGAGTCTAGATACCCAACGAAACTGACCGGAGCTGAACGCTCAACATAATAACCGGAGTCTGGATACCCAACGAAACTGACCGGAGCCTGAACGCTCAATGTAATAACCGGAGTCTGGATACCCAACGAAACTGACCGGAGCCTGAACGCTCAACGTAATAACCGGAGTCTGGATACACAACGAAACTGACCAGGGCCTGAACGCTCAACGTAATAACCGGAGTCTGGACACCCAACGAAACTGAACGGAGCCTGAACGCTCAACGTAATAACCGGAGTCTGGATACCCAACAAAACTGACCGGAGCCAGAACGCACAACGTAATAACTGGAGTCTGGATGCTCAACGAAAATGATCGGAGCCTGAATACTCAACGTAAAAACCAGAGTCTGGACACCCAACGAAACTAACCGGAGCCTGAACATTCAATGTAATAACCGGAGTCTGGATACCCAACGAAACTGACCGGAGCCTGAACGCTCAACGTAATAACCGGAGTCTAGATACCCAACGAAACTGACTGGAGCCTGAACGATCAACGTAATAACCGGAGTCTGGATACCCAACGAAACTGACCGGAGCCTGAACGCTCAATGTAATAACCGGAGTCTGGATACCCAACGAAACTGACTGGAGCCTGAACCCTCAACATAATAACCGGAGTCTGGATACCCAACAAAACTGACCGGAGCCTGAACGCTCAACGTAAAAACCGGAGTCATGATACCCAACGAAACTGACCGGAGCCTGAACGCACAACGTAATAACCGGAGTCTAGACACCCAACGAAACTGACCGGAGCCTGAACATTCAACGTAATAACCGGAGTCTGGATACCCAACGAAACTGACCGGAGCCTGAACGCACAACATAATAACTGGAGTCTGGATGCTCAACGAAAATGATCGGAGCCTGAACGCTCAACGTAATAACCGGAGTCTGGACACCCAACGAAACTGACCGGAGCCTGAACATTCAACGTAATAACCGGAGTCTGGATACCCAACGAAACTGACCGGAGCCTGAACGCACAACGTAATAACTGGTGTCTGGATATCCAACGAAACTGAACGGAGCCTGAACGCTCAACGTAAAAACCAGAGTCTGGATACCCAACGTAACTGACCGGAGCCTGAACGCACAACGTAATAACTGGAGTCTGGATGCTCAACGAAAATGATCGGAGCCTGAACGCTCAACGTAATAACCGGAGTCTGGACATCCAACAAAACTGACCGGAGCCTGAACGCTCAACGTAATAACCGGAGTCTGGATACCCAACGAAACTGACCGGAGCCTGGACGCTCAACGCAATAACTGAAGTCTGGATACCAAACGAAACTGACCGGAGCCTGAACGCTCAATGTAATAACCGGAGTTTGGATACCCAAAGAAACTGACCAGAGCCTGAACGCTTAGCGTAATAACCAGAGTCTGGATACCCAACGAAACTGACCAGAGCCTGAACGCTCAACGTAATAACCGGAGTCTGGATACCCAACGAAACTGATCGGAGCCTGAACGCTCAACGTAAAAACCAGAGTCTGGATACCCAACAAAACTGATCGGAGCCTGAACGCTCAACGTAATAACCGGTGTCTAGATACTCAATGAAACTGACCAGAGCCTGAACGCATAACGTAATAACCGAAGTCTGGATACCCAACAAAACTGACCGGAGCCTGAACGCTCAACGTAAAAACCAGAGTCTGGATACCCAACAAAACTGACCGGAGCCTGAACGCTCAACGTAAAAACCGGAGTCTGGATACCCAACGAAACTGACCGGAGCCTGAACGCTCAACGTAACAACTGAAGTATGGATACCAAACGAAACTGACCGGAGCCTGAACACTCAATGTAATAACCGGAGTCTAGATACCCAACGAAACTGACCGGAGCTGAACGCTCAACATAATAACCGGAGTCTGGATACCCAACGAAACTGACTGGAGCCTGAACGCTCAATGTAATAACCGGAGTCTAGATACCCAACGAAACTGACCGGAGCCTGAACGCTCAACGTAATAACCAGAGCCTGGATACACAATGAAACTGACCAGGGCCTGAACGCTCAACGTAATAACCGGAGTCTGGATACCCAACGAAACTGAACGGAGCCTGAACGCTTAACGTAATAACCGAAGTCTGGAAACCCAACGAAACTGACCGGAGCCTGAACGCTCAATGTAATAACCGGAGTCTGGATACCCAACAAAACTGACTGGAGCCTGAACCCTCAACATAATAACTGGAGTCTCGATACCCAACAAAACTGACCGGAGCCTGAACGCTCAACGTAAAAACCGGAGTCTGGATACTCAACGAAACTGACCAGAGCCTGAACGCTCAAAGTAATAACCGGAGTCTGGATACCCAACGAAACTGACCGGAGCCTGAATGCTCAACGTAATAACCGGAGTCTAGATACCCAACGAAACTCACCGGAGCCTGCTCGCTCAATGTAATAACCAGAGTCTTGATACCCACCGAAACTTACCCGAGCCTGAACGCTCAACGTAATAACCGGAGTCTGGATACCCAACGAAACTGACCGGAGCCTGAACGCACAACGTAATAACTGGAGTCTGGATGCTCAACGAAAATGATCGGAGCCTGAACACTCAACGTAATAACCGGAGTCTGGATACCCAACATAACTAACCGGAGCCTGAACGTTCAACGTAATAACTGGAGTCTGGATACCCAACGAAATTCACCGGAGCCTGAAGGCTCGACGTAATAACCGGAATCTGGATACCGAACGAAACTGACCGGAGCCTGAACGCTCAACGTAATAACCGGAGTCTGGATACTCAACGAAACTGACTGGAGCCTGAACGATCAACGTAATTACTGGAGTCTGGATACACAACGAAATTGATCGGAGCCTGATCGGTCAACGTAATAACCGGAGTCTGGGTACACAACGAAACTGACCGGAGCCTGAACGCTCAACTTAATAACCGGAGTCTGGATACCCAACGAAACTGACCGGAGCCTGAACGCTCAACGTAAAAACCAGAGTCTGGATACCCAACGAAACTGACCGGAGCCTGAACGCTCAACGTAATAACTGGAGTCTGGATACTCAACGAAACTGACCGGAGCCTGAACGCATAACGTAATAACCGGAGTCTGGATACCCAACAAAACTGACCGGAGCCTGAACGCTCAACGTAAAAACCAGAGTCTGGATACCCAACAAAACTTACCGGAGCCTGAACGCTCAACGTAAAAACCGGAGTCTGGATACCCAACGAAACTGACCGGAGCCTAAACGCTCAACGTAACAACTGAAGTCTGGATACCAAACGAAACTGACCGGAGCCTGAACACTCAATGTAATAACTGGAGTCTAGATACCCAACGAAACTGACCGGAGCTGAACGCTCAACATAATAACCGGAGTCTGGATACCCAACAAAACTGACCGGAGCCTGAACGCTCAATGTAATAACCGGAGTCTGGATACCCAACGAAACTGACCGGAGCCTGAATGCTCAACGTAATAACCGGAGTCTGGATACACAACAAAACTGACCAGGGCCTGAACGCTCAACGTAATAACCGGAGTCTAGATACCCAACGAAACTGAACGGAGCCTGAATGCTCAACGTAATAACCGGAGTCTGGATACCCAACAAAACTGACCGGAGCCAGAACGCATAACGTAATAACTGGAGTCTGGATGCTCAACGAAAATGATCGGAGCCTGAATGCTCAACGTAAAAACCAGAGTCTGGACACCCAACGAAACTGACCGGAGCCTGAACATTCAATGTAATAACCGGAGTCTGGATACCCAACAAAACTGACCGGAGCCTGAACGCTCAACGTAATCACCGGAGTCTGGATACCCAACGAAACTTACTGGAGCCTGAATGATCAACGTAATAACCGGAGTCTGGATACCCAACAAAACTGACCGGAGCCTGAATGCTCAACGTAATAACCGGAGTCTGGATACCCAACGAAACTGACTGGAGCCTGAACCCTCAACATAATAACCGGAGTCTGGATACCCAACAAAACTGACCGGAGCCTGAACGCTCAACGTAAAAACCGGAGTCTGGATACCCAACGAAACTGACCAGAGCCTGAACGCTCAACGTAATAACCGGAGTCTGGATACCCAACGAAACTGACCGGAGCCTGAACGCTCAACGTAATAACCGGAGTCTAGTTACCCAACGAAACTGACCGGAGCCTGCTCGCTCAACGTAATAACCGGAGTCTAGATACCCAACGAAACTGACTGGAGCCTGAATGCTCAACGTAATAACCGGAGTCTGGATACCCAGCAAAACTGACCGGAGCCTGAACGCTCAACGTAAAAACCGGAGTCTGGATACCCAACGAAACTGACCGGAGCCTGAACGCTCAATGTAATAACCGGAGTCAGGATACATAAGGAAACTGACCAGAGCCTGAACGCTCAACTTAATAACCGGAGTCTGGATACCACACGAAACTGAACGGAGCCTGAACGCTCAACGTAATAACCGGAGTCTGGATACCCAACGAAACTGACCGGAGCCTGAACGCTCAATGTAATAACCGGAGTCTGGATACCCAACAAAACTGACTGGAGCCTGAACCCTCAACATAATAACTGGAGTCTGGATACCCAACAAAACTGACCGGAGCCTGAACGCTCAATGTAATAACCGGAGTCTGGATACCCAACAAAAATGACTGGAGCCTGAACCCTCAACATAATAACTGGAGTCTGGATACCCAACAAAACTGACCGGAGCCTGAACGCTCAACGTAAAAACCGGAGTCTGGATACTCAACGAAACTGACCAGAGCTTGAACGCTCAACGTAATAACCGGAGTCTGGATACCCAACGAAACTGACCGGAGCCTGAACGCTCAACGTAATAACCGGAGTCTAGATACTCAACGAAACTGACCGGAGCCTGCTCGATCAATGTAATAACCAGAGTCTTGATACCCAACGAAACTTACCCGAGCCTGAACGCTCAACGTAATAACCGGAGTCTGGATACCCAACGAAACTGACCGGAGCCTGAACGCACAACGTAATAACTGGAGTCTGGATGCTCAACGAAAATGATCGGAGCCTGAACACTCAACGTAATAACCGGAGTCTGGATACCCAACATAACTGACCGGAGCCTGAACGTTCAACGTAATAACTGGAGTCTGGATACCCAACGAAATTCACCGGAGCCTGAAGGCTCGACGTAATAACCGGAATCTGGATACCGAACGAAACTGACCGGAGCCTGAACGCTCAACGTAATAACTGGAGTCTGGATACTCAACGAAACTGACTGGAGCCTGAACGATCAACGTAATTACTGGAGTCTGGATACACAACGAAATTGATCGGAGCCTGATCGGTCAACGTAATAACCGGAGTCTGGGTACACAACGAAACTGACCGGAGCCTGAACGCTCAACGTAATAACCGGAGTCTGGATACCCAACGAAACTGACCGGAGCCTGAACGCTCAACGTAATAACCGGAGTCTGGATACCCAACGAAACTGACCGGAGCCTGAACGCT
The DNA here is from genome assembly GCA_963859935.3 of Lathyrus sativus. Classification (NCBI taxonomy): domain Eukaryota; kingdom Viridiplantae; phylum Streptophyta; class Magnoliopsida; order Fabales; family Fabaceae; genus Lathyrus; species Lathyrus sativus. Next base: position 1,049,740 of record CAWUDS030000773.1, read on the forward strand.
CAACGTAAAAACCAGAGTCTGGATACCCAACGAAACTGACCGGAGCCTGAACGCTCAACGTAATAACCGGAGTCTGGATACTCAACGAAACTGACCGGAGCCTGAACGCATAACGTAATAACCGGAGTCTGGATACCCAACAAAACTGACCGGAGCCTGAACGCTCAACGTAAAAACCAGAGTCTGGATACCCAACAAAACTTACCGGAGCCTGAACGCTCAACGTAAAAACCGGAGTCTGGATACCCAACGAAACTGACCGGAGCCTAAACGCTCAACGTAACAACTGAAGTCTGGATACCAAACGAAACTGACCGGAGCCTGAACACTCAATGTAATAACCGGAGTCTAGATACCCAACGAAACTGACCGGAGCTGAACGCTCAACATAATAACCGGAGTCTGGATACCCAACAAAACTGACCGGAGCCTGAACGCTCAATGTAATAACCGGAGTCTGGATACCCAACGAAACTGACCGGAGCCTGAACGCTCAACGTAATAACCGAAGTCTGGATACACAACAAAACTGACCAGGGCCTGAACGCTCAACGTAATAACCGGAGTCTAGACACCCAACGAAACTGAACGGAGCCTGAATGCTCAACGTAATAACCGGAGTCTGGATACCCAACAAAACTGACCGGAGCCAGAACGCACAACGTAATAACTGGAGTCTGGATGCTCAACGAAAATGATCGGAGCCTGAGTGCTCAACGTAAAAACCAGAGTCTGGACACCCAACGAAACTGACCGGAGCCTGAACATTCAATGTAATAACCGGAGTCTGGATACCCAACAAAACTGACCGGAGCCTGAACGCTCAACGTAATCACCGGAGTCTGGATACCCAACGAAACTGACCGGAGCCTGAACGCTCAACGTAAAAACCAGAGTCTGGATACCCAACGAAACTGACCGGAGCCTGAACGCTCAACGTAATAACTGGAGTCTGGATACTCAACGAAACTGACCGGAGCCTGAACGCATAACGTAATAACCGGAGTCTGGATACCCAACAAAACTGACCGGAGCCTGAACGCTCAACGTAAAAACCAGAGTCTGGATACCCAACAAAACTTACCGGAGCCTGAACGCTCAACGTAAAAACCGGAGTCTGGATACCCAACGAAACTGACCGGAGCCTAAACGCTCAACGTAACAACTGAAGTCTGGATACCAAACGAAACTGACCGGAGCCTGAACACTCAATGTAATAACCGGAGTCTAGATACCCAACGAAACTGACCGGAGCTGAACGCTCAACATAATAACCGGAGTCTGGATACCCAACAAAACTGACCGGAGCCTGAACGCTCAATGTAATAACCGGAGTCTGGATACCCAACGAAACTGACCGGAGCCTGAACGCTCAACGTAATAACCGGAGTCTGGATACACAACAAAACTAACCAGGGCCTGAACGCTCAACATAATAACCGGAGTCTAGATACCCAACGAAACTGAACGGAGCCTGAATGCTCAACGTAATAACCGGAGTCTGGATACCCAACAAAACTGACCGGAGCCAGAACGCATAACGTAATAACTGGAGTCTGGATGCTCAACGAAAATGATCGGAGCCTGAATGCTCAACGTAAAAACCAGAGTCTGGACACCCAACGAAACTGACCGGAGCCTGAACATTCAATGTAATAACCGGAGTCTGGATACCCAACAAAACTGACCGGAGCCTGAACGCTCAACGTAATCACCGGAGTCTGGATACCCAACGAAACTTACTGGAGCCTGAATGATCAACGTAATAACCGGAGTCTGGATACCCAACAAAACTGACCGGAGCCTGAATGCTCAACGTAATAACCGGAGTCTGGATACCCAACGAAACTGACTGGAGCCTGAACCCTCAACATAATAACCGGAGTCTGGATACCCAACAAAACTGACCGGAGCCTGAACGCTCAACGTAAAAACCGGAGTCTGGATACCCAACGAAACTGACCAGAGCCTGAACGCTCAATGTAATAACCGGAGTCTGGATACCCAACGAAACTGACCGGAGCCTGAACGCTCAACGTAATAACCGGAGTCTAGATACCCAACGAAACTGACCGGAGCCTGCTCGCTCAACGTAATAACCGGAGTCTAGATACCCAACGAAACTGACTGGAGCCTGAATGCTCAACGTAATAACCGGAGTCTGGATACCCAGCAAAACTGACCGGAGCCTGAACGCTCAACGTAAAAACCGGAGTCTGGATACCCAACGAAACTGACCGGAGCCTGAACGCTCAATGTAATAACCGGAGTCAGGATACATAAGGAAACTGACCAGAGCCTGAACGCTCAACTTAATAACCGGAGTCTGGATACCACACGAAACTGAACGGAGCCTGAACGCTCAACGTAATAACCGGAGTCTGGATACCCAACGAAACTGACCGGAGCCTGAACGCTCAATGTAATAACCGGAGTCTGGATACCCAACAAAACTGACTGGAGCCTGAGCCCTCAACATAATAACTGGAGTCTGGATACCCAACAAAACTGACCGGAGCCTGAACGCTCAATGTAATAACCGGAGTCTGGATACCCAACAAAAATGACTGGAGCCTGAACCCTCAACATAATAACTGGAGTCTGGATACCCAACAAAACTGACCGGAGCCTGAACGCTCAACGTAAAAACCGGAGTCTGGATACTCAACGAAACTGACCAGAGCCTGAACGCTCAACGTAATAACCGGAGTCTGGATACCCAACGAAACTGACCGGAGCCTGAACGCTCAACGTAATAACCGGAGTCTAGATACCCAACGAAACTGACCGGAGCCTGCTCGCTCAATGTAATAACCAGAGTCTTGATACCCAACGAAACTTACCCGAGCCTGAACGCTCAACGTAATAACCGGAGTCTGGATACCCAACGAAACTGACCGGAGCCTGAACGCACAACGTAATAACTGGAGTCTGGATGCTCAACGAAAATGATCGGAGCCTGAACACTCAACGTAATAACCGGAGTCTGGATACCCAACATAACTGACCGGAGCCTGAACGTTCAACGTAATAACTGGAGTCTGGATACCCAACGAAATTCACCGGAGCCTGAAGGCTCGACGTAATAACCGGAATCTGGATACCGAACGAAACTGACCGGAGCCTGAACGCTCAACGTAATAACCGGAGTCTGGATACTCAACGAAACTGACTGGAGCCTGAACGATCAACGTAATTACTGGAGTCTGGATACACAACGAAATTGATCGGAGCCTGATCGGTCAACGTAATAACCGGAGTCTGGGTACACAACGAAACTGACCGGAGCCTGAACGCTCAACTTAATAACCGGAGTCTGGATACCCAACGAAACTGACCGGAGCCTGAACGCTCAACGTAAAAACCAGAGTCTGGATACCCAACGAAACTGACCGGAGCCTGAACGCTCAACGTAATAACTGGAGTCTGGATACTCAACGAAACTGACCGGAGCCTGAACGCATAACGTAATAACCGGAGTCTGGATACCCAACAAAACTGACCGGAGCCTGAACGCTCAACGTAAAAACCAGAGTCTGGATACCCAACAAAACTTACCGGAGCCTGAACGCTCAACGTAAAAACCGGAGTCTGGATACCCAACGAAACTGACCGGAGCCTAAACGCTCAACGTAACAACTGAAGTCTGGATACCAAACGAAACTGACCGGAGCCTGAACACTCAATGTAATAACTGGAGTCTAGATACCCAACGAAACTGACCGGAGCTGAACGCTCAACATAATAACCGGAGTCTGGATACCCAACAAAACTGACCGGAGCCTGAACGCTCAATGTAATAACCGGAGTCTGGATACCCAACGAAACTGACCGGAGCCTGAACGCTCAACGTAATAACCGGAGTCTGGATACACAACAAAACTGACCAGGGCCCGAACGCTCAACGTAATAACCGGAGTCTAGATACCCAACGAAACTGAACGGAGCCTATATGCTCAACGTAATAACCGGAGTCTGGATACCCAACAAAACTGACCGGAGCCAGAACGCATAACGTAATAACTGGAGTCTGGATGCTCAACGAAAATGATCGGAGCCTGAATGCTCAACGTAAAAACCAGAGTCTGGACACCCAACGAAACTGACCGGAGCCTGAACATTCAATGTAATAACCGGAGTCTAGATACCCAACAAAACTGACCGGAGCCTGAACGCTCAACATAATCACCGGAGTCTGGATACCCAACGAAACTTACTGGAGCCTGAATGATCAACGTAATAACCGGAGTCTGGATACCCAACAAAACTGACCGGAGCCTGAATGCTCAACGTAATAACCGGAGTCTGGATACCCAACGAAACTGACTGGAGCCTGAACCCTCAACATAATAACCGGAGTCTGGATACCCAACAAAACTGACCGGAGCCTGAACGCTCAACGTAAAAACCGGAGTCTGGATACCCAACGAAACTGACCAGAGCCTGAACGCTCAACGTAATAACCGGAGTCTGGATACCCAACGAAACTGACCGGAGCCTGAACGCTCAACGTAATAACCGGAGTCTAGTTACCCAACGAAACTGACCGGAGCCTGCTCGCTCAACGTAATAACCGGAGTCTAGATACCCAACGAAACTGACTGGAGCCTGAATGCTCAACGTAATAACCGGAGTCTGGATACCCAGCAAAACTGACCGGAGCCTGAACGCTCAACGTAAAAACCGGAGTCTGGATACCCAACGAAACTGACCGGAGCCTGAATGCTCAATGTAATAACCGGAGTCAGGATACATAAGGAAACTGACCAGAGCCTGAACGCTCAACTTAATAACCGGAGTCTGGATACCACACGAAACTGAACGGAGCCTGAACGCTCAACGTAATAACCGGAGTCTGGATACCCAACGAAACTGACCGGAGCCTGAACGCTCAATGTAATAACCGGAGTCTGGATACCCAACAAAACTGACTGGAGCCTGAACCCTCAACATAATAACTGGAGTCTGGATACCCAACAAAACTGACCGGAGCCTGAACGCTCAATGTAATAACCGGAGTCTGGATACCCAACAAAAATGACTGGAGCCTGAACCCTCAACATAATAACTGGAGTCTGGATACCCAACAAAACTGACCGGAGCCTGAACGCTCAACGTAAAAACCGGAGTCTGGATACTCAACGAAACTGACCAGAGCCTGAACGCTCAACGTAATAACCGGAGTCTGGATACCCAACGAAACTGACCGGAGCCTGAACGCTCAACGTAATAACCGGAGTCTAGATACCCAACGAAACTGACCGGAGCCTGCTCGATCAATGTAATAACCAGAGTCTTGATACCCAACGAAACTTACCCGAGCCTGAACGCTCAACGTAATAACCGGAGTCTGGATACCCAACGAAACTGACCGGAGCCTGAACGCACAACGTAATAACTGGAGTCTGGATGCTCAACGAAAATGATCGGAGCCTGAACACTCAACGTAATAACCGGAGTCTAGATACCCAACATAACTGACCGGAGCCTGAACGTTCAACGTAATAACTGGAGTCTGGATACCCAACGAAATTCACCGGAGCCTGAAGGCTCGACGTAATAACCGGAATCTGGATACCGAACGAAACTGACCGGAGCCTGAACGCTCAACGTAATAACTGGAGTCTGGATACTCAACGAAACTGACTGGAGCCTGAACGATCAACGTAATTACTGGAGTCTGGATACACAACGAAATTGATCGGAGCCTGATCGGTCAACGTAATAACCGGAGTCTGGGTACACAACGAAACTGACCGGAGCCTGAACGCTCAACGTAATAACCGGAGTCTGGATACCCAACGAAACTGACCGGAGCCTGAACGCTCAACGTAATAACCGGAGTCTGGATACCCAACGAAACTGACCGGAGCCTGAACGCTCAACGTAAAAACCAGAGTCTGGATACCCAACGAAACTGACCGGAGCCTGAACGCTCAACGTAATAACCGGAGTCTGGATACTCAACGAAACTGACCGGAGCCTGAACGCATAACGTAATAACCGGAGTCTGGATACCCAACAAAACTGACCGGAGCCTGAACGCTCAACGTAAAAACCAGAGTCTGGATACCCAACAAAACTTACCGGAGCCTGAACGCTCAACGTAAAAACCGGAGTCTGGATACCCAACGAAACTGACCGGAGCCTAAACGCTCAACGTAACAACTGAAGTCTGGATACCAAACGAAACTGACCGGAGCCTGAACACTCAATGTAATAACCGGAGTCTAGATACCCAACGAAACTGACCGGAGCTGAACGCTCAACATAATAACCGGAGTCTGGATACCCAACAAAACTGACCGGAGCCTGAACGCTCAATGTAATAACCGGAGTCTGGATACCCAACGAAACTGACCGGAGCCTGAACGCTCAACGTAATAACCGAAGTCTGGATACACAACAAAACTGACCAGGGCCTGAACGCTCAACGTAATAACCGGAGTCTAGATACCCAACGAAACTGAACGGAGCCTGAATGCTCAACGTAATAACCGGAGTCTGGATACCCAACAAAACTGACCGGAGCCAGAACGCACAACGTAATAACTGGAGTCTGGATGCTCAACGAAAATGATCGGAGCCTGAGTGCTCAACGTAAAAACCAGAGTCTGGACACCCAACGAAACTGACCGGAGCCTGAACATTCAATGTAATAACCGGAGTCTGGATACCCAACAAAACTGACCGGAGCCTGAACGCTCAACGTAATCACCGGAGTCTGGATACCCAACGAAACTGACCGGAGCCTGAACGCTCAACGTAAAAACCAGAGTCTGGATACCCAACGAAACTGACCGGAGCCTGAACGCTCAACGTAATAACTGGAGTCTGGATACTCAACAAAACTGACCGGAGCCTGAACGCTCAACGTAAAAACCAGAGTCTGGATACCCAACAAAACTTACCGGAGCCTGAACGCTCAACGTAAAAACCAGAGTCTGGATACCCAACGAAACTGACCGGAGCCTAAACGCTCAACGTAACAACTGAAGTCTGGATACCAAACGAAACTGACCGGAGCCTGAACACTCAATGTAATAACCGGAGTCTAGATACCCAACGAAACTGACCGGAGCTGAACGCTCAACATAATAACCGGAGTCTGGATACCCAACAAAACTGACCGGAGCCTGAACGCTCAATGTAATAACCGGAGTCTGGATACCCAACGAAACTAACCGGAGCCTGAACGCTCAACGTAATAACCGGAGTCTGGATACACAACAAAACTGACCAGGGCCTGAACGCTCAACGTAATAACCGGAGTCTAGATACCCAACGAAACTGAACGGAGCCTGAATGCTCAACGTAATAACCGGAGTCTGGATACCCAACAAAACTGACCGGAGCCAGAACGCATAACGTAATAACTGGAGTCTGGATGCTCAACGAAAATGATCGGAGCCTGAATGCTCAACGTAAAAACCAGAGTCTGGACACCCAACGAAACTGACCGGAGCCTGAACATTCAATGTAATAACCGGAGTCTGGATACCCAACAAAACTGACCGGAGCCTGAACGCTCAACGTAATTACCGGAGTCTGGATACCCAACGAAACTTACTGGAGCCTGAATGATCAACGTAATAACCGGAGTCTGGATACCCAACAAAACTGACCGGAGCCTGAATGCTCAACGTAATAACCGGAGTCTGGATACCCAACGAAACTGACTGGAGCCTGAACCCTCAACATAATAACCGGAGTCTGGATACCCAACAAAACTGACCGGAGCCTGAACGCTCAACGTAAAAACCGGAGTCTGGATACCCAACGAAACTGACCAGAGCCTGAACGCTCAACGTAATAACCGGAGTCTGGATACCCAACGAAACTGACCGGAGCCTGAACGCTCAACGTAATAACCGGAGTCTAGATACCCAACGAAACTGACCGGAGCCTGCTCGCTCAACGTAATAACCGGAGTCTAGATACCCAACGAAACTGACTGGAGCCTGAATGCTCAACGTAATAACCGGAGTCTGGATACCCAGCAAAACTGACCGGAGCCTGAACGCTCAACGTAAAAACCGGAGTCTGGATACCCAACGAAACTGACCGGAGCCTGAACGCTCAATGTAATAACCGGAGTCAGGATACATAAGGAAACTGACCAGAGCCTGAACGCTCAACTTAATAACCGGAGTCTGGATACCACACGAAACTGAACGGAGCCTGAACGCTCAACGTAATAACCGGAGTCTGGATACCCAACGAAACTGACCGGAGCCTGAACGCTCAATGTAATAACCGGAGTCTGGATACCCAACAAAACTGACTGGAGCCTGAACCCTCAACATAATAACTGGAGTCTGGATACCCAACAAAACTGACCGGAGCCTGAACGCTCAATGTAATAACCGGAGTCTGGATACCCAACAAAAATGACTGGAGCCTGAACCCTCAACATAATAACTGGAGTCTGGATACCCAACAAAACTGACCGGAGCCTGAACGCTCAACGTAAAAACCGGAGTCTGGATACTCAACGAAACTGACCAGAGCCTGAACGCTCAACGTAATAACCGGAGTCTGGATACCCAACGAAACTGACCGGAGCCTGAACGCTCAACGTAATAACCGGAGTCTAGATACCCAACGAAACTGACCGGAGCCTGCTCGCTCAATGTAATAACCAGAGTCTTGATACCCAACAAAACTTACCCGAGCCTGAACACTCAACGTAATAACCGGAGTCTGGATACCCAACGAAACTGACCGGAGCCTGAACGCACAACGTAATAACTGGAGTCTGGATGCTCAACGAAAATGATCGGAGCCTGAACACTCAACGTAATAACCGGAGTCTGGATACCCAACATAACTGACCGGAGCCTGAACGTTCAACGTAATAACTGGAGTCTGGATACCCAACGAAATTCACCGGAGCCTGAAGGCTCGACGTAATAACCGGAATCTGGATACCGAACGAAACTGACCGGAGCCTGAACGCTCAACGTAATAACTGGAGTCTGGATACTCAACGAAACTGACTGGAGCCTGAACGATCAACGTAATTACTGGAGTCTGGATACACAACGAAATTGATCGGAGCCTGATCGGTCAACGTAATAACCGGAGTCTGGGTACACAACGAAACTGACCAGAGCCTGAACGCTCAACGTAATAACCGGAGTCTGGATACCCAACGAAACTGACCGGAGCCTGAACGCTCAACGTAATAACCGGAGTCTGGATACCCAACGAAACTGACCGGAGCCTGAACGCTCAACGTAAAAACCAGAGTCTGGATACCCAACGAAACTGACCGGAGCCTGAACGCTCAACGTAATAACCGGAGTCTGGATACTCAACGAAACTGACCGGAGCCTGAACGCATAACGTAATAACCGGAGTCTGGATACCCAACAAAACTGACCGGAGCCTGAACGCTCAACGTAAAAACCAGAGTCTGGATACCCAACAAAACTTACCGGAGCCTGAACGCTCAACGTAAAAACCGGAGTCTGGATACCCAACGAAACTGACCGGAGCCTAAACGCTCAACGTAACAACTGAAGTCTGGATACCAAACGAAACTGACCGGAGCCTGAACACTCAATGTAATAACCGGAGTCTAGATACCCAACGAAACTGACCGGAGCTGAACGCTCAACATAATAACCGGAGTCTGGACACCCAACAAAACTGACCGGAGCCTGAACGCTCAATGTAATAACCGGAGTCTGGATACCCAACGAAACTGACCGGAGCCTGAACGCTCAACGTAATAACCGAAGTCTGGATACACAACAAAACTGACCAGGGCCTGAACGCTCAACGTAATAACCGGAGTCTAGATACCCAACGAAACTGAACGGAGCCTGAATGCTCAACGTAATAACCGGAGTCTGGATACCCAACAAAACTGACCGGAGCCAGAACGCACAACGTAATAACTGGAGTCTGGATGCTCAACGAAAATGATCGGAGCCTGAGTGCTCAACGTAAAAACCAGAGTCTGGACACCCAACGAAACTGACCGGAGCCTGAACATTCAATGTAATAACCGGAGTCTGGATACCCAACAAAACTGACCGGAGCCTGAACGCTCAACGTAATCACCGGAGTCTGGATACCCAACGAAACTTACTGGAGCCTGAATGATCAACGTAATAACCGGAGTCTGGATACCCAACAAAACTGACCGGAGCCTGAACGCTCAACGTAATAACCGGAGTCTGGATACCCAACGAAACTGACTGGAGCCTGAACCCTCAACATAATAACCGGAGTCTGGATACCCAACAAAACTGACCGGAGCCTGAACGCTCAACGTAAAAACCGGATTCTGGATACCCAACGAAACTGACCAGAGCCTGAACGCTCAACGTAATAACCGGAGTCTGGATACCCAACGAAACTGACCGGAGCCTGAACGCTCAACGTAATAACCGGAGTCTAGATACCCAACGAAACTGACCGGAGCCTGCTCGCTCAACGTAATAACCGGAGTCTGGATACCCAACGAAACTGACTGGAGCCTGAATGCTCAACGTAATAACCGGAGTCTGGATACCCAGCAAAACTGACCGATGCCTGAACGCTCAACGTAAAAACCGGAGTCTGGATACCCAACGAAACTGACCGGAGCCTGAACGCTCAATGTAATAACCGGAGTCAGGATACATAAGGAAACTGACCAGAGCCTGAACGCTCAACTTAATAACCGGAGTCTGGATACCCAACGAAACTGAACGGAGCCTGAACGCTCAACGTAATAACCGGAGTCTGGATACCCAACGAAACTGACCGGAGCCTGAACGCACAACGTAATAACTGGAGTCTGGATGCTCAACGAAAATGATCGGAGCCTGAACACTCAACGTAATAACCGGAGTCTGGATACCCAACATAGCTGACCGGAGCCTGAACGTTCAACATAATAACTGGAGTCTGGATACCCAACGAAACTGACTGGAGCCTGAACGATCAACGTAATAACAGGAGTCTGGATACACAACGAAACTGATCGGAACCTAAACGCTCAATGTAATAACCGGAGTCTGGATACCCAACGAAACTGACCGGAACCTGAACCCTTAACTTAATAACCGGAGTCTGGATACCCAAAAAAACTGACCGGAGCCTAAACGCTCAACGAAAAAACCAGAGTTTGGATACCCAACGAAACTGACTGAAGCCTGAACGCTCAACGTAATAACCGGAGTCTGGATACCCAACGAAACTGACTGGAGCCTGAACGCTCAACGTAATAACCGAAGTCTAGATACCCAACGAAACTGACCGGAGCCTGCTCGCTCAACGTAATAACCGGAGTCTGGATACCCAACGAAACTGACCGGAGCCTGAACACACAACGTAATAACCTGAGTCTGGAGACCCAACGAAACTGACAGGAGCCTGAACATTCAACGTAATAACCGGAGTCTGGATACCCAACGAAACTGACCGGAGCCTGAACGCACAACGTAATAACTAGAGTCTGGATGCTCAACGAAAATGATCGGAGCCTGAACGCTCAACGTAATAACCGGAGTATGGACACCCAACGAAACTGACCGGAGCCTGAACATTCAACGTAATAACCGGAGTCTGGATACCCAACGAAACTAACCGGAGCCCGAATGCACAACCTAATAACTGGTGTCTGGATGCTCAATGAAAATGATCGGAGCCTGAACGCTCAACGTAATAACTGGAGTCTGGATACCCAACGAAACTGACCGGAGCCTGAACGCTCAACGTAATAACCGGAGTCTGGATACCCAACGAAACTGACCGGAGCCTGAACGCTCAACGTAATAACCGGAGTCTGGATACCTAACGAAACTGACTGGAGCCTGAATGATCAACGTAATAACCAGAGTCTGGATACCCAACGTAACTGACTGGAGCCTGAACGCTCAACGTAATAACCGGAGTCTGGATACCCAACGAAACTGACTGGAGCCTGAACCCTCAACATAATAACCGGAGTCTGGATACCCAACAAAACTGACCGGAGCCTGAACGCTCAACGTAAAAACCGGAGTCTGGATACCCAACGAAATTGACCAGAGCCTGAACGCTCAACATAATAACCGGAGTATGGATACCCAACGAAACTGACCGGAGACTGAACACTCAACGTAATAACCGGAGTCTAGATACCCAACGAAACTGACCGGAGCCTGCTCGCTCAACGTAATAACCGGAGTCTGGATACCCAACGAAACTGACCGGAGCCTGAACGCTCAACGTAATAACCGGAGTCTGGATACCCAGCAAAACTGACCGGAGCCTGAACGCTCAACGTAAAAACCGGAGTATGGATACCCAACGAAGTTGACCGGAGCATGAACGCTCAATGTAATAACCGGAGTAAGGATACACAACAGAACTGACCAGAGCCTGAACGCTCAACGTAATAACCGGAGTCTGGATACCCAACGAAACTGAACGGAGCCTGAACACTCAACGTAATAACCGGAGTCTGGATACCCAACGAAACTGATCGGAGCCTGAACGCACAACGTAATAACTGGAGTCTGGATGCTCAACGAAAATGATCGGAGCCTGAACACTCAACGTAATAACCGGAGTCTGGATACCCAACATAACTGACCGGAGCCTGAACGTTCAACGCAATAACTGGAGTCTGGATACCCAACGAAACTGACTGGAGCCTGAACGATCAACGTAATAACAGGAGTTTGGATACACAACGAAACTGACCGGAACCTAAGCGCTCAATGTAATAACCGGAGTCTGGATACCCAACGAAACTGACCGGAACCTGAACCCTTAACTTAATAACCGGAGTCTGGATACCCAAAAAAACTGACCGGAGCCTAAACGCTCAACGAAAAAACCAGAGTTTGGATACCCAACGAAACTGACCGGAGCCTGAACGCTCAACGTAATAACCGGAGTCTGGATACCCAACGAAACTGACCGGAGCCTGAACGTTCAACGTAATAACCGGAGTCTAGATACCCAACGAAACTGACCGGAGCCTGCTCGCTCAACATAATAACCGGAGTCTGGATACCCAACGAAACTGACCGGAGCATGAACGCACAACGTAATAACCTGAGTCTGGACACCCAACGAAACTGACAGGAGCCTGAACATTCAACGTAATAACCGGAGTCTGGATACCCAACGAAACTGACCGGAGCCTGAACGCACAACGTAATAACTGGAGTCTGGCTGCTCAACGAAAATGATCGGAGCCTGAACGCTCAACGTAATAACCGGAGTATGGACACCCAACGAAACTGACCAGAGCCTGAACATTCAACGTAATAATCGGAGTCTGGATACCCAACGAAACTAACCGGAGCCCGAATGCACAACCTAATAACTGGTGTCTGGATACCCAATGAAATTGACCGGAGCCTGAACGCTCAACGTAATAACCGGAATCTGGATACTCAACGAAACTAACCGGAGCCTGAACACTCAATGTAATAACCGGAGTCTGGATACTTAACGAAACTGACTGGAGCCTGAACGATCAACGTAATAACCGGAGTCTAGATACACAACCAAACTGACCGGAGCCTGAACGCTCAACGTAATAACCGGAGTCTGGATACCCAACGAAACTGACCGGAGCCTGAACGCTCAACGTAATAACCGGAGTCTAGATACCCAACGAAACTGACCGGAGCCTGCTCGCTCAACGTAATAACCGGAGTCTGGATACCCAACGAAACTGACTGGAGCCTGAATGCTCAACGTAATAACCGGAGTCTGGATACCCAGCAAAACTGACCGATGCCTGATCGCTCAACGTAAAAACCGGAGTCTGGATACCCAACAAAACTGACCGGAGCCTGAACGCTCAATGTAATAACCGGAGTCAGGATACATAAGGAAACTGACCAGAGCCTGAACGCTCAACTTAATAACCGGAGTCTGGATACCCAACGAAACTGAACGGAGCCTGAACGCTCAACGTAATAACCGGAGTCTGGATACCCAACGAAACTGACCGGAGCCTGAACGCACAACGTAATAACTGGAGTCTAGATGCTCAACGAAAATGATCGGAGCCTGAACACTCAACGTAATAACCGGAGTCTGGATACCCAACATAGCTGACCGGAGCCTGAACGTTCAACATAATAACTGGAGTCTGGATACCCAACGAAACTGACTGGAGCCTGAACGATCAACGTAATAACAGGAGTCTGGATACACAACGAAACTGACCGGAACCTAAACGCTCAATGTAATAACCGGAGTCTGGATACCCAACGAAACTGACCGGAACCTGAACCCTTAACTTAATAACCGGAGTCTGGATACCCAAAAAAACTGACCGGAGCCTAAACGCTCAACGAAAAAACCAGAGTTTGGATACCCAACGAAACTGACTGAAGCCTGAACGCTCAACGTAATAACCGGAGTCTGGATACCCAACGAAACTGACTGGAGCCTGAACGCTCAACGTAATAACCGAAGTCTAGATACCCAACGAAACTGACCGGAGCCTGCTCGCTCAACGTAATAACCGGAGTCTGGATACCCAACGAAACTGACCGGAGCCTGAACACACAACGTAATAACCTGAGTCTGGAGACCCAACGAAACTGACAGGAGCCTGAACATTCAACGTAATAACCGGAGTCTGGATACCCAACGAAACTGACCGGAGCCTGAACGCACAACGTAATAACTAGAGTCTGGATGCTCAACGAAAATGATCGGAGCCTGAACGCTCAACGTAATAACCGGAGTATGGACACCCAACGAAACTGACCGGAGCCTGAACATTCAACGTAATAACCGGAGTCTGGATACCCAACGAAACTAACCGGAGCCCGAATGCACAACCTAATAACTGGTGTCTGGATGCTCAATGAAAATGATCGGAGCCTGAACGCTCAACGTAATAACTGGAGTCTGGATACCCAACGAAACTGACCGGAGCCTGAACGCTCAACGTAATAACCGGAGTCTGGATACCCAACGAAACTGACCGGAGCCTGAACGCTCAACGTAATAACCGGAGTCTGGATACCTAACGAAACTGACTGGAGCCTGAATGATCAACGTAATAACCAGAGTCTGGATACCCAACGTAACTGACTGGAGCCTGAACGCTCAACGTAATAACCGGAGTCTGGATACCCAACGAAACTGACTGGAGCCTGAACCCTCAACATAATAACCGGAGTCTGGATACCCAACAAAACTGACCGGAGCCTGAACGCTCAACGTAAAAACCGGAGTCTGGATACCCAACGAAATTGACCAGAGCCTGAACGCTCAACATAATAACCGGAGTATGGATACCCAACAAAACTGACCGGAGACTGAACACTCAACGTAATAACCGGAGTCTAGATACCCAACGAAACTGACCGGAGCCTGCTCGCTCAACGTAATAACCGGAGTCTGGATACCCAACGAAACTGACCGGAGCCTGAACGCTCAACGTAATAACCGGAGTCTGGATACCCAGCAAAACTGACCGGAGCCTGAACGCTCAACGTAAAAACCGGAGTATGGATACCCAACGAAGTTGACCGGAGCATGAACGCTCAATGTAATAACCGGAGTAAGGATACACAACAAAACTGACCAGAGCCTGAACGCTCAACGTAATAACCGGAGTCTGGATACCCAACGAAACTGAACGGAGCCTGAACACTCAACGTAATAACCGGAGTCTGGATACCCAACGAAACTGATCGGAGCCTGAACGCACAACGTAATAACTGGAGTCTGGATGCTCAACGAAAATGATCGGAGCCTGAACACTCAACGTAATAACCGGAGTCTGGATACCCAACATAACTGACCGGAGCCTGAACGTTCAACGCAATAACTGGAGTCTGGATACCCAACGAAACTGACTGGAGCCTGAACGATCAACGTAATAACAGGAGTTTGGATACAGAACGAAACTGACCGGAACCTAAGCGCTCAATGTAATAACCGGAGTCTGGATACCCAACGAAACTGACCGGAACCTGAACCCTTAACTTAATAACCGGAGTCTGGATACCCAAAAAAACTGACCGGAGCCTAAACGCTCAACGAAAAAACCAGAGTTTGGATACCCAACGAAACTGACCGGAGCATGAACGCACAACGTAATAACCTGAGTCTGGACACCCAACGAAACTGACAGGAGCCTGAACATTCAACGTAATAACCGGAGTCTGGATACCCAACGAAACTGACCGGAGCCTGAACGCACAACGTAATAACTGGAGTCTGGCTGCTCAACGAAAATGATCGGAGCCTGAACGCTCAACGTAATAACCGGAGTATGGACACCCAACGAAACTGACCAGAGCCTGAACATTCAACGTAATAATCGGAGTCTGGATACCCAACGAAACTAACCGGAGCCCGAATGCACAACCTAATAACTGGTGTCTGGATACCCAATGAAATTGACCGGAGCCTGAACGCTCAACGTAATAACCGGAATCTGGATACTCAACGAAACTAACCGGAGCCTGAACACTCAATGTAATAACCGGAGTCTGGATACTTAACGAAACTGACTGGAGCCTGAACGATCAACGTAATAACCGGAGTCTAGATACACAACCAAACTGACCGGAGCCTGAACCCTCAACGTAATAACCAGAGTCTGGATACCCAACAAAACTGAACGGAGCCTGAACGCTCAACGTAAAAACCGGAGTCTGGATACCCAACGAAACTGACCAGGGCCTGAACGCTAAACGTAATAACCGGAGTCTGGATACCCAATTAAACTGACCGGAGCCTGAACGTTCAACGTAATAACCGGAGTATGGATACTTAACGAAACTGACTGGAGCCTGAACGATCAACTTAATAACCGGAGTCTGGATAGACAACGAAACTGACCGGAGCCTGAACGCACAACGTAATAACCGGAGTCTGGATAAATAACGAAACTAAACGTAGCCTGAACGCTAAACGTAATAACCGGAGTCTGGATACCCAACGAAACTGACCGGAGCCCGAACGCTCAACGTAATAACCGGAGTCTGGATACCCAACGAAACTGACCGGAGCCTGAACGCACAACGTAATAACTGGAGTCTGGATGCTCAACGAAAATGATCGGAGCCTGAACGCTCAACGTAATAACCGGAGTCTGGATACCCAACGAAACTGACCGGAGCCTGGACGCTCAACGTAATAACTGAAGTCTGGATACCAAACGAAACTGACCAGAGCCTGAACGCTTAGCGTAATAACCGGAGTCTGGATACCCAACGAAACTGACCAGAGCCTGAACGCTCAATGTAATAACCGGAGTCTGGATACCCAACGAAACTGACCGGAGCCTGAACGCTCAACGTAAAAACCAGAGTCTGGATACACAACGAAATTGATCGGAGCCTGATCGCTCAACGTAATAACCTGAGTCTGGATACACAACGAAATTGATCGGAGCCTGATCGCTCAACGTAATAACCGGAGTCTGGATACACAACGAAACTGACCGGAGCCTGAACGCTCAACGTAATAACCGGAGTCTGGATACCCAACGAAACTGACCAGAGCCCGAACGCTCAACGTAATAACCGGAGTCTTGATACTCAACGAAACTGATCGGACCTTGAACGCACAACGTAATAGCTGGAGTCTGGATGCTCAACGAAAATGACCGGAGCCTGAACGCTCAATGTAATAACCGGAGTCTGGATAGCCAACGAAACTGACCGGAGTCTGAACGCTCAACGTAATAACCGGAGTCTGGATACCCAACGAAACTGACTGGAGCCTGAATGCTCGACGTAAAAACCAGAGTCTGGATACCCAACGAAACTGACCGGAGCCTGAACGCTAAACGTAATAACCGGAGTCTGGATAATCAACGAAACTGACCGGAGCCTGAACACATAACGTAATAACCGGAGTCTGGATACCCAATAAAACTGACCGGAGCCTGAACGCTCAACGTAAAAACCAGAGTCTGGATACCCAACAAAACTGACCGGAGCCTGAACGCTCAACATAAAAACCGGAGTCTGGATACCCAACGAAACTGACCGGAGCCTGAACGCTCAATGTAATAACCGGAGTCTGGATACCCAACGAAACTGACCGGAGCCTGAACCCTCAACGTAATAACCAGAGTCTGGATACCCAACAAAACTGACCGGAGCCTGAACGCTCAACGTAAAAACCGGAGTCTGGATACCCAACGAAACTGACCAGGGCCTGAACGCTAAACGTAATAACCGGAGTCTGGATACCCAACTAAACTGACCGGAGCCTGAACGTTCAACGTAATAACCGGAGTATGGATACTCAACGAAACTGACTGGAGCCTGAACGATCAACTTAATAACCGGAGTCTGGATACACAACGAAACTGACTGGAGCCTGAACGCACAACGTAATAACCGGAGTCTGGATAAATAACGAAACTAAACGGAGCCTGAACGCTAAACGTAATAACCGGAGTCTGGATACCCAACGAAACTGACCGGAGCCCGAACGCTCAACGTAATAACCGGAGTCTGGATACCCAACGAAACTGACCGGAGCCTGAACGCACAACGTAATAACTGGAGTCTGGATGCTCAACGAAAATGATCAGAGACTGAACGCTCAACGTAATAACCGGAGTCTGGATACCCAACGAAACTGACCGGAGCCTGGACGCTCAACGTAATAACTGAAGTCTGGATACCAAACGAAACTGACCGGAGCCTGAACGCTCAATGTAATAACCGGAGTCTGGATACCCAACGAAACTGACCGGAGCCTGAACGCTCAACGTAATAACCGGAATCTGGATACTCAACGAAACTAACCGGAGCCTGAACACTCAATGTAATAACCGGAGTCTGGATACTCAACGAAACTGACTGGAGCCTGAACGATCAACGTAATAACCGGAGTCTAGATACACAACCAAACTGACCGGAGCCTGAACCCTCAACGTAATAACCGGAGTCTGGATACCCAACGAAACTGACCGGAGCCTGAACGCTCAATGTAATAACCGGAGTCTGGATACCCAACGAAACTGACCGGAGCCTGAACCCTCAACGTAATAACCAGAGTCTGGATACCCAACAAAACTGAACGGAGCCTGAACGCTCAATGTAAAAACCGGAGTCTGGATACCCAACGAAACTGACCAGGGCCTGAACGCTAAACGTAATAACCGGAGTCTGGATACCCAATTAAACTGACCGGAGCCTGAACGTTCAACGTAATAACCGGAGTATGGATACTAAACGAAACTGACTGGAGCCTGAACGATCAACTTAATAACCGGAGTCTGGATAGACAACGAAACTGACCGGAGCCTGAATGCACAACGTAATAACCGGAGTCTGGATAAATAACGAAACTAAACGGAGCCTGAACGCTAAACGTAATAACCGGAGTCTGGATACCCAACGAAACTGACCGGAGCCCGAACGCCTAACGTAATAACCGGAGTCTGGATACCCAACGAAACTGACCGGAGCCTGAACGCACAACGTAATAACTGGAGTCTGGATGCTCAACGAAAATGATCGGAGCCTGAACGCTCAACGTAATAACCGGAGTCTGGATACCCAACGAAACTGACCGGAGCCTGGACGCTCAACGTAATAACTGAAGTCTGGATACCAAACGAAACTGACCGGAGCCTGAACGCTCAATGTAATAACCGGAGTCTGGATACCCAACGAAACTGACCGGAGCCTGAACGCTTAGCGTAATAACCGGAGTCTGGATACCCAACGAAACTGACCGGAGCCTGAACGCTCAATGTAATAACCGGAGTCTGGATACCCAACGAAACTGACCGGAGCCTGAACGCTCAACGTATAAACCAGAGTCTGGATACACAACGAAATTGATCGGAGCCTGATCGCTCAACGTAATAACCTGAGTCTGGATACACTACGAAATTGATCGGAGCCTGATCGCTCAACGTAATAACCGGAGTCTGGATACACAACGAAACTGACTGGAGCCTGAACGCTCAACGTAATAACCGGAGTCTGGATACCCAACGAAACTGACCGGAGCCCGAACGCTCAACGTAATAACCTGAGTCTTGATACTCAACGAAACTGATCGGACCTTGAACGCACAACGTAATAGCTGGAGTCTGGATGCTCAACGAAAATGACCGGAGCCTGAACGCTCAATGTAATAACCGGAGTCTGGATACCCAACGAAACTGACCGGAGCCTGAACGCTCAACGTAATAACCGGAGTCTGGATACCCAACGAAACTGCTTTGAGCCTGAACGCTCAACGTAAAAACCAGAGTCTGGATACCCAACGAAACTGACCGGAGCCTGAACGCTCAACGTAATAACCGGAGTCTGGATAAACAACGAAACTGACCGGAGCCTGAACGCATAACGTAATAACCGGAGTCTGGATACCCAATAAAACTGACCGGAGCCTGAACGCTCAACGTAAAAACCAGAGTCTGGATACCCAACAAAACTGACCGGAGCCTGAACGCTCAACATAAAAACCGGAGTCTGGATACCCAACGAAACATACCGGAGCCTGAATGCTCAATGTAATAACCGGAGTCTGGATACCCAACGAAACTGACCGGAGCCTGAACCCTCAACGTAATAACCAGAGTCTGGATACCCAACAAAACTGACCGGAGCCTGAACGCTCAACGTAAAAACCGGAGTCTGGATACCCAACGAAACTGACCAGGGCCTGAACGCTAAACGTAATAACCGGAGTCTGGATACCCAACTAAACTGACCGGAGCCTGAACCTTCAACGTAATAACCGGAGTATGGATACTCAACGAAACTGACTGGAGCCTGAACGATCAACTTAATAACCGGAGTCTGGATACACAACGAAACTGACCGGAGCCTGAACGCACAACGTAATAACCGGAGTCTGGATAAATAACGAAACTAAACGGAGCCTGAACGCTAAACGTAATAACCGGAGTCTGGATACCCAACGAAACTGACCGGAGCCTGAACGCTTAGCGTAATAACCGGAGTCTGGATACCCAACGAAACTGACCGGAGCCTGAACGCTCAACGTAATAACCGGAGTCTGGATACCCAACGAAACTGACCGGAGCCTGAACGCTCAACGTAAAAACCAGAGTCTGGATACACAACGAAATTGATCGGAGCCTGATCGCTCAACGTAATAACCTGAGTCTGGATACACAACGAAATTGATCGGAGCCTGATCGCTCAACGTAATAACCGGAGTTTGGATACACAACGAAACTGACCGGAGCCTGAACGCTCAACATAATAACCAGAGTCTGGATACCCAACGAAACTGACCGGAGCCCAAACGCTCAACGTAATAACCGGAGTCTTGATACTCAAACAAAATGACCGGAGCCTGAACGCTCAATGTAATAACCGGAGTCTGGATACCCAACGAAACTGACCGGAGCCTGAACGCTCAACGTAATAACCGGAGTCTGGATACCCAACGAAACTGACTGGAGCCTGAACGCTCAACGTAAAAACCAGAGTCTGGATACCCAACGAAACTGACCGGAGCCTGAACGCTCAACGTAATAACCGGAGTCTGGATAATCAACGAAACTGACCGGAGCCTGAACGCATAACGTAATAACCGGAGTTTGGATACCCAATAAAACTGACCGGAGCCTGAACGCTCAACGTAAAAACCAGAGTCTGGATACCCAAGAAAACTGACCAGAGCCTGAACGCTCAACTTAAAAACCGGAGTCTGGATACCCAAAGAAACTGACCGGAGCCTGAACGCTCAACGTAACAACTGAAGTCTGGATACCAAACGAAACTGACCGGAGCCTGAACACTCAATGTAATAATCGGAGTCTAGATACCCAACGAAACTGACCGGAGATGAACGCTCAACATAATAACCGGAGTCTGGATACCCAACGAAACTGACCGGAGCCTGAACGCTCAATGTAATAACCGGAGTCTGGATACCCAACGAAACTGACCGGAGCCTGAACGCTCAACGTAATAACCAGAGTCTGGATACACAACAAAACTGACCAGGGCCTGAACGCTCAACGTAATAACCGGAGTCTGGATACCCAACAAAACTGACCGGAGTCAGAACGCACAACGTAATAACTGGAGTCTGGATGCTCAAAGAAAATGATCGGAGCCTTAATGCTCAACGTAAAAACCAGAGTCTGGACACCCAACGAAACTGACCGGAGCCTGAACATTCAATGTTATAACCGGAGTCTGGATACCCAACGAAACTGACCGGAGCCTGAACGCTCAACGTAATAACCGGAGTCTGGATACCCAACGAAACTGACTGGAGCCTGAACGCTCAACGTAATAACCGGAGTCTGGATACCCAACGAAACTGACTGGAGCCTGAATGATCAACGTAATAACCGGAGTCTGGATACCAACGAAACTGACCGGAGCCTGAACGCTCAACGTAATAACCGGAGTCTGGATACACAGAAAAACTGACCAGGGCCTGAACGCTCAACGTAATAACCGGAGTCTGGATACCCAACGAAACTGAACGGAGCCTGAACGCTCAACGTAATAACCGGAGTCTGGATACCCAACAAAACTGACCGGAGCGAGAACGCACAACGTAATAACCGGAGTCTGGATTCCCAGCAAAACTGACCGGAGTCTGAACGCTCAACGTAAAAATCGGAGTCTGGATACCCAACGAAACTGACCAGAGCCTTAACGCTTAACGTAATAACCGGAGTCTGGATACCCAACGAAACTGAACGGAGCCTGAACGCTCAACGTAATAACCGGAGTCTGGATACCAAACGAAACTTACCGGAGCCTGAACGCACAACGTAAGAACTGGAGTCTGGATGCTCAACGAAAATGATCGGAGCCTGAACACTCAACGTAATAACTGGAGTCTGGATACCCAACATAACTGACCGGAGCCTGAACGTTCAACGTAATCACTGGAGTCTGGTACCCAACGAAACTGACTGGAGCCTGAACGATCAAGGTAATAACAGGAGTCTAGATACACAACGAAACTGACCAGAGCCTGAACGCTCAACGTAATAACCGGAGTCTGGATACCCAACGAAACTGACCGGATCCTGAACGCTCAACGTAATAACCGGAGTCTAGATACACAACGAAACTGACCGGAGCCTGCTCGCTCAACGTAATAACCGGAGTCTGGATACCCAACGAAACTGACCGGAGCCTGAACGCACAACGTAATAACCTGAGTCTGGACACCCAACGAAACTGACAGGAGCCTGAACATTCAACGTAATAACCGGAGTCTGGATACCCAACGAAACTGACCGGAGCCTGAATGCACAACGTAATAATTGGAGTCTGGATACCCAACAAAACTGACCAGAGCCTGAACGCTCAATGTAAAAACCAGAGTCTGGATACCCAACAAAACTGACCGGAGCCTGAACGCTCAACGTAAAAACCGGAGTCTGGATACCCAACGAAACTGACCGGAGCCTGAACGCTCAACGTAACAACTGAAGTCTGGATACCAAACGAAACTGACCAGGGCCTGAACGCTCAACGTAATAACCGGAGTCTGGATACACAACAAAACTGACCAGGGCTTGAACGCTCAACGTAATAACCGGAGTCTAGATACCCAACGAAACTGAACGGAGCCTGAATGCTCAACGTAATAACCAGAGTCTGGATACCCAACAAAACTGACCGGAGCCAGAACGCACAACGTAATAACTGGAGTCTGGATGCTCAACGAAAATGATCGGAGCCTGAATGCTCAATGTAAAAACCAGAGTCTGGACACCCAACGAAACTGACCGGAGCCTGAATGCTCAACGTAAAAACCAGAGTCTGGACACCCAACGAAACTGACAGGAGCCTGAACATTCAACGTAATAACCGGAGTCTGGATACCCAACGAAACTGACCGGAGCCTGAACGCTCAACGTAATAACCGGAGTCTGGATACCCAACGAAACTGACCGGAGCCTGAACGCTCAACGTAATAACCGGAGTCTGGATACCCAACGAAACTGACCGGAGCCTGAATGATCAACGTAATAACCGGAGTCTGGATACCCAACGAAACTGACTGGAGCCTGAACCCTCAACATAATAACCGGAGTCTGGATACCCAACAAAACTGACCGGAGCCTGAACGCTCAACGTAAAAACCGGAGTCTGAATACCCAACGAAACTGACCGGAGCCTGAACGCTCAACGTAATAACCGGGATCTGGATACCCAACGAAACTGACTGGAGCCTGAACGCTCAACGTAAAAACCAGAGTCTGGATACCCAACGAAACTGACCGGAGCCTGAACGCTCAACGTAATAACCGGAGTCTGGATAATCAACGAAACTGACCAGAGCCTGAACGCATAACGTAATAACCGGAGTCTGGATACCCAATAAAACTGACCGGAGCCTGAACGCTCATCGTAAAAACCAGAGTCTGGATACCCAACAAAACTGACCGGAGCCTGAACGCTCAACATAAAAACCGGAGTCTGGATACCCAACGAAACTGACCGGAGCCTGAATGCTCAATGTAATAACCGGAGTCTGGATACCCAACGAAACTGACCGGAGCCTGAACCCTCAACGTAATAACCAGAGTCTGGATACCCAACAAAACTGACCGGAGCCTGAACGCTCAACGTAAAAACCGGAGTCTGGATACCCAACGAAACTGACCAGGGCCTAAACGCTAAACGTAATAACCGGAGTCTGGATACCCAACTAAACTGACCGGAGCCTGAACGTTCAACGTAATAACCGGAGTATGGATACTCAACGAAACTGACTGGAGCCTGAACGATCAACTTAATAACCGGAGTCTGGATACACAACGAAACTGACCGGAGCCTGAACGCACAACGTAATAACCGGAGTCTGGATAAATAACGAAACTAAACGGAGCCTGAACGCTAAACGTAATAACCGGAGTCTGGATACCCAACGAAACTGACCGGAGCCCGAACGCTCACCTTAATAACCGGAGTCTGGATACCCAACGAAACTGACCGGAGCCTGAACGCACAACGTAATAACTGGAGTCTGGATGCTCAACGAAAATGATCGGAGACTGAACGCTCAACGTAATAACCGGAGTCTGGATACCCAACGAAACTGACCGGAGCCTGGACGCTCAACGTAATAACTGAAGACTGGATACCAAACGAAACTGACCGGAGCCTGAACGCTCAATGTAATAACCGGAGTCTGGATACCCAACGAAACTGACCGGAGCCTGAACGCTTAGCGTAATAACCGGAGTCTGGATACCCAACGAAACTGACCGGAGCCTGAACGCTCAACGTAATAACCGGAGTCTGGATACCCAACGAAACTGACCGGAGCCTGAACGCTCAACGTAAAAACCAGAACTGGATACACAACGAAATTGATCGGAGCCTGATCGCTCAACGTAATAACCTGAGTCTGGATACACAACGAAATTGATCGGAGCCTGATCGCTCAACGTAATAACCGGAGTCTGGATACACAACGAAACTGACCGGAGCCTGAACGCTCAACATAATAACCGGAGTCTGGATACCCAACGAAACTGACCGGAGCCCAAACGCTCAACGTAATAACCGGAGTCTTGATACTCAACGAAACTGATCGGACCTTGAACGCACAACGTAATAGCTGGAGTCTGGATGCTCAACGAAAATGACCGGAGCCTGAACGCTCAATGTAATAACCGGAGTCTGGATACCCAACAAAACTGACCGGAGCCTGAACGCTCAACGTAATAACCGGAGTCTGGATACCCAACGAAACTGACTGGAGCCTGAACGCTCAACGTAAAAACCAGAGTCTGGATACCCAACGAAACTGACCGGAGCCTGAACGCTCAACGTCATAACCGGAGTCTGGATAATCAACGAAACTGACCGGAGCCTGAACGCATAACGTAATAACCGGAGTCTGGATACCCAATAAAACTGACCAGAGCCTGAACGCTCAACTTAAAAACCGGAGTCTGGATACCCAACGAAACTGACCAGAGCCTGAACGCTCAACGTAACAACTGAAGTCTGGATACCAAACGAAACTGACCGGAGCCTGAACACTCAATGTAATAACCGGAGTCTAGATACCCAACGAAACTGACCGGAGATGAACGCTCAACATAATAACCGGAGTCTGGATACCCAACGAAACTGACCGGAGCCTGAACGCTCAATGTAATAACCGGAGTCTGGATACCCAACGAAACTGACCGGAGCCTGAACGCTCAACGTAATAACCGGAGTCTGGATACACAACAAAACTGACCAGGGCCTGAACGCTCAACGTAATAACCGGAGTCTGGATACCCAATGAAACTGAACGGAGCCTGAACGCTCAACGTAATAACCGGAGTCTGGATACCCAACAAAACTGACCGGAGCCAGAACGCACAACGTAATAACTGGAGTCTGGATGCTCAAAGAAAATGATCGGAGCCTTAATGCTCAACGTAAAAACCAGAGTCTGGACACCCAACGAAACTGACCGGAGCCTGAACATTCAATGTTATAACCGGAGTCTGGATACCCAACGAAACTGACCGGAGCCTGAACGCTCAACGTAATAACCGGAGTCTGGATACCCAACGAAACTGACTGGAGCCTGAACGCTCAACGTAATAACCGGAGTCTGGATACCCAACGAAACTGACTGGAGCCTGAATGATCAACGTAATAACCGGAGTCTGGATACCAACGAAACTGACCGGAGCCTGAACGCTCAACGTAATAACCGGTTCTGGATACACAGAAAAACTGACCAGGGCCTGAACGCTCAACGTAATAACCGGAGTCTGGATACCCAACGAAACTGAACGGAGCCTAAACGCTCAACGTAATAACCGGAGTCTGGATACCCAACAAAACTGACCGGAGCGAGAACGCACAACGTAATAACCGGAGTCTGGATTCCCAGCAAAACTGACCGGAGTCTGAACGCTCAACGTAAAAACCGGAGTCTGGATACCCAACGAAACTGACCAGAGCCTTAACGCTCAACGTAATAACCGGAGTCTGGATACCCAACGAAACTGAACGGAGCCTGAACGCTCAATGTAATAACCGGAGTCTGGATACCCAACGAAACTTACCGGAGCCTGAACGCACAACGTAAGAACTGGAGTCTGGATGCTCAACGAAAATGATCGGAGATTGAACACTCAACGTAATAACTGGAGTCTGGATACCCAACATAACTGACCGGAGCCTGAACGTTCAACGTAATCACTGGAGTCTGGATACCCAACGAAACTGACTGGAGCCTGAACGATCAAGGTAATAACAGGAGTCTAGATACACAACGAAACTGACCGGAACCTAACCGCTCAATGTAATAACTGGTGTCTGGATACCCAACGAAACTCACCGGAGCCTGAACCCTTAACTTAATACCTGGAGTCTAGATACCCAACAAAACTGACCAAAGCCTGAACGCTCAACGAAAAAACCAGAGTTTGGATACCCAACGATACTGACCGGAGCCTGAACGCTCAACGTAATAACCGGAGTCTGGATACCCAACGAAACTGACCGGATCCTGAACGCTCAACGTAATAACCAGAGTCTAGATACACAACGAAACTGACCAGAGCCTGCTCGCTCAACGTAATAACCGGAGTCTGGATACCCAACGAAACTGACCGGAGCCTGAACGCACAACGTAATAACCTGAGTCTGGACACCCAACGAAACTGACAGGAGCCTGAACATTCAACGTAATAACCGGAGTCTGGATACCCAACGAAACTGACCGGAGCCTGAATGCACAACGTAATAACTGGAGTCTGGATACCCAACAAAACTGACCAGAGCCTGAACACTCAATGTAAAAACCAGAGTCTGGATACCCAACAAAACTGACCGGAGCCTGAACGCTCAACGTAAAAACCAGAGTCTGGATACCCAACGAAACTGACCGGAGCCTGAACGCTCAACGTAACAACTGAAGTCTGGATACCAAACGAAACTGACCAGGGCCTGAACGCTCAACGTAATAACCGGATTCTGGATACACAACAAAACTGACCAGGGCTTGAACGCTCAACGTAATAACCGGAGTCTAGATACCCAACGAAACTGAACGGAGCCTGAATGCTCAACGTAATAACCGGAGTCTGGATACCCAACAAAACTGACCGGAGCCAGAACGCACAACGTAATAACTGGAGTCTGGATGCTCAACGAAAATGATCGGAGCCTGAATGCTCAATGTAAAAACCAGAGTCTGGACACCCAACGAAACTGACCGGAGCCTGAATGCTCAACGTAAAAACCAGAGTCTGGACACCCAACGAAACTGACCGGAGCCTGAACATTCAATGTAATAACCGGAGTCTGGATACCCAACGAAACTGACCGGAGCCTGAACGCTCAACGTAATAACCGGAGTCTGGATACCCAACGAAACTGACCGGAGCCTGAACGCTCAACGTAATAACCGGAGTCTGGATACCCAACGAAACTGACCGGAGCCTGAATGATCAACGTAATAACCGGAGTCTGGATACCCAACGAAACTGACTGGAGCCTGAACCCTCAACATAATAACCGGAGTCTGGATACCCAACAAAACTGACCAGAGCCTGAACGCTCAACGTAAAAACCGGAGTCTGAATACCCAACGAAACTGACCAGAGCCTGAACGCTCAACGTAATAACCGGAGTCTGGATACCCAACGAAACTGACTGGAGCATGAACGCTCAAAGTAATTGTTGGTGTAAGCCCTAGAGGCCAATACTTTTTGGTACTTGTATCGGATTATTCGTTTAATAATAAAAGGCATTTCTTTATTATGTTTGTCTTTCAGAATAATAAAGTCCCTAGAATAGTTAGTCTGTTTAATGAAATGTTAAGTGTGACTTAATCATGAGATCCCATTAAACATAAAGACATTATTCTTAAAATATCCGTAGTCAAGCTTTATTGCAAAGTGGGATAACATTAAAAGCATTGAGACTATTATGAAGATAGACTGATGATCACATCTCATGGATCATGGATAAAGAGTTATCAAGTCTTGACATAGGTATAAATATTAGGAGTAATATTTATACCGGATTGACCCACTATGAGAATACTACATAGTATGTTATGCAAAGTGTCATAAGTTATTCTCATGGTGATAATGGTGTATTACCACCCTTCAACCTGAAACCACTATGGACCCTAGATGTAGAGTCGGGTGCTTTATTGCTGATCAAACATTATCCGTAACTGGATGATCATAAAGACAGTTGATGGGCACTCCACGAAGCATGCTGAGGGACATGAGTGTCCTAGATGGAATTTGCCAATTCTGCATAACAGGAGAAATGTCTAAGGGCCCAATATTGAACTGGACAAGGATGACACAGTGTATGCCTTGTGTTCAATATAGACATAGGGGCAAAAGGGTAATTGTACAAACATATATTATCACGAAAAAGGTTTTGTCAGATCACATGACATTTTCGTGACTTGGGTAGCAGTGATGTGTTGCTAGATACCGCTTACTGTTTATTATGTTAAATATATAATTTAATATAATTACGAACGTTACGAAATCCTACAGGGTCACACACATAAGGACAGTTTGATGAGAGATAGAGAAATCAAAAAGGAACATCGTAAGGTACGGTGCACTTAAGTGAAAAATAGAAATTCGGATAATATAATAATAATTATTGTTATTTTATAATGGTTATAAAATAATAATAAAATAAATATATTTATTATAATAATAGTTATTATAATAATATATAATATTATTATGGATCATGTGAATTGGGTTTTAGCCCGCAACCCACAAGAGAGTCTATAAAAGGAACCCTTGTGATGAAGCTTTCACTTGATGCAATTTCGTTTTTGATTCTCTTTTCTCACTCAAATAATTCCGTTCGTAAGCAGCTAGCACTGTGACCGGAAGTTGTTCGTGTGGACTGAGTAGAGGCGTTGCACTTCATCAACGCTTGTGATCGCTGCATCAAAGATCTGAATCGCCACAAAGAGGTAACGATTCTATCACTGACCATGCTCATTCGTAAGGATCACTAAAGGAAATTTTTGTTTTCCGCTGCGTTTAGATCGCAATTTTCCTTCAGTAATAACCGGAGTCTAGATACCCAACGAAACTGAACGGAGCCTGCTCGCTCAACGTAATAACCGGAGTCTGGATACCCAACGAAACTGACCGGAGCCTGAACGCTCAACGTAATAACCGGAGTCTGGATACCCAGCAAAACTGACCGGAGCCTGAACGCTCAACGTAAAAACCGGAGTCTGGATACCCAACGAAACTGACCGGAGCCTGAACGCTCAATGTAATAAACGGACTCAGGATACACAACGAAACTGACCAGAGCCTGAACGCTCAACGTAATAACCGGAGTCTGGATACCCAACGAAACTGAACGGAGCCTGAACGCTCAACGTAATAACCGGAGTCTGGATACCCAACGAAACTGACCGTAGCCTGAATGCTCAACGTAATAACCGGAGTCTGGATACACAACAAAACTGACCAGGGCCTGAACGCTCAACGTAAT
Organism: Lathyrus sativus; assembly: GCA_963859935.3. Lineage (NCBI taxonomy): Eukaryota > Viridiplantae > Streptophyta > Magnoliopsida > Fabales > Fabaceae > Lathyrus > Lathyrus sativus. The sequence goes on from CAWUDS030000773.1 coordinate 1,080,150, forward strand.
AACCGGAGTCTAGATACCCAACGAAACTGAACGGAGCCTGAATGCTCAACGTAATAACCGGAGTCTGGATACCCAACAAAACTGACCGGAGCCAGAACGCACAACATAATAACTGGAGTCTGGATGCTCAACGAAAATGATCGGAGCCTGAATGCTCAATGTAAAAAACAGAGTCTGGACACCCAACGAAACTGACCGGAGCCTGAATGCTCAACGTAAAAACCAGAGTCTGGACACCCAACGAAACTGACCGGAGCCTGAACATTCAATGTAATAACCGGAGTCTGGATACCCAACGAAACTGACCGGAGCCTGAACGCTCAACGTAATAACCGGAGTCTGGATACCCAACGAAACTGACCGGAGCCTGAACGCTCAACGTAATAACCGGAGTCTGGATACCCAACGAAACTGACCGGAGCCTGAATGATCAACGTAATAACCGGAGTCTGGATACCCAACGAAACTGACTGGAGCCTGAATCCTCAACATAATAACCGGAGTCTGGATACCCAACAAAACTGACCGGAGCCTGAACGCTCAACGTAAAAACCGGAGTCTGGATACCCAACGAAACTGACCAGAGCCTGAACGCTCAACGTAATAACCGGAGTCTGGATACCCAACGAAACTGACCGGAGCCTGAACGCTCAACGTAATAACTGGAGTCTAGATACCCAACGAAACTGACCGGAGCCTGCTCGCTCAATGTAATAACCAGAGTTTGGATACCCAACAAAACTGACCGGAGCCTGAACGCTCAACGTAATAACCGGAGTCTGGATACCTAGCAAAACTGACCGGAGCCTGAACGCTCAACGTAAAAACCGGAGTCTGGATACCCAACGAAACTGACCAGAGCCTGAACGCTCAATGTAATAACCGGACTAAGGATACACAACGAAACTGACCAGAGCCTGAACGCTCAACGTAATAACCGGAGTCTGGATACCCAACGAAACTGACCGTAGCCTGAACGCTCAACGTAATAGCCGGAGTCTGGATACACAACAAAACTGACCAGGGCCTGAACGCTCAACGTAATAACCGGAGTCTAGATACCCAACGAAACTGAACGGAGCCTGAATGCTCAACGTAATAACCGGAGTCTGGATACCCAACAAAACTGACCGGAGCCAGAATGCACAACGTAATAACTGGAGTCTGGATGCTAAACGAAAATGATCGGAGCCTGAATGCTCAACGTAAAAACCAGAGTCTGGACACCCAACGAAACTGACCGGAGCCTGAACATTCAATGTAATAACCGGAGTCTGGATAGCCAATGAAACTGACCAGAGCCTGAACGCTCAACGTAATAACCGGAGTCTGGATACCCAACGAAACTGACCGGAGCCTGAACGCTCAACGTAATAACCGGAGTCTGGATACCCAACGAAACTGACTGGAGCCTGAATGATCAACGTAATAACCGGAGTCTGGATACCCAACGAAACTGACCGGAGCCTGAACGCTCAATGTAATAACAGGAGTCTGGATACCCAACGAAAATGACCGAAGCCTGAACGCTCAACGTAATAACCGGAGTCTGGATACCCAACGAAACTGACCGGAGCCTGAACGCTCAACGTAATAACCGGAGTCTGGATACCCAACGAAACTGACCGTAGCCTGAACGCTCAACGTAAAAACCGGAGTTATGATACCCAACGAAACTGACCGGAGATGAACGCTCAACATAATAACCGGAGTCTGGATACCCAACGAAACTGACCGGAGCCTGAACGCTCAACGTAATAACCGGAGTCTGGATACCCAACAAAACTGACCGGAGCGAGAACGCTCAACGTAATAACTGGAGTCTGGATGCTCAACGAAAATGATCGGAGCCTGAATGCTCAATGTAAAAACCAGAGTCTGGACACCCAACGAAACTGACCGGAGCCTGAATGCTCAACGTAAAAACCAGAGTCTGGACACCCAACGAAACTGACCGGAGCCTGAACGCTCAACGTAATAACCGGAGTCTGGATACCCAACGAAACTGACCGGAGCCTGAATGATCAACGTAATAACCGGAGTCTGGATGCCCAACGAAACTGACTGGAGCCTGAACCCTCAACATAATAACCGGAGTCTGGATACCCAACAAAACTGACCGGAGCCTGAACGCTCAACGTAAAAACCGGAGTCTGGATACCCAACGAAACTGACCAGAGCCTGAACGCTCAACGTAATAACCGGAGTCTGGATACCCAACGAAACTGACCGTAGCCTGAACGCTCAACGTAATGATCGGAGTCTAGATACCCAACGAAACTGACCGGAGCCTGCTCGCTCAACGTAATAACCGGAATCTGGATACCCAACGAAACTGACCGGAGCCTGAACGCTCAACGTAATAACCGGAGTCTGGATACCCAGCAAAACTGACCGGAGCCTGAACGCTCAACGTAAAAACCGGAGTCTGGATACCCAACGAAACTGACCGGAGCCTGAACGCTCAATGTAATAACCGGACTCAGGATACACAACGAAACTGACCAGAGCCTGAACGCTCAACGTAATAACCGGAGTCTGGATACCCAACGAAACTGAACGGAGCCTGAACGCTCAACGTAATAACCAGAGTCTGGATACCCAACGAAACTGACCGTAGCCTGAACGCTCAACGTAATAGCCAGAGTCTGGATACACAACAAAACTGACCAGGGCCTGAACGCTCAACGTAATAACCGGAGTCTAGATACCCAACGAAACTGGACGGAGTCTGAATGCTCAACGTAATAACCGGAGTCTGGATACCCAACAAAACTGACCGGAGCCAGAACGCACAACGTAATAACTGGAGTCTGGATGCTCAACGAAAATGATCGGAGCCTGAATGCTCAACGTAAAAACCAGAGTCTGGACACCCAACGAAACTGACCGGAGCCTGAACATTCAAGGTAATAACCGGAGTCTGGATACCCAACGAAACTGACCGGAGCCTGAACGCTCAACGTAATAACCGGAGTCAGGATACCCAACGAAACTGACCGGAGCCTGAACGCTCAACGTAATAACCGGAGTCTGGATACCCAACGAAACTGACTGGAGCCTGAATGATCAACGTAATAACCGGAGTCTGGATACCCAACGAAACTGACCGGAGCCTGAACGCTCAATGTAATAACAGGAGTCTGGATACCCAACGAAACTGACCGGAGCCTGAACCCTCAACATAATAACCGGAGTCTGGATGCTCAACGAAACTGACCGGAGCCTGAACGCTCAACGTAATAATCGGAGTCTAGATACCCAACGAAACTGACCGGAGCCTGCTCGCTCAATGTAATAACCAGAGTTTGGATACCCAACGAAACTGACCGGAGCCTGAACGCTCAACGTAATAACCGGAGTCTGGATGCTCAACGAAACTGACCGGAGCCTGAACGCTCAACGTAATAACCGGAGTCTGGATACCCAACGAAACTGAACGGAGCCTGAACGCTCAACGTAATAACCGGAGTCTGGATACCCAACGAAACTGACCGTAGCCTGAACGCTCAACGTAATAACCGGAGTCTGGATACCCAACGAAACTGACCGGAGCCTGAACGCTCAACGTAATAACCGGAGTCTGGATACCCAACGAAACTGACTGGAGCCTGAATGATCAACGTAATAACCGGAGTCTGGATACCCAACGAAACTGACCGGAGCCTGAACGCTCAATGTAATAACAGGAGTCTGGATACCCAACGAAACTGACCGGAGCCTGAACCCTCAACATAATAACCGGAGTCTGGATGCTCAACGAAAATGACCGGAGCCTGAACGCTCAACGTAATAACCGGAGTCTGGATACCCAACGAAACTGACCGGAGCCTGAACGCTCAACGTAATAACCGGAGTCTAGATACCCAACGAAACTGACCGGAGCCTGCTCGCTCAACGTAATAACCGGAGTCTGGATACCCAACAAAACTGACCGGAACCTGAACGCTCAACGTAATAACTGGAGTCTGGATACCCAGCAAAACTGACCGGAGCCTGAACGCTCAACGTAATAACCGGAGTCTGGATACCCAACGAAACTGACCGGAGCCTGAATGATCAACGTAATAACCGGAGTCTGGATGCCCAACGAAACTGACTGGAGCCTGAACCCTCAACATAATAACCGGAGTCTGGATACCCAACAAAACTGACCGGAGCCTGAACGCTCAACGTAAAAACCGGAGTCTGGATACCCAACGAAACTGACCAGAGCCTGAACGCTCAACGTAATAACCGGAGTCTGGATACCCAACGAAACTGACCGTAGCCTGAACGCTCAACGTAATGATCGGAGTCTAGATACCCAACGAAACTGACCGGAGCCTGCTCGCTCAACGTAATAACCGGAATCTGGATACCCAACGAAACTGACCGGAGCCTGAACGCTCAACGTAATAACCGGAGTCTGGATACCCAGCAAAACTGACCGGAGCCTGAACGCTCAACGTAAAAACCGGAGTCTGGATACCCAACGAAACTGACCGGAGCCTGAACGCTCAATGTAATAACCGGACTCAGGATACACAACGAAACTGACCAGAGCCTGAACGCTCAACGTAATAACCGGAGTCTGGATACCCAACGAAACTGAACGGAGCCTGAACGCTCAACGTAATAACCAGAGTCTGGATACCCAACGAAACTGACCGTAGCCTGAACGCTCAACGTAATAGCCAGAGTCTGGATACACAACAAAACTGACCAGGGCCTGAACGCTCAACGTAATAACCGGAGTCTAGATACCCAACGAAACTGGACGGAGTCTGAATGCTCAACGTAATAACCGGAGTCTGGATACCCAACAAAACTGACCGGAGCCAGAACGCACAACGTAATAACTGGAGTCTGGATGCTCAACGAAAATGATCGGAGCCTGAATGCTCAACGTAAAAACCAGAGTCTGGACACCCAACGAAACTGACCGGAGCCTGAACATTCAAGGTAATAACCGGAGTCTGGATACCCAACGAAACTGACCGGAGCCTGAACGCTCAACGTAATAACCGGAGTCAGGATACCCAACGAAACTGACCGGAGCCTGAACGCTCAACGTAATAACCGGAGTCTGGATACCCAACGAAACTGACTGGAGCCTGAATGATCAACGTAATAACCGGAGTCTGGATACCCAACGAAACTGACCGGAGCCTGAACGCTCAATGTAATAACAGGAGTCTGGATACCCAACGAAACTGACCGGAGCCTGAACCCTCAACATAATAACCGGAGTCTGGATGCTCAACGAAACTGACCGGAGCCTGAACGCTCAACGTAATAATCGGAGTCTAGATACCCAACGAAACTGACCGGAGCCTGCTCGCTCAATGTAATAACCAGAGTTTGGATACCCAACGAAACTGACCGGAGCCTGAACGCTCAACGTAATAACCGGAGTCTGGATGCTCAACGAAACTGACCGGAGCCTGAACGCTCAACGTAATAACCGGAGTCTGGATACCCAACGAAACTGAACGGAGCCTGAACGCTCAACGTAATAACCGGAGTCTGGATACCCAACGAAACTGACCGTAGCCTGAACGCTCAACGTAATAACCGGAGTCTGGATACCCAACGAAACTGACCGGAGCCTGAACGCTCAACGTAATAACCGGAGTCTGGATACCCAACGAAACTGACTGGAGCCTGAATGATCAACGTAATAACCGGAGTCTGGATACCCAACGAAACTGACCGGAGCCTGAACGCTCAATGTAATAACAGGAGTCTGGATACCCAACGAAACTGACCGGAGCCTGAACCCTCAACATAATAACCGGAGTCTGGATGCTCAACGAAAATGACCGGAGCCTGAACGCTCAACGTAATAACCGGAGTCTGGATACCCAACGAAACTGACCGGAGCCTGAACGCTCAACGTAATAACCGGAGTCTAGATACCCAACGAAACTGACCGGAGCCTGCTCGCTCAACGTAATAACCGGAGTCTGGATACCCAACAAAACTGACCGGAACCTGAACGCTCAACGTAATAACTGGAGTCTGGATACCCAGCAAAACTGACCGGAGCCTGAACGCTCAACGTAATAACCGGAGTCTGGATACCCAACGAAACTGACCGGAGCCTGAATGATCAACGTAATAACCGGAGTCTGGATGCCCAACGAAACTGACTGGAGCCTGAACCCTCAACATAATAACCGGAGTCTGGATACCCAACAAAACTGACCGGAGCCTGAACGCTCAACGTAAAAACCGGAGTCTGGATACCCAACGAAACTGACCAGAGCCTGAACGCTCAACGTAATAACCGGAGTCTGGATACCCAACGAAACTGACCGTAGCCTGAACGCTCAACGTAATGATCGGAGTCTAGATACCCAACGAAACTGACCGGAGCCTGCTCGCTCAACGTAATAACCGGAATCTGGATACCCAACGAAACTGATCGGAGCCTGAACGCTCAACGTAATAACCGGAGTCTGGATACCCAGCAAAACTGACCGGAGCCTGAACGCTCAACGTAAAAACCGGAGTCTGGATACCCAACGAAACTGACCGGAGCCTGAACGCTCAATGTAATAACCGGACTCAGGATACACAACGAAACTGACCAGAGCCTGAACGCTCAACGTAATAACCGGAGTCTGGATACCCAACGAAACTGAACGGAGCCTGAACGCTCAACGTAATAACCAGAGTCTGGATACCCAACGAAACTGACCGTAGCCTGAACGCTCAACGTAATAGCCAGAGTCTGGATACACAACAAAACTGACCAGGGCCTGAACGCTCAACGTAATAACCGGAGTCTAGATACCCAACGAAACTGGACGGAGTCTGAATGCTCAACGTAATAACCGGAGTCTGGATACCCAACAAAACTGACCGGAGCCAGAACGCACAACGTAATAACTGGAGTCTGGATGCTCAACGAAAATGATCGGAGCCTGAATGCTCAACGTAAAAACCAGAGTCTGGACACCCAACGAAACTGACCGGAGCCTGAACATTCAAGGTAATAACCGGAGTCTGGATACCCAACGAAACTGACCGGAGCCTGAACGCTCAACGTAATAACCGGAGTCAGGATACCCAACGAAACTGACCGGAGCCTGAACGCTCAACGTAATAACCGGAGTCTGGATACCCAACGAAACTGACTGGAGCCTGAATGATCAACGTAATAACCGGAGTCTGGATACCCAACGAAACTGACCGGAGCCTGAACGCTCAATGTAATAACAGGAGTCTGGATACCCAACGAAACTGACCGGAGCCTGAACCCTCAACATAATAATCGGAGTCTGGATGCTCAACGAAACTGACCGGAGCCTGAACGCTCAACGTAATAATCGGAGTCTAGATACCCAACGAAACTGACCGGAGCCTGCTCGCTCAATGTAATAACCAGAGTTTGGATACCCAACGAAACTGACCGGAGCCTGAACGCTCAACGTAATAACCGGAGTCTGGATACCCAGCAAAACTGACCGGAGCCTGAACGCCCAACGTAAAAACCGGAGTCTGGATACCCAACGAAACTGACCAGAGCCTGAACGCTCAATGTAATAACCGGACTAAGGATACACAACGAAACTGACCAGAGCCTGAACGCTCAACGTAATAACCGGAGTCTGGATACCCAACGAAACTGAACGGAGCCTGAACGCTCAACGTAATAACCGAAGTCTGGATACCCAACGAAACTGACCGTAGCCTGAACGCTCAACGTAATAACCGGAGTCTGGATACCCAACGAAACTGACCGGAGCCTGAACGCTCAACGTAATAACCGGAGTCTGGATACCCAACGAAACTGACTGGAGCCTGAATGATCAACGTAATAACCGGAGTCTGGATACCCAACGAAACTGACCGGAGCCTGAACGCTCAATGTAATAACAGGAGTCTGGATACCCAACGAAACTGACCGGAGCCTGAACCCTCAACATAATAACCGGAGTCTGGATGCTCAACGAAAATGACCGGAGCCTGAACGCTCAACGTAATAACCGGAGTCTGGATACCCAACGAAACTGACCGGAGCCTGAACGCTCAACGTAATAACCGGAGTCTAGATACCCAACGAAACTGACCGGAGCCTGCTCGCTCAACGTAATAACCGGAGTCTGGATACCCAACAAAACTGACCGGAACCTGAACGCTCAACGTAATAACTGGAGTCTGGATACCCAGCAAAACTGACCGGAGCCTGAACGCTCAACGTAATAACCGGAGTCTGGATACCCAACGAAACTGACCGGAGCCTGAATGATCAACGTAATAACCGGAGTCTGGATGCCCAACGAAACTGACTGGAGCCTGAACCCTCAACATAATAACCGGAGTCTGGATACCCAACAAAACTGACCGGAGCCTGAACGCTCAACGTAAAAACCGGAGTCTGGATACCCAACGAAACTGACCAGAGCCTGAACGCTCAACGTAATAACCGGAGTCTGGATACCCAACGAAACTGACCGTAGCCTGAACGCTCAACGTAATGATCGGAGTCTAGATACCCAACGAAACTGACCGGAGCCTGCTCGCTCAACGTAATAACCGGAATCTGGATACCCAACGAAACTGACCGGAGCCTGAACGCTCAACGTAATAACTGGAGTCTGGATACCCAGCAAAACTGACCGGAGCCTGAACGCTCAACGTAAAAACCGGAGTCTGGATACCCAACGAAACTGACCGGAGCCTGAACGCTCAATGTAATAACCGGACTCAGGATACACAACGAAACTGACCAGAGCCTGAACGCTCAACGTAATAACCGGAGTCTGGATACCCAACGAAACTGAACGGAGCCTGAACGCTCAACGTAATAACCGGAGTCTGGATACCCAACGAAACTGACCGTAGCCTGAACGCTCAACGTAATAGCCAGAGTCTGGATACACAACAAAACTGACCAGGGCCTGAACGCTCAACGTAATAACCGGAGTCTAGATACCCAACGAAACTGGACGGAGTCTGAATGCTCAACGTAATAACCGGAGTCTGGATACCCAACAAAACTGACCGGAGCCAGAACGCACAACGTAATAACTGGAGTCTGGATGCTCAACGAAAATGATCGGAGCCTGAATGCTCAACGTAAAAACCAGAGTCTGGACACCCAACGAAACTGACCGGAGCCTGAACATTCAAGGTAATAACCGGAGTCTGGATACCCAACGAAACTGACCGGAGCCTGAACGCTCAACGTAATAACCGGAGTCAGGATACCCAACGAAACTGACCGGAGCCTGAACGCTCAACGTAATAACCGGAGTCTGGATACCCAACGAAACTGACTGGAGCCTGAATGATCAACGTAATAACCGGAGTCTGGATACCCAACGAAACTGACCGGAGCCTGAACGCTCAATGTAATAACAGGAGTCTGGATACCCAACGAAACTGACCGGAGCCTGAACCCTCAACATAATAACCGGAGTCTGGATGCTCAACGAAACTGACCGGAGCCTGAACGCTCAACGTAATAATCGGAGTCTAGATACCCAACGAAACTGACCGGAGCCTGCTCGCTCAATGTAATAACCAGAGTTTGGATACCCAACGAAACTGACCGGAGCCTGAACGCTCAACGTAATAACCGGAGTCTGGATACCCAGCAAAACTGACCGGAGCCTGAACGCCCAACGTAAAAACCGGAGTCTGGATACCCAACGAAACTGACCAGAGCCTGAACGCTCAATGTAATAACCGGACTAAGGATACACAACGAAACTGACCAGAGCCTGAACGCTCAACGTAATAACCGGAGTCTGGATACCCAACGAAACTGAACGGAGCCTGAACGCTCAACGTAATAACCGGAGTCTGGATACCCAACGAAACTGATCGTAGCCTGAACGCTCAACGTAATAGCCGGAGTCTGGATACACAACAAAACTGACCAGGGCCTGAACGCTCAACGTAATAACCGGAGTCTAGATACCCAACGAAACTGAACGGAGCCTGAATGCTCTACGTAATAACCGGAGTCTGGATACCCAACAAAAATGACCGGAGCCAGAACGCACAACGTAATAACTGGAGTCTGGATGCTCAACGAAAATGATCGGAGCCTGAATGCTCAACGTAAAAACCAGAGTCTGGACACCCAACGAAACTGACCGGAGCCTGAACATTCAATGTAATAACCGGAGTCTGGATAGCCAATGAAACTGACCAGAGCCTGAACGCTCAATGTAATAACCGGAGTCTGGATGCTCAACGAAAATGATCGGAGCCTGAATGCTCAACGTAAAAACCAGAGTCTGGACACCCAACGAAACTGACCGGAGCCTGAACATTCAATGTAATAACCGGAGTCTGGATAGCCAACGAAACTGACCGGAGCCAGAACGCACAACGTAATAACTGGAGTCTGGATGCTCAACGAAAATGATCGGAGCCTGAATGCTCAACGTAAAAACCAGAGTCTGGACACCCAACGAAACTGACCGGAGCCTGAACATTCAATGTAATAACCGGAGTCTGGATAGCCAATGAAACTGACCAGAGCCTGAACGCTCAACGTAATAACCGGAGTCTGGATACCCAACGAAACTGACCGGAGCCTGAACGCTCAACGTAATAACCGGAGTCTGGATACCCAACGAAACTGACTGGAGCCTGAATGATCAACGTAATAACCGGAGTCTGGATACCCAACGAAACTGACCGGAGCCTGAACGCTCAATGTAATAACAGGAGTCTGGATACCCAACGAAAATGACCGAAGCCTGAACGCTCAACGTAATAACCGGAGTCTGGATACCCAACAAAACTGACCGGAGCCTGAACGCTCAACGTAATAACCGGAGTCTGGATACCCAACGAAACTGACCGTAGCCTGAACGCTCAACGTAAAAACCGGAGTTATGATACCCAACGAAACTGACCGGAGATGAACGCTCAACATAATAACCGGAGTCTGGATACCCAACGAAACTGACCGGAGCCTGAACGCTCAACGTAATAACCGGAGTCTGGATACCCAACAAAACTGACCGGAGCCAGAACACTCAACGTAATAACTGGAGTCTGGATGCTCAACGAAAATGATCGGAGCCTGAATGCTCAATGTAAAAACCAGAGTCTGGACACCCAACGAAACTGACCGGAGCCTGAATGCTCAACGTAAAAACCAGAGTCTGGACACCCAACGAAACTGACCGGAGCCTGAACATTCAATGTAATAACCGGAGTCTGGATACCCAACGAAACTGACCGGAGCCTGAACGCTCAACGTAATAACCGGAATCTGGATACCCAACAAAACTGACCGGAGCCTGAACGCTCAACGTAATAACCGGAGTCTGGATACCCAACGAAACTGACCGGAGCCTGAATGATCAACGTAATAACCGGAGTCTGGATGCCCAACGAAACTGACTGGAGCCTGAACCCTCAACATAATAACCGGAGTCTGGATACCCAACAAAACTGACCGGAGCCTGAACGCTCAACGTAAAAACCGGAGTCTGGATACCCAACGAAACTGACCAGAGCCTGAACGCTCAACGTAATAACCGGAGTCTGGATACCCAACGAAACTGACCGTAGCCTGAACGCTCAACGTAATGATCGGAGTCTAGATACCCAACGAAACTGACCGGAGCCTGCTCGCTCAACGTAATAACCGGAATCTGGATACCCAACGAAACTGACCGGAGCCTGAACGCTCAACGTAATAACCGGAGTCTGGATACCCAGCAAAACTGGCCGGAGCCTGAACGCTCAACGTAAAAACCGGAGTCTGGATACCCAACGAAACTGACCGGAGCCTGAACGCTCAATGTAATAACCGGACTCAGGATACACAACGAAACTGACCAGAGCCTGAACGCTCAACGTAATAACCGGAGTCTGGATACCCAACGAAACTGAATGGAGCCTGAACGCTCAACGTAATAACCAGAGTCTGGATACCCAACGAAACTGACCGTAGCCTGAACGCTCAACGTAATAGCCAGAGTCTGGATACACAACAAAACTGACCAGGGCCTGAACGCTCAACGTAATAACCGGAGTCTAGATACCCAACGAAACTGGACGGAGTCTGAATGCTCAACGTAATAACCGGAGTCTGGATACCCAACAAAACTGACCGGAGCCAGAACACACAACGTAATAACTGGAGTCTGGATGCTCAACGAAAATGATCGGAGCCTGAATGCTCAACGTAAAAACCAGAGTCTGGACACCCAACGAAACTGACCGGAGCCTGAACATTCAAGGTAATAACCGGAGTCTGGATACCCAACGAAACTGACCGGAGCCTGAACGCTCAACGTAATAACCGGAGTCAGGATACCCAACGAAACTGACCGGAGCCTGAACGCTCAACGTAATAACCGGAGTCTGGATACCCAACGAAACTGACTGGAGCCTGAATGATCAACGTAATAACCGGAGTCTGGATACCCAACGAAACTGACCGGAGCCTGAACGCTCAATGTAATAACAGGAGTCTGGATACCCAACGAAACTGACCGGAGCCTGAACCCTCAACATAATAACCGGAGTCTGGATGCTCAACGAAAATGACCGGAGCCTGAACGCTCAACGTAATAACCGGAGTCTGGATACCCAACGAAACTGACCGGAGCCTGAACGCTCAACGTAATAACCGGAGTCTAGATACCCAACGAAACTGACCGGAGCCTGCTCGCTCAACGTAATAACCGGAGTCTGGATACCCAACAAAACTGACCGGAACCTGAACGCTCAACGTAATAACTGGAGTCTGGATACCCAGCAAAACTGACCGGAGCCTGAACGCTCAACGTAAAAACCGGAGTCTGGATACCCAACGAAACTGACCGGAGCCTGAACGCTCAATGTAATAACCGGACTCAGGATACACAACGAAACTGACCAGAGCCTGAACGCTCAACGTAATAACCGGAGTCTGGATACCCAACGAAATTGAACGGAGCCTGAACGCTCAACGTAATAACCGGAGTCTGGATACCCAACGAAACTGACCGGAGCCTGAACGCACAACGTAATAACTGGAGTCTGGATGTTCAACGAAAATGATCGGAGCCTGAACACTCAATGTAATAACCGGAGTCTGGATACCCAACATAACTGACCGGAGCCTGAACGTTCAACGTAATAACTGGAGTCTGGATACCCAACGAAACTGACTGGAGCCTGAACGATCAACGTAATAACAGGAGTCTGGATACACAACGAAACTGACCGGAACCTAAACGCTCAATGTAATAACCGGAGTCTGGATACCCAACGAAACTGACCGGAGCATGAACCCTTAACTTAATAACCGGAGTCTGGATACCGAACAAAACTGACCGGAGCCTAAACGCTCAACGAAAAAACCAGAGTTTGGATACCCAACGAAACTGACCGGAGCCTGAACGCTCAACGTAATAACCGGAGTCTGGATACCCAACGAAACTGACCGGAGCCTGAACGCTCAATGTAATAACCGGAGTCTAGATACCCAACGAAACTGACCGGAGCCTGTTCACTCAACGTAATAACCGGAGTCTGGATACCCAACGAAACTGACCGGAGCCTGAACGCACAACGTAATAACCTGAGTCTGGACACCCAACGAAACTGACAGGAGCCTGAACATTCAACGTAATAACCGGAGTCTATATACCCAACGAAACTGACCGGAGCCTGAACGCACAACGTAATAACTGGAGTCTGGATGCTCAACGAAAATGATCGGAGCCTGAACGCTCAACGTAATAACCGGAGTATGGACACCCAACGAAACTGACCGGAGCCTGAACATTCAACGTAATAACCGGAGTCTGGATACCCAACGAAACTAACCGGAGCCCGAATGCACAACCTAATAACTGGTGTCTGGATGCTCAACGAAAATGATCGGAGCCTGAACGCTCAACGTAACAACTGAAGTCTGGATACCAAACGAAACTGACCAGGGCCTGAACGCTCAACGTAATAACCGGAGTCTGGATACACAACAAAACTGACCAGGGCTTGAACGCTCAACGTAATAACCGGAGTCTAGATACCCAACGAAACTGAACGGAGCCTGAATGCTCAACGTAATAACCGGGGTCTGGATACCCAACAAAACTGACCGGAGCCAGAACGCACAACGTAATAACTGGAGTCTGGATGCTCAACGAAAATGATCGGAGCCTGAATGCTCAATGTAAAAACCAGAGTCTGGACACCCAACGAAACTGACCGGAGCCTGAATGCTCAACGTAAAAACCAGAGTCTGGACACCCAACGAAACTGACCGGAGCCTGAACATTCAATGTAATAACCGGAGTTTGGATACCCAATGAAACTGACCGGAGCCTGAACGCTCAACGTAATAACCGGAGTCTGGATACCCAACGAAACTGACCGGAGCCTGAACGCTCAACGTAATAACCGGAGTCTGGATACCCAACGAAACTGACCGGAGCCTGAATGATCAATGTAATAACCGGAGTCTGGATACCCAACGAAATTGACTGGAGCCTAAACCCTCAACATAATAACCGGAGTCTGGATACCCAACAAAACTGACCGGAGCCTGAACGCTCAACGTAAAAACCGGAGTCTGGATACCCAACGAAACTGACCAGAGCCTGAATGCTCAACGTAATAACCGGAGTCTGGATACCCAACGAAACTGACCGGAGCCTGAACGCTCAACGTAATAACCGGAGTCTAGATACCCAACGAAACTGACCGGAGCCTGCTCGCTCAACGTAATAACCGGAGTCTGGATACCCAACGAAACTTACCGGAGCCTGAACGCTCAACGTAATAACCGGAGTCTGGATACCCAGCAAAACTGACCGGAGCCTGAACGCTCAACGTAAAAACCGGAGTCTGGATACCCAACGAAACTGACCGGAGCCTGAACGCTCAATGTAATAACCAGACTCAGGATACACAACGAAACTGACCAGAGCCTGAACGCTCAACGTAAAAACCGGAGTCTGGATACCCAAGGAAACTAACCGGAGCCTGAACGCTCAACGTAATAACCGGAGTCTGGATACCCAACGAAACTGACCGTAGCCTGAACGCTCAACGTAATAACCAGAGTCTGGATACACAACAAAACTGACCAGGGCCTGAACGCTCAACGTAATAACCGGAGTCTAGATACCCAACGAAACTGAACGGAGCCTGAATGCTCAACGTAATAACCGGAGTCTGGATACCCAACAAAACTGACCGGAGCCAGAACGCACAACGTAATAACTAGAGTCTGGATGCTCAACGAAAATGATCGGAGCCTGAATGCTCAACGTAAAAACCAGAGTCTGGACACCCAACGAAACTGACCGGAGCCTGAACATTCAATGTAGTAACTGGAGTCTGGATACCCAACGAAACTGACCGAAGCCTGAACGCTCAACGTAATAACCGGAGTCTGGATACCCAACGAAACTGACCGGAGCCTGAACGCTCAACGTAATAACCGAAGTCTGGATACCCAACGAAACTGACTGGAGCCTGAATGATCAACGTAATAACCGGAGTCTGGATACCCAACGAAACTGACCGGATCCTGAACGCTCAATGTAATAACAGGAGTCTGGATACCCAACGAAACTGATCGGAGCCTGAACCCTCAACATAATAACCGGAGTCTGGATGCTCAACGAAAATGACCGGAGCCTGAACGCTCAACGTAATAACCGGAGTCCAGATACCCAACGAAACTGACCAGAGCCTGAACGCTCAATGTAATAATCGGAGTCTGGATACCCAACGAAACTGACCGGAGCCTGAACGCTCAACGTAATAACCGGAGTCTAGATACCCAACGAAACTGACCGGAGCCCGCTCGCTCAACGTAATAACCGGAGTCTGGATACCCAACGAAACTGACCGGAACCTGAACGCTCAACGTAATAACCGGAGTCTGGATACCCAACAAAACTGACCGGAGCCTGAACGCTCAACGTAAAAACCGGAGTCTGGATACCCAACGAAACTGACCGGAGCCTGAACGCTCAATGTAATAACCGGACTCAGGATACACAACGAAACTGACCAGAGCCTGAACGCTCAACGTAATAACCGGAGTCTGGATACCCAACGAAACTGAACGGAGCCTGAACGCTCAACGTAATAACCGGAGTCTGGATACCCAACGAAACTGACCGGAGCCTGAACGCACAACGTAATAACTGGAGTCTGGATGCTCAGCGAAAATGATCGGAGCCTGAACACTCAACGTAATAACCGGAGTCTGGATACCCAACATAACTGACCGGAGCCTAAACGTTCAACGTAATAACTGGAGTCTGGATACCCAACGAAACTGACTGGAGCCTGAACGATCAACGTAATAACAGGAGTCTGGATACATAACGAAACTGACCGGAACCTAAACGCTCAATGTAATAACCGGAGTCTGGATACCCAACGAAACTGACCGGAGCCTGAACCCTTAACTTAATAACCGGAGTCTGGATACCCAACAAAACTGACCGGAGCCTAAACGCTCAACGAAAAAACCAGAGTTTGGATACCCAACGAAACTGACCGGAGCCTGAACGCTCAACGTAATAACCGGAGTCTGGATACCCAACGAAACTGACCGGAGCCTAAACGCTCAACGTAATAACCGGAGTCTAGATACCCAACGAAACTGACCGGAGCCTGCTCACTCAAAGTAATAACCGGAGTCTGGATACCCAACGAAACTGACCGGAGCCTGAACGCACAACGTAATAACCTGAGTCTGGACACCCAACGAAACTGACAGGAGCCTGAACATTCAACGTAATAACCGGAGTCTGGATACCCAACGAAACTGACCGGAGCCTGAACGCACAACGTAATAACTGGAGTCTGGATGCTCAACGAAAATGATCGGAGCCTGAACGCTCAACGTAATAATCGGAGTATGGACACCCAACGAAACTGACCGGAGCCTGAACATTCAACGTAATAACCGGAGTCTGGATACCCAACGAAACTAACCGGAGCCCGAATTCCAAACCTAATAACTGGTGTCTGGATGCTCAACGAAAATGATCGGAGCCTGAACGCTCAACGTAATAACCGGAATCTGGATACTCAACGAAACTAACCGGAGCCTGAACACTCAATGTAATAACCGGAGTCTGGATACTCAACGAAACTGACTGGAGCCTGAACGATCAACGTAATAACCGGAGTCTAGATACACAACCAAACTGACTGGAGCCTGAACCCTCAACGTAATAACCGGAGTCTGGATACCCAACGAAACTGACCGGAGCCTGAACGCTCAATGTAATAACCGGAGTCTGGATACCCAACGAAACTGACCGGAGCCTGAACCCTCAACGTAATAACCAGAGTCTGGATACCCAACAAAACTGACCGGAGCCTGAACGCTCAACGTAAAAACCGGAGTCTGGATACCCAACGAAACTGACCAGGGCCTGAACGCTAAACGTAATAACCGGAGTCTGGATACCCAACAAAACTGACCGGAGCCTGAACGTTCAACGTAATAACCGGAGTCTGGATACTCAATGAAACTGACTGGAGCCTGAACGATCAACTTAATAACCGGAGTCTGGATACCCAACGAAACTGACCGGAGCCTGAACGCCCAACGTAATAACCGGAGTCTAGATAAAGAACGAAACTAAACGGAGCCTGAACGCTAAACGTAATAACCGGAGTCTGGATACCCAACGAAACTGACCGGAGCCCGAACGCTCAACGTAATAACCGGAGTCTAGATACCCAACGAAACTGACCGGAGCCTGAACGCACAACGTAATAACTGGAGTCTGGATGCTCAACGAAAATGATCGGAGCCTGAACGCTCAACGTAATAACCGGAGTCTGGATACCCAACGAAACTGATCGGAGCCTGGACGCTCAACGTAATAACTGAAGTCTGGATACCAAACGAAACTGACCGGAGCCTGAACGCTCAATGTAATAACCGGAGTCTGGATACCCAACGAAACTGACCGAAGCCTGAATGCTTAGCGTAATAACCGGAGTCTGCATACCCAACGAAACTGACCGGAGCCTGAACGCTCAACGTAATAACCGGAGTCTGGATACCCAACGAAACTGACCGGAGCCTGAACGCTCAACGTAAAAACCAGAGTCTGGATACACAACGAAATTGATTGGAGCCTGATCGCTCAACGTAATAACCGGAGTCTGGATACACAACGAAATTGATCGGAGCCTGATCGCTCAACGTAATAACCGGAGTCTAGATACACAACGAAACTGACCGGAGCCTGAACGCTCAATATAATAACCGGAGTCTGGATACCCAACGAAACTGACCGGAGCCCGAACGCTCAACGTAATAACCGGAGTCTTGATACTCAACGAAACTGATCGGACCATGAACGCACAACGTAATAGCTGGAGTCTGGATGCTCAACGAAAATGACCGGAGCCTGAACGCTCAACGTAATAACCAGAGTCTGGATACCCAACGAAACTGACCGGAGCCTGAACGCTCAACGTAATAACCGGAGTCTGGATGCCCAACGAAACTGACTGGAGCCTGAACGCTCAACGTAAAAACCAGAGTCTGGATACCCAACGAAACTGACCGGAGCCTGAATGCTCAACGTAATAACCGGAGTCTGGATACCCAACGAAACTGACCGGAGCCTGAACACATAACGTAATAACCAGAGTCTGGATACCCAATAAAACTTACCGGAGCCTGAACGCTCAACGTAAAAACCAGAGTCTGGATACCCAACAAAACTGACCGGAGCTTGAACGCTCAACGTAAAAACCGTAGTCTGGATACCCAACGAAACTGACCGGAGCCTGAACGCACAACGTAATAACTGGAGTCTGGATGCTCAACGAAAATGATCGGAGCCTGAATGCTCAACGTAAAAACCAGAGTCTGGACACCCAACGAAACTGACCAGAGCCTGAACATTCAATGTAATAACCGGAGTCTGGATACCCAACGAAACTGACCGGAGCCTGAACGCTCAACGTAATAACCGGAGTCTGGATACCCAACGAAACTGACTGGAGCCTGAACGCTCAACGTAATAACTGGAGTCTGGATACCCAACGAAACTGACTGGAGCCTGAATGATCAACGTAATAACCGGAGTCTGGATACCCAATGAAACTGACCGGAGCCTGAACGCTAAACGTAATAACCAGAGTCTGGATACCCAGCAAAACTGACCAGAGCCTGAACGCTCAACGTAAAAACCGAAGTCTGGATACCCAACGAAATTGACCGGAGCCTGAACGCTCAATGTAATAACCGGAGTCAGGATACACAACGAAACTGACCAGAGCCTGAACGCTCAACGTAATAACCGGAGTCTGGATACCCAACGAAACTGAACGGAGCCTGAACGCTCAACGTAATAACCGGAGTCTGGATACCCAACGAAACTGACCGGAGCCTGAACGCACAACGTAATAACTGGAGTCTGGATGCTCAACGAAAATGATCGGAGCCTGAACACTCAACGTAATAACCGGAGTCTGGATACCCAACATAACTGACCGGAGCCTGAACGTTCAACGTAATCACTGGAGTCTGGATACTCAACGAAACTGACTGGAGCCTGAACGATCAAGGTAATAACAGGAGTCTAGATACACAACGAAACTGACCGGAACCTAAACGCTCAATGTAATAACTGGAGTCTGGATACCCAACGAAACTCACCGGAGCCTGAACCCTTAAGTTAATAACCGGAGTCTGGATACCCAACAAAACTGACCGGAGCCAGAACGCTCAACGAAAAAACCAGAGTTTGGATACCCAACGAAACTGACCGGAGCCTGAACGCTCAACGTAATAACCGGAGTCTGGATATCCAACGAAACTGACCGGAGCCTGAACGCTCAACGTAATAATCGGAGTCTAGATACCCAACGAAACTGACCGGAGCCTGAACGCACAACGTAATAACCTGAGTCTGGACACCCAACGAAACTGACAGGAGCCTGAACATTCAACGTAATAACCGGAGTCTGGATACCCAACGAAACTGACCGGAGCCTGAATGCACAACGTAATAACTGGAGCCTGGATGCTCAATGAAAATGATCGGAGCCTGAACGCTCAACGGAATAACCGGAGTATGGACACCCAAAGAAACTGACTGGAGCCTGAACATTCAACGTAATAACCGGAGTCTGGATACCCAACGAAACTGACCGGAGCCTGAATGCACAACCTAATAACTGGTGTCTGGATGCTCAACGAAAATGATCGGAGCATGAACGCTCAACGTAATAACCGGAGTCTGGATACCCAACGAAATTGATCGGAGCCTGAACGCTCAACGTAATAACCGGAATCTGGATACTCAACGAAACTAACCGGAGCCTGAACACTCAATGTAATAACCGGAGTCTAGATACTCAACGAAACTGACTGGAGCCTGAACGATCAACGTAATAACCGGAGTCTAGATACGCAACCAAACTGACCGGAGCCTGAACGCTCAACGTAATAAACGGAGTCTGGATACCCAACGAAACTGACCGGAGCCTGAACGCTCAATGTAATAACCAGAGTCTGGATACCCAACGAAACTGACCGGAGCCTAAACCCTCAACGTAATAACCAGAGTCTGGATACCCAACAAAACTGACCGGAGCCTGAACGCTCAACGTAAAAACCGGAGTCTGGATACCCAACGAAACTGACCAGGGCCTGAACGCTAAACGTAATAACCGGAGTCTGGATACCCAACAAAACTGACCGGAGCCTGAACGTTCAGCGTAATAACCGGAGTCTGGATACTCAACGAAACTGACTGGAGCCTGAACGATCAACTTAATAACCGGAGTCTGGATACACAACGAAACTGACCAGAGCCTGAACGCACAACGTAATAACCGGAGTCTGGATACATAACGAAACTAAACGGAGCCTGAACGCTCAACGTAATAACCGGAGTCTGGATACCCAACGAAACTGACCGGAGCCCGAACGCTCAACGTAATAACCGGAGTCTGGATACCCAACGAAACTGACCGGAGCCTGAACCCTCAACGTAATAACCAGAGTCTGGATACCCAACAAAACTGACCGGAGCCTAAACGCTCAACGTAAAAACCGGAGTCTGGATACCCAACGAAACTGACCAGGGCCTGAACGCTAAACGTAATAACCGGAGTCTGGATACCCAACAAAACTGACCGGAGCCTGAACGTTCAACGTAATAACCGGAGTCTGGATACTCAACGAAACTGACTGGAGCCTGAACGATCAACTTAATAACCGGAGTTTGGATACCCAACGAAACTGACCGGAGCCTGAACGCCCAACGTAATAACCGGAGTCTAGATACAGAACAAAACTAAACGGAGCCTGAACGCTCAACGTAATAACCGGAGTCTGGATACCCAACGAAACTGACCGGAGCCCGAACGCTCAACGTAATAACCGGAGTCTAGATACCCAACGAAACTGACCGGAGCCTGAACGCACAACGTAATAACTGGAGTCTGGATGCTCAACGAAAATGATCGGAGCCTGAACGCTCAACGTAATAACCGGAGTCTGGATACCCAACGAAACTGACCGGAGCCTGGACGCTCAACGTAATAACTGAAGTCTGGATACCAAACGAAACTGACCGGAGCCTGAACGCTCAATGTAATAACCGGAGTCTGGATACCCAACGAAACTGACCGAAGCCTGAACGCTTAGCGTAATAACCGGAGTCTGCATACCCAACGAAACTGACCGAAGCCTGAACGCTCAGCGTAATAACCGGAGTCTGGATACCCAACGAAACTGACCGGAGCCTGAACGCTCAACGTAAAAACCAGAGTCTGGATACACAACGAAATTGATTGGAGCCTGATCGCTCAACGTAATAACCGGAGTCTGGATACACAACGAAATTGATCGGAGCCTGATCGCTCAACGTAATAACCGGAGTCTAGATACACAACGAAACTGACCGGAGCCTGAACGCTCAATATAATAACCGGAGTCTGGATACCCAACGAAACTGACCGGAGCCCGAACGCTCAACGTAATAACCGGAGTCTTGATACTCAACGAAACTGATCGGACCATGAACGCACAACGTAATAGCTGGAGTCTGGATGCTCAACGAAAATGACCGGAGCCTGAACGCTCAACGTAATAACCAGAGTCTGGATACCCAACGAAACTGACCGGAGCCTGAACGCTCAACGTAATAACCGGAGTCTGGATGCCCAACGAAACTGACTGGAGCCTGAACGCTCAACGTAAAAACCAGAGTCTGGATACCCAACGAAACTGACCGGAGCCTGAATGCTCAACGTAATAACCGGAGTCTGGATACCCAACGAAACTGACCGGAGCCTGAACACATAACGTAATAACCAGAGTCTGGATACCCAATAAAACTTACCGGAGCCTGAACGCTCAACGTAAAAACCAGAGTCTGGATACCCAACAAAACTGACCGGAGCTTGAACGCTCAACGTAAAAACCGTAGTCTGGATACCCAACGAAACTGACCGAAGCCTGAACGCACAACGTAATAACTGGAGTCTGGATGCTCAACGAAAATGATCGGAGCCTGAATGCTCAACGTAAAAACCAGAGTCTGGACACCCAACGAAACTGACCAGAGCCTGAACATTCAATGTAATAACCGGAGTCTGGATACCCAACGAAACTGACCGGAGCCTGAACGCTCAACGTAATAACCGGAGTCTGGATACCCAACGAAACTGACTGGAGCCTGAACGCTCAACGTAATAACCGGAGTCTGGATACCCAACGAAACTGACTGGAGCCTGAATGATCAACGTAATAACCGGAGTCTGGATACCCAACGAAACTGACCGGAGCCTGAACGCTAAACGTAATAACCAGAGTCTGGATACCCAGCAAAACTGACCAGAGCCTGAACGCTCAACGTAAAAACCGAAGTCTGGATACCCAACGAAACTGACCGGAGCCTGAACGCTCAATGTAATAACCGGAGTCAGGATACACAACGAAACTGACCAGAGCCTGAACGCTCAACGTAATAACCGGAGTCTGGATACCCAACGAAACTGAACGGAGCCTGAACGCTCAACGTAATAACCGGAGTCTGGATACCCAACGAAACTGACCGGAGCCTGAACGCACAACGTAATAACTGGAGTCTGGATGCTCAACGAAAATGATCGGAGCCTGAACACTCAACGTAATAACCGGAGTCTGGATACCCAACATAACTGACCGGAGCCTGAACGTTCAACGTAATCACTGGAGTCTGGATACTCAACGAAACTGACTGGAGCCTGAACGATCAAGGTAATAACAGGAGTCTAGATACACAACGAAACTGACCGGAACCTAAACGCTCAATGTAATAACTGGAGTCTGGATACCCAACGAAACTCACCGGAGCCTGAACCCTTAAGTTAATAACCGGAGTCTGGATACCCAACAAAACTGACCGGAGCCAGAACGCTCAACGAAAAAACCAGAGTTTGGATACCCAACGAAACTGACCGGAGCCTGAACGCTCAACGTAATAACCGGAGTCTGGATATCCAACGAAACTGACCGGAGCCTGAACGCTCAACGTAATAATCGGAGTCTAGATACCCAACGAAACTGACCGGAGCCTGAACGCACAACGTAATAACCTGAGTCTGGACACCCAACGAAACTGACAGGAGCCTGAACATTCAACGTAATAACCGGAGTCTGGATACCCAACGAAACTGACCGGAGCCTGAACGCACAACGTAATAACTGGAGCCTGGATGCTCAATGAAAATGATCGGAGCCTGAACGCTCAACGGAATAACCGGAGTATGGACACCCAAAGAAACTGACTGGAGCCTGAACATTCAACGTAATAACCGGAGTCTGGATACCCAACGAAACTGACCGGAGCCTGAATGCACAACCTAATAACTGGTGTCTGGATGCTCAACGAAAATGATCGGAGCATGAACGCTCAACGTAATAACCGGAGTCTGGATACCCAACGAAATTGATCGGAGCCTGAACGCTCAACGTAATAACCGGAATCTGGATACTCAACGAAACTAACCGGAGCCTGAACACTCAATGTAATAACCGGAGTCTAGATACTCAACGAAACTGACTGGAGCCTGAACGATCAACGTAATAACCGGAGTCTAGATACGCAACCAAACTGACCGGAGCCTGAACGCTCAACGTAATAAACGGAGTCTGGATACCCAACGAAACTGACCGGAGCCTGAACGCTCAATGTAATAACCAGAGTCTGGATACCCAACGAAACTGACCGGAGCCTAAACCCTCAACGTAATAACCAGAGTCTGGATACCCAACAAAACTGACCGGAGCCTGAACGCTCAACGTAAAAACCGGAGTCTGGATACCCAACGAAACTGACCAGGGCCTGAACGCTAAACGTAATAACCGGAGTCTGGATACCCAACAAAACTGACCGGAGCCTGAACGTTCAGCGTAATAACCGGAGTCTGGATACTCAACGAAACTGACTGGAGCCTGAACGATCAACTTAATAACCGGAGTCTGGATACACAACGAAACTGACCAGAGCCTGAACGCACAACGTAATAACCGGAGTCTGGATACATAACGAAACTAAACGGAGCCTGAACGCTCAACGTAATAACCGGAGTCTGGATACCCAACGAAACTGACCGGAGCCCGAACGCTCAATGTAATAACCGGAGTCTGGATACCCAACGAAACTGACCGGAGCCTGAACCCTCAACGTAATAACCAGAGTCTGGATACCCAACAAAACTGACCGGAGCCTGAACGCTCAACGTAAAAACCGGAGTCTGGATACCCAACGAAACTGACCAGGGCCTGAACGCTAAACGTAATAACCGGAGTCTGGATACCCAACAAAACTGACCGGAGCCTGAACGTTCAACGTAATAACCGGAGTCTGGATACTCAACGAAACTGACTGGAGCCTGAACGATCAACTTAATAACCGGAGTCTGGATACCCAACGAAACTGACCGGAGCCTGAACGCCCAACGTAATAACCGGAGTCTAGATACAGAACGAAACTAAACGGAGCCTGAACGCTAAACGTAATAACCGGAGTCTGGATACCCAACGAAACTGACCGGAGCCCGAACGCTCAACGTAATAACCGGAGTCTAGATACCCAACGAAACTGACCGGATCCTGAACGCACAACGTAATAACTGGAGTCTGGATGCTCAACGAAAATGATCGGAGCCTGAACGCTCAACGTAATAACCGGAGTCTGGATACCCAACGAAACTGACCGGAGCCTGGACGCTCAACGTAATAACTGAAGTCTGGATACCAAACGAAACTGACCGGAGCCTGAACGCTCAATGTAATAACCGGAGTCTGGATACCCAACGAAACTGACCGAAGCCTGAACGCTTAGCGTAATAACCGGAGTCTGCATACCCAACGAAACTGACCGGAGCCTGAACGCTCAGCGTAATAACCGGAGTCTGGATACCCAACGAAACTGACCGGAGCCTGAACGCTCAACGTAAAAACCAGAGTCTGGATACACAACGAAATTGATTGGAGCCTGATCGCTCAACGTAATAACCGGAGTCTGGATACACAACGAAATTGATCGGAGCCTGATCGCTCAACGTAATAACCGGAGTCTAGATACACAACGAAACTGACCGGAGCCTGAACGCTCAATATAATAACCGGAGTCTGGATACCCAACGAAACTGACCGGAGCCCGAACGCTCAACGTAATAACCGGAGTCTTGATACTCAACGAAACTGATCGGACCATGAACGCACAACGTAATAGCTGGAGTCTGGATGCTCAACGAAAATGACCGGAGCCTGAACGCTCAACGTAATAACCAGAGTCTGGATACCCAACGAAACTGACCGGAGCCTGAACGCTCAACGTAATAACCGGAGTCTGGATGCCCAACGAAACTGACTGGAGCCTGAACGCTCAACGTAAAAACCAGAGTCTGGATACCCAACGAAACTGACCGGAGCCCGAACGCTCAACGTAATAACCGGAGTCTAGATACCCAACGAAACTGACCGGAGCCTGAACGCACAACGTAATAACTGGAGTCTGGATGCTCAACGAAAATGATCGGAGCCTGAACGCTCA
The DNA here is from genome assembly GCA_963859935.3 of Lathyrus sativus. Taxonomy (NCBI): domain Eukaryota; kingdom Viridiplantae; phylum Streptophyta; class Magnoliopsida; order Fabales; family Fabaceae; genus Lathyrus; species Lathyrus sativus. The sequence goes on from CAWUDS030000773.1 coordinate 1,106,156, forward strand.
ACGTAATAACCGGAGTCTGGATACCCAACGAAACTGACCGGAGCCTGGACGCTCAACGTAATAACTGAAGTCTGGATACCAAACGAAACTGACCGGAGCCTGAACGCTCAATGTAATAACCGGAGTCTGGATACCCAACGAAACTGACCGAAGCCTGAACGCTTAGCGTAATAACCGGAGTCTGCATACCCAACGAAACTGACCGGAGCCTGAACGCTCAGCGTAATAACCGGAGTCTGGATACCCAACGAAACTGACCGGAGCCTGAACGCTCAACGTAAAAACCAGAGTCTGGATACACAACGAAATTGATTGGAGCCTGATCGCTCAACGTAATAACCGGAGTCTGGATACACAACGAAATTGATCGGAGCCTGATCGCTCAACGTAATAACCGGAGTCTAGATACACAACGAAACTGACCGGAGCCTGAACGCTCAATATAATAACCGGAGTCTGGATACCCAACGAAACTGACCGGAGCCCGAACGCTCAACGTAATAACCGGAGTCTTGATACTCAACGAAACTGATCGGACCATGAACGCACAACGTAATAGCTGGAGTCTGGATGCTCAACGAAAATGACCGGAGCCTGAACGCTCAACGTAATAACCAGAGTCTGGATACCCAACGAAACTGACCGGAGCCTGAACGCTCAACGTAATAACCGGAGTCTGGATGCCCAACGAAACTGACTGGAGCCTGAACGCTCAACGTAAAAACAAGAGTCTGGATACCCAACGAAACTGACCGGAGCCTGAATGCTCAACGTAATAACCGGAGTCTGGATACCCAACGAAACTGACCGGAGCCTGAACACATAACGTAATAACCAGAGTCTGGATACCCAATAAAACTTACCGGAGCCTGAACGCTCAACGTAAAAACCAGAGTCTGGATACCCAACAAAACTGACCGGAGCTTGAACGCTCAACGTAAAAACCGTAGTCTGGATACCCAACGAAACTGACCGGAGCCTGAACGCACAACGTAATAACTGGAGTCTGGATGCTAAACGAAAATGATCGGAGCCTGAATGCTCAACGTAAAAACCAGAGTCTGGACACCCAACGAAACTGACCAGAGCCTGAACATTCAATGTAATAACCGGAGTCTGGATACCCAACGAAACTGACCGGAGCCTGAACGCTCAACGTAATAACCGGAGTCTGGATACCCAACGAAACTGACTGGAGCCTGAACGCTCAACGTAATAACCGGAGTCTGGATACCCAACGAAACTGACTGGAGCCTGAATGATCAACGTAATAACCGGAGTCTGGATACCCAACGAAACTGACCGGAGCCTGAACGCTAAACGTGATAACCAGAGTCTGGATACCCAGCAAAACTGACCAGAGCCTGAACGCTCAACGTAAAAACCGAAGTCTGGATACCCAACGAAACTGACCGGAGCCTGAACGCTCAATGTAATAACCGGAGTCAGGATACACAACGAAACTGACCAGAGCCTGAACGCTCAACGTAATAACCGGAGTCTGGATACCCAACGAAACTGAACGGAGCCTGAACGCTCAACGTAATAACCGGAGTCTGGATACCCAACGAAACTGACCGGAGCCTGAACGCACAACGTAATAACTGGAGTCTGGATGCTCAACGAAAATGATCGGAGCCTGAACACTCAACGTAATAACCGGAGTCTGGATACCCAACATAACTGACCGGAGCCTGAACGTTCAACGTAATCACTGGAGTCTGGATACTCAACGAAACTGACTGGAGCCTGAACGATCAAGGTAATAACAGGAGTCTAGATACACAACGAAACTGACCGGAACCTAAACGCTTAATGTAATAACTGGAGTCTGGATACCCAACGAAACTCACCGGAGCCTGAACCCTTAAGTTAATAACCGGAGTCTGGATACCCAACAAAACTGACCGGAGCCAGAACGCTCAACGAAAAAACCAGAGTTTGGATACCCAACGAAACTGACCGGAGCCTGAACGCTCAACGTAATAACCGGAGTCTGGATATCCAACGAAACTGACCGGAGCCTGAACGCTCAACGTAATAACCGGAGTCTAGATACCCAACGAAACTGACCGGAGCCTGAACGCACAACGTAATAACCTGAGTCTGGACACCCAACGAAACTGACAGGAGCCTGAACATTCAACGTAATAACCGGAGTCTGGATACCCAACGAAACTGACCGGAGCCTGAACGCACAACGTAATAACTGGAGCCTGGATGCTCAACGAAAATGATCGGAGCCTGAACGCTCAACGGAATAACCGGAGTATGGACACCCAAAGAAACTGACTGGAGCCTGAACATTCAACGTAATAACCGGAGTCTGGATACCCAACGAAACTGACCGGAGCCTGAATGCACAACCTAATAACTGGTGTCTGGATGCTCAACGAAAATGATCGGAGCATGAACGCTCAACGTAATAACCGGAGTCTGGATACCCAACGAAATTGATCGGAGCCTGAACGCTCAACGTAATAACCGGAATCTGGATACTCAACGAAACTAACCGGAGCCTGAACACTCAATGTAATAACCGGAGTCTAGATACTCAACGAAACTGACTGGAGCCTGAACGATCAACGTAATAACCGGAGTCTAGATACGCAACCAAACTGACCGGAGCCTGAACGCTCAACGTAATAAACGGAGTCTGGATACCCAACGAAACTGACCGGAGCCTGAACGCTCAATGTAATAACCAGAGTCTGGATACCCAACGAAACTGACCGGAGCCTAAACCCTCAACGTAATAACCAGAGTCTGGATACCCAACAAAACTGACCGGAGCCTGAACGCTCAACGTAAAAACCGGAGTCTGGATACCCAACGAAACTGACCAGGGCCTGAACGCTAAACGTAATAACCGGAGTCTGGATACCCAACAAAACTGACCGGAGCCTGAACGTTCAGTGTAATAACCGGAGTCTGGATACTCAACGAAACTGACTGGAGCCTGAACGATCAACTTAATAACCGGAGTCTGGATACACAACGAAACTGACCAGAGCCTGAACGCACAACGTAATAACCGGAGTCTGGATACATAACGAAACTAAACGGAGCCTGAACGCTCAACGTAATAACCGGAGTCTGGATACCCAACGAAACTGACCGGAGCCCGAACGCTCAACGTAATAACCGGAGTCTGGATACCCAACGAAACTTACCGGAGCCTGAACGCACAATGTAATAACTGGAGTCTGGATGCTCAACGAAAATGATCGCAGCCTGAACGCTCAACGTAATAACCGGAGTCTGGATACCCAACAAAACTGACCGGAGCCTGGACGCTCAACGTAATAACTGAAGTCTGGATACCAAACGAAACTGGCCGGAGCCTGAACGCTCAATGTAATAACCGGAGTCTGGATACCCAACGAAACTGACCGGAGCCTGAACGCTTAGCGTAATAACCGGAGTCTGGATACCCAACGAAACTGATCGGAGCCTGAACGCTCAACGTAATAACCGGAGTCTGGATACCCAACGAAACTGACCGGAGCCTGAACGCTCAACGTAATAACCTGAGCTAGATACCCAACGAAACTGACCGGAGCCTGAACGCACAACGTAATAACCTGAGTCTGGACACCCAACGAAACTGACAGGAGCCTGAACATTCAACGTAATAACCGGAGTCTGGATACCCAACGAAACTGACCGGAGCCTGAACGCACAACGTAATAACTGGAGCCTGCATGCTCAACGAAAATGATCGGAGCCTGAACGCTCAACGGAATAACCGGAGTATGGACACCCAACGAAACTGACTGGAGCCTGAACATTCAACGTAATAACCGGAGTCTGGATACCCAACGAAACTGACCGGAGCCTGAATGCACAACCTAATAACTGGTGTCTGGATGCTCAACGAAAATGATCGGAGCATGAACGCTCAACGTAAAAACCGGAGTCTGGATACCCAACGAAATTGATCGGAGCCTGAACGCTCAACGTAATAACCGGAATCTGGATACTCAACGAAACTAACCGGAGCCTGAACACTCAATGTAATAACCGGAGTCTAGATACTCAACGAAACTGACTGGAGCCTGAACGATCAACGTAATAACCGGAGTCTAGATACGCAACCAAACTGACCGGAGCCTGAACGCTCAACGTAATAAACGGAGTCTGGATACCCAACGAAACTGACCGGAGCCTGAATGCTCAATGTAATAACCAGAGTCTGGATACCCAACGAAACTGACCGGAGCCTAAACCCTCAACGTAATAACCAGAGTCTGGATACCCAACAAAACTGACCGGAGCCTGAACGCTCAACGTAAAAAGCGGAGTCTGGATACCCAACGAAACTGACCAGGGCCTGAACGCTAAACGTAATAACCGGAGTCTGGATACCCAACAAAACTGACCGGAGCCTGAACGTTCAGCGTAATAACCGGAGTCTGGATACTCAACGAAACTGACTGGAGCCTGAACGATCAACTTAATAACCGGAGTCTGGATACACAACGAAACTGACCGGAGCCTGAACGCACAACGTAATAACCGGAGTCTGGATACATAACGAAACTAAACGGAGCCTGAACGCTCAACGTAATAACCGGAGTCTGGATACCCAACGAAACTGACCGGAGCCCGAACGCTCAACGTAATAACCGGAGTCTGGATACCCAACGAAACTGACCGGAGCCTGAACGCACAATGTAATAACTGGAGTCTGGATGCTCAACGAAAATGATCGCAGCCTGAACGCTCAACGTAATAACCGGAGTCTGGATACCCAACGAAACTGACCGGAGCCTGGACGCTCAACGTAATAACTGAAGTCTGGATACCAAACGAAACTGGCCGGAGCCTGAACGCTCAATGTAATAACCGGAGTCTGGATACCCAACGAAACTGACCGGAGCCTGAACGCTTAGCGTAATAACCGGAGTCTGGATACCAAACGAAACTGATCGGAGCCTGAACGCTCAACGTAATAACCGGAGTCTGGATACCCAACGAAACTGACCGGAGCCTGAACGCTCAACGTAAAAACCAGAGTCTGGATACACAACGAAATTGATCGGAGCCTGATCGCTCAACGTAATAACCGGAGTCTGGATACACAATGAAACTGACCGGAGCCGGAACGCTCAACGTAATAACCGGAGTCTGGATACCCAACGAAACTGACCGGAGCCCGAACGCTCAACGTAATAACCGGAGTCTTGATACTCAACGAAACTGATCGGACCATGAACGCACAACGTAATAGCTAGAGTCTGGATGCTCAACGAAAATGATCGGAGCCTGAACACTCAACGTAATAACCGGAGTCTGGATACCCAACATAACTGACCGGAGCCTGAACGTTCAACGTAATCACTGGAGTCTGGATACTCAACGAAACTGACTGGAGCCTGAACGATCAAGGTAATAACAGGAGTCTAGATACACAACGAAACTGACCGGAACCTAAACGCTTAATGTAATAACTGGAGTCTGGATACCCAACGAAACTCACCGGAGCCTGAACCCTTAAGTTAATAACCGGAGTCTGGATACCCAACAAAACTGACCGGAGCCAGAACGCTCAACGAAAAAACCAGAGTTTGGATACCCAACGAAACTGACCGGAGCCTGAACGCTCAACGTAATAACCGGAGTCTGGATATCCAACGAAACTGACCGGAGCCTGAACGCTCAACGTAATAACCGGAGTCTAGATACCCAACGAAACTGACCGGAGCCTGAACGCACAACGTAATAACCTGAGTCTGGACACCCAACGAAACTGACAGGAGCCTGAACATTCAACGTAATAACCGGAGTCTGGATACCCAACGAAACTGACCGGAGCCTGAACGCACAACGTAATAACTGGAGCCTGGATGCTCAACGAAAATGATCGGAGCCTGAACGCTCAACGGAATAACCGGAGTATGGACACCCAAAGAAACTGACTGGAGCCTGAACATTCAACGTAATAACCGGAGTCTGGATACCCAACGAAACTGACCGGAGCCTGAATGCACAACCTAATAACTGGTGTCTGGATGCTCAACGAAAATGATCGGAGCATGAACGCTCAACGTAATAACCGGAGTCTGGATACCCAACGAAATTGATCGGAGCCTGAACGCTCAACGTAATAACCGGAATCTGGATACTCAACGAAACTAACCGGAGCCTGAACACTCAATGTAATAACCGGAGTCTAGATACTCAACGAAACTGACTGGAGCCTGAACGATCAACGTAATAACCGGAGTCTAGATACGCAACCAAACTGACCGGAGCCTGAACGCTCAACGTAATAAACGGAGTCTGGATACCCAACGAAACTGACCGGAGCCTGAACGCTCAATGTAATAACCAGAGTCTGGATACCCAACGAAACTGACCGGAGCCTAAACCCTCAACGTAATAACCAGAGTCTGGATACCCAACAAAACTGACCGGAGCCTGAACGCTCAACGTAAAAACCGGAGTCTGGATACCCAACGAAACTGACCAGGGCCTGAACGCTAAACGTAATAACCGGAGTCTGGATACCCAACAAAACTGACCGGAGCCTGAACGTTCAGTGTAATAACCGGAGTCTGGATACTCAACGAAACTGACTGGAGCCTGAACGATCAACTTAATAACCGGAGTCTGGATACACAACGAAACTGACCAGAGCCTGAACGCACAACGTAATAACCGGAGTCTGGATACATAACGAAACTAAACGGAGCCTGAACGCTCAACGTAATAACCGGAGTCTGGATACCCAACGAAACTGACCGGAGCCCGAACGCTCAACGTAATAACCGGAGTCTGGATACCCAACGAAACTTACCGGAGCCTGAACGCACAATGTAATAACTGGAGTCTGGATGCTCAACGAAAATGATCGCAGCCTGAACGCTCAACGTAATAACCGGAGTCTGGATACCCAACAAAACTGACCGGAGCCTGGACGCTCAACGTAATAACTGAAGTCTGGATACCAAACGAAACTGGCCGGAGCCTGAACGCTCAATGTAATAACCGGAGTCTGGATACCCAACGAAACTGACCGGAGCCTGAACGCTTAGCGTAATAACCGGAGTCTGGATACCCAACGAAACTGATCGGAGCCTGAACGCTCAACGTAATAACCGGAGTCTGGATACCCAACGAAACTGACCGGAGCCTGAACGCTCAACGTAATAACCTGAGCTAGATACCCAACGAAACTGACCGGAGCCTGAACGCACAACGTAATAACCTGAGTCTGGACACCCAACGAAACTGACAGGAGCCTGAACATTCAACGTAATAACCGGAGTCTGGATACCCAACGAAACTGACCGGAGCCTGAACGCACAACGTAATAACTGGAGCCTGCATGCTCAACGAAAATGATCGGAGCCTGAACGCTCAACGGAATAACCGGAGTATGGACACCCAACGAAACTGACTGGAGCCTGAACATTCAACGTAATAACCGGAGTCTGGATACCCAACGAAACTGACCGGAGCCTGAATGCACAACCTAATAACTGGTGTCTGGATGCTCAACGAAAATGATCGGAGCATGAACGCTCAACGTAATAACCGGAGTCTGGATACCCAACGAAATTGATCGGAGCCTGAACGCTCAACGTAATAACCGGAATCTGGATACTCAACGAAACTAACCGGAGCCTGAACACTCAATGTAATAACCGGAGTCTAGATACTCAACGAAACTGACTGGAGCCTGAACGATCAACGTAATAACCGGAGTCTAGATACGCAACCAAACTGACCGGAGCCTGAACGCTCAACGTAATAAACGGAGTCTGGATACCCAACGAAACTGACCGGAGCCTGAATGCTCAATGTAATAACCAGAGTCTGGATACCCAACGAAACTGACCGGAGCCTAAACCCTCAACGTAATAACCAGAGTCTGGATACCCAACAAAACTGACCGGAGCCTGAACGCTCAACGTAAAAAGCGGAGTCTGGATACCCAACGAAACTGACCAGGGCCTGAACGCTAAACGTAATAACCGGAGTCTGGATACCCAACAAAACTGACCGGAGCCTGAACGTTCAGCGTAATAACCGGAGTCTGGATACTCAACGAAACTGACTGGAGCCTGAACGATCAACTTAATAACCGGAGTCTGGATACACAACGAAACTGACCGGAGCCTGAACGCACAACGTAATAACCGGAGTCTGGATACATAACGAAACTAAACGGAGCCTGAACGCTCAACGTAATAACCGGAGTCTGGATACCCAACGAAACTGACCGGAGCCCGAACGCTCAACGTAATAACCGGAGTCTGGATACCCAACGAAACTGACCGGAGCCTGAACGCACAATGTAATAACTGGAGTCTGGATGCTCAACGAAAATGATCGCAGCCTGAACGCTCAACGTAATAACCGGAGTCTGGATACCCAACGAAACTGACCGGAGCCTGGACGCTCAACGTAATAACTGAAGTCTGGATACCAAACGAAACTGGCCGGAGCCTGAACGCTCAATGTAATAACCGGAGTCTGGATACCCAACGAAACTGACCGGAGCCTGAACGCTTAGCGTAATAACCGGAGTCTGGATACCAAACGAAACTGATCGGAGCCTGAACGCTCAACGTAATAACCGGAGTCTGGATACCCAACGAAACTGACCGGAGCCTGAACGCTCAACGTAAAAACCAGAGTCTGGATACACAACGAAATTGATCGGAGCCTGATCGCTCAACGTAATAACCGGAGTCTGGATACACAATGAAACTGACCGGAGCCGGAACGCTCAACGTAATAACCGGAGTCTGGATACCCAACGAAACTGACCGGAGCCCGAACGCTCAACGTAATAACCGGAGTCTTGATACTCAACGAAACTGATCGGACCATGAACGCACAACGTAATAGCTAGAGTCTGGATGCTCAACGAAAATGACCGGAGCCTGAACGCTCAACGTAATAACCGGAGTCTGGATACCCAACGAAACTGACCGGAGCCTGAACGCTCAACGTAATAACCGGAGTCTGGATGCCCAACGAAGTTGACTGGAGCCTGAACGCTCAACGTAAAAACCAGAGTCTGGATACCCAACGAAACTGACCGGAGCCTGAATGCTCAACGTAATAACCGGAGTCTGGATACCCAACGAAACTGACCGGAGCCTGAACACATAACATAATAACCAGAGTCTGGATACCCAATAAAACTTACCGGAGCCTGAACGCTCAACGTAAAAACCAGAGTCTGGATACCCAACAAAACTGACCGGAGCCTGAACGCTCAACGTAAAAACCGTAGTCTGGATACCCAACGAAACTGACCGGAGCCTGAATGCACAACGTAATAACTGGAGTCTGGATGCTCAACGAAAATGATCGGAGCCTGAATGCTCAACGTAAAAACCAGAGTCTGGACACCCAACGAAACTGACCAGAGCCTGAACATTCAATGTAATAACCGGAGTCTGGATACCCAACGAAACTGACCGGAGCCTGAACGCTCAACGTAATAACCGGAGTCTGGATACCCAACGAAACTGACTGGAGCCTGAACGCTCAACGTAATAACCGGAGTCTGGATACCCAACGAAACTGACTGGAGCCTGAATGATCAACGTAATAACCGGAGTCTGGATACCCAACGAAACTGACCGGAGCCTGAACGCTAAACGTAATAACCAGAGTCTGGATACCCAGCAAAACTGACCAGAGCCTGAACGCTCAACGTAAAAACCGAAGTTTGGATACCCAACGAAACTGACCGGAGCCTGAACGCTCAATGTAATAACCGGAGTCAGGATACACAACGAAACTGACCAGAGCCTTAACGCTCAACGTAATAACCGGAGTCTGGATACCCAACGAAACTGAACGGAGCCTGAACGCTCAACGTAATAACCGGAGTCTGGATACCCAACGAAACTGACCGGAGCCTGAACGCACAACGTAATAACTGGAGTCTGGATGCTCAACGAAAATGATCGGAGCCTGAACACTCAACGTAATAACCGGAGTCTGGATACCCAACATAACTGACCGGAGCCTGAACGTTCAACGTAATCACTGGAGTCTGGATACCCAACGAAACTGACTGGAGCCTGAACGATCAAGGTAATAACAGGAGTCTAGATACACAACGAAACTGACCGGAACCTAAACGCTCAATGTAATAACTGGAGTCTGGATACCTAACGAAACTCACCGGAGCCTGAACCCTTAAGTTAATAACCGGAGTCTGGATACATAACGAAACTAAACGGAGCCTGAACGCTCAACGTAATAACCGGAGTCTGGATACTCAACGAAACTGACCGGAGCCCGAACGCTCAACGTAATAACCGGAGTCTGGATACCCAACGAAACTGACCGGAGCCTGAACGCACAATGTAATAACTGGAGTCTGGATGCTCAACGAAAATGATCGCAGCCTGAACGCTCAACGTAATAACCGGAGTCTGGATACCCAACGAAACTGACCGGAGCCTGGACGCTCAACGTAATAACTGAAGTCTGGATACCAAACGAAACTGGCCGGAGCCTGAACGCTCAATGTAATAACCGGAGTCTGGATACCCAACGAAACTGACCGGAGCCTGAACGCTTAGCGTAATAACCGGAGTTTGGATACCCAACGAAACTGATCGGAGCCTGAATGCTCAACGTAATAACCGGAGTCTGGATACCCAACGAAACTGACCGGAGCCTGAACGCTCAACGTAATAACCTGAGTCTAGATACCCAACGAAACTGACCGGAGCCTGAACGCACAACGTAATAACCTGAGTCTGGACACCCAACGAAACTGACAGGAGCCTGAACATTCAACGTAATAACCGGAGTCTGGATACCCAACGAAACTGACCGAAGCCTGAACGCATAACGTAATAACTGGAGCCTGGATGCTCAACGAAAATGATCGGAGCCTGAACGCTCAACGGAATAACCGGAGTATGGACACCCAACGAAACTGACTGGAGCCTGAACATTCAACGTAATAACCGGAGTCTGGATACCCAACGAAACTGACCGGAGCCTGAATGCACAACCTAATAACTGGTGTCTGGATGCTCAACGAAAATGATCGGAGCATGAACGCTCAACGTAATAACCGGAGTCTGGATACCCAACGAAATTGATCGGAGCCTGAACGCTCAACGTAATAAACGGAGTCTGGATACCCAACGAAACTGACCGGAGCCTGAACGCTCAATGTAATAACCAGAGTCTGGATACCCAACGAAACTGACCGGAGCCTAAACCCTCAACGTAATAACCAGAGTCTGGATACCCAACAAAACTGACCGGAGCCTGAACGCTCAACGTAAAAACCGGAGTCTGGATACCCAACGAAACTGACCAGGGCCTGAACGCTAAACGTAATAACCGGAGTCTGGATACCCAACAAAACTGACCGGAGCCTGAACGTTCAGCGTAATAACCGGAGTCTGGATACTCAACGAAACTGACTGGAGCCTGAACGATCAACTTAATAACCGGAGTCTGGATACACAACGAAACTGACCGGAGCCTGAACGCACAACGTAATAACCGGAGTCTGGATACATAACGAAACTAAACGGAGCCTGAACGCTCAACGTAATAACCGGAGTCTGGATACCCAACGAAACTGACTGGAGCCCGAACGCTCAACGTAATAACCGGAGTCTGGATACCCAACGAAACTGACCGGAGCCTGAACGCACAATGTAATAACTGGAGTCTGGATGCTCAACGAAAATGATCGCAGCCTGAACGCTCAACGTAATAACCGGAGTCTGGATACCCAACGAAACTGACCGGAGCCTGGACGCTCAACGTAATAACTGAAGTCTGGATACCAAACGAAACTGGCCGGAGCCTGAACGCTCAATGTAATAACCGGAGTCTGGATACCCAACGAAACTGACCGGAGCCTGAACGCTTAGCGTAATAACCGGAGTCTGGATTCCCAACGAAACTGATCGGAGCCTGAACGCTCAACGTAATAACCGGAGTCTGGATACCCAACGAAACTGACCGGAGCCTGAACGCTCAACGTAAAAACCAGAGTCTGGATACACAACGAAATTGATCGGAGCCTGATCGCTCAACGTAATAACCGGAGTCTGGATACACAACGAAACTGACCGGAGCCGGAACGCTCAATGTAATAACCGGAGTCTGGATACCCAACGAAACTGACCGGAGCCCGAACGCTCAACGTAATAACCGGAGTCTTGATACTCAACGAAATTGATCGGACCATGAACGCACAACGTAATAGCTAGAGTCTGGATGCTCAACGAAAATGACCGGAGCCTGAACGCTCAACGTAATAACCGGAGTCTGGATACCCAACGAAACTGACCGGAGCCTGAACGCTCAACGTAATAACCAGAGTCTGGATACCCAACGAAACTGACCGGAGCCTGAATGCTCAACGTAATAACCGGAGTCTGGATACCCAACGAAACTGACCGGAGCCTGAACACATAACGTAATAACCAGAGTCTGGATACCCAATAAAACTTACCGGAGCCTGAACGCTCAACGTAAAAACCAGAGTCTGGATACCCAACAAAACTGACCGGAGCCTGAACGCTCAACGTAAAAACCGTAGTCTGGATACCCAACGAAACTGACCGGAGCCTGAACGCACAACGTAATAACTGGAGTCTGGATGCTCAACGAAAATGATCGGAGCCTGAATGCTCAACGTAAAAACCAGAGTCTGGACACCCAACGAAACTGACCAGAGCCTGAACATTCAATGTAATAACCGGAGTCTGGATACCCAACGAAACTGACCGGAGCCTGAACGCTCAACGTAATAACCGGAGTCTGGATACCCAACGAAACTGACTGGAGCCTGAACGCTCAACGTAATAACCGGAGTCTGGATACCCAACGAAACTGACTGGAGCCTGAATGATCAACGTAATAACCGGAGTCTGGATACCCAACGAAACTGACCGGAGCCTGAACGCTAAACGTAATAACCAGAGTCTGGATACCCAGCAAAACTGACCAGAGCCTGAACGCTCAACGTAAAAACCGAAGTCTGGATACCCAACGAAACTGACCGGAGCCTGAACGCTCAATGTAATAACCGGAGTCTGGATACACAACGAAACTGACCAGAGCCTTAACGCTCAACGTAATAACCGGAGTCTGGATACCCAACGAAACTGAACGGAGCCTGAACGCTCAACGTAATAACCGGAGTCTGGATACCCAACGAAACTGACCGGAGCCTGAACGCACAACGTAATAACTGGAGTCTGGATGCTCAACGAAAATGATCGGAGCCTGAACACTCAACGTAATAACCGGAGTCTGGATACCCAACATAACTGACCGGAGCCTGAACGTTCAACGTAATCACTGGAGTCTGGATACCCAACGAAACTGACTGGAGCCTGAACGATCAAGGTAATAACAGGAGTCTAGATACACAACGAAACTGACCGGAACCTAAACGCTCAATGTAATAACTGGAGTCTGGATACCCAACGAAACTCACTGGAGCCTGAACCCTTAAGTTAATAACCGGAGTCTGGATACCCAACAAAACTGACCGGAGCCTGAACGCTCAACGAAAAAACCAGAGTTTGGATACCCAACGAAACTGACCGGAGCCTGAACGCTCAACGTAATAACCGGAGTCTGGATATCCAACGAAACTGACCGGAGCCTGAACGCTCAACGTAATAACCGGAGTCTAGATACCCAACGAAACTGACCGGAGCCTGAACGCACAACGTAATAACCTGAGTCTGGAAACCCAACGAAACTGACAGGAGCCTGAACATTCAACGTAATAACCGGAGTCTGGATACCCAACGAAACTGACCGGAGCCTGAATGCACAACCTAATAACTGGTGTCTGGATGCTCAACGAAAATGATCGGAGCATGAACGCTCAACGTAATAACCGGAGTCTAGATACCCAACGAAATTGATCGGAGCCTGAACTCTCAACGTAATAACCGGAATCTGGATACTCAACGAAACTAACCGGAGCCTGAACACTCAATGTAATAACCGGAGTCTGGATACTCAACGAAACTGACTGGAGCCTGAACGATCAACGTAATAACCGGAGTCTAGATACACAACCAAACTGACCGGAGCCTGAACGCTCAACGTAATAAACGGAGTCTGGATACCCAACGAAACTGACCGGAGCCTGAACGCTCAATGTAATAACCAGAGTCTGGATACCCAACGAAACTGACCGGAGCCTGAACCCTCAACGTAATAACCAGAGTCTGGATACCCAACAAAACTAACCGGAGCCTGAACGCTCAACGTAAAAACCGGAGTCTGGATACCCAACGAAACTGACCAGGGCATGAACGCTAAACGTAATAACCGGAGTCTGGATACCCAACAAGACTGACCGGAGCCTGAACGTTCAGCGTAATAACCGGAGTCTGGATACTCAACAAAACTGACTGGAGCCTGAACGATCAACTTAATAACCGGAGTCTGGATACACAACGAAACTGACCGAAGCCTGAACGCACAACGTAATAACCGGAGTCTGGATACATAACGAAACTAAACGGAGCCTGAACGCTCAACGTAATAACCGGAGTCTGGATACCCAACGAAACTGACCGGAGCCCGAACGCTCAACGTAATAACCGGAGTCTGGATACCCAACGAAACTGACCGGAGCCTGAACGCACAATGTAATAACTGGAGTCTGGATGATCAACGAAAATGATCGCAGCCTGAACGCTCAACGTAATAACCGGAGTCTGGATACCCAACGAAACTGACCGGAGCCTGGACGCTCAACGTAATAACTGAAGTCTGGATACCAAACGAAACTGGCCGGAGCCTGAACGCTCAATGTAATAACCGGAGTCTGGATACCCAACGAAACTGACCGGAGCCTGAACGCTTAGCGTAATAACCGGAGTCTGGATACCCAACGAAACTGATCGGAGCCTGAACGCTCAACGTAATAACCGGAGTCTGGATACCCAACGAAACTGACCGGAGCCTGAACGCTCAACGTAAAAACCAGAGTCTGGATACACAACGAAATTGATCGGAGCCTGATCGCTCAACGTAATAACCGGAGTCTGGATACACAACGAAACTGACCGGAGCCGGAACGCTCAACGTAATAACCGGAGTCTGGATACCCAACGAAACTGACCGGAGCCCGAACGCTCAACGTAATAACCGGAGTCTTGATACTCAACGAAACTGATCGGACCATGAACGCACAACGTAATAGCTAGAGTCTGGATGCTCAACGAAAATGACCGGAGCCTGAACGCTCAACGTAATAACCGGAGTCTGGATACCCAACGAAACTGACCGGAGCCTGAACGCTCAACGTAATAACCGGAGTCTGGATGCCCAACGAAGTTGACTGGAGCCTGAACGCTCAACGTAAAAACCAGAGTCTGGATACCCAACGAAACTGACCGGAGCCTGAATGCTCAACGTAATAACCGGAGTCTGGATACCCAACGAAACTGACCGGAGCCTGAACACATAACGTAATAACCAGAGTCTGGATACCCAATAAAACTTACCGGAGCCTGAACGCTCAACGTAAAAACCAGAGTCTGGATACCCAACAAAACTGACCGGAGCCTGAACGCTCAACGTAAAAACCGTAGTCTGGATACCCAACGAAACTGACCGGAGCCTGAACGCACAACGTAATAACTGGAGTCTGGATGCTCAACGAAAATGATCGGAGCCTGAATGCTCAACGTAAAAACCAGAGTCTGGACACCCAACGAAACTGACCAGAGCCTGAACATTCAATGTAATAACCGGAGTCTGGATACCCAACGAAACTGACCGGAGCCTGAACGCTCAACGTAATAACCGGAGTCTGGATACCCAACGAAACTGACTGGAGCCTGAACGCTCAACGTAATAACCGGAGTCTGGATACCCAACGAAACTGACTGGAGCCTGAATGATCAACGTAATAACCGGAGTCTGGATACCCAACGAAACTGACCGGAGCCTGAACGCTAAACGTAATAACCAGAGTCTGGATACCCAGCAAAACTGACCAGAGCCTGAACGCTCAACGTAAAAACCGAAGTCTGGATACCCAACGAAACTGACCGGAGCCTGAACGCTCAATGTAATAACCGGAGTCAGGATACACAACGAAACTGACCAGAGCCTTAACGCTCAACGTAATAACCGGAGTCTGGATACCCAACGAAACTGAACGGAGCCTGAACGCTCAACGTAATAACCGGAGTCTGGATACCCAACGAAACTGACCGGAGCCTGAACGCACAACGTAATAACTGGAGTCTGGATGCTCAACGAAAATGATCGGAGCCTGAACACTCAACGTAATAACCGGAGTCTGGATACCCAACATAACTGACCGGAGCCTGAACGTTCAACGTAATCACTGGAGTCTGGATACCCAACGAAACTGACTGGAGCCTGAACGATCAAGGTAATAACAGGAGTCTAGATACACAACGAAACTGACCGGAACCTAAACGCTCAATGTAATAACTGGAGTCTGGATACCCAACGAAACTCACTGGAGCCTGAACCCTTAAGTTAATAACCGGAGTCTGGATACCCAACAAAACTGACCGGAGCCTGAACGCTCAACGAAAAAACCAGAGTTTGGATACCCAACGAAACTGACCGGAGCCTGAACGCTCAACGTAATAACCGGAGTCTGGATATCCAACGAAACTGACCGGAGCCTGAACGCTCAACGTAATAACCGGAGTCTAGATACCCAACGAAACTAACCGGAGCCTGAACGCACAACGTAATAACCTGAGTCTGGAAACCCAACGAAACTGACAGGAGCCTGAACATTCAACGTAATAACCGGAGTCTGGATACCCAACGAAACTGACCGGAGCCTGAATGCACAACCTAATAACTGGTGTCTGGATGCTCAACGAAAATGATCGGAGCATGAACGCTCAACGTAATAACCGGAGTCTGGATACCCAACGAAATTGATCGGAGCCTGAACTCTCAACGTAATAACCGGAATCTGGATACTCAACGAAACTAACCGGAGCCTGAACACTCAATGTAATAACCGGAGTCTGGATACTCAACGAAACTGACTGGAGCCTGAACGATCAACGTAATAACCGGAGTCTAGATACACAACCAAACTGACCGGAGCCTGAACGCTCAACGTAATAAACGGAGTCTGGATACCCAACGAAACTGACCGGAGCCTGAACGCTCAATGTAATAACCAGAGTCTGGATACCCAACGAAACTGACCGGAGCCTGAACCCTCAACGTAATAACCAGAGTCTGGATACCCAACAAAACTGACCGGAGCCTGAACGCTCAACGTAAAAACCGGAGTCTGGATACCCAACGAAACTGACCAGGGCCTGAACGCTAAACGTAATAACCAGAGTCTGGATACTCAACAAAACTGACTGGAGCCTGAACGATCAACTTAATAACCGGAGTCTGGATACACAACGAAACTGACCGGAGCCTGAACGCACAACGTAATAACCGGAGTCTGGATACATAACGAAACTAAACGGAGCCTGAACGCTCAACGTAATAACCGGAGTCTGGATACCCAACGAAACTGACCGGAGCCCGAACGCTCAACGTAATAACCGGAGTCTGGATACCCAACGAAACTGACCGGAGCCTGAACGCACAATGTAATAACTGGAGTCTGGATGCTCAACGAAAATGATCGCAGCCTGAACGCTCAACGTAATAACCGGAGTCTGGATACCCAACGAAACTGATCGGAGCCCGAACGCTCAACGTAATAACCGGAGTCTGGATACCCAACGAAACTGACCGGAGCCTGAACGCACAATGTAATAACTGGAGTCTGGATGCTCAACGAAAATGATCGGAGCCTGAACACTCAACGTAATAACCGGAGTCTGGATACCCAACATAACTGACCGGAGCCTGAACGTTCAACGTAATCACTGGAGTCTGGATACCCAACGAAACTGACTGGAGCCTGAACGATCAAGGTAATAACAGGAGTCTAGATACACAACGAAACTGACCGGAACCTAAACGCTCAATGTAATAACTGGAGTCTGGATACCCAACGAAACTCACTGGAGCCTGAACCCTTAAGTTAATAACCGGAGTCTGGATACCCAACAAAACTGACCGGAGCCTGAACGCTCAACAAAAAAACCAGAGTTTGGATACCCAACGAAACTGACCGGAGCCTGAACGCTCAACGTAATAACCGGAGTCTGGATATCCAACGAAACTGACCGGAGCCTGAACGCTCAACGTAATAACCGGAGTCTAGATACCCAACGAAACTAACCGGAGCCTGAACGCACAACGTAATAACCTGAGTCTGGAAACCCAACGAAACTGACAGGAGCCTGAACATTCAACGTAATAACCGGAGTCTGGATACCCAACGAAACTGACCGGAGCCTGAATGCACAACCTAATAACTGGTGTCTGGATGCTCAACGAAAATGATCGGAGCATGAACGCTCAACGTAATAACCGGAGTCTGGATACCCAACGAAATTGATCGGAGCCTGAACTCTCAACGTAATAACCGGAATCTGGATACTCAACGAAACTAACCGGAGCCTGAACACTCAATGTAATAACCGGAGTCTGGATACTCAACGAAACTGACTGGAGCCTGAACGATCAACGTAATAACCGGAGTCTAGATACACAACCAAACTGACCGGAGCCTGAACGCTCAACGTAATAAACGGAGTCTGGATACCCAACGAAACTGACCGGAGCCTGAACGCTCAATGTAATAACCAGAGTCTGGATACCCAACGAAACTGACCGGAGCCTGAACCCTCAACGTAATAACCAGAGTCTGGATACCCAACAAAACTGACCGGAGCCTGAACGCTCAACGTAAAAACCGGAGTCTGGATACCCAACGAAACTGACCAGGGCCTGAACGCTAAACGTAATAACCAGAGTCTGGATACTCAACAAAACTGACTGGAGCCTGAACGATCAACTTAATAACCGGAGTCTGGATACACAACGAAACTGACCGGAGCCTGAACGCACAACGTAATAACCGGAGTCTGGATACATAACGAAACTAAACGGAGCCTGAACGTTCAACGTAATAACCGGAGTCTGGATACCCAACGAAACTGACCGGAGCCCGAACGCTCAACGTAATAACCGGAGTCTGGATACCCAACGAAACTGACCGGAGCCTGAACGCACAATGTAATAACTGGAGTCTGGATGCTCAACGAAAATGATCGCAGCCTGAACGCTCAACGTAATAACCGGAGTCTGGATACCCAACGAAACTGACCGGAGCCTGGACGCTCAACGTAATAACTGAAGTCTGGATACCAAACGAAAATGGCCGGAGCCTGAACGCTCAATGTAATAACCGGAGTCTGGATACCCAACGAAACTGACCGGAGCCTGAACGCTTAGCGTAATAACCGGAGTCTGGATACCCAACGAAACTGATCGGAGCCTGAACGCTCAACGTAATAACCGGAGTCTGGATACCCAACGAAACTGACCGGAGCCTGAACGCTCAACGTAAAAACCAGAGTCTGGATACACAACGAAGTTGATCGTAGCCTGATCGCTCAACGTAATAACCGGAGTCTGGATACACAACGAAACTGACCGGAGCCGGAACGCTCAACGTAATAACCGGAGTCTGGATACCCAACGAAACTGACCGGAGCCCGAACACTCAACGTAATAACCGGAGTCTTGATACTCAACGAAACTGACCGGACCCTGAACGCACAATGTAATAACTGGAGTCTAGATGCTCAACGAAAATGACCGGAGCCTGAACGCTCAACGTAATAACCGGAGTCTGGATACCCAACGAAACTGACCGGAGCCTGAACGCTCAACGTAATAACCGGAGTCTGGATACCCAACGAAATTGACTGGAGCCTGAACGATCAACGTAATAACAGGAGTCTGGATACACAACGAAACTGACCGGAACCTAAACGCTCAATGTAATAACCGGAGTCTGGATACACAACGAAACTGACCGGAGCCTGAACGCTCAACGTAATAACCGGAGTCTGGATACACAACGAAACTGACCGGAACCTAAACGCTCAATGTAATAACCGGAGTCTGGATACCCAACGAAACTAACCGGAGCCTGAACCCTTAACTTAATAACCGGAGTCTGGATACCCAACGAAACTGACCGGAGCCTGAACGCTCAACGTAATAACCGGAGTCTAGATACCCAATGAAACTGACCGGAGCCTACTCGCTCAACGTAATAACCGGAGTCTGGATACCCAACGAAACTGACCGGAACCTGAACGCACAACGTAATAACCTGAGTCTGGACACCCAACGAAACTGACAGGAGCCTGAACATTCAACGTAATAACCGGAGTCTGGATACCCAACGAAACTGACCGGAGCCTGAACGCACAACGTAATAACTGGAATCTGGATGCTCAACGAAAATGATCAGAGCCTGAACGCTCAACGTAATAACCGGAGTATGGACACCCAACGAAACTGACCGGAGCCTGAACATTCAACGTAATAACCGGAGTCTGGATACCCAACAAAACTGACCGGAGCCTGAATGCACAACCTAATAACTGGTGTCTGGATGCTCAGCAAAAATGATCGGAGCCTGAACGCTCAACGTAATAACCGGAGTATGGATACCCAACGAAATTGACCGGAGCCTGAACGCTCAACGTAATAACCAGAATCTGGATACTCAACGAAACTAACCGGAGCCTGAACACTCAATGTAATAACTGGAGTCTGGATACTCAACGAAATTGACTGGAGCCTGAACGATCAACGTAATAATCGGAGTCTAGATACACAACCAAACTGACCAGAGCCTGAACGCTCAACGTAATAACCGGAGTCTGGATACCCAACGAAACTGACCGGAGCCTGAACGCTCAATGTAATAACCGGAGTCTGGATACCCAACGAAACTGACCGGAGCCTGAACCCTCAACGTAATAACCAGAGTCTGGATACCCAACAAAACTGATCGGAGCCTGAACGCTCAACGTAAAAACCGGAGTCTGGATACCCAACGAAACTGACCAGGGCCTGAACGCTAAACGTAATAACCGGAGTCTGGATACCCAACAAAACTGACCGGAGCCTGAACATTCAACGTAATAATCGGAGTCTGGATACTCAACGAAACTGACTGGAGCCTGCACGATCAACTTAATAAACGGAGTCTGGATACACAACGAAACTGACCGGAGCCTGAACGCACAACGTAATAACCAGAGTCTGGATACATAACGAAACTAAACGGAGCCTGAACGCTAAACGTAATAACCGGAGTCTGGATACCCAATGAAACTGACCGGAGCCCGAACGCTCAACGTAATAACCGGAGTTTGGATACCCAACGAAACTGACCGGAGCCTGAACGCACAACGTAATAACTGAAGTCTGGATGCTCAACGAAAATGATCGCAGTCTGAACGCTAAACGTAATAACCGGAGTCTGGATACCCAACGAAACTGACCGGAGCCTGAACCCTTAACTTAATAACCGGAGTCTGGATACCCAACGAAACTGACCGGAGCCTGAACGCTCAACGTAATAACCGGAGTCTAGATACCCAATGAAACTGACCGGAGCCTACTCGCTCAACGTAATAACCGGAGTCTGGATACCCAACGAAACTGACCGGAACCTGAACGCACAACGTAATAACCTGAGTCTGGACACCCAACGAAACTGACAGGAGCCTGAACATTCAACGTAATAACCGGAGTCTGGATACCCAACGAAACTGACCGGAGCCTGAACGCACAACGTAATAACCGGAATCTGGATGCTCAACGAAAATGATCAGAGCCTGAACGCTCAACGTAATAACCGGAGTATGGACACCCAACGAAACTGACCGGAGCCTGAACATTCAACGTAATAACCGGAGTCTGGATACCCAACAAAACTGACCGGAGCCTGAATGCACAACCTAATAACTGGTGTCTGGATGCTCAACGAAAATGATCGGAGCCTGAACGCTCAACGTAATAACCGGAGTATGGATACCCAACGAAATTGACCGGAGCCTGAACGCTCAACGTAATAACCGGAATCTGGATACTCAACGAAACTAACCGGAGCCTGAACACTCAATGTAATAACTGGAGTCTGGATACTCAACGAAATTGACTGGAGCCTGAACGATCAACGTAATAACCGGAGTCTAGATACACAACCAAACTGACCGGAGCCTGAACGCTCAACGTAATAACCGGAGTCTGGATACCCAACGAAACTGACCGGAGCCTGAACGCTCAATGTAATAACCGGAGTCTGGATACCCAACGAAACTGACCGGAGCCTGAACCCTCAACGTAATAACCAGAGTCTGGATACCCAACAAAACTGACCGGAGCCTGAACGCTCAACGTAAAAACCGGAGTCTGGATACCCAACGAAACTGACCAGGGCCTGAACGCTAAACGTAATAACCGGAGTCTGGATACCCAACAAAACTGATCGGAGCCTGAACGTTCAACGTAATAATCGGAGTCTGGATACTCAACGAAACTGGCTGGAGCCTGCACGATCAACTTAATAAACGGAGTCTGGATACACAACGAAACTGACCGGAGCCTGAACGCACAACGTAATAACCAGAGTCTGGATACATAACGAAACTAAACGGAGCCTGAACGCTAAACGTAATAACCGGAGTCTGGATACCCAATGAAACTGACCGGAGCCCGAACACTCAACGTAATAACCGGAGTTTGGATACCCAACGAAACTGACCGGAGCCTGAACGCACAACGTAACAACTGGAGTCTGGATGCTCAACGAAAATGATCGCAGTCTGAACGCTAAACGTAATAACCGGAGTCTGGATACCCAACGAAACTGACCGGAGCCTGGACGCTCAACGTAATAACTGAAGTCTGGATACCAAACGAAACTGACCGGAGCCTGAACGCTCAATGTAATAACCGGAGTCTGGATACCCAACGAAACTGACCGGAGCCTGAACGCTTAGCGTAATAACCGGAGTCTGGATACCCAACGAAACTGACCGGAGCCTGAACGCTCAACGTAATAACCGGAGTCTGGATACCCAACAAAACTGACCGGAGCCTGAACGCTCAACGTAAAAACCAGAGTCTGGATACACAACGAAATTGATCGGAGCCTGATCGCTCAACGTAATAACCGGAGTCTGGATACACAACGAAACTGACCGGAGCCTGAACGCTCAACGTAATAACCGGAGTCTGGATACCCAACGAAACTGACCGGAGCCCGAATGCTCAACGTAATAACCGGAGTCTTGATACTCAACGAAACTGACCGGACCCTGAACGCACAACGTAATAACTGGAGTCTGGATGCTCAACGATAATGACCGGAGCCTGAACGCTCAACGTAATAATCGGAGTCTGGATACCCAACGAAACTGACTGGAGCCTGAACGATCAACGTAATAACAGGAGTCTGGATACAGAACAAAACTGACCGGAACCTAAACGCTCAATGTAATAACCGGAGTCTGGATACACAACGAAACTGACCGGAGCCTGAACACTCAACATAATAACCGGAGTCTGGATACACAACGAAACTGACCGGAACCTAAACGCTCAATGTAATAACCGGAGTCTGGATACCCAACAAAACTGACCGGAGCCTGAACCCTTAACTTAATAACTGGAGTCTGGATACCCAACGAAACTGACCAGAGCCTGAACGCTCAATGTAATAACCGGAGTCTAGATACCCAATGAAACTGACCGGAGCCTGCTCGCTCAACGTAATAACCGGAGTCTGGATACCCAACGAAACTGACCGGAGCCTGAACGCACAACGTAATAACCTGAGTCTGGACACCCAACGAAACTGACAGGAGCCTGAACATTCAACGTAATAACCGGAGTCTGGATACCCAACGAAACTGACCGGAGCCTGAACGCACAACGTAATAACTGGAGTCTGGATGCTCAACGAAAATGATTGGAGTCTGAATGCTCAACGTAATAACCGGAGTATGGACACCCAACGAAACTGACCGGAGCCTGAACATTCAACGTAATAACCGGAGTCTGGATACCCAACAAAACTGACCGGAGCCTGAATGCACAACCTAATAACTGGTGTCTGGATGCTCAACGAAAATGATCGGAGCCTGAACGCTTAACGTAATAACCGGAGTCTAGATACCCAACGAAATTGACCGGAGCCTGAACGCTCAACGTAATAACCGGAATCTGGATACTCAACGAAACTAACCGGAGCCTGAACACTCAATGTAATAACCGGAGTCTGGATACTCAACGAAACTGACTGGAGCCTGAACGATCATCGTAATAACCGGAGTCTAGATACACAACCAAACTGACCGGAGCCTGAACCCTCAACGTAATAACCGGAGTCTGGATACCCAACGAACTGACCGGAGCCTGAAAGCTCAATGTAATAACCGGAGTCTGGATACCCAACGAAACTGACCGGAGCCTGAACCCTCAACGTAATAACCAGAGTCTGGATACCCAACAAAACTGACCGGAGCCTGAAAGCTCAATGTAATAACCAGAGTTTGGATACCCAACAAAACTGACCGGAGCCTGAACGCTCAACGTAAAAACCGGAGTCTGGATACCCAACGAAACTGACCAGGTCCTGAACGCTAAACGTAATAACCGGAGTCTGGATACCCAACAAAACTGACCGGAGCCTGAACGTTCAACGTAATAACCGGAGTCTGGATACTCAACGAAACTGACTGGAGCCTGAACGATCAACTTAATAAACGGAGTCTGGATACACAACGAAACTGACCGGAGCCTGAACGCGCAACGTAATAACCGGAGTCTGGATACATAAAGAAACTAAACGGAGCCTGAACGCTCAACGTAATAACCGGAGTCTGGATACCGAACGAAACTGACCGGAGCCCGAATGCTCAACGTAATAACCGGAGTCTGGATACCCAACGAAACTGACCGGACCCTGAATGCACAACGTAATAACTGGAGTTTGGATACAAATCGAAACTGACCGGAGCCTGAACGCTCAACGTAATAACCGGAGTCTGGATACCCAACGAAACTGAACGGAGCCTGAACGCTCAACATAATAACCAGAGTCTGGATACCCAACGAAACTGACCGGAGCCTGAACGCACAACGTAATAACTGGAGTCTGGATGCTCAACGAAAACGATCGGAGCTTGAACCCTCAATGTAATAACCGGAGTCTGGATACCCAACATAACTGACCGGAGCCTGAACGTTCAACGTAATAACCGGAGTCTGGATACCCAACGAAATTGACCGGAGCCTGAAGGCTCGACCAAATAACCGGAATCTGGATACCCAACAAAACTGACCGGAGCCTGAACGCTCAACGTAATAACCGGAGTCTGGATACTCAACGAAACTGACTGGAGCCTGAACAATCAACGTAATAACTGTAGTCTGGATACACAACGAAATTGATCGGAGCCTGATCGCTCTACGTAATAACCGGAGTCTGGATACACAACGAAACTGACCGGAGCCTGAACGCTCAACGTAATAACCGGAGTCTGGATACCCAACGAAACTGACGGGAGCCCGAACGCTCAACGTAATAACCGGAGTCTTGATACTCAACGAAACTGACGGGACCCTGAACGCACAACGTAATAACTGGAGTCTGGATGCTCAACGAATATGACCGGAGCCTGAACGCTCAACGTAATAACCGGAGTCTGGATAACCAACAAAACTGACTGGAGCCTGAACGATCAACGTAATAACAGGAGTCTGGATACCCAACGAAACTGACCGGAGCCTAAACGCTCAATGTAATAACCGGAGTCTGGATACCCAACAAAATTGACCGGAGCCTGAACCCTTAACTTAATAACCGTAGTCTGGATACCCAACAAAATTGATCGGAGCCTGATCGCTCTACGTAATAACCGGAGTTTGGATACCCAACGAAACTGACCGGAGCCTGAACGCTCAACGTAATAATCGGAGTCTGGATACCCAACGAAACTGACCGGAACCTGAACGCTCAACGTAATAACTGGAGTCTTAATACTAAACGAAACTGACCGGACCCTGAACGCACAACGTAATAACTGGAGTCTGGATGCTCAATGTAAATAACCGGACCCTGAACGCTCAACGTAATAACCGGAGTCTGGATACCCAACGAAACTGCCCGGAGCCTGAACACTCAACGTAATAACCGGAGTCTGGATACCCAACGAAACTGACTGGAGCCTGAACGATCAACGTAATAACAGGAGTCTGGATACCCAACGAAACTGACCGGACCCTGAATGCTCAATGTAATAACCGGAGTCTGGATACCCAACAAAACTGACCGGAGCCTGAACGCTCAACGTAAAAACCGGAGTTTGGATACCCAACGAAACTGACCGGAGCCTGAACGCTCAACGTAATAATCGGAGTCTGGATACCCAACGAAACTGACCGGAGCCTGAACGCTCAACGTAATAACCGGAGTCTAGATACCCAACGAAAGTGACCGGAGCCTGCTCGCTCAACGTAATAACCGGAGTCTGGATACCCAACGAAACTGACCGGAGCCTGAACGCACAATGTAATAACCTGAGTCTGGACACCCAACGAAACTGACCGGAGCCTGAACATTCAACGTAATAACCGGAGTCTGGATACCCAACGAAACTGACCGGAGCCTGAACGCACAATGTAATAACTGGAGTCTGGATGCTCAACGAAAATGATCGGAGCCTGAACGCTCAACGTAATAACCGGAGTCTGGACACCCAACGAAACTGACCGGAGCCTGAACATTCAACGTAAAAACCGGAGTCTGGATACCCAACGAAACTGACCGGAGCCTGAACGCACAACGTAATAACTGGTGTTTGGATGCTCAACGAAAATGATCGGAGCCTAAACGCTCAACGTAATAACCGGAGTCTGGATGCCCAACGAAATTGACCGGAGCCTGAACGCTCAACGTAATAACCGGAATCTGGATACTCAACGAAACTAACCGGAGCCTAAACGCTCAACGTAATAACCGGAGTCTGGATACACAACGAAACTGACCGGAGCCTGAACGCTCAAAGTAATAACCGGAGTCTGGATACCCAATGAAACTGACCGGAGCCTGAACCCTCAACGTAATAACCGGAGTATGGATAGCAAACAAAACTGACCGGAGCCTGAACGCTCAACGTAATAACCGGAGTCTGGATACCCAACGAAACTGACCGGAGCCTGGACGCTCAACGTAATAACTGAAGTCTGGATACCAAACGAAACTGACCGGAGCCTGAACGCTCAATGTAATAACCGGAGTCTGGATACCCAATGAAACTGACCGGAGCCTGAACGCTTAGCGTAATAACCGGAGTCTGGATACCTAACGAAATTGACCGGAGCCTGAACGCTCAACGTAATAACCGGAGTCTGGATACCCAACGAAACTGACCGGAGCCTGAACGCTCAACGTAAAAACCAGAGTCTGGATACACAACGAAATTGATCGGAGCCTGATCGCTCAACGTAATAACCGGAGTCTGGATACACAATGAAACTAACCGGAGCCTGAACGCTCAACGTAATAACCGGAGTCTGGATACCCAACGAAACTGACCGGAGCCCGAACGCTCAACGTAATAACCGGAGTCTTGATACTCAACGAAACTGACCGGACCCTGAACGCACTACATAATAACTAGAGTCTGGATGCTCAACGAAAATAACCGGAGCCTGAACGCTCAACGTAATAACCGGAGTCTGGATACCCTACGAAACTGACCGGAGCCTGAACGCTCAACGTAATAACCGGAGTCTGGATACCCAACGAAACTGACTGGAGCCTGAACGACCAACGTAATAACAGGAGTCTAGATACACAACGAAACTGACCGGAACCTAAACGCTCAATGTAATAACCGGAGTCTGGATACACAACGAAACTGACCGGAGCCTGAACGCTCAATGTAATAACCGGAGTCTGGATACACAACGAAACTGACCGGAACCTAAACGCTCAATGTAATAACCGGAGTCTGGATACCCAACGAAACTGACCGGAGCCTGAACATTCAACGTAAAAACCGGAGTCTGGATACCCAACGAAACTGATCGTAGCCTGAACGCACAACGTAATAACTGGTGTTTGGATGCTCAACGAAAATGATCGAAGCCTGAACGCTCAACGTAATAACCGGAGTCTGGATACCCAACGAAATTGACCGGAGCCTGAACGCTCAACGTAATAACCGGAATCTGGATACTCAAC
Source organism: Lathyrus sativus (assembly GCA_963859935.3). Classification (NCBI taxonomy): domain Eukaryota; kingdom Viridiplantae; phylum Streptophyta; class Magnoliopsida; order Fabales; family Fabaceae; genus Lathyrus; species Lathyrus sativus. The sequence goes on from CAWUDS030000773.1 coordinate 1,134,342, forward strand.
GAAACTAACCGGAGCCTGAACACTCAATGTAATAACCGGAGTCTGGATACTCAACAAAACTGACTGGAGCCTGAACGATCAACGTAATAATCGGAGTCTGGATACACAACGAAACTGACCGGAGCCTGAACGCTCAAAGTAATAACCGGAGTCTGGATACCCAACGAAACTGACCGGAGCCTGAACGCTCAATGTAATAACCGGAGTCTGGATACCCAACGAAACTGACCGGAGCCTGAACGCACAACGTAATAACTGGAGTCTAGATGCTCAACGAAAATAATCGGAGCCTGAACGCTCAACGTAATAACCGGAGTCTGGACACCCAACGAAACTGACCGGAGCCTGAACATTCAACGTAAAAACCGGAGTCTGGATACCCAACGAAACTGACCGGAGCCTGAACGCACAACGTAATAACTGGTGTTTGGATGTTCAACGAAAATGATCGGAGCCTAAACGCTCAACGTAATAACCGGAGTCTGGATACCCAACGAAATGGACCGGAGCCTGAACGCTCAACGTAATAACCGGAATCTGGATACTCAACGAAACTAACCGGAGCCTGAACACTCAATGTAATAACCGGAGTCTGGATACTCAACGAAACTGACTGGAGCCTGAACGATCAACGTAATAATCGGAGTCTGGATACACAACGAAACTGACCGGAGCCTGAACGCTCAAAGTAATAACCGGAGTCTGGATACCCAACGAAACTGACCGGAGCCTGAACGCTCAATGTAATAACCGGAGTCGGGATACCCAACGAAACTGACCGGAGCCTGAACCCTCAACATAATAACCGGAGTCTGGATACCCAACAAATCTGACCGGAACCTGAACGCTCAATGTAATAACCGGAGTCTGGATACCCAACGAAACTGACCGGAGCCTGAACGCTCAACGTAATAACCGGAGTCTGGACACCCAACGAAACTGACCGGAGCCTGAACATTCAACATAAAAACCGGAGTCTGGATACCCAACGAAACTGATCGTAGCCTGAACGCACAACGTAATAACTGGTGTTTGGATGCTCAATGAAAATGATCGAAGCCTGAACGCTCAACGTAATAACCAGAGTCTGGATACCCAACGAAATTGACCGGAGCCTGAACGCTCAACGTAATAACCGGAATCTGGATACTCAACGAAACTGACCGGAGCCTGAACATTCAACGTAAAAACCGGAGTCTGGATACCCAACGAAACTGACCGGAGCCTGAACGCACAACGTAATAACTGGTGTTTGGATGCTCAACGAAAATGATCGGAGCCTAAACGCTCAACGTAATAACCGGAGTCTGGATGCCCAACGAAATTGACCGGAGCCTGAACGCTCAACGTAATAACCGGAATCTGGATACTCAACGAAACTAACCGGAGCCTAAACGCTCAACGTAATAACCGGAGTCTGGATACACAACGAAACTGACCGGAGCCTGAACGCTCAAAGTAATAACCGGAGTCTGGATACCCAATGAAACTGACCGGAGCCTGAACCCTCAACGTAATAACCGGAGTATGGATACCAAACAAAACTGACCGGAGCCTGAACGCTCAACGTAATAACCGGAGTCTGGATACCCAACGAAACTGACCGGAGCCTGGACGCTCAACGTAATAACTGAAGTCTGGATACCAAACGAAACTGACCGGAGCCTGAACGCTCAATGTAATAACCGGAGTCTGGATACCCAATGAAACTGACCGGAGCCTGAACGCTTAGCGTAATAACCGGAGTCTGGATACCTAACGAAATTGACCGGAGCCTGAACGCTCAACGTAATAACCGGAGTCTGGATACCCAACGAAACTGACCGGAGCCTGAACGCTCAACGTAAAAACCAGAGTCTGGATACACAACGAAATTGATCGGAGCCTGATCGCTCAACGTAATAACCGGAGTCTGGATACACAATGAAACTAACCGGAGCCTGAACGCTCAACGTAATAACCGGAGTCTGGATACCCAACGAAACTGACCGGAGCCCGAACGCTCAACGTAATAACCGGAGTGTTGATACTCAACGAAACTGACCGGACCCTGAACGCACTACATAATAACTAGAGTCTGGATGCTCAACGAAAATAACCGGAGCCTGAACGCTCAACGTAATAACCGGAGTCTGGATACCCTACGAAACTGACCGGAGCCTGAACGCTCAACGTAATAACCGGAGTCTGGATACCCAACGAAACTGACTGGAGCCTGAACGACCAACGTAATAACAGGAGTCTAGATACACAACGAAACTGACCGGAACCTAAACGCTCAATGTAATAACCGGAGTCTGGATACACAACGAAACTGACCGGAGCCTGAACGCTCAACGTAATAACCGGAGTCTGGATACACAACGAAACTGACCGGAACCTAAACGCTCAATGTAATAACCGGAGTCTGGATACCCAACGAAACTGACCGGAGCCTGAACATTCAACGTAAAAACCGGAGTCTGGATACCCAACGAAACTGATCGTAGCCTGAACGCACAACGTAATAACTGGTGTTTGGATGCTCAACGAAAATGATCGAAGCCTGAACGCTCAACGTAATAACCGGAGTCTGGATACCCAACGAAATTGACCGGAGCCTGAACGCTCAACGTAATAACCGGAATCTGGATACTCAACGAAACTAACCGGAGCCTGAACACTCAATGTAATAACCGGAGTCTGGATACTCAACAAAACTGACTGGAGCCTGAACGATCAACGTAATAATCGGAGTCTGGATACACAACGAAACTGACCGGAGCCTGAACGCTCAAAGTAATAACCGGAGTCTGGATACCCAACGAAACTGACCGGAGCCTGAACGCTCAATGTAATAACCGGAGTCTGGATACCCAACGAAACTGACCGGAGCCTGAACGCACAACGTAATAACTGGAGTCTAGATGCTCAACGAAAATAATCGGAGCCTGAACGCTCAACGTAATAACCGGAGTCTGGACACCCAACGAAACTGACCGGAGCCTGAACATTCAACGTAAAAACCGGAGTCTGGATACCCAACGAAACTGACCGGAGCCTGAACGCACAACGTAATAACTGGTGTTTGGATGTTCAACGAAAATGATCGGAGCCTAAACGCTCAACGTAATAACCGGAGTCTGGATACCCAACGAAATGGACCGGAGCCTGAACGCTCAACGTAATAACCGGAATCTGGATACTCAACGAAACTAACCGGAGCCTGAACACTCAATGTAATAACCGGAGTCTGGATACTCAACGAAACTGACTGGAGCCTGAACGATCAACGTAATAATCGGAGTCTGGATACACAACGAAACTGACCGGAGCCTGAACGCTCAAAGTAATAACCGGAGTATGGATACCCAACGAAACTGACCGGAGCCTGAACGCTCAATGTAATAACCGGAGTCGGGATACCCAACGAAACTGACCGGAGCCTGAACCCTCAACGTAATAACCGGAGTCTGGATACCCAACAAATCTGACCGGAACCTGAACGCTCAATGTAATAACCGGAGTCTGGATACCCAACGAAACTGACCGGAGCCTGAACGCTCAACGTAATAACCGGAGTCTGGACACCCAACGAAACTGACCGGAGCCTGAACATTCAACGTAAAAACCGGAGTCTGGATACCCAACGAAACTGATCGTAGCCTGAACGCACAACGTAATAACTGGTGTTTGGATGCTCAATGAAAATGATCGAAGCCTGAACGCTCAACGTAATAACCGGAGTCTGGATACCCAACGAAATTGACCGGAGCCTGAACGCTCAACGTAATAACCGGAATCTGGATACTCAACAAAACTAACCGGAGCCTGCTCGCTCAACGTAATAACCAGAGTCTGGATACCCAACGAAACTGACCGGAGCCTGAACGCACAACGTAATAACCTGAGTCTGGACACCCAATGAAACTGACCGGAGCCTGAACGCACAACGTAATAACCTGAGTCTGGACACCCAATGAAACTGACCGGAGCCTGAACATTCAACGTAATAACCGGAGTCTGGATACCCAACGAAACTGACCGGAGCCTGAACGCTCAACGTAATAACCGGAGTCTGGACACCCAACGAAACTGACCGGAGCCTGAACATTCAACGTAAAAACCGGAGTCTGGATACCCAACGAAACTGATCGTAGCCTGAACGCACAACGTAATAACTGGTGTTTGGATGCTCAACGAAAATGATCGAAGCCTGAACGCTCAACGTAATAACCGGAGTCTGGATACCCAACGAAATTGACCGGAGCCTGAACGCACAACGTAATAACTGGAGTCTGGATGCTCAACGAAAATGATCGGAGCCTGAACGCTCAACGTAATAACCGGAGTCTGGACACCAAACGAAACTGACCGGAGCCTGAACATTCAACGTAAAAACCGGAGTCTGGATACCCAACGAAACTGACCGGAGCCTGAACGCACAACGTAATAACTGGTGTTTGGATGCTCAACGAAAATGATCGGAGCCTAAACGCTCAACGTAATAACCGGAGTCTGGATACCCAACGAAATTGACCGGAGCCTGAACGCTCAACGTAATAACCGGAATCTGGATACTCAACGAAACTAATCGGAGCCTGAACACTCAATGTAATAACCAGAGTCTGGATACTCAACGAAACTGACTGGAGCCTGAACGATCAACGTAATAATCGGAGTCTGGATACACAACGAAACTGACCGGAGCCTGAACGCTCAAAGTAATAACCGGAGTCTAGATACCCAACGAAACTGACCGGAGCCTGAACGCTCAATGTAATAACCGGAGTCTGGATACCCAACGAAACTGACCGGAGCCTGAACCCTCAACGTAATAACCGGAGTCTGGATACCCAACAAAACTGACCGGAACCTGAACGCTCAATGTAATAACCGGAGTCTGGATACCCAACGAAACTGACCGGAGCCTGAACGCTCAACGTAATAACCGGAGTCTGGACACCCAACGAAACTGACCGGAGCCTGAACATTCAACGTAAAAACCGAAGTCTGGATACCCAACGAAACTGATCGTAGCCTGAACGCACAACGTAATAACTGGTGTTTGGATGCTCAACGAAAATGATCGAAGCCTGAACGCACAACGTAATAACCGGAGTCTGGATACATAACGAAACTAAACGGAGCCTGAACGCTCAACGTAATAACCGGAGTCTGGATACCCAACGAAACTGACCGGAGCCCGAACGCTCAACATAATAACCGGAGTCTGGATACCCAACGAAATTGAACGGAGCCTGAACGCTCAACATAATAACCGGAGTCGGGATACCCAACGAAATTGACCGGAGCCTGAACGCACAACGTAATAACTGGAGTCTGGATGCTCAACGAAAATGATCGGAGCCTGAACCCTCAACGTAATAACCGGAGTCTGGATACCCAACATAACTGACCGGAGCCTGAACGTTCAACGTAATAACCGGAGTCTGGATACCCAACGAAATTGACCGGAGCCTGAAGGCTCGACGAAATAACCGGAATCTGGATACCCAACGAAACTGACCGGAGCCTGAACGCTCAATGTAATAACCGGAGTCTGGATACTCAACGAAACTGACTGGAGCCTGAACGATCAACGTAATAACTGGAGTCTGGATACACAACGAAATTGATCGGAGCCTGATCGTTCAATGTAATAACCATAGTCTGGATACACAACGAAACTGACCGGAGCCTGAACGCTCAACGTAATAACCGGAGTCTGGATACCCAACGAAACTGACCGGAGCCCGAACGCTCAACGTAATAATCGGAGTCTTGATACTCAACGAATCTGACCGGACCCTGAACGCACAACATGATAACTGGAGTCTAGATGCTCAACGAAACTGACTGGAGCCTGAACGATCAACGTAATAACAGGAGTCTGGATACCCAACGAAACTGACCGGAGCCTGAACGCTCAATGTAATAACCGGAGTCTGGATACCCAACGAAACTGACCGGAGCCTGAACCCTTAACTTAATAACCGGAGTCTGGATACCCAACAAAACTGACCGGAGCCTGAACGCTCAACGTAAAAACCGAAGTTTGGATACCCAACGAAACTGACCGGAGCCTGAACGCTCAACGTAATAACCGGAGTCTGGATACCCAACGAAACTGACCGGAGCCTGAACGCTCAACGTAATAACCGAAGTCTAGATACCCAACGAAAGTGACCGGAGCCTGCTCACTCAACGTAATAACCGGAGTCTGGATACCCAACGAAACTGACTGGATCCTGAACGCACAACGTAATAACCTGAGTCTGGACACCCAACGAAACTGACCCGAGCCTGAACATTCAACGTAATAACCGGAGTCTGGATACCCAACGAAACTGATCGTAGCCTGAACGCACAACGTAATAACTGGTGTTTGGATGCTCAACGAAAATGATCGAAGCCTGAACGCTCAACGTAATAACCGGAGTCTGGATACCCAACGAAATTGACCGGAGCCTGAACGCTCAACGTAATAACCGGAATCTGGATACTCAACGAAACTAATCGGAGCCTGAACACTCAATGTAATAACCGGAGTCTGGATACTCAACGAAACTGACTGGAGCCTGAACGATCAACGTAATAATCGGAGTCTGGATACACAACGAAACTGACCGGAGCCTGAACGCTCAAAGTAATAACCGGAGTCTGGATACCCAACGAAACTGACCGGAGCCTGAACGCTCAATGTAATAACCAGAGTCTGGATACCCAACGAAACTGACCGGAGCCTGAACCCTCAACGTAATAACCGGAGTCTGGATACCCAACAAAACTGACCGGAACCTGAACGCTCAATGTAATAACCGGAGTCTGGATACCCAACGAAACTGACCGGAGCCTGAACGCTCAACGTAATAACCGGAGTCTGGACACCCAACGAAACTGACTGGAGCCTGAACATTCACCGTAAAAACCGGAGTCTGGATACCCAACGAAACTGATCGTAGCCTGAACGCACAACGTAATAACTGGTGTTTGGATGCTCAACGAAAATGATCGAAGCCTGAACGCTCAACGTAATAACCGGAGTCTGGATACCCAACGAAATTGACCAGAGCCTGAACGCTCAACGTAATAACCGGAATCTGGATACTCAACGAAATTGACCGGAGCCTGAACGCACAACGTAATAACTGGAGTCTGGATGCTCAACGAAAATGATCGGAGCCTGAACGCTCAACGTAATAACCGGAGTCTGGACACCCAACGAAACTGACCGGAGCCTGAACATTCAACGTAAAAACCGGAGTCTGGATACCCAACGAAACTGACCGGAGCCTGAACGCACAACGTAATAACTGGTGTTTGGATGCTCAACGAAAATGATCGGAGCTTAAACGCTCAACGTAATAACCGGAGTCTGGATACCCAACGAAATTGACCGGAGCCTGAACGCTCAACGTAATAACCGGAATCTGGATACTCAACGAAACTAATCGGAGCCTGAACATTCAATGTAATAACCGGAGTCTGGATACTCAACGAAACTGACTATAGCCTGAACGATCCACGTAATAATCGGAGTCTGGATACACAACGAAACTGACCGGAGCCTGAACGCTCAAAGTAATAACCGGAGTCTGGATACCCAACGAAACTGACCGGAGCCTGAACGCTCAATATAATAACCGGAGTCTGGATACCCAACGAAACTGACCGGAGCCTGAACCCTCAACGTGATAACCGGAGTCTGGATACCCAACAAAACTGACCGGAACCTGAACGCTCAATGTAATAACCGGAGTCTGGATACCCAACGAAACTGACCGGAGCCTGAACGCTCAACGTAATAACCGGAGTCTGGACACCCAACGAAACTGACCGGAGCCTGAACATTCAACGTAAAAACCGAAGTCTGGATACCCAACGAAACTGATCGTAGCCTGAACGCACAACGTAATAACTGGTGTTTGGATGCTCAACGAAAATGATCGAAGCCTGAACGCTCAACGTAATAACCGGAGTCTGGATACCCAACGAAATTGACCGGAGCCTGAACGCTCAACGTAATAACCGGAATCTGGATACTCAACGAAACTAACCGGAGCCTGAACACTCAATGTAATAACCGGAGTCTGGATACTCAACGAAACTGACTGGAGCCTGAACGATCAACGTAATAACCGGAGTCTGGATACACAACGAAACTGACCGGAGCCTGAACGCACAACGTAATAACCGGAGTCTGGATACATAACGAAACTAAACGGAGCCTGAACGCTCAACGTAATAACCGGAGTCTGGATACCCAACGAAACTGACCGGAGCCCGAACGCTCAACATAATAACCGGAGTCTGGATACCCAACGAAACTGAACGGAGCCTGAACGCTCAACATAATAACCGGAGTCGGGATACCCAACGAAATTGACCGGAGCCTGAACGCACAACGTAATAACTGGAGTCTGGATGCTCAACGAAAATGACCGGAGCCTGAACCCTCAACGTAATAACCGGAGTCTGGATACCCAACATAACTGACCGGAGCCTGAACGTTCAACGTAATAACCGGAGTCTGGATACCCAACGAAATTGACCGGAGCCTGAAGGCTCGACGAAATAACCGGAATCTGGATACCCAACGAAACTGACCGGAGCCTGAACGATCAACGTAATAACTGGAGTCTGGATACACAACGAAATTGATCGGAGCCTGATCGTTCAATGTAATAACCATAGTCTGGATACACAACGAAACTGACCGGAGCCTGAACGCTCAACGTAATAACCGGAGTCTGGATACCCAACGAAACTGACCGGAGCCCGAACGCTCAACGTAATAACCGGAGTCTTGATACTCAACGAATCTGACCGGACCCTGAACGCACAACATGATAACTGGAGTCTGGATGCTCAACGAAACTGACTGGAGCCTGAACGATCAACGTAATAACAGGAGTCTGGATACCCAACGAAACTGACCGGAGCCTGAACGCTCAATGTAATAACCGGAGTCTGGATACCCAACGAAACTGACCGGAGCCTGAACCCTTAACTTAATAACCGGAGTCTGGATACCCAACAAAACTGACCGGAGCCTGAACGCTCAACGTAAAAACCGAAGTTTGGATACCCAACGAAACTGACCGGAGCCTGAACGCTCAACGTAATAACCGGAGTCTGGATACCCAACGAAACTGACCGGAGCCTGAACGCTCAACGTAATAACCGAAGTCTAGATACCCAACGAAAGTGACCGGAGCCTGCTCGCTCAACGTAATAACCGGAGTCTGGATACCCAACGAAACTGACTGGATCCTGAACGCACAACGTAATAACCTGAGTCTGGACACCCAACGAAACTGACCCGAGCCTGAACATTCAACGTAATAACCGGAGTCTGGATACCCAACGAAACTGATCGTAGCCTGACCGCACAACGTAATAACTGGTGTTTGGATGCTTAACGAAAATGATCGAAGCCTGAACGCTCAACGTAATAACCAGAGTCTGGATACCCAACGAAATTGACCGGAGCCTGAACGCTCAACGTAATAACCGGAATCTGGATACTCAACGAAATTGACCGGAGCCTGAACGCACAACGTAATAACTGGAGTCTGGATGCTCAACGAAAATGATCGGAGCCTGAACGCTCAACGTAATAACCGGAGTCTGGACACCCAACGAAACTGACCGGAGCCTGAACATTCAACGTAAAAACCGGAGTCTGGATACCCAACGAAACTGATCGTAGCCTGAACGCACAACGTAATAACTGGTGTTTGGATGCTCAACGAAAATGATCGAAGCCTGAACGCTCAACATAATAACCGGAGTCTGGATACACAACGAAATTGACCGGAGCCTGAACGCTCAACGTAATAACCGGAATCTGGATACTCAACGAAATTGACCGGAGCCTGAACGCACAACGTAATAACTGGAGTCTGGATGCTCAACGAAAATGATCGGAGCCTGAACGCTCAACGTAATAACCGGAGTCTGGACACCCAACGAAACTGACCGGAGCCTGAACATTCAACGTAAAAACCGGAGTCTGGATACCCAACGAAACTGACCGGAGCCTGAACGCACAACGTAATAACTGGTGTTTGGATGCTCAACGAAAATGATCGGAGCCTAAACGCTCAACGTAATAACCGGAGTCTGGATACCCAACGAAATTGACCGGAGCCTGAACGCTCAACGTAATAACCGGAATCTGGATACTCAACGAAACTAATCGGAGCCTGAACACTCAATGTAATAACCGGAGTCTGGATACTCAACGAAACTGACTGGAGCCTGAACGATCAACGTAATAATCGGAGTCTGGATACACAACGAAACTGACCGGAGCCTGAACGCTCAAAGTAATAACCGGAGTCTGGATACCCAACGAAACTGACCGGAGCCTGAACGCTCAATGTAATAACCGGAGTCTGGATACCCAACGAAACTGACCGGAGCCTGAACCCTCAACGTAATAACCAGAGTCTGGATACCCAACAAAACTGACCGGAACCTGAACGCTCAATGTAATAACCGGAGTCTGGATACCCAACGAAACTGACCGGAGCCTGAACGCTCAACGTAATAACCGGAGTCTGGACACCCAACGAAACTGACTGGAGCCTGAACATTCACCGTAAAAACCGGAGTCTGGATACCCAACGAAACTGATCGTAGCCTGAACGCACAACGTAATAACTGGTGTTTGGATGCTCAACGAAAATGATCGAAGCCTGAACGCTCAACGTAATAACCGGAGTCTGGATACCCAACGAAATTGACCAGAGCCTGAACGCTCAACGTAATAACCGGAATCTGGATACTCAACGAAATTGACCGGAGCCTGAACGCACAACGTAATAACTGGAGTCTGGATGCTCAACGAAAATGATCGGAGCCTGAACGCTCAACGTAATAACCGGAGTCTGGACACCCAACGAAACTGACCGGAGCCTGAACATTCAACGTAAAAACCGGAGTCTGGATACCCAACGAAACTGACCGGAGCCTGAACGCACAACGTAATAACTGGTGTTTGGATGCTCAACGAAAATGATCGGAGCCTAAACGCTCAACGTAATAACCGGAGTCTGGATACCCAACGAAATTGACCGGAGCCTGAACGCTCAACGTAATAACCGGAATCTGGATACTCAACGAAACTAATCGGAGCCTGAACACTCAATGTAATAACCGGAGTCTGGATACTCAACGAAACTGACTGGAGCCTGAACGATCAACGTAATAATCGGAGTCTGGATACACAACGAAACTGACCGGAGCCTGAACGCTCAAAGTAATAACCGGAGTCTGGACACCCAACGAAACTGACCGGAGCCTGAACGCTCAATGTAATAACCGGAGTCTGGATACCCAACGAAACTGACCGGAGCCTGAACCCTCAACGTAATAACCGGAGTCTGGATACCCAACAAAACTGACCGGAACCTGAACGCTCAATGTAATAACCGGAGTCTGGATACCCAACGAAACTGACCGGAGCCTGAACGCTCAACGTAATAACCGGAGTCTGGACACCCAACGAAACTGACTGGAGCCTGAACATTCACCGTAAAAACCGGAGTCTGGATACCCAACGAAACTGATCGTAGCCTGAACGCACAACGTAATAACTGGTGTTTGGATGCTCAACGAAAATGATCGAAGCCTGAACGCTCAACGTAATAACCGGAGTCTGGATACCCAACGAAATTGACCAGAGCCTGAACGCTCAACGTAATAATCGGAATCTGGATACTCAACGAAACTAACCGGAGCCTGAACACTCAATATAATAACCGGAGTCTGGATACTCAACGAAACTGACTGGAGCCTGAACGATCAACGTAATAACCGGAGTCTGGATACACAACGAAACTGACCGGAGCCTGAACGCACAACGTAATAACTGGTGTTTGGATGCTCAACGAAAATGATCGGAGCCTAAACGCTCAACGTAATAACCAGAGTCTGGATACCCAACGAAATTGACCGGAGCCTGAACGCTCAACGTAATAACCGGAATCTGGATACTCAACGAAACTAATCGGAGCCTGAACACTCAATGTAATAACCGGAGTCTGGATACTCAACGAAACTGACTGGAGCCTGAACGATCAACGTAATAATCGGAGTCTGGATACACAACGAAACTGACCGGAGCCTGAACGCTCAAAGTAATAACCGGAGTCTGGATACCCAACGAAACTGACCGGAGCCTGAACGCTCAATGTAATAACCAGAGTCTGGATACCCAACGAAACTGACCGGAGCCTGAACCCTCAACGTAATAACCGGAGTCTGGATACCCAACAAAACTGACCGGAACCTGAACGCTCAATGTAACAACCGGAGTCTGGATACCCAACGAAACTGACCGGAGCCTTAACGCTCAACGTAATAACCGGAGTCTGGACACCCAACGAAACTGACTGGAGCCTGAACATTCACCGTAAAAACCGGAGTCTGGATACCCAACGAAACTGATCGTAGCCTGAACGCACAACGTAATAACTGGTGTTTGGATGCTCAACGAAAATGATCGAAGCCTGAACGCTCAACGTAATAACCGGAGTCTGGATACCCAACGAAATTGACCAGAGCCTGAACGCTCAACGTAATAACCGGAATCTGGATACTCAACGAAATTGACCGGAGCCTTAACGCACAACGTAATAACTGGAGTCTGGATGCTCAACGAAAATGATCGGAGCCTGAACGCTCAACGTAATAACCGGAGTCTGGACACCCAACGAAACTGACCGGAGCCTGAACATTCAACGTAAAAACCGGAGTCTGGATACCCAACGAAACTGACCGGAGCCTGAACGCACAACGTAATAACTGGTGTTTGGATGCTCAACGAAAATGATCGGAGCCTAAACGCTCAACGTAATAACCGGAGTCTGGATACCCAACGAAATTGACCGGAGCCTGAACGCTCAACGTAATAACCGGAATCTGGATACTCAACGAAACTAATCGGAGCCTGAACATTCAATGTAATAACCGGAGTCTGGATACTCAACGAAACTGACTGGAGCCTGAACGATCAACGTAATAATCGGAGTCTGGATACACAACGAAACTGACCGGAGCCTGAACGCTCAAAGTAATAACCGGAGTCTGGATACCCAACGAAACTGACCGGAGCCTGAACGCTCAATGTAATAACCGGAGTCTGGATACCCAACGAAACTGACTGGAGCCTGAACCCTCAACGTGATAACCGGAGTCTGGATACCCAACAAAACTGACCGGAACCTGAACGCTCAATGTAATAACCGGAGTCTGGATACCCAACGAAACTGACCGGAGCCTGAACGCTCAACGTAATAACCGGAGTCTGGACACCCAACGAAACTGACCGGAGCCTGAACATTCAACGTAAAAACCGAAGTCTGGATACCCAACGAAACTGATCGTAGCCTGAACGCACAACGTAATAACTGGTGTTTGGATGCTCAACGAAAATGATCGAAGCCTGAACGCTCAACGTAATAACCGGAGTCTGGATACCCAACGAAATTGACCGGAGCCTGAACGCTCAACGTAATAACCGGAATCTGGATACTCAACGAAACTAACCGGAGCCTGAACACTCAATGTAATAACCGGAGTCTGGATACTCAACGAAACTGACTGGAGCCTGAACGATCAACGTAATAACCGGAGTCTGGATACACAACGAAACTGACCGGAGCCTGAACGCACAACGTAATAACCGGAGTCTGGATACATAACGAAACTAAACGGAGCCTGAACGCTCAACGTAATAACCGGAGTCTGGATACCCAACGAAACTGACCGGAGCCCGAACGCTCAACATAATAACCGGAGTCTGGATACCCAACGAAACTGAACGGAGCCTGAACGCTCAACATAATAACCGGAGTCGGGATACCCAACGAAATTGACCGGAGCCTAAACGCACAACGTAATAACTGGAGTCTGGATGCTCAACGAAAATGATCGGAGCCTGAACCCTCAACGTAATAACCGGAGTCTGGATACCCAACATAACTGACCGGAGCCTGAACGTTCAACGTAATAACCGGAGTCTGGATACCCAACGAAATTGACCGGAGCCTGAAGGCTCGACGAAATAACCGGAATCTGGATACCCAACGAAACTGACCGGAGCCTGAACGCTCAACGTAATAACCGGAGTCTGGATACTCAACGAAACTGACTGGAGCCTGAACGATCAACGTAATAACTGGAGTCTGGATACACAACGAAATTGATCGGAGCCTGATCGTTCAATGTAATAACCATAGTCTGGATACACAACGAAACTGACCGGAGCCTGAACGCTCAACGTAATAACCGGAGTCTGGATACCCAACGAAACTGACCGGAGCCCGAACGCTCAACGTAATAACCGGAGTCTGGACACCCAACGAAACTGACTGGAGCCTGAACATTCACCGTAAAAACCGGAGTCTGGATACCCAACGAAACTGATCGTAGCCTGAACGCACAACGTAATAACTGGTGTTTGGATGCTCAACGAAAATGATCGAAGCCTGAACGCTCAACATAATAACCGGAGTCTGGATACCCAACGAAATTGACCAGAGCCTGAACGCTCAACGTAATAACCGGAATCTGGATACTCAACGAAACTAACCGGAGCCTGAACACTCAACGTAATAACCGGAATCTGGATACCCAACGAAACTGACCGGAGCCTGAACGATCAAAGTAATAACCGGAGTCTGGATACTCAACGAAACTGACTGGAGCCTGAACGATCAACGTAATAACTGGAGTCTGGATACACAACGAAATTGATCGGAGCCTGATCGTTCAATGTAATAACCATAGTCTGGATACACAACGAAACTGACCGGAGCCTGAACGCTCAACGTAATAACCGGAGTCTGGATACCCAACGAAACTGACCGGAGCCCGAACGCTCAACGTAATAACCGGAGTCTTGATACTCAACGAAACTGACCGGAGCCTGAACGCTCAAAGTAATAACCGGAGTCTGGATACCCAACGAAACTGACCGGAGCCTGAACGCTCAACGTAATAACCGGAGTCTGGACACCCAACGAAACTGACTGGAGCCTGAACATTCACCGTAAAAACCGGAGTCTGGATACCCAACGAAACTGATCGTAGCCTGAACGCACAACGTAATAACTGGTGTTTGGATGCTCAACGAAAATGATCGAAGCCTGAACGCTCAACATAATAACCGGAGTCTGGATACCCAACGAAATTGACCAGAGCCTGAACGCTCAACGTAATAACCGGAATCTGGATACTCAACGAAACTAACCGGAGCCTGAACACTCAATATAATAACCGGAATCTGGATACCCAACGAAACTGACCGGAGCCTGAACGCTCAACGTAATAACCGGAGTCTGGATACTCAACGAAACTGACTGGAGCCTGAACGATCAACGTAATAACTGGAGTCTGGATACACAACGAAATTGATCGGAGCCTGATCGTTCAATGTAATAACCATAGTCTGGATACACAACGAAACTGACCGGAGCCTGAACGCTCAACGTAATAACCGGAGTCTGGATACCCAACGAAACTGACCGGAGCCCGAACGCTCAACGTAATAACCGGAGTCTTGATACTCAACGAAACTGACCGGAGCCTGAACGCTCAAAGTAATAACCGGAGTCTGGATACCCAACGAAACTGACCGGAGCCTGAACGCTCAATGTAATAACCGGAGTCTGGATACCCAACGAAACTGACCGGAGCCTGAACCCTCAACGTAATAACCGGAGTCTGGATACCCAACAAAACTGACCGGAACCTGAACGCTCAATGTAATAACCGGAGTCTGGATACCCAACGAAACTGACCGGAGCCTGAACGCTCAACGTAATAACCGGAGTCTGGACACCCAACGAAACTGACTGGAGCCTGAACATTCACCGTAAAAACCGGAGTCTGGATACCCAACGA
Source organism: Lathyrus sativus (assembly GCA_963859935.3). Lineage (NCBI taxonomy): Eukaryota > Viridiplantae > Streptophyta > Magnoliopsida > Fabales > Fabaceae > Lathyrus > Lathyrus sativus. The sequence continues at coordinate 1,150,239 of CAWUDS030000773.1, forward strand.
AACTGATCGTAGCCTGAACGCACAACGTAATAACTGGTGTTTGGATGCTCAACGAAAATGATCGAAGCCTGAACGCTCAACATAATAACCGGAGTCTGGATACCCAACGAAATTGACCAGAGCCTGAACGCTCAACGTAATAACCGGAATCTGGATACTCAACGAAACTAACCGGAGCCTGAACACTCAATATAATAACCGGAGTCTGGATACTCAACGAAACTGACTGGAGTCTGAACGATCAACGTAATAACCGGAGTCTGGATACCCAACGAAATTGACCGGAGCCTGAAGGCTCGACGAAATAACCGGAATCTGGATACCCAACGAAACTGACCGGAGCCTGAACGCTCAACGTAATAACCGGAGTCTGGATACTCAACGAAACTGACTGGAGCCTGAACGATCAACGTAATAACTGGAGTCTGGATACACAACGAAATTGATCGGAGCCTGATCGTTCAATGTAATAACCATAGTCTGGATACACAACGAAACTGACCGGAGCCTGAACGCTCAACGTAATAACCGGAGTCTGGATACCCAACGAAACTGACCGGAGCCCGAACGCTCAACGTAATAACCGGAGTCTTGATACTCAACGAATCTGACCGGACCCTGAACGCACAACATGATAACTGGAGTCTGGATACCCAACAAAACTGACCGGAGCCTGAACGCTCAACGTAAAAACCGAAGTTTGGATACCCAACGAAACTGACCGGAGCCTGAACGCTCAACGTAATAACCGGAGTCTGGATACCCAACGAAACTGACCGGAGCCTTAACGCTCAACGTAATAACCGAAGTCTAGATACCCAACGAAACTGAACGGAGCCTGAACGCTCAACGTAATAACCGGAGTCTGGATACCCAACGAAACTGACTGGATCCTGAACGCACAACGTAATAACCTGAGTCTGGACACCCAACGAAACTGACCCGAGCCTGAACATTCAACGTAATAACCGGAGTCTGGATACCCAACGAAACTGATCGTAGCCTGACCGCACAACGTAATAACTGGTGTTTGGATGCTTAACGAAAATGATCGAAGCCTGAACGCTCAACGTAATAACCAGAGTCTGGATACCCAACGAAATTGACCGGAGCCTGAACGCTCAACGTAATAACCGGAATCTGGATACTCAACGAAATTGACCGGAGCCTGAACGCACAACGTAATAACTGGAGTCTGGATGCTCAACGAAAATGATCGGAGCCTGAACGCTCAACGTAATAACCGGAGTCTGGACACCCAACGAAACTGACCGGAGCCTGAACATTCAACGTAAAACCGGAGTCTGGATACCCAACGAAACTGACCGGAGCCTGAACGCACAACGTAATAACTGGTGTTTGGATGCTCAACGAAAATGATCGGAGCCTAAACGCTCAACGTAATAACCGGAGTCTGGATACCCAACGAAATTGACCGGAGCCTGAACGCTCAACGTAATAACCGGAATCTGGATACTCAACGAAACTAATCGGAGCCTGAACACTCAATGTAATAACCGGAGTCTGGATACTCAACGAAACTGACTGGAGCCTGAATGATCAACGTAATAATCGGAGTCTGGATACACAACGAAACTGACCGGAGCCTGAACGCTCAAAGTAATAACCGGAGTCTGGATACCCAACGAAACTGACCGGAGCCTGAACGCTCAATGTAATAACCGGGGTCTGGATACCCAACGAAACTGACCGGAGCCTGAACCCTCAATGTAATAACCGGAGTCTGGATACCCAACAAAACTGACCGGAACCTGAACGCTCAATGTAATAACCGGAGTCTGGATACCCAACGAAACTGACCGGAGCCTGAACGCTCAACGTAATAACCGGAGTCTGGACACCCAACGAAACTGACTGGAGCCTGAACATTCACCGTAAAAACCGGAGTCTGGATACCCAACGAAACTGATCGTAGCCTGAACGCACAACGTAATAACTGGTGTTTGGATGCTCAACGAAAATGATCGAAGCCTGAACGCTCAACGTAATAACCGGAGTCTGGATACCCAACGAAATTGACCAGAGCCTGAACGCTCAACGTAATAACCGGAATCTGGATACTCAACGAAATTGACCGGAGCCTGAACGCACAACGTAATAACTGGAGTCTGGATGCTCAACGAAAATGATCGGAGCCTGAACGCTCAACGTAATAACCGGAGTCTGGACACCCAACGAAACTGACCGGAGCCTGAACATTCAACGTAAAAACCGGAGTCTGGATACCCAACGAAACTGACCGGAGCCTGAACGCACAACGTAATAACTGGTGTTTGGATGCTCAACGAAAATGATCGGAGCCTAAACGCTCAACGTAATAACCGGAGTCTGGATACCCAACGAAATTGACCGGAGCCTGAACGCTCAACGTAATAACCGGAATCTGGATACTCAACGAAACTAATCGGAGCCTGAACACTCAATGTAATAACCGGAGTCTGGATACTCAACGAAACTGACTGGAGCCTGAACGATCAACGTAATAATCGGAGTCTGGATACACAACGAAACTGACCGGAGCCTGAACGCTCAAAGTAATAACCGGAGTCTGGATACCCAACGAAACTGACCGGAGCCTGAACGCTCAATGTAATAACCGGAGTCTGGATACCCAACGAAACTGACCGGAGCCTGAACCCTCAACGTAATAACCGGAGTCTGGATACCCAACAAAACTGACCGGAACCTGAACGCTCAATGTAATAACCGGAGTCTGGATACCCAACGAAACTGACCGGAGCCTGAACGCTCAACGTAATAACCGGAGTCTGGACACCCAACGAAACTGACTGGAGCCTGAACATTCACCGTAAAAACCGGAGTCTGGATACCCAACGAAACTGATCGTAGCCTGAACGCACAACGTAATAACTGGTGTTTGGATGCTCAACGAAAATGATCGAAGCCTGAACGCTCAACATAATAACCGGAGTCTGGATACCCAACGAAATTGACCAGAGCCTGAACGCTCAACGTAATAACCGGAATCTGGATACTCAACGAAACTAACCGGAGCCTGAACACTCAATATAATAACCGGAGTCTGGATACTCAACGAAACTGACTGGAGTCTGAACGATCAACGTAATAACCGGAGTCTGGATACACAACGAAATTGACCGGAGCCTGAAGGCTCGACGAAATAACCGGAATCTGGATACCCAACGAAACTGACCGGAGCCTGAACGCTCAACGTAATAACCGGAGTCTGGATACTCAACGAAACTGACTGGAGCCTGAACGATCAACGTAATAACCGGAGTCTGGATACACAACGAAATTGATCGGAGCCTGATCGTTCAATGTAATAACCATAGTCTGGATACTCAACGAAACTGATCGGAGCCTGAACGCTCAACGTAATAACCGGAGTCTGGATACCCAACGAAACTGACCGGAGCCCGAACGATCAACGTAATAACCGGAGTCTTGATACTCAACGAATCTGACCGGACCCTGAACGCTCAAAGTAATAACCGGAGTCTGGATACCCAACGAAACTGACCGGAGCCTGAACGCTCAATGTAATAACCGGAGTCTGGATACCCAACGAAACTGACCGGAGCCTGAACCCTCAACGTAATAACCGGAGTCTGGATACCCAACAAAACTGACCGGAACCTGAACGCTCAATGTAATAACCGGAGTCTGGATACCCAACGAAACTGACCGGAGCCTGAACGCTCAACGTAATAACCGGAGTCTGGACACCCAACGAAACTGACTGGAGCCTGAACATTCACCGTAAAAACCGGAGTCTGGATACCCAACGAAACTGATCGTAGCCTGAACGCACAACGTAATAACTGGTGTTTGGATGCTCAACGAAAATGATCGAAGCCTGAACGCTCAACGTAATAACCGGAGTCTGGATACCCAACGAAATTGACCAGAGCCTGAACGCTCAACGTAATAACCGGAATCTGGATTCTCAACGAAACTAACCGGAGCCTGAACACTCAATATAATAACCGGAGTCTGGATACTCAACGAAACTGACTGGAGCCTGAACGATCAACGTAATAACCGGAGTCTGGATACACAACGAAACTGACCGGAGCCTGAACGCACAACGTAATAACCGGAGTCTGGATACATAACGAAACTAAACGGAGCCTGAACGCTCAACGTAATAACCGGAGTCTGGATACCCAACGAAACTGACCGGAGCCCGAACGCTCAACATAATAACCGGAGTCTGGATACCCAACGAAACTGAACAGAGCCTGAACGCTCAACATAATAACCGGAGTCTGGATACCCAACGAAATTGACCGGAGCCTGAATGCACAACATAATAACTGGAGTCTGGATGCTCAACGAAAATGATCGGAGCCTGAACCCTCAACGTAATAACCGGAGTCTGGATACCCAACATAACTGACCGGAGCCTGAACGTTCAACGTAATAACCGGAGTCTGGATACCCAACGAAATTGACCGGAGCCTGAAGGCTCGACGAAATAACCAGAATCTGGATACCCAACGAAACTGACCGGAGCCTGAACGCTCAACATAATAACCGGAATCTGGATACTCAACGAAACTAATCGGAGCCTGAACACTCAATGTAATAACCGGAGTCTGGATACTCAACGAAACTGACTGGAGCCTGAACGATCAACGTAATAATCGGAGTCTGGATACACAACGAAACTGACCGGAGCCTGAACGCTCAAAGTAATAACCGGAGTCTGGATACCCAACGAAACTGACCGGAGCCTGAACGCTCAATGTAATAACCGGAGTCTGGATACTCAACGAAACTGACTGGAGCCTGAACGATCAACGTAATAATCGGAGTCTGGATACACAACGAAACTGACCGGAGCCTGAACGCTCAAAGTAATAACCGGAGTCTGGATACCCAACGAAACTGACCGGAGCCTGAACGCTCAATGTAATAACCGGAGTCTGGATACCCAACGAAACTGACCGGAGCCTGAACCCTCAACGTAATAACCGGAGTCTGGATACCCAACAAAACTGACCGGAACCTGAACGCTCAATGTAATAACCGGAGTCTGGATACCCAACGAAACTGACCGGAGCCTGAATGCTCAACGTAATAACCGGAGTCTGGACACCCAACGAAACTGACTGGAGCCTGAACATTCACCGTAAAAACCGGAGTCTGGATACCCAACGAAACTGATCGTAGCCTGAACGCACAACGTAATAACTGGTGTTTGGATGCTCAACGAAAATGATCGAAGCCTGAACGCTCAACGTAATAACCGGAGTCTGGATACCCAACGAAATTGACCAGAGCCTGAACGCTCAACGTAATAACCGGAATCTGGATTCTCAACGAAACTAACCGGAGCCTGAACACTCAATATAATAACCGGAGTCTGGATACTCAACGAAACTGACTGGAGCCTGAACGATCAACGTAATAACCGGAGTCTGGATACACAACGAAACTGACCGGAGCCTGAACGCACAACGTAATAACCGGAGTCTGGATACATAACGAAACTAAACGGAGCCTGAACGCTCAACGTAATAACCGGAGTCTGGATACCCAACGAAACTGACCGGAGCCCGAACGCTCAACATAATAACCGGAGTCTGGATACCCAACGAAACTGAACAGAGCCTGAACGCTCAACATAATAACCGGAGTCTGGATACCCAACGAAATTGACCGGAGCCTGAATGCACAACATAATAACTGGAGTCTGGATGCTCAACGAAAATGATCGGAGCCTGAACCCTCAACGTAATAACCGGAGTCTGGATACCCAACATAACTGACCGGAGCCTGAACGTTCAACGTAATAACCGGAGTCTGGATACCCAACGAAATTGACCGGAGCCTGAAGGCTCGACGAAATAACCAGAATCTGGATACCCAACGAAACTGACCGGAGCCTGAACGCTCAACATAATAACCGGAATCTGGATACTCAACGAAACTAATCGGAGCCTGAACACTCAATGTAATAACCGGAGTCTGGATACTCAACGAAACTGACTGGAGCCTGAACGATCAACGTAATAATCGGAGTCTGGATACACAACGAAACTGACCGGAGCCTGAACGCTCAAAGTAATAACCGGAGTCTGGATACCTAACGAAACTGACCGGAGCCTGAACGCTCAATGTAATAATCGGAGTCTGGATACCCAACGAAACTGACCGGAGCCTGAACCCTCAACGTAATAACCGGAGTCTGGATACCCAACAAAACTGACCGGAACCTGAACGCTCAATGTAATAACCGGAGTCTGGATACCCAACGAAACTGACCGGAGCCTGAACGCTCAACGTAATAACCGGAGTCTGGACACCCAACGAAACTGACCGGAGCCTGAACATTCAACATAAAAACCGGAGTCTGGATACCCAACGAAACTGATCGTAGCCTGAACGCACAACGTAATAACTGGTGTTTGGATGCTCAACGAAAATGATCGAAGCCTGAACGCTCAACGTAATAACCAGAGTCTGGATACCCAACGAAATTGACCGAAGCCTGAACGCTCAACGTAATAACCGGAATCTGGATACTCAACGAAACTAACCGGAGCCTGAACACTCAATATAATAACCGGAGTCTGGATACTCAACGAAACTGACTGGAGCCTGAACGATCAACGTAATAACCGGTGTCTGGATACACAACGAAACTGACCGGAGCCTGAACGCACAACGTAATAACCGGAGTCTGGATACATAACGAAACTAAACGGAGCCTGAACGCTCAACGTAATAACCGGAGTCTGGATACCCAACGAAACTGACCGGAGCCCTAACGCTCAACATAATAACCGGAGTCTGGATACCCAACGAAACTGAACGGAGCCTGAACGCTCAACATAATAACCGGAGTCTGGATACCCAACGAAATTGACCGGAGCCAAAATGCACAACGTAATAACTGGAGTCTGGATCCTCAACGAAAATTATCGGAGCCTGAACCCTCAACGTAATAACCGGAGTCTGGATACCCAACATAACTGACCGGAGCCTGAACGTTCAACGTAGTAACCGGAGTCTGGATACCCAACGAAATTGACCGGAGCCTGAAGGCTCGACGAAATAACCGGAATCTGGATACCCAATGAAACTGACCGGAGCCTGAACGCTCAACGTAATAACCGGAGTCTGGATACTCAACGAAACTGAATGGAGCCTGAACGATCAACGTAATAACTGGAGTCTGGTTACACAACGAAATTGATCGGAGCCTGATCGCTCAACGTAATAACCATAGTCTGGATACACAACGAAACTGACCGGAGCCTGAACGCTCAACGTAATAACCGGAGTCTGGATACCCAACGAAACTGACCGGAGCCCGAACGCTCAACGTAATAACAGGAGTCTTGATACTCAACGAATCTGACCGGACCCTGAACGCACAACATGATAACCGGAGTCTGGATACTCAACGAAACCGACTGGAGCCTGAACGATCAACGTAATAACAGGAGTCTGGATACCCAACGAAACTGACCGGAGCCTGAACGCTCAATGTAATAACCGGAGTCTGGATACCCAACGAAACTGACCGGAGCCTGAACCCTTAACTTAATAACCGGAGTCTGGATACCCAACAAAACTGACCGGAGCCTGAACGCTCAACGTAAAAACCGAAGTTTAGATACCCAACGAAACTGACCGGAGCCTGAACGCTCAACGTAATAACCGGAGTCTGGATACCCAACGAAACTGACCGGAGCCTGAACGCACAACGTAATAACTGGAGTCTGGATGCTCAACGAAAATGATCGGAGCCTGAACGCTCAACGTAATAACTGGAGTCTGGACACCCAACGAAACTGACCGGAGCCTGAACATTCAACGTAAAAACCGGAGTCTGGATACCCAACGAAACTGACCGGAGCCTAAACGCACAATGTAATAACTGGTGTCTGGATGCTCAACGAAAATGATCGGAGCTTGAACGCTCAACGTAATAATCGGAGTCTGGATACCCAACGAAATTGACCGGAGCCTGAACGCTCAACGTAATAACCAGAATCTGGATACTCAACGAAACTAACCGGAGCCTGAACACTCAATGTAATAACCGGAGTCTGGATACTCAACGAAACTGACTGGAGCCTGAACGATCAACGTAATAATCGGAGTCTAGATACACAATGAAACTGACCGGAGCCTGAACGCTCAACGTAATAACCGGAGTCTGGATACCCAACGAAACTGACCGGAGCCTGAACGCTCAATGTAATAACCGGAGTCTGGATACCCAACGAAACTGACCGGAGCCTGAACCCTCAACGTAATAACCGGAGTCTGGATACCCAACAGAACTGACCGGAGCCTGAACGCTCAACGTAAAAACCGGAGTCTGGATACCCAACGAAACTGACCAGGGCCTGAACGCTAAACGTAATAACCGGAGTGTGGATACCCAACAAAACTGACCGGAACCTGAACGTTCAACGTAATAACCGGAGTCTGGATACTCAACGAAACTGACTGGAGCCTGAATGATCAACGTAATAACCGGAGTCTGGATACACAACGAAACTGACCGGAGCCTGAACGCACAACGTAATAACCGGAGTATGGATACATAACGAAACTAAACGGAGCCTGAACGCTCAACGTAATAACCGGAGTCTGGATACCCAACGAAACTGACCGGAGCCCGAACGCTCAACATAATAAGCGGAGTCTGGATACCCAACGAAACTGACCGGACCCTGAACGCACAACGTAATAACTGGAGTCTGGATACACAACGAAACTGACCGGAGCCTGACCGCTCAACGTATAACCGGAGTCTGGATACTCAACGAAACTGAACGGAGCCTGAACGCTCAACGTAATAACCGGAGTCTGGATACCCAACGAAACTGACCGGAGCTTGAACACACAACGTAATAACTGGAGTCTGGATGCTCAACGAAAATGATCGGAGCTTGAACGCTCAACGTAATAACCGGAGTCTGGACACCCAACCAAACTGACCGGAGCCTAAACATTCAACGTAATAACCGGAGTCTGGATACCCAACGAACCTGACCGGAGCCTGAATGCTCAACGTAATAACCGGAGTCTGGATACCCAACGAAACTGACCGGAGCCTGGACGCTCAACGTAATATCTGAAGTCTAGATACCAAACGAAACTGACCGGAGCCTAAACGCTCAACGTAATAACCGGAGTCTGGATACCCAACAAAATTGACCGGAGCCTGAACGTTTAACGTAATAACCGGAGTCTGGATACCCATCAAAACTGACTGGAGCCTAAACGCTCAACGTAATAACCGGAGTCTGGAAACCCAACGAAACTGACCGGAGCCTGAAATCTCAACGTAAAAACCAGAGTCTGGATACCCAACGAAACTGACCAGAGCCTGAACGCTCAACGTAATACCCAGAGTCTAGATACCCAACAAAACTGACCAGAGCCTGAACGCTTAATGTAAAAACCGGAGTCTGGATACCCAATGAAACTAACCGGAGCCTGAACCGTCAACGTAATAACCGTAGTCTGGATACCCAACAAAACTGACCGGAGCCTGAACGCTCAACGTAAAAACCGGAGTCTGTATACCCAACAAAACTGACCAGGGCCTGAACGCTCAACGTAATAACTGGAGTCTGGATACCCAACGAAACTGACCGGAGCCTGATCGCACAACGTAATAACTGGAGTCTGGATGCTCAACGAAAATGACCGGAGCCTGAACGCTCAACGTAATAACCGGAGTCTGGATACCCAACGAAATTGACCGAAGCCTGAACGCTCAACGTAATAACCGGAGTCTGGATACCCAACGAAACTGACCGGAGCCTGAACACTCAATGTAATAACCGGAGTCTGGATACCCAACGAAACTGACCGGAGCCTGAACCCTCAACGTAATAACCGGAGTCTGGATACCCAACAAAACTGACCGGAGCCTGAACGCTCAACGTAATAACCGGAGTCTGGATACTCAACAAAACTAACCGGATCCTGAACGCTCAACGTAATAACCGGAGTCTGGATACCCAACGAAACTGACCAGAGCCTGAACGCTCAACGTAATAACCGGAGTCTGGATACCCAACGAAACTGACCGGACCCTGAACGCACAATGTAATAACTGGAGTCTGGATACACAACGAAACTGACCGGAGCCTGAACGTCTAACGTAATAACCAGAGTCTGGATATGCAACAAAACTGACCGGACCCTGAACGCTAAACGTAATAACCGGAGTCTGGATACCCAACGAAACTGACCGGAACCTGAACGATCAACGTAATAACCAGAGTCTGGATACACAACGAAACTGACCGGAGCCTGAACGCTCAACGTAATAACCGGAGTCTGGATAACCAACGAAACTGACCAGAGCCTGAACGCTCAACGTAATAACCGGAGTCTGGATACACAACGAAACGGACCGGAGCCTGAACGCTCAACGTAATAACCGGAGTCTGGATACCCAACGAAACTGACCCGAGCCTGAACATTCAACGTAATAACCGGAGTCTGGATACCCAACGAAACTGACCGGAGCCTGAACGCACAACGTAATAACTGGAGTCTGGATGCTCAACGAAAATGATTGGAGTCTGAACGCTCAATGTAATAACCGGAGTATGGACACCCAACGAAACTGACCGGAGCCTGAACATTCAACGTAATAACCGGAGTCTGGATACCCAACGAAACTGACCGGAGCCTGAATGCACAACCTAATAACTGGTGTCTGGATGCTCAACGAAAATGATCGGAGCCTGAACGCTCAACGTAATAACCGGAGTCTGGATACCCAACGAAATTGACCGGAGCCTGAACGCTCAACGTAATAACCGGAATCTGGATACTCAACGAAACTAACTGGAGCCTGAACACTCAATGTAATAACCGGAGTCTGGATACTCAACGAAACTGACTGGAGCCTGAACGATCAACGTAATAATCGGAGTCTGGATACACAATGAAACTGACCGGAGCCTGAACGCTCAACGTAATAACCGGAGTCTGGATACCCAACGAAACTGACCGGAGCCTAAACGCTCAATGTAATAACCGGAGTCTGGATACCCAACGAAACTGACCGGAGCCTGAACCCTCAACGTAATAACCGGAGTTTGGATACCCAACAAAACTGACCGGAGCCTGAACGCTCAACGTAAAAACCGGAGTCTGGATACCCAACGAAACTGACCAGGGCCTGAACGCTAAACGTAATAACCGGAGTCTGGATACCCAACAAAACTGACCGGAACCTGAACGTTCAACGTAATAACCGGAGTCTGGATACTCAACGAAACTGACTGGAGCCTGAACGATCAACGTAATAACCGGAGTCTGGATACACAACGAAACTGACCGGAGCCTGAACGCACAACGTAATAACCGGAGTCTGGATACATAACGAAACTAAACGGAGCCTGAACGCTCAACGTAATAACCGGAGTCTGGATACCCAACGAAACTGACCGGAGCCCGAACGCTCAACATAATAAGCGGAGTCTGGATACCCAACGAAACTGACCGGACCCTGAACGCACAACGTAATAACTGGAGTCTGGATACACAACGAAACTGACCGGAGCCTGACCGCTCAACGTAATAACCGGAGTCTGGATACTCAACGAAACTGAACGGAGCCTGAACGCTCAACGTAATAATCGGAGTCTGGATACCCAACGAAACTGACCGGAGCTTGAACACACAACGTAATAACTGGAGTCTGGATGCTCAACGAAAATGATCGGAGCTTGAACGCTCAACGTAATAACCGGAGTCTGGACACCCAACCAAACTGACCGGAGCCTAAACATTCAACGTAATAACCGGAGTCTGGATACCCAACGAACCTGACCGGAGCCTGAATGCTCAACGTAATAACCGGAGTCTGGATACCCAACGAAACTGACCGGAGCCTGGACGCTCAACGTAATAACTGAAGTCTGGATACCAAACGAAACTGACCGGAGCCTAAACGCTCAATGTAATAACCGGAGTCTGGATACCCAACAAAATTGACCGGAGCCTGAACGTTTAACGTAATAAACGGAGTCTGGATACCCAACAAAACTGACTGGAGCCTAAACGCTCAACGTAATAACCGGAGTCTGGAAACCCAACGAAACTGACCGGAGCCTGAAATCTCAACGTAAAAACCAGAGTCTGGATACCCAACGAAACTGACCAGAGCCTGAACGCTCAACGTAATAACCGGAGTCTGGATACCCAACGAAACTGACCGGAGCCTGAACGCTTAACGTAATAATCGGAGTCTGGATACCCAACAAAACTGACCGGGGCCTGAACACTCAACGTAAAAACCAGAGTCTGGATACCCAACAAAACTGACCAGAGCCTGAACGCTCAATGTAAAAACCGGAGTCTGGATACCCAATGAAACTAACCGGAGCCTGAACCCTTAACGTAATAACCGGAGTCTGGATACCCAACAAAATTGACCAGGGCCTGAACGCTCAACGTAATAACTGGAGTCTGGATACCCAACGAAACTGACCGGAGCCTGTTCGCACAACGTAATAACTGGAGTCTGGATACCCAACGAAACTGACCGGAGCCTGATCGCACAACGTAATAACTGGAGTCTGGATGCTCAACGAAAATGACCGGAGCCTGAACGCTCAACGTAATAACCGAAGTCTGGATACCCAACGAAATTGACCGAAGCCTGAACGCTCAACGTAATAACCGGAGTCTGGATACCCAACGAAACTGACCGGAGCCTGAACACTCAATGTAATAACCGGAGTCTGGATACCCAACGAAACTGACCGGAGCCTGAACCCTCAACGTAATAACCGGAGTCTGGATACCCAACAAAACTGACCGGAGCCTGAACGCTCAACGTAATAACCGGAGTCTGGATACTCAACAAAACTAACCGGATCCTGAACGCTCAACGTAATAACCGGAGTCTGGATACCCAACGAAACTGACCAGAGCCTGAACGCTCAACGTAATAACCGGAGTCTGGATACCCAACGAAACTGACCGGACCCTGAACGCACAATGTAATAACTGGAGTCTGGATACACAACGAAACTGACCGGAGCTTGAACGTCTAACGTAATAACCAGAGTCTGGATATGCAACGAAACTGACCGGACCCTGAACTCTAAACGTAATAACCGGAGTCTGGATACCCAACGAAACTGACCGGAGCCTGAACGATCAACGTAATAACCAGAGTCTGGATACACAACGAAACTGACCGGAGCCTGAACGCTCAACGTAATAACCGGAGTCTGGATAACCAACGAAACTGACCAGAGCCTGAACGCTCAACGTAATAACCGGAGTCTGGATACACAACGAAACTGACCGGAGCCTGAACGCTCGACGTAATAACCGGAGTCTGGATACCCAGAAACTGACCGGAGCCTGAACGCTCAATGTAATAACCGGAGTCTGGATACCCAACGAAACTGACCAGACCCTGAATGCATAACGTAATAACTGGAGTCTGGATGCTCAACGAAAATGACCGGAGCCTGAACGCTCAACGTAATAACCAGAGTCTGGATACCCAACGAAACTGACCGGAGCCTGAACGCTCAACGTAGAAACTGGAGTCTGGATACCCAACGAAACTGACCGGAGCCAGAACGCTCAATGTAATAACCGGAGTCTGGATACCCAACGAAACTGACCGGAGCCTAAACCCTCAACGTAATAACCGGAGTCTGGATACCCAACAAAACTGACCGGAGCCTGAACGCTCAATGTAATTACCGGAGTCTGGATACTCAACGAAACTAACCGGAGTCTGAACGCTCAACGTAATAACCGGAGTCTGGATACCCAACGAAATTGACCAGAGCCTGAACGCTCAACGTAATAACCGGAGTCTGCATACCCAACGAAACTGACCGGACCCTGAACACACAACGTAATAACTGGAGTCTGGATACACAACGAAACTGACCAGAGCCTGAACGCTCAACGTAATAACTGGAGTCTGGATACCCAACGAAACTGACCGGAGCCTGAACGCTCAATGTAATAACCGGAGTCTGGATACCCAACGAAACTGACCGGAGTCTGAACCCTCAACGTAGTAACCGGAGTCTGGATACCCAACGAAACTGACCGGAGCCTGAACCCTCAACGTAATAACCGGAGTCTGGATACCCAACAAAACTGACCGGAGCCTAAACGCTCAACGTAAAAGTCGGAGTCTGGATACCCAACGAAACTGACCAGGGCCTGAACGCTCAACGTAATAACCGGAGTCTAGATACCCAACATAACTGACCGGAGCCTGAACGTTCAACGTAATAACTAGAGTCTGGATACCCAACGAAATTGACCGGAGCCTGAAGGCTCAACGTAATAACCGAAATCTGGATACTCAACGAACTTGACCAGAGCCTGAACGCTCAACGTAATAACCGAATTCTGGATACTCAACGAAACTGACTGGAGCCTGAACGATCAACGTAATAACTGGAGTCTGGATACATAACGAAATTGATCGGAGCCTGATCGCTCAACGTAATAACCGGAGTCTGGATACACAACGAAACTGACCGGAGCCTGAACGCTCAACGTAATAACCGGAGTCTGGATACCCAACGAAACTGACCGGACCCTGAACGCACAATGTAATAACTGGAGTCTGGATGCTCAACGTAAATGACCTAAGCGTGAACGCTCAACGTAATAACCGGAGTCTGGATACCCAACGAAACTGACTAGAGCCTGAACGATCAACGTAATAACAGGAGTCTGGATACCCAACGAAACTGACCGGACCCTGAACGCTCAATGTAATAACCGGAGTCTGGATACCCAACGAAACTGACCGGAGCCTGAACCCTTAACTTAATAACCGGAGTCTGGATACCCAACAAAACTGACCGGAGCCTGAACACTCAACGTAAAAACCGGAGTCTGGGTACCCAACGAAACTGACCAGAGCCTGAATGCTCAACATAATAACCGGAGTCTGGATACCCAACGAAACTGACCGAAGCCTGAACGCTCAACGTAATAACCGGAGTCTAGATACCCAACGAAACTGACCGGAACCTGCTCGCTCAACGTAATAACCGGAGTCTGGATACCCAACGAAACTGACCGGAGCATGAACGCACAACGTAATAACCGGAGTCAGGACACCCAACGAAACTGACCGGAGCCTCAATGCTCAATGTAATAACTGGAGTATGGACACCCAACGAAACTGACCGGAGCCTGAACATTCAACGTAATAACCGGAGTCTAGATACCTAACGAAACTGACCGGAGCCTGAACGCACAACGTAATAACTAGTGTCTGGATGCTCAACGAAAATGATCGGAGCCTGAACGCTCAACGTAATAACCCGAGTCTGGATACCCAACAAAATTGACCGGAGCCTGAACGCTCAACGTAATAACCGGAATTTGGATACTCAACAAAACTAACCGGAGCCTGAAGACTCTATGTAATAATCGGAGTCTGGATACTCAACGAAACTGACTAGAGCCTGAACGATCAACGTAATAACCAGAGTCTGGATACCCAACGAAACTGACCGGAGCCTGAACGCTCAACGTAATAACCGGAGTCTGGATACCCAACGAAACTGACCGGAGCCTGAACGCTTAACGTAATAACCGGAGTCTGGATACCCAACAAAACTGACCGGAGCCTGAACGCTCAACGTAAAAACCAGAGTCTGGATACCCAACAAAACTGACTGGAGCCTGAACGCTTAACGTAATAACCGGAGTCTGGATACCCAACGAAACTGACCGGAGCCTGAACGCTTAACGTAATAACCGGAGTCTGGATACTCAACGAAACTGACCGGAGCCTGAACGCTCTACGTAGAAACCAGAGGCTGGATACCCAACAAAACTGACCGGAGCCTGAACACTCAACGTAAAAACCGGAGTCTGGATACCCAACGAAACTGACCAGAGCCTGAACGCTCAATATAATAACCGGAGTCTTGATACCCAACGAAACTGACTAGGGCCTGAACGCTCAATGTAATAACCGGAGTCTAGATACCCAACATAACTGACCGGAGCCTGAACGTTCAACGTAATAACTAGAGTCTGGATACCCAACGGAATTGACCGGAGCCTGAAGGCTCAACGTAATAACCGAAATCTAGATATTCAACGAAACTGACCGGAGCCTGATCGCTCAACGTAATAACCAAAGTCTAGATACTCAACAAAACTGACTGGAGCCTGAACGATCAACGTAATAACTGGAGTCTGGATACATAACGAAATTGATCGGAGCCTGATCGCTCAACGTAATAACCGGAGTCTGGATACACAACGAAACTGACCGGAGCCTGAACGCTCAACGTAATAACCGGAGCCCGAACGCTCAACGTAATAAACGGAGTCTTGATACTCAACGAAACTGACCGGACCCTGAACGCACAATATAATAACTGGAGTCTGGATGCTCAACGTAAATGACCAGAACGTGAACGCTCAACGTAATAACCGGAGTCTGGATACGCAACGAAACTGACCGGAGCCTGAACACTCAACGTAATAACCGGAGTCTGGATACCCAACGAAACTGACTGGAGCCTGAACGATCAACGTAATAACAGGAGTCTGGATACCCAACGAAACTGACCGGACCCTGAACGCTCAATGTAATAACCAGAGTCTGGATACCCAACGAAACTGACCGGAGCCTGAACCCTTAACTTAATAACCGGAGTCTGGATACCCAACAAAACTGACCGGAGCCTGAACGCTCAACGTAAAAACCGGAGTCTGGGTACCCAACGAAACTGACCAGAGCCTGAACGCTCAACATAATAACCGGAGTTTGGATACCCAACGAAACTGACCGGAGCCTGAACGCTCAACGTAATAACCGGAGTCTAGATACCCAACGAAACTGACCGGAACCTGCTCGCTCAACGTAATAACCGGAGTCTGGATACCCAACGAAACTGACCGGAACATGAATGCACAACGTAATAACCGGAGTCAGGACACCCAACGAAATTGACCGGAGCCTGAGCGCTCAACGTAATAACCGGAGTCTGGACACCCAACGAAACTGACCGGAGCCTGAACATTCAACGTAATAACCGGAGTCTGGATACCTAACGAAACTAACCGGAGTCTGAACGCACAACGTAATAACTGGTGTCTGGATGCTCAACGAAAATGATCGGAGCCTGAACGCTCAACGTAATAACCCGAGTCTGGATACCCAACAAAATTGACCGGAGCCTGAACGCTCAACGAAATAACCGGAATTTGGATACTCAACGAAACTAACCGGAGCCTGAACACTCAATGTAATAACCGGAGTCTGGATACTCAACAAAACTGACTAGAGCCTGAACGATTAATGTAATAACCGGAGTCTGGATACCCAACGAAACTGACCGGAGCCTGAACGCTCAACGTAATAACCGGAGTCTGGATACCCAACGAAACTGACCGGAGCCTGAACGCTTAACGTAATAACCGGAGTCTGGATACCCAACATAACTGACCGGAGCCTGAACGTTCAACGTCATAACCAGAGTCTGAATACCCAACGAAATTGACCGGAGCCTGAAGGCTAAACGTAATAACTGGAATCTGGATACTCAACGAAACTGACCGGAGCCTGAACGCTCAACGTAATAACCGGAGTCTGGATACTCAACGAAACTGACTGGAGCCTGAACGATCAACGTAATAACTGGAGTCTGGATACACAACGAAATTGATCTGAGCCTGATCGCTCAACGTAATAACCGGAGTCTGGATACACAACGAAACTGAGCGGAGCCTGAACGCTCAACGTAATAACCGGAGTCTGGATACCCAACGAAACTCACCGGAACCCGAACGCTCAACGTAATAACTGGAGTCTTAATACTAAACGAAACTGACCGGACCTTGAACGCACAACGTAATAACTGGAGTCTGGATGCTCAACGTAAATGACCGGACCCTGAACGCTCAACGTAATAACCGGAGTCTGGATACCCAACGAAACTGCCCGGAGCCTGAACACTCAACGTAATAACCGGAGTCTGGATACCCAACGAAACTGACTGGAGCCTGAACGATCAACGTAATAACAGGAGTCTGGATACCCAACGAAACTGACCGGACCCTGAACGCTCAATGTAATAACCGGAGTCTGGATTCCCAACGAAACTGACCGGAGCCTGAACCCTTAACTTAATAACCGGAGTCTGGATACCCAGCAAAACTGACCGGAGCCTGAACGCTCAACGTAAAAACATGAGTCTGGATACCCAACGAAACTGACCAGAGCCTGAACGCTCAACATAATAACCGGAGTCTAGATACCTAACGAAACTAACCGGAGCCTGAACGCTCAACGTAATAACCGGAGTCTAGATACCCAATGAAACTGACCGGAACCTGCTCGCTCAACGTAATAACCGGAGTCTGGATACCCAACGAAACTGACCAGAGCATGAACGCACAACGTAATAACCGGAGTAAGGACACCCAACGAAACTGACCAGAGCCTGAACATTCAACGTAATAAACGGAGTCTAGATACCCAACGAAACTGACCGGAGCCTGAACGCACAACGTAATAACTGGTGTCTGGATGCTCAACGAAAATGATCGGAGCCTGAACGCTCAACGTAATAACCGGAGTCTGGATACCCAACAAAATTGACCGGAGCCTGAACGCTCAACATAATAACCGGAATTTGGATACTCAACGAAACTAACCGGAGCCTGAACACTCAATGTAATAACCGGAGTCTGGATACTCAACGAAACTGACTGGAGCCTGAACGATCAAGGTAATAATCGGAGTCTGGATACACAACGAAACTGACCGGAGCCTGAACACTCAACGTAATAACCAGAGTCTAGATACCCAACAAAATTGACCGGAGCCTGAACGCTCAACGTAAAAACCAGAGTCTGGATACCCAACAAAACTGACCGGAGCCTGAACGCTCAACGTAAAAACCAGAGTCTGGATACCCAACAAAACTGACCGGAGCCTGAACGCTCAACGTAAAAACCAGAGTCTGGATACCCAAAGAAACTGACCAGAGCCTGAATGCTCAACGTAATAACCGGAGTCTGGATACCCAACGAAACTGACCGGAGCCTGAACGCTTAACGTAATAACCGGAGTCTGGATACCCAACAAAACTGACCGGAGCCTGAACGCTCAACGTAAAAACCAGAGTTTGGATACCCAACAAAACTGACCGGAGCCTGAACGCTCAACGTAAAAACCGGAGTCTGGATACCCATCGAAACTGACCAGAGCCTGAACGCTCAACGTAAAAACCAGAGTCTGGATACCCAACAAAACTGACCGGAGCCTGAACGCTCAACGTAAAAACCGGAGTCTGGATACCCAACGAAACTGACTGGAGCATGAACGCACAACGTAATAACCGGATTCAGGACACCCAACGAAACTGACCAGAGCCTGAACGCTCAACGTAATAACCGGAGTCTGGATACCCAACGAAACTGACTGGAGCCTGAACATTCAACGTAATAACCGGAGTCTGGATACCCAACGAAACTGACCGGAGCCTGAACGTTTAATGTAATAACCGGAGTCTAGATACCCAACGAAACTGACCGGAGCCTGAACCCTCAACGTAATAACCGGAGTCTGGATACCCAACAAAACTGACCGGAGCCTGAACGCTCAACGTAAAAACCAGATTCTGGATACCCAACGAAACTTACAAGGGCCTGAACGCTAAACGTAATAACCGGAGTCTGGATACCCAACAAAACTGACCGGAGCCTGAACGTTCAACGTAATAACCGGAGTCTGGATACTCAACGAAACTAACCGGAGCCTAAACGCTCAATGTAATAACCGGAGTCTGGATACTCAACGAAACTGACTAGAGCCTGAATGATCAACGTAATAACCGGAGTCTGGATACACAACGAAACTGACCGAAGCCTGAACGCACAACGTAATAACCGTAGTCTGGATACCCAACGAAACTAAACGGAGCCTGAACGCTCAACGTAATAACCGGAGTTTGGATACCCAACGAAATTGACCGGAGCCTGAACGCTCAACGTAATAACCGGAGTCTGGATACACAACGAAACTGACCGGACCCTGAACGCACAACGTAATAACTGGAGTCTGGATACACAACGAAACTGACCGGAGCCTGAACGTTCACCGTAATAACCGGAGTCTGGATACCCAACGAAACTGAACGGAGCCTGAACGCTCAACGTAATAACCGGAGTCTGGATACCCAACGAAACTGATCGGAGCCTGAACGCACAACGTAATAACTGGAGTCTGGATGCTCAACGAAAATGATCGGAGCCTGAACGCTCAACGTAATAACCGGAGTCTGGACACCCAACCAAACTGACCGGAGCCTGAACATTCAGCGTAATAACCGGAGTCTGGATACCCAACGAAACTGACTGGAGCCTGAACGCTCAACGTAATAACCGGAGTCTAGATACCCAACGAAACTGACTGGAGCCTGGACGCTCAACGTAATAACTGAAGTCTGGATACCAAACGAAACTGACCGGAGCCTAAACGCTCAACGTAATAACCGGAGTCTGGATACCCAACGAAATTGACCGGAGCCTGAATGTTTAACGTAATAATCAGAGTCTAGATACCCAACGAAACTGACCGGAGCCTAAACGCTCAACGTAATAACCGGAGTCTGGATACCCAACGAAACTGACCGGAGCCTGAACGCTTAACGTAATAACCGGAGTCTGGATACCCAACAAAACTGACCGGAGCCTGAACGCTCAACGTAAAAACCAGAGTCTGGATACCCAACAAAACTGACCGGAGCCTGAACGCTCAACGTAAAAACCGGAGTCTGGATACCCAACGAAACTGACCAGAGCCTGAACGCTCAACGTAAAAACCAGAGGCTGGATACCCAACAAAACTGACCGGAGCCTGAACACTCAACGTAAAAACCGGAGTCTGGATACCCAACGAAACTGACCAGAGTCTGAACGCTCAATATAATAACCAGAGTCTGGATACCCAACGAAACTGACCGGAGCCTGAACGCTCAACGTAATAACCGGAGTCTGGATACCCAACGAAACTGACCGGAGCCTGAACGCTCAACGTAATAACCGGAGTGTGGATACCCAACGAAACTTACAAGGGCCTGAACGCTAAACGTAATAACCGGAGTCTGGATACCCAACGAAACTGAACGGAGCCTGAACGCTCAACGTAATAACCGGAGTCTGGATACCCAACAAAACTGACCGGAGCCTAAACACTCAACGTAAAAACCGGAGTCTGGATACCCAACGAAACTGACCAGGGCCTGAACGCTCAACGTAATAACCGGAGTCTGGATACCCAATATTACTGACCGGAGCCTGAAGGTTCAACGTAATAACCAGAGTCTGGATACCCAACGAAATTGACCGGAGCCTGAAGGCTAAACGTAATAACCGGAATCTGGATACTCAACGAAACTGACCGGAGCCTGAACGCTCAACGTAATAACCGGAGTCTGGATACTCAACGAAACTGACTGGAGCCTGAACGATCAACGTAATAACTGGAGTCTGGATACACAACGAAATTGATCCGAGCCTGATCGCTCAACGTAATAATCGGAGTCTGGATACACAACGAAACTGAGCGGAGCCTGAACGCTCAACGTAATAACCGGAGTCTGGATACCCAACGAAACTCACCGGAGCCCGAACGCTCAACGTAATAACTGGAGTCTTAATACTAAACGAAACTGACCGGACCCTGAACGCACAACGTAATAACTGGAGTCTGGATGCTCAACGTAAATGACCGGACCCTGAACGCTCAACGTAATAACCGGAGTCTGGATACCCAACGAAACTGACCGGAGCCTGAACACTCAACGTAATAACCGGAGTCTGGATACCCAACGAAACTGACTGGAGCCTGAACGATCAACGTAATAACAGGAGTCTGGATACCCAACGAAACTGACCGGACCCTGAACGCTCAATGTAATAACCGGAGTCTGGATACCCAACGAAACTGACTGGAGCCTGAACCCTTAACTTAATAACCGGAGTCTGGATACCCAGCAAAACTGACCGGAGCCTGAACGCTCAACGTAAATACATGAGTCTGGATACCCAACGAAACTGACCAGAGCCTGAACGCTCAACATAATAACCGGAGTCTGGATACCCAACGAAACTAACCGAAGCCTGAACGCTCAACGTAATAACCGGAGTCTAGATACCCAATGAAACTGACCGGAACCTGCTCGCTCAACGTAATAACCGGAGTCTGGATACCCAACGAAACTGACCGGAGCATGAACACACAACGTAATAACCGGAGTAAGGACACCCAACGAAACTGACCAGAGCCTGAACATTCAACGTAATAACCGGAGTCTGGATACCCAACGAAACTGACCGGAACCTGAACGCACAACGTAATAACTGGAGTCTGGATGCTCAACGAAAATGATCAGAGACTGAACGCTCAACGTAATAACCGGAGTCTGGACACCCAACGAAACTGACCGGAGCCTGAACATTCAATATAATAACCGGAGTCTAGATACCCAACGAAACTGACCGGAGCCTGAACGCACAACGTAATAACTGGTGTCTGGATGCTCAACGAAAATGATCGGAGCCTGAACGCTCAACGTAATAACCGGAGTCTGGATACCCAACAAAATTGAATGGAGCCTGAACGCTCAACATAATAACCGGAATCTGGATACCCAACGAAACTGACCGGACCCTGAACGCTCAATGTAATAACCAGAGTCTGGATACCCAACGAAACTAACTGGAGCCTGAACGATCAACGTAATAACCGAAGTCTGGATACACAACGAAACTGACCGGAGCCTGAACACTCAACGTAATAACCGGAGTCTGGATACCCAACAAAACTGACCGGAGCCTGAACGCTCAACGTAAAAACCAGAGTCTGGATACCCAACAAAACTGACCGGAGCCTGAACGCTCAACGTAAAAACCAGAGTCTGGATACCCAACAAAACTGACCGGAGCCTGAACGCTCAACGTAAAAACCAGAGTCTGGATACCCAAAGAAACTGACCAGAGCCTGAACGCTCAACGTAATAACCGGAGTCTGGATACCCAACGAAACTGACCGGAGCCTGAACGCTTAACGTAATAACCGGAGTCTGGTTACCCAACAAAACTGACCGGAGCCTGAACGCTCAACGTAAAAACCAGAGTTTGGATACCCAACAAAACTGACCGGAGCCTGAACGCTCAACGTAAAAACCGGAGTCTGGATACCCATCGAAACTGACCAGAGCCTGAACGCTCAACGTAAAAACCAGAGTCTGGATACCCAACAAAACTGACCGGAGCCTGAACGCTCAACGTAAAAACCGGAGTCTGGATACCCAACGAAACTGACCGGAGTATGAACGCACAACGTAATAACCGGAGTCAGGACACCCAACGAAACTGACCAGAGCGTGAACGCTCAACGTAATAACCGGAGTCTGGATACCCAACGAAACTGACCGGAGACTGAATGCACAACATAGTAACTAGAGTCTGGATGCTAAACAAAAATGATCGGAGCCTGAACGCTCAACGTAATAACCGGAGTCTGGACACCCAACGAAACTGACCAGAGCCTGTACATTCAACGTAATAACCGGAGTCTGGATACCCAACGAAACTGACCGGAGCCTGAACGTTTAACGTAATAACCGGAGTCTAGATACCCAACGAAACTGACCGGAGCCTGAACCCTCAACGTAATAACCGGAGTCTGGATACCCAACAAAACTGACCGGAGCCTGAACGCTCAACGTAAAAACCAGATTCTGGATACCCAACGAAACTTACAAGGGCCTGAACGCTAAACGTAATAACCGGAGTCTGGATACCCAACAAAACTGACCGGAGCCTGAACGTTCAACGTAATAACCGGAGTCTGGATACTCAACGAAACTAACCGGAGCCTAAACGCTCAATGTAATAACCGGAGTCTGGATACTCAACGAAACTGACTAGAGCCTGAACGATCAACGTAATAACCGGAGTCTGGATACACAACGAAACTGACCGAAGCCTGAACGCACAACGTAATAACTGGAGTCTGGATACCCAACGAAACTAAACGGAGCCTGAACGCTCAACGTAATAACCGGAGTCTGGATACCCAACGAAATTGACCGGAGCCTGAACGCTCAACGTAATAACCGGAGTCTGGATACACAACGAAACTGACCGGACCCTGAACGCACAACGTAATAACTGGAGTCTGGATACACAACGAAACTGACCGGAGCCTGAACGTTCAACGTAATAACCGGAGTCTGGATACCCAACGAAACTGAACGGAGCCTGAACGCTCAACGTAATAACCGGAGTCTGGATACGCAACGAAACTGATCGGAGCCTGAACGCACAACGTAATAACTGGAGTCTGGATGCTCAACGAAAATGATCGGAGCCTGAACGCTCAACGTAATAACCGGAGTCTGGACACCCAACCAAACTGACCGGAGCCTGAACATTCAACGTAATAACCGGAGTCTGGATACCCAACGAAACTGACTGGAGCCTGAACGCTCAACGTAATAACCGGAGTCTAGATACCCAACGAAATTGACCGGAGCCTGGACGCTCAACGTAATAACTGAAGTCTGGATACCAAACGAAACTGACCGGAGCCTGAACGCACAACGTAGTAACTAAAGTCTGGATGCTCAACGAAAATGATCGGAGCCTGAACGCTCAACGTAATAACCGGAGTCTGGATACCCAACGAAATTGACCGGAGCCTGAATGTTTAACGTAATAATCAGAGTCTAGATACCCATCGAAACTGACCGGAGCCTAAACGCTCAACGTAATAACCGGAGTCTGGATACCCAACGAACCTGATCGGAGCCTGAACGCTTAACGTAATAACCGGAGTCTGGATACCCAACAAAACTGACCGGAGCCTGAACGCTCAACGTAAAAACCAGAGTCTAGATACCCAACAAAACTGACCGGAGCCTGAACGCTCAACGTAAAAACCAGAGTCTGGATACCCAAAGAAACTGACCAGAGCCTGAACGCTCAACGTAATAACCGGAGTCTGGATACCCAACGAAACTGACCGGAGCCTGAACGCTTAACGTAATAACCGGAGTCTGGATACCCAACAAAACTGACCGGAGCCTGAACGCTCAACATAAAAACCAGAGTTTGGATACCCAACAAAACTGACCGGAGCCTGAACGCTCAACGTAAAAACCGGAGTCTGGATACCCAACGAAACTGACCAGAGCCTGAACGCTCAACGTAAAAACCAGAGTCTAGATACCCAACAAAACTGACCGGAGCCTGAACGCTCAACGTAAAAACCGGAGTCTGGATACCCAACGAAACTGACCGGAGCATGAACGCACAACGTAATAACCGGAGTCAGGACACCCAACGAAACTGACCAGAGCCTGAACGCTCAACGTAATAACCGGAGTCTGGATACCCAATGAAACTGACCGGAGCCTGAACGCACAACGTAGTAACTAGAGTCTGGATGCTCAACGAAAATGATCGGAGCCTGAACGCTCAACGTAATAACCGGAGTCTGGACACCCAACGAAACTGACCGGAGCCTGAACATTCAACGTAATAACCGGAGTCTGGATACCCAACGAAACTGACCGGAGCCTGAACGTTTAACGTAATAAACGGAGTCTAGATACCCAACGAAACTGACCGGAGCCTGAACCCTCAACGTAATAACCAGAGTCTAGATACCCAACAAAACTGACCGGAGCCTGAACGCTCAACGTAAAAACCAGAGTCTGGATACCCAACGAAACTGACAAGGGCCTGAACGCTAAACGTAATAACCGGAGTCTCGATACCCAACAAAAGTGACCGGAGCCTGAACGTTCAACGTAATAACCGGAGTCTGGATACTCAACGAAACTAACCGGAGCCTAAACGTTTAATGTAATAACCGGAGTCTGGATACTCAACGAAACTGACTGGAGCCTGAATGATCAACGTAATAATCGGAGTCTGGATACACAACGAAACTGACCGAAGCCTGAACGCACAACGTAATAACCGGAGTCTGGATACCCAACGAAACTAAACGGAGCCTGAGCGCTCAACGTAATAACCGGAGTCTGGATACCCAACGAAACTGAACGGAGCCTGAACGCTCAACGTAATAACCGGAGTCTGGATACCCAACGAAACTGATCGGAGCCTGAACGCACAACGTAATAACTGGAGTCTGGATGCCCAACGAAAATGACCGGAGCCTGAACGCTCAACGTAATAACCGGAGTCTGGATACACAACGAAACTGACCGGACCCTGAACGCACAACGTAATAACTGGAGTCTGGATACACAACGAAACTGACCGGAGCCTGAACGTTCAACGTAATAACCGGAGTCTGGATACCCAACGAAACTGAACGGAGCCTGAACGCTCAACGTAATAACCGGAGTCTGGATACGCAACGAAACTGATCGGAGCCTGAACGCACAACGTAATAACTGGAGTCTGGATGCTCAACGAAAATGATCGGAGCCTGAACGCTCAACGTAATAACCGGAGTCTGGACACCCAACCAAACTGACCGGAGCCTGAACATTCAACGTAATAACCGGAGTCTGGATACCCAACGAAACTGACTGGAGCCTGAACGCTCAACGTAATAACCGGAGTCTAGATACCCAACGAAATTGACCGGAGCCTGGACGCTCAACGTAATAACTGAAGTCTGGATACCAAACGAAACTGACCGGAGCCTAAACGCTCAACGTAATAACTGGAGTCTGGATACCCAACGAAATTGACCGGAGCCTGAATGTTTAACGTAATAATCAGAGTCTAGATACCCAACGAAACTGACCGGAGCCTAAACGCTAAACGTAATAACCGGAGTCTGGATACCCAACGAACCTGATCGGAGCCTGAACGCTTAACGTAATAACCGGAGTCTGGATACCCAACAAAACTGACCGGAGCCTGAACGCTCAACGTAAAAACCAGAGTCTAGATACCCAACAAAACTGACCGGAGCCTGAACGCTCAACGTAAAAACCAGAGTCTGGATACCCAAAGAAACTGACCAGAGCCTGAACGCTCAACGTAATAACCGGAGTCTGGATACCCAACGAAACTGACCGGAGCCTGAACGCTTAACGTAATAACCGGAGTCTGGATACCCAACAAAACTGACCGGAGCCTGAACGTTCAACATAAAAACCAGAGTTTGGATACCCAACAAAACTGACCGGAGCCTGAACGCTCAACGTAAAAACCGGAGTCTGGATACCCAACGAAACTGACCAGAGCCTGAACGCTCAACGTAAAAACCAGAGTCTAGATACCCAACAAAACTGACCGGAGCCTGAACGCTCAACGTAAAAACCGGAGTCTGGATACCCAACGAAACTGACCGGAGCATGAACGCACAACGTAATAACCGGAGTCAGGACACCCAACGAAACTGACCAGAGCCTGAACGCTCAACGTAATAACCGGAGTCTGGATACCCAATGAAACTGACCGGAGCCTGAACGCACAACGTAGTAACTAGAGTCTGGATGCTCAACGAAAATGATCGGAGCCTGAACGCTCAACGTAATAACCGGAGTCTGGACACCCAACGAAACTGACCGGAGCCTGAACATTCAACGTAATAACCGGAGTCTGGATACCCAACGAAACTGACCGGAGCCTGAACGTTTAACGTAATAAACGGAGTCTAGATACCCAACGAAACTGACCGGAGCCTGAACCCTCAACGTAATAACCGGAGTCTAGATACCCAACAAAACTGACCGGAGCCTGAACGCTCAACGTAAAAACCAGAGTCTGGATACCCAACGAAACTGACAAGGGCCTGAACGCTAAACGTAATAACCGGAGTCTCGATACCCAACAAAAGTGACCGGAGCCTGAACGTTCAACGTAATAACCGGAGTCTGGATACTCAACGAAACTAACCGGAGCCTAAACGTTTAATGTAATAACCGGAGTCTGGATACTCAACGAAACTGACTGGAGCCTGAATGATCAACGTAATAATCGGAGTCTGGATACACAACGAAACTGACCGAAGCCTGAACGCACAACGTAATAACCGGAGTCTGGATACCCAACGAAACTAAACGGAGCCTGAGCGCTCAACGTAATAACCGGAGTCTGGATACCCAACGAAACTGAACGGAGCCTGAACGCTCAACGTAATAACCGGAGTCTGGATACCCAACGAAACTGATCGGAGCCTGAACGCACAACGTAATAACTGGAGTCTGGATGCTCAACGAAAATGATCGGAGCCTGAACGCTCTACGTAATAACCGGAGTCTGGATATACAACGAAACTGACCGGACCCTGAACGCACAACGTAATAACTGGAGTCTGGATACACAACGAAACTGACCGGAGCCTGAACGCTCAACATAATAACCGGAGTCTGGATACCCAACGAAACTGAACGGAGCCTGAACGCTCAACGTAATAACCGGAGTCTGGATACCCAACGAAACTGATCGGAACCTGAACGCACAACGTAATAACTGGAGTCTGGATGCTCAACGAAAATGATCGGAGACTGAACGCTCAACGTAATAACCGGAGTCTGGACACCCAACGAAACTGACCGGAGCCTGAACATTCAATGTAATAACCGGAGTCTAGATACCCAACGAAACTGACCGGAGATTGAACGCAC
The DNA here is from genome assembly GCA_963859935.3 of Lathyrus sativus. NCBI lineage: Eukaryota > Viridiplantae > Streptophyta > Magnoliopsida > Fabales > Fabaceae > Lathyrus > Lathyrus sativus. The sequence goes on from CAWUDS030000773.1 coordinate 1,178,885, forward strand.
AACGTAATAACTGGTGTCTGGATGCTCAACAAAAATGATCGGAGCCTGAACGCTCAACGTAATAACCGGAGTCTGGATACCCAACAAAATTGAACGGAGCCTGAACGCTCAACATAATAACCGGAATTTGGATACTCAATGAAACTAACCGGAGCCTGAACACTCAACGTAATAACCGGAGTCTGGATACTCAACGAAACTAACCGGAGCCTAAACGTTTAATGTAATAACCGGAGTCTGGATACTCAACGAAACTGACTGGAGCCTGAATGATCAACGTAATAATCGGAGTCTGGATACACAACGAAACTGACCGAAGCCTGAACGCACAACGTAATAACCGGAGTCTGGATACCCAACGAAACTAAACGGAGCCTGAGCGCTCAACGTAATAACCGGAGTCTGGATACCCAACGAAACTGAACGGAGCCTGAACGCTCAACGTAATAACCGGAGTCTGGATACCCAACGAAACTGATCGGAGCCTGAACGCACAACGTAATAACTGGAGTCTGGATGCTCAACGAAAATGATCGGAGCCTGAACGCTCTACGTAATAACCAGAGTCTGGATATACAACGAAACTTACCGGACCCTGAACGCACAACGTAATAACTGGAGTCTGGATACACAACGAAACTGACCGGAGCCTGAACGCTCAACATAATAACCGGAGTCTGGATACCCAACGAAACTGAACGGAGCCTGAACGCTCAACGTAATAACCGGAGTCTGGATACCCAACGAAACTGATCGGAACCTGAACGCACAACGTAATAACTGGAGTCTGGATGCTCAACGAAAATGATCGGAGACTGAACGCTCAACGTAATAACCGGAGTCTGGACACCCAACAAAACTGACCGGAGCCTGAACATTCAATGTAATAACCGGAGTCTAGATACCCAACGAAACTGACCGGAGCCTGAACGCACAACGTAATAACTGGTGTCTGGATGCTCAACAAAAATGATCGGAGCCTGAACGCTCAACGTAATAACCGGAGTCTGGATACCCAACAAAATTGAACGGAGCCTGAACGCTCAACATAATAACCGGAATTTGGATACTCAATGAAACTAACCGGAGCCTGAACACTCAATGTAATAACCGGAGAGTGGATACTCAACGAAACTAACTGGAGCCTGAACGATCAACGTAATAACCGAAGTCTGGATACACAACGAAACTGACCGGAGCCTGAACACTCAACGTAATAACCGGAGTCTGGATACCCAACAAAACTGACCGGAGCCTGAACGCTCAACGTAAAAACCAGAGTCTGGATACCCAACAAAACTGACCGGAGCCTGAACGCTCAACGTAAAAACCAGAGTCTGGATACCCAACAAAACTGACCGGAGCCTGAACGCTCAACGTAAAAACCAGAGTCTGGATACCCAAAGAAACTGACCAGAGCCTGAACGCTCAACGTAATAACCGGAGTCTGGATACCCAACGAAACTGACCGGAGCCTGAACGCTTAACGTAATAACCGGAGTCTGGTTACCCAACAAAACTGACCGGAGCCTGAACGCTCAACGTAAAAACCAGAGTTTGGATACCCAACAAAACTGACCGGAGCCTGAACGCTCAACGTAAAAACCGGAGTCTGGATACCCATCGAAACTGACCAGAGCCTGAACGCTCAACGTAAAAACCAGAGTCTGGATACCCAACAAAACTGACCGGAGCCTGAACGCTCAACGTAAAAACCGGAGTCTGGATACCCAACGAAACTGACCGGAGCATGAACGCACAACGTAATAACCGGAGTCAGGACACCCAACGAAACTGACCAGAGCGTGAACGCTCAACGTAATAACCGGAGTCTGGATACCCAACGAAACTGACCGGAGACTGAATGCACAACATAGTAACTAGAGTCTGGATGCTCAACAAAAATGATCGGAGCCTGAACGCTCAACGTAATAACCGGAGTCTGGACACCCAACGAAACTGACCAGAGCCTGTACATTCAACGTAATAACCGGAGTCTGGATACCCAACGAAACTGACCGGAGCCTGAACGTTTAACGTAATAACCGGAGTCTAGATACCCAACGAAACTGACCGGAGCCTGAACCCTCAACGTAATAACCGGAGTCTGGATACCCAACAAAACTGACCGGAGCCTGAACGCTCAACGTAAAAACCAGATTCTGGATACCCAACGAAACTTACAAGGGCCTGAACGCTAAACGTAATAACCGGAGTCTGGATACCCAACAAAACTGACCGGAGCCTGAACGTTCAACGTAATAACCGGAGTCTGGATACTCAACGAAACTAACCGGAGCCTAAACGCTCAATGTAATAACCGGAGTCTGGATACTCAACGAAACTGACTAGAGCCTGAACGATCAACGTAATAACCGGAGTCTGGATACACAACGAAACTGACCGAAGCCTGAACGCATAACGTAATAACTGGAGTCTGGATACCCAACGAAACTAAACGGAGCCTGAACGCTCAACGTAATAACCGGAGTCTGGATACCCAACGAAATTGACCGGAGCCTGAACGCTCAACGTAATAACCGGAGTCTGGATACACAATGAAACTGACCGGACCCTGAACGCACAACGTAATAACTGGAGTCTGGATACACAACGAAACTGACCGGAGCCTGAACGTTCAACGTAATAACCGGAGTCTGGATACCCAACGAAACTAAACGGAGCCTGAACGCTCAACGTAATAACCGGAGTCTGGATACGCAACGAAACTGATCGGAGCCTGAACGCACAACGTAATAACTGGAGTCTGGATGCTCAACGAAAATGATCGGAGCCTGAACGCTCAACGTAATAACCGGAGTCTGGACACCCAACCAAACTGACCGGAGCCTGAACATTCAACGTAATAACCGGAGTCTGGATACCCAACGAAACTGACTGGAGCCTGAACGCTCAACGTAATAACCGGAGTCTAGATACCCAACGAAATTGACCGGAGCCTGGACGCTCAACGTAATAACTGAAGTCTGGATACCAAACGAAACTGACCGGAGCCTAAACGCTCAACGTAATAACCGGAGTCTGGATACCCAACGAAATTGACCGGAGCCTGAATGTTTAACGTAATAATCAGAGTCTAGATACCCAACGAAACTGACCGGAGCCTAAACGCTCAACGTAATAACCGGAGTCTGGATACCCAACGAACCTGATCGGAGCCTGAACGCTTAACGTAATAACCGGAGTCTGGATACCCAACAAAACTGACCGGAGCCTGAACGCTCAACGTAAAAACCAGAGTCTAGATACCCAACAAAACTGACCGGAGCCTGAACGCTCAACGTAAAAACCAGAGTCTGGATACCCAAAGAAACTGACCAGAGCCTGAACGCTCAACGTAATAACCGGAGTCTGGATACCCAACGAAACTGACCGGAGCCTGAACGCTTAACGTAATAACCGGAGTCTGGATACCCAACAAAACTGACCGGAGCCTGAACGCTCAACATAAAAACCAGAGTTTGGATACCCAACAAAACTGACCGGAGCCTGAACGCTCAACGTAAAAACCGGAGTCTGGATACCCAACGAAACTGACCAGAGCCTGAACGCTCAACGTAAAAACCAGAGTCTAGATACCCAACAAAACTGACCGGAGCCTGAACGCTCAACGTAAAAACCGGAGTCTGGATACCCAACGAAACTGACCGGAGCATGAACGCACAACGTAATAACCGGAGTCAGGACACCCAACGAAACTGACCAGAGCGTGAACGCTCAACGTAATAACCGGAGTCTGGATACCCAACGAAACTGACCGGAGACTGAATGCACAACATAGTAACTAGAGTCTGGATGCTCAACAAAAATGATCGGAGCCTGAACGCTCAACGTAATAACCGGAGTCTGGACACCCAACGAAACTGACCAGAGCCTGTACATTCAACGTAATAACCGGAGTCTGGATACCCAACGAAACTGACCGGAGCCTGAACGTTTAACGTAATAACCGGAGTCTAGATACCCAACGAAACTGACCGGAGCCTGAACCCTCAACGTAATAACCGGAGTCTGGATACCCAACAAAACTGACCGGAGCCTGAACGCTCAACGTAAAAACCAGATTCTGGATACCCAACGAAACTTACAAGGGCCTGAACGCTAAACGTAATAACCGGAGTCTGGATACCCAACAAAACTGACCGGAGCCTGAACGTTCAACGTAATAACCGGAGTCTGGATACTCAACGAAACTAACCGGAGCCTAAACGCTCAATGTAATAACCGGAGTCTGGATACTCAACGAAACTGACTAGAGCCTGAACGATCAACGTAATAACCGGAGTCTGGATACACAACGAAACTGACCGAAGCCTGAACGCATAACGTAATAACTGGAGTCTGGATACCCAACGAAACTAAACGGAGCCTGAACGCTCAACGTAATAACCGGAGTCTGGATACCCAACGAAATTGACCGGAGCCTGAACGCTCAACGTAATAACCGGAGTCTGGATACACAATGAAACTGACCGGACCCTGAACGCACAACGTAATAACTGGAGTCTGGATACACAACGAAACTGACCGGAGCCTGAACGTTCAACGTAATAACCGGAGTCTGGATACCCAACGAAACTAAACGGAGCCTGAACGCTCAACGTAATAACCGGAGTCTGGATACGCAACGAAACTGATCGGAGCCTGAACGCACAACGTAATAACTGGAGTCTGGATGCTCAACGAAAATGATCGGAGCCTGAACGCTCAACGTAATAACCGGAGTCTGGACACCCAACCAAACTGACCGGAGCCTGAACATTCAACGTAATAACCGGAGTCTGGATACCCAACGAAACTGACTGGAGCCTGAACGCTCAACGTAATAACCGGAGTCTAGATACCCAACGAAATTGACCGGAGCCTGGACGCTCAACGTAATAACTGAAGTCTGGATACCAAACGAAACTGACCGGAGCCTAAACGCTCAACGTAATAACCGGAGTCTGGATACCCAACGAAATTGACCGGAGCCTGAATGTTTAACGTAATAATCAGAGTCTAGATACCCAACGAAACTGACCGGAGCCTAAACGCTCAACGTAATAACCGGAGTCTGGATACCCAACGAACCTGATCGGAGCCTGAACGCTTAACGTAATAACCGGAGTCTGGATACCCAACAAAACTGACCGGAGCCTGAACGCTCAACGTAAAAACCAGAGTCTAGATACCCAACAAAACTGACCGGAGCCTGAACGCTCAACGTAAAAACCAGAGTCTGGATACCCAAAGAAACTGACCAGAGCCTGAACGCTCAACGTAATAACCAGAGTCTGGATACCCAACGAAACTGACCGGAGCCTGAACGCTTAACGTAATAACCGGAGTCTGGATACCCAACAAAACTGACCGGAGCCTGAACGCTCAACATAAAAACCAGAGTTTGGATACCCAACAAAACTGACCGGAGCCTGAACGCTCAACGTAAAAACCGGAGTCTGGATACCCAACGAAACTGACCAGAGCCTGAACGCTCAACGTAAAAACCAGAGTCTAGATACCCAACAAAACTGACCGGAGCCTGAACGCTCAACGTAAAAACCGGAGTCTGGATACCCAACGAAACTGACCGGAGCATGAACGCACAACGTAATAACCGGAGTCAGGACACCCAACGAAACTGACCAGAGCCTGAACGCTCAACGTAATAACCGGAGTCTGGATACCCAATGAAACTGACCGGAGCCTGAACGCACAACGTAGTAACTAGAGTCTGGATGCTCAACGAAAATGATCGGAGCCTGAACGCTCAACGTAATAACCGGAGTCTGGACACCCAACGAAACTGACCGGAGCCTGAACATTCAACGTAATAACCGGAGTCTGGATACCCAACGAAACTGACCGGAGCCTGAACGTTTAACGTAATAAACGGAGTCTAGATACCCAACGAAACTGACCGGAGCCTGAACCCTCAACGTAATAACCGGAGTCTAGATACCCAACAAAACTAACCGGAGCCTGAACGCTCAACGTAAAAACCAGAGTCTGGATACCCAACGAAACTGACAAGGGCCTGAACGCTAAATGTAATAACCGGAGTCTCGATACCCAACAAAAGTGACCGGAGCCTGAACGTTCAACGTAATAACCGGAGTCTGGATACTCAACGAAACTAACCGGAGCCTAAACGTTTAATGTAATAACCGGAGTCTGGATACTCAACGAAACTGACTGGAGCCTGAATGATCAACGTAATAATCGGAGTCTGGATACACAACGAAACTGACCGAAGCCTGAACGCACAACGTAATAACCGGAGTCTGGATACCCAACGAAACTAAACGGAGCCTGAGCGCTCAATGTAATAACCGGAGTCTGGATACCCAACGAAACTGAACGGAGCCTGAACGCTCAACGTAATAACCGGAGTCTGGATACCCAACGAAACTGATCGGAGCCTGAACGCACAACGTAATAACTGGAGTCTGGATGCTCAACGAAAATGATCGGAGCCTGAACGCTCTACGTAATAACCGGAGTCTGGATATACAACGAAACTGACCGGACCCTGAACGCACAACGTAATAACTGGAGTCTGGATACACAACGAAACTGACCGGAGCCTGAACGCTCAACATAATAACCGGAGTCTGGATACCCAACGAAACTGAACGGAGCCTGAACGCTCAACGTAATAACCGGAGTCTGGATACCCAACGAAACTGATCGGAGCCTGAACGCACAACGTAATAACTGGAGTCTGGATGCTCAACGAAAATGATCGGAACCTGAACGCTCTACATAATAACCGGAGTCTGGACACCCAACCAAACTGACCGGAGCCTGAACATTCAACGTAATAACCGGAGTCTGGATACCCAACGAAACTGACCGGAGCCTGAACGCTCAACGTAATAACCGGAGTCTAGATACCCAACGAAACTGACCGGAGCCTGGACACTCAACGTAATAACTGAAGTCTGGATACCAAACGAAACTGACCGGAGCCTAAACGCTCAACGTAATAATCGGAATCTGGATACCCAACGAAATTGACCGGAGCCTGAACGCTTAACGTAATAATTAGAGTCTAGATACCCAACGAAACTGACCGGAGCCTAAACGCTCAACGTAATAACCGGAGTCTGGATACCCAACAAAACTGACCGGAGCCTGAACGCTCAACGTAAAAACCGGAGTCTGGATACCCAACGAAACTGACCGGAGCATGAACGCACAACGTAATAACCGGAGTCTGGATACCCAACAAAACTGACCGGAGCCTGAACGCTCAACGTAAAAACCAGAGTCCGGATACCCAAAGAAACTGACCAGAGCCTGAACGCACAACGTAGTAACTAGAGTCTAGATGCTCAACGAAAATGATCGGAGCCTGAACGCTCAACGTAATAACCGGAGTCTGGACACCCAACGAAACTGATCGGAGCCTGAACATTCAACGTAATAACCGGAGTCTGGATACCCAACGAAACTGACCGGAGCCTGAACGTTTAACGTAATAAACGGAGTCTAGATACCCAACGAAACTGACCGGAGCCTGAACCCTCAACGTAATAACCGGAGTCTGGATACCCAACAAAACTGACCGGAGCCTGAACGCTCAACGTAAAAACCAGAGTCTGGATACCCAACGAAACTGACAAGGGCCTGAACGCTAAACGTAATAATCGGAGTCTGGATACCCAACAAAACTGACCGGAGCCTGAACGTTCAACGTAATAACCGGAGTCTAGATACTCAACGAAACTAACCGGAGCCTAAACGCTCAATGTAATAACCGGAGTCTGGATACTCAACGAAACTGACTGGAGCCTGAACGATCAACGTAATAACCGGAGTCTGGATACACAACGAAACTGACCGAAGCCTGAACGCACTACGTAATAACCGGAGTCTGGATACCCAACGAAACTAAACGGAGCCTGAACGCTCAACGTAATAACCGGAGTCTGGATACCTAACGAAATTGACCGGAGCCTTAACACTCAACGTAATAACCGGAGTCTGGATACACAACGAAACTGACCGGACCCTGAACGCACAACGTAATAACTGGAGTCTGGATACACAACGAAACTGACCGGAGCCTGAACACTCAATGTAATAACAGGAGTCTGGATACCCAACGAAACTGAATGGAGCCTGAACGCTCAACGTAACAACTGGAGTCTGGATACCCAACGAAACTGATCGGAGCCTGAACGCACAACGTAATAACTGGAGTCTGGATCCTCAACGAAAATGATCGGAGCCTGAACGCTCTACGTAATAACCGGAGTTTGGACACCCAACCAAACTGACCGGAGCCTGAACATTCAACGTAATAACCGGAGTCTGGATACCCAACGAAACTGACCGGAGCCTGAACGCTCAACGTAATAACCGGAGTCTAGATACCCAACGAAACTGACCGGAGCCTGGACGCTCAACGTAATAACTGAAGTCTGGATACCAAACGAAACTGACCGGAGCCTAAACGCTCAACGTAATAACCGGAATCTGGATACCCAACGAAATTGACCGGAGCCTGAATGTTTAACGTAATAATCAGAGTCTAGATACCCAACGAAACTGACCGGAGCCTAAACGCTCAACGTAATAACCGGAGTCTGGATACCCAACGAAACTGACCGGAGCCTAAACGCTCAACGTAATAACCGGAGTCTGGATACCCAACAAAACTGACGGGAGCCTGAACGCTCAACGTAAAAACCAGAGTCTGGATACCCAACAAAACTGACCGGAGCCTGAACGCTCAACGTAAAAACCAGAGTCTGGATACCCAACAAAACTGACCGGAGCCTGAACGCTCAACATAAAAACCAGAGTTTGGATACCCAACAAAACTGACCGGAGCCTGAACGCTCAACTTAAAAACCGGAGTCTGGATACCCAACGAAACTGACCAGAGCCTGAATGCTCAACGTAAAAACCAGAGTCTGGATACCCAACAAAACTGACCGGAGCCTGAACGCTCAACGTAAAAACCGGAGTCTGGATACCCAACGAAACTGACCAGAGCATGAACGCACAACGTAATAACCGGAGTCAGGACACCCAACGAAACTGACCAGAGCCTGAACGCTCAACGTAATAACCGGAGTCTGGATACCCAATGAAACTGACCGGAGCCTGAACGCACAACGTAGTAACCGGAGTCTGGACACCCAACGAAACTGACCGGAGCCTGAACATTCAACGTAATAACCGGAGTCTGGATACCCAACGAAACAGACCGGAGCCTGAACGTTTAACGTAATAAACGGAGTCTAGATACCCAACGAAACTGACCGGAGCCTGAACCCTCAACGTAATAACCGGAGTCTGGATACCCAACAAAACTGACCGGAGCCTGAACACTCAACGTAAAAACCAGAGTCTGGATACCCAACGAAACTGACAAGGGCCTGAACGCTAAACGTAATAACCGGAGTCTGGATACCCAACAAAACTGACCGGAGCCTGAACGTTCAACGTAATAACCGGAGTCTGGATACTCAACGAAACTAACCGGAGCCTAAACGCTCAATGTAATAACCGGAGTCTGGATACTCAACGAAACTGACTGGAGCCTGAACGATCAACGTAACAACCGGAGTCTGGATACACAACGAAACTGACCGAAGCCTGAACGCACAACGTAATAACCGGAGTCTGGATACCCAACAAAACTGACCGGAGCCTGAACGCTCAACGTAAAAACCGGAGTCTGGATACCCAACGAAACTGACCGGAGCATGAACGCACAACGTAATAACCGGAGTCAGGACACCCAACGAAACTGACCAGAGCCTGAACGCTCAACGTAATAACCGGAGTCTGGATACCCAATGAAACTGACCGGAGCCTGAACGCACAACGTAGTAACTAGAGTCTGGATGCCCAACGAAAATGATCGGAGCCTAAACGCTCAACGTAATAACCGGAGTCTGGACACCCAACGAAACTGATCGGAGCCTGAACATTCAACCTAATAACCGGAGTCTGGTTACCCAACGAAACTGACCGGAGCCTGAACGTTTAACGTAATAAACGGAGTCTAGATACCCAACGAAACTGACCGGAGCCTGAACCCTCAACGTAATAACCGGAGTCTGGATACCCAACAAAACTGACCGGAGCCTGAACGCTCAACGTAAAAACCAGAGTCTGGATACCCAACGAAACTGACAAGGGCGTGAACACTAAACGTAATAACCGGAGTCTGGATACCCAACAAAACTGACTGGAGCCTGAACGATCAACGTAATAACCGGAGTCTGGATACACAACGAAACTGACCGAAGCCTGAACGCACAACGTAATAACCGGAGTCTGGATACCCAACAAAACTAAACGGAGCCTGAACGCTCAACGTAATAACCGGAGTCTGGATACCCAACGAAATTGACTGGAGCCTTAACGCTCAACATAATAACCGGAGTCTGGATACACAACGAAACTGACCGGACCCTGAACGCACAACGTAATAACTGGAGTCTGGATACACAACGAAACTGACCGGAGCCTGAACGCTCAACGTAATAACAGGAGTCTGGATACCCAACGAAACTGAACGGAGCCTGAATGCTCAACGTAACAACCGGAGTCTGGATACCCAACGAAACTGATCGGAGCCTGAACGCACAATGTAATAACTGGAGTCTGGATGCTCAACGAAAATGATTGGAGCCTGAACGCTCTACGTAATAACCGGAGTCTGGACACCCAACCAAACTGACCGGAGCCTGAACATTCAACGTAATAACCGGAGTCTGGATACCCAAAGAAACTGACCGGAGCCTGAACGCTCAACGTAATAACCGGAGTCTAGATACCCAACGAAACTGACCGGAGCCTGGACGCTCAACGTAATAACTGAAGTCTGGATACCAAACGAAACTGACCGGAGCCTAAACGCTCAACGTAATAACCGGAGTCTGGATACCCAACGAAATTGACCGGAGCCTGAATGTTTAACGTAATAATCAGAGTCTAGATACCCAACGAAACTGACCGGAGCCTAAACGCTCAACGTAAAAACCGGAGTCTGGATACCCAACGAAACTGACCAGAGCCTGAACGCTCAACGTAATACTCGGAGTCTGGATACCCAACGAAACTGACCGGAGCCTGAACGCTCAACGTAATAACCGGATTCTAGATACCCAACGACACTGACCGGAGCCTGCTCGCTCAAGGTAATAACCGGAGTCTGGATACCCAACGAAACTGACCGGAGCCTGAACGCTTAATGTGATAACCGGAATCTGGATACCCAATGAAACTGACCGGAGCCTGAACCCTCAACTCAATAACCGGAGTCTGGATACCCAACAAAATTGACCGGAGCCTGAACGCTCAACGTAAAAACCGGAGTCTGGATACCCAACGAAACTAACCAGAGCCTGAACGCTCAACGTAATAACCGGAGTCTGGATACCCAACGAAACTGACCGGAGCCTGAAAGCTCAACGTAATAACCGGAGTCTGGATACCCAAGAAACTGACCGGAGCCTGAACGCTCAACGTAATAACTGGAGTCTGGATACCCAACAAAACTGACCGGAGCCTGAACATTCAACTTAATAACCGGGGTCTGGATACCCAACAAAACTGACCGGAGCCTGAACGCTCAACGTAATAACCGGAGTTTGGATACCCAACGAAATTGACCGGAGCCTGGATGCTCAACGTAATAACTGAAGTTTGGATACCAAACGAAATTGACCGTAGCCTGAACGCTCAACGTAATAACCGGAGTCTGGATACCCAACGAAACTGACCGGAGCCTGAACGCTCAAAGTAATAACCGGAGTGTGGATACCCAACGAAACTGACCGGAGCCTGAACGCTCAACGTAATAACCGGAGTCTGGATACCCAACGAAACTGAATGGAGCCTGAACGCTCAACGTAATAACCGGAGTCTGGATACCCAACGAAACGGATCGGAGCCTGAACGCACAACGTAATAACTGGAGTCTGGATGCTCAACGAAAATGATTGGAGCCTGAACGCTCAACGTAATAACCGGAGTCTGGACACCCAACCAAACTGACCGGAGCATGAACATTCAACGTAATAACCGGAGTCTGGATAACCAACGAAACTGATCGGAGCCTGAACGCTCAACGTAATAATCGGAGTCTGGATACCCAACGAAACTGACCGGAGCCTGGACGCTCAATGTAATAACTGAAGTCTGGATACCAAACGAAACTGACAGGAGCCTAAACGCTCAACGTAATAACCGGAGTCTAGATACCCAACGAAATTGACCTGAGCCTGAATGTTTAACGTAATAACTGGAGTCTAGATACCCAACGAAACTGACCGGAGCCTAAACGCTCAACGTAATAACCGGTGTCTGGACACCCAACGAAACTGACCGGAGCCTGAGCATTCAACGTAATAACCGGAGTCTGGATACCCAACGAAACTGACCGGAGCCTGAACGCACAACGTAATAACTGGTGTCTGGATGCTCAACAAAAATGATCGGAGCCTGAACGCTCAACGTAATAACCGGAGTCTGGATACCCAACAAAATTGACCGGAGCCTGAACGCTCAACGTAATAACCGGAATTTGGATACTCAACGAAACTGACCGGAGCCTGAACGTTTAACGTAATAACGAGAGTCTAGATACCCAACGAAACTGACCGGAGCCTGAACCCTCAACGTAATAATCGGAGTCTGGATACCCAACAAAACTGACCGGAGCCTGAACGCTCAACGTAAAAACCAGAGTCTGGATACCCAACGAAACTGACAAGGGCCTGAACGCTAAACGTAAAAACCGGAGTCTGGATACCCAACAAAACTGACTGGAGCCTGAACGTTCAACGTAATAACCGGAGTCTGGATACTCAACGAAACTAACCGGAGCCTGAACGCTCAATGTAATAACCGGAGTCTGGATACTCAACGAAACTGACTGGAGCCTGAACGATCAACGTAATAACCGGAGTCTGGATACACAACGAAACTGACCGGAGCCTGAACGCACAACGTAATAACCGGAGTCTGGATACCGAACGAAACTAAACGGAGCCTGAACGCTCAAAGTAATAACCGGAGTCTGGATACCCAACGAAACTGACCCGAGCCCGAACGCTCAACGTAATAACCGGAGTCTGGATACACAACGAAACTGACCGGACCCTGAACGCACAACGTAATAACTGGAGTCTGGATACACAACGAAACTGACCGGAGCTTGAACGCTCAACGTAATAACCAGAGTGTGGATACCCAACGAAACTGAACGGAGCCTGAACGCTCAACATAATAACCGGAGTCTGGATACCCAACGAAACTGATCGGAGCCTGAACGCACAATGTAATAACTGGAGTCTGGATGCTCAACGAAAATGATCTGAGCCTGAATGCTCAACGTAATAACCGGAGTCTGGACACCCAACCAAACTGACCGGAGCCTGGACATTCAACGTAATAACCGGAGTCTGGATACCTAACGAAACTGACTGGAGCCTGAACGCTCAACGTAATAACCGGAGTCTAGATACCCAACGAAATTGACCGGAGCCTGGACGTTCAACGTAATAACTGATGTCTGGATACCAAACGAAACTGACCGGAGCCTAAACGCTCAACGTAATAACCGGAGTCTGGATACCCAACGAAATTGACCAGAGCCTGAACGTTTAACGTAATAACCAGAGTCTAGATACCCAACGAAACTGACCGGAGCCTAAACGCTCAACGTAATAACCGGAGTCTGGACACCCAACGAAACTGACCGGAGCCTGAGCATTCAACGTAATAACCGGAGTCTGGATACCCAATGAAACTGACCGGAGCCTGAACGCACAACGTAATAACTGGTTTCTGGATGCTCAACAAAAATGATCGGAGCCTGAACGCTCAACGTAATAACCGGAGTCTGGATACCCAACAAAATTGACCGGAGCCTGAACGCGCAACGTAATAATCGGAATTTGGATACTCAATGAAACTAACCGGAGCCTGAACACTCAATCTAATAACCGAAGTCTGGATACTCAACGAAACTGACAGGAGCCTAAACGCTCAACGTAATAACCGGAGTCTGGATACCCAACGAAATTGACCTGAGCCTGAATGTTTAACGTAATAACTGGAGTCTAGATACCCAACGAAACTGACCGGAGCCTAAACGCTCAACGTAATAACCGGTGTCTGGACACCCAACGAAACTGACCGGAGCCTGAGCATTCAACGTAATAACCGGAGTCTGGATACCCAACGAAACTGACCGGAGCCTGAACGCACAACATAATAACTGGTGTCTGGATGCTCAACAAAAATGATCGGAGCCTGAACGCTCAACGTAATAACCGGAGTCTGGATACCCAACAAAATTGACCGGAGCCTGAACGCTCAACGTAATAACCGGAATTTGGATACTCAACGAAACTGACCGGAGCCTGAACGTTTAACGTAATAACGGGAGTCTAGATACCCAACGAAACTGACCGGAGCCTGAACCCTCAACGTAATAATCGGAGTCTGGATACCCAACAAAACTGACCGGAGCCTGAACGCTCAACGTAAAAACCGGAGTCTGGATACCCAACGAAACTGACAAGGGCCTGAACGCTAAACGTAAAAACCTGAGTCTGGATACCCAACAAAACTGACTGGAGCCTGAACGTTCAACGTAATAACCGGAGTCTGGATACTCAACGAAACTAACCGGAGCCTGAACGGTTAATGTAATAACCGGAGTCTGGATACTCAACGAAACTGACTGGAGCCTGAACGATCAACGTAATAACCGGAGTCTGGATACACAACGAAACTGACCGGAGCCTGAACGCACAACGTAATAACCGGAGTCTGGATACCCAACGAAACTAAACGGAGCCTGAACGCTCAAAGTAATAACCGGAGTCTGGATACCCAACGAAACTGACCCGAGCCCGAACGCTCAACGTAATAACCGGAGTCTGGATACACAACGAAACTGATCGGACCCTGAACGCACAACGTAATAACTGGAGTCTGGATACACAACGAAACTGACCGGAGCTTGAACGCTCAACGTAATAACCAGAGTGTGGATACCCAACGAAACTGAACGGAGCCTGAACGCTCAACATAATAACCGGAGTCTGGATACCCAACGAAACTGATCGGAGCCTGAACGCACAATGTAATAACTGGAGTCTGGATGCTCAACGAAAATGATCTGAGCCTGAACGCTCAACGTAATAACCGGAGTCTGGACACCCAACCAAACTGACCGGAGCCTGGACATTCAACGTAATAACCGGAGTCTGGATACCTAACGAAACTGACCGGAGCCTGAACGCTCAACGTAATAACCGGAGTCTAGATACCCAACGAAATTGACCGGAGCCTGGACGTTCAACGTAATAACTGATGTCTGCATACCAAACGAAACTGACCGGAGCCTAAACACTCAACGTAATAACCGGAGTCTGGATACCCAACGAAATTGACCGGAGCCTGAACGTTTAACGTAATAACCAGAGTCTAGATACCCAACGAAACTGACCGGAGCCTAAACGCTCAACGTAATAACCGGAGTCTGGACACCCAACTAAACTGACCGGAGCCTGAGCATTCAACGTAATAACCGGAGTCTGGATACCCAATGAAACTGACCGGAGCCTGAACGCACAACGTAATAACTGGTTTCTGGATGCTCAACAAAAATGATCGGAGCCTGAACGCTCAACGTAATAACCGGAGTCTGGATACCCAACAAAATTGCCCGGAGCCTGAACGCGCAACGTAATAATCGGAATTTGGATACTCAATGAAACTAACCGGAGCCTGAACACTCAATCTAATAACCGAAGTCTGGATACTCAACGAAACTGACAGGAGCCTAAACGCTCAACGTAATAACCGGAGTCTGGATACCCAACGAAATTGACCTGAGCCTGAATGTTTAACGTAATAACTGGAGTCTAGATACCCAACGAAACTGACCGGAGCCTAAACGCTCAACGTAATAACCGGTGTCTGGACACCCAACGAAACTGACCGGAGCCTGAGCATTCAACGTAATAACCGGAGTCTGGATACCCAACGAAACTGACCGGAGCCTGAACACACAACATAATAACTGGTGTCTGGATGCTCAACAAAAATGATCGGAGCCTGAACGCTCAACGTAATAACCGGAGTCTGGATACCCAACAAAATTGACCGGAGCCTGAACGCTCAACGTAATAACCGGAATTTGGATACTCAACGAAACTGACCGGAGCCTGAACGTTTAACGTAATAACGGGAGTCTAGATACCCAACGAAACTGACCGGAGCCTGAACCCTCAACGTAATAATCGGAGTCTGGATACCCAACAAAACTGACCGGAGCCTGAACGCTAAACGTAAAAACCGGAGTCTGGATACCCAACGAAACTGACAAGGGCCTGAACGCTAAACGTAAAAACCGGAGTCTGGATACCCAACAAAACTGACTGGAGCCTGAACGTTCAACGTAATAACCGGAGTCTGGATACTCAACGAAACTAACCGGAGCCTGAACGGTTAATGTAATAACCGGAGTCTGGATACTCAACGAAACTGACTGGAGCCTGAACGATCAACGTAATAACCGGAGTCTGGATACACAACGAAACTGACCGGAGCCTGAACGCACAACGTAATAACCGGAGTCTGGATACCCAACGAAACTAAACGGAGCCTGAACGCTCAAAGTAATAACCGGAGTCTGGATACCCAACGAAACTGACCCGAGCCCGAACGCTCAACGTAATAACCGGAGTCTGGATACACAACGAAACTGATCGGACCCTGAACGCACAACGTAATAACTGGAGTCTGGATACACAACGAAACTGACCGGAGCTTGAACGCTCAACGTAATAACCAGAGTGTGGATACCCAACGAAACTGAACGGAGCCTGAACGCTCAACATAATAACCGGAGTCTGGATACCCAACGAAACTGATCGGAGCCTGAACGCACAATGTAATAACTGGAGTCTGGATGCTCAACGAAAATGATCTGAGCCTGAACGCTCAACGTAATAACCGGAGTCTGGACACCCAACCAAACTGACCGGAGCCTGGACATTCAACGTAATAACCGGAGTCTGGATACCTAACGAAACTGACCGGAGCCTGAACGCTCAACGTAATAACCGGAGTCTAGATACCCAACGAAATTGACCGGAGCCTGGACGTTCAACGTAATAACTGATGTCTGGATACCAAACGAAACTGACCGGAGCCTAAACACTCAACGTAATAACCGGAGTCTGGATACCCAACGAAATTGACCGGAGCCTGAACGTTTAACGTAATAACCAGAGTCTAGATACCCAACGAAACTGACCGGAGCCTAAACGCTCAACGTAATAACCGGAGTCTGGACACCCAACGAAACTGACCGGAGCCTGAGCATTCAACGTAATAACCGGAGTCTGGATACCCAATGAAACTGACCGGAGCCTGAACGCACAACGTAATAACTGGTTTCTGGATGCTCAACAAAAATGATCGGAGCCTGAACGCTCAACGTAATAACCGGAGTCTGGATACCCAACAAAATTGACCGGAGCCTGAACGCGCAACGTAATAATCGGAATTTGGATACTCAATGAAACTAACCGGAGCCTGAACACTCAATCTAATAACCGAAGTCTGGATACTCAACGAAACTGACAGGAGCCTAAACGCTCAACGTAATAACCGGAGTCTGGATACCCAACGAAATTGACCTGAGCCTGAATGTTTAACGTAATAACTGGAGTCTAGATACCCAACGAAACTGACCGGAGCCTAAACGCTCAACGTAATAACCGGTGTCTGGACACCCAACGAAACTGACCGGAGCCTGAGCATTCAACGTAATAACCGGAGTCTGGATACCCAACGAAACTGACCAGAGCCTGAACACACAACATAATAACTGGTGTCTGGATGCTCAACAAAAATGATCGGAGCCTGAACGCTCAACGTAATAACCGGAGTCTGGATACCCAACAAAATTGACCGGAGCCTGAACGCTCAACGTAATAACCGGAATTTGGATACTCAACGAAACTGACCGGAGCCTGAACGTTTAACGTAATAACGGGAGTCTAGATACCCAACGAAACTGACCGGAGCCTGAACCCTCAACGTAATAATCGGAGTCTGGATACCCAACAAAACTGACCGGAGCCTGAACGCTAAACGTAAAAACCGGAGTCTGGATACCCAACGAAACTGACAAGGGCCTGAACGCTAAACGTAAAAACCGGAGTCTGGATACCCAACAAAACTGACTGGAGCCTGAACGTTCAACGTAATAACCGGAGTCTGGATACTCAACGAAACTAACCGGAGCCTGAACGCTCAATGTAATAACCGGAGTCTGGATACTCAACGAAACTGACTGGAGCCTGAACGATCAACGTAATAACCGGAGTCTGGATACACAACGAAACTGACCGGAGCCTGAACGCACAACGTAATAACCGGAGTCTGGATACCCAACGAAACTAAACGGAGCCTGAACGCTCAAAGTAATAACCGGAGTCTGGATACCCAACGAAACTGACCCGAGCCCGAACGCTCAACGTAATAACCGGAGTCTGGATACACAACGAAACTGACCGGACCCTGAACGCACAACGTAATAACTAGAGTCTGGATACACAACGAAACTGACCGGAGCTTGAATGCTCAACGTAATAACCAGAGTGTGGATACCCAACGAAACTGAACGGAGCCTGAACGCTCAACATAATAACCGGAGTCTGGATACCCAACGAAACTGATCGGAGCCTGAACGCACAATGTAATAACTGGAGTCTGGATGCTCAACGAAAATGATCTGAGCCTGAATGCTCAACGTAATAACCGGAGTCTGGACACCCAACCAAACTGACCGGAGCCTGGACATTCAACGTAATAACCGGAGTCTGGATACCTAACGAAACTGACCGGAGCCTGAACGCTCAACGTAATAACCGGAGTCTAGATACCCAACGAAATTGACCGGAGCCTGGACGTTCAACGTAATAACTGATGTCTGGATACCAAACGAAACTGACCGGAGCCTAAACGCTCAACGTAATAACCGGAGTCTGGATACCCAACGAAATTGACCAGAGCCTGAACGTTTAACGTAATAACCAGAGTCTAGATACCCAACGAAACTGACCGGAGCCTAAACGCTCAACGTAATAACCGGAGTCTGGACACCCAACGAAACTGACCGGAGCCTGAGCATTCAACGTAATAACCGGAGTCTGGATACCCAATGAAACTGACCGGAGCCTGAACGCACAACGTAATAACTGGTTTCTGGATGCTCAACAAAAATGATCGGAGCCTGAACGCTCAACGTAATAACCGGAGTCTGGATACCCAACAAAATTGACCGGAGCCTGAACGCGCAACGTAATAATCGGAATTTGGATACTCAATGAAACTAACCGGAGCCTGAACACTCAATCTAATAACCGAAGTCTGGATACTCAACGAAACTGACAGGAGCCTAAACGCTCAACGTAATAACCGGAGTCTGGATACCCAACGAAATTGACCTGAGCCTGAATGTTTAACGTAATAACTGGAGTCTAGATACCCAACGAAACTGACCGGAGCCTAAACGCTCAACGTAATAACCGGTGTCTGGACACCCAACGAAACTGACCGGAGCCTGAGCATTCAACGTAATAACCGGAGTCTGGATACCCAACGAAACTGACCAGAGCCTGAACACACAACATAATAACTGGTGTCTGGATGCTCAACAAAAATGATCGGAGCCTGAACGCTCAACGTAATAACCGGAGTCTGGATACCCAACAAAATTGACCGGAGCCTGAACGCTCAACGTAATAACCGGAATTTGGATACTCAACGAAACTGACCGGAGCCTGAACGTTTAACGTAATAACGGGAGTCTAGATACCCAACGAAACTGACCGGAGCCTGAACCCTCAACGTAATAATCGGAGTCTGGATACCCAACAAAACTGACCGGAGCCTGAACGCTAAACGTAAAAACCGGAGTCTGGATACCCAACGAAACTGACAAGGGCCTGAACGCTAAACGTAAAAACCGGAGTCTGGATACCCAACAAAACTGACTGGAGCCTGAACGTTCAACGTAATAACCGGAGTCTGGATACTCAACGAAACTAACCGGAGCCTGAACGCTCAATGTAATAACCGGAGTCTGGATACTCAACGAAACTGACTGGAGCCTGAACGATCAACGTAATAACCGGAGTCTGGATACACAACGAAACTGACCGGAGCCTGAACGCACAACGTAATAACCGGAGTCTGGATACCCAACGAAACTAAACGGAGCCTGAACGCTCAAAGTAATAACCGGAGTCTGGATACCCAACGAAACTGACCCGAGCCCGAACGCTCAACGTAATAACCGGAGTCTGGATACACAACGAAACTGACCGGACCCTGAACGCACAACGTAATAACTAGAGTCTGGATACACAACGAAACTGACCGGAGCTTGAATGCTCAACGTAATAACCAGAGTGTGGATACCCAACGAAACTGAACGGAGCCTGAACGCTCAACATAATAACCGGAGTCTGGATACCCAACGAAACTGATCGGAGCCTGAACGCACAATGTAATAACTGGAGTCTGGATGCTCAACGAAAATGATCTGAGCCTGAATGCTCAACGTAATAACCGGAGTCTGGACACCCAACCAAACTGACCGGAGCCTGGACATTCAACGTAATAACCGGAGTCTGGATACCTAACGAAACTGACCGGAGCCTGAACGCTCAACGTAATAACCGGAGTCTAGATACCCAACGAAATTGACCGGAGCCTGGACGTTCAACGTAATAACTGATGTCTGGATACCAAACGAAACTGACCGGAGCCTAAACGCTCAACGTAATAACCGGAGTCTGGATACCCAACGAAATTGACCAGAGCCTGAACGTTTAACGTAATAACCAGAGTCTAGATACCCAACAAAACTGACCGGAGCCTAAACGCTCAACGTAATAACCGGAGTCTGGACACCCAACGAAACTGACCGGAGCCTGAGCATTCAACGTAATAACCGGAGTCTGGATACCCAATGAAACTGACCGGAGCCTGAACGCACAACGTAATAACTGGTTTCTGGATGCTCAACAAAAATGATCGGAGCCTGAACG